>CAUPSG010000858.1:1211779-2423558 GCA_963513935.1 Aphrophora alni | reverse complement strand
CAGGATATTTAATAAGCATATAATTGTATCCAAAAACATTTTAGGTTTTTAACATTAATGTTAAATTTCCAGACTATATTTATCCGAATATTTGTAAATGGTATTGGATATGTGGTTAGCATGCAATGAGTTTATCGAGATACAATATGGCAAAATTATTGAAGCTTTGAAAAAACATCCAACAAACTCACTGTATGATGACCACATATCCAATACCGCTCACAAATGTTCGGATGTACATAGTTTAGAAATTTTGTACAAGTGTAGGGAAGGGGAAAAAAGGATAATTGGAAAAAGTTGAGATTTACAATAGTTTAAGAAATGAGCCTTCAAACATAGCTAACCCCATCTATGAAGAAAGAAATTAAAACTATTATATTGAGTATTCTAGCAGAGAGGGAATTTCATCCTAACAGTTGTGGCAACACTACTAATTATTCACAAAACAACTGTCAACGATAGAAAAAAAAAGAAAAAAAAATTAGGATACATAAATGTGCCAGTAAAACACATCTATAACAATAATTGTATATCTTATCCTGAATCTATAATATATAAATTTTTAACATTACTTTCTGATGATGGCCAGATACTCTTGAAAACCAAATACTGTTTTCTATTAAATGATATGCCCAGGAATTGCAGCAACTTAATAACTAATTCTGTCTGCTTCGAGATGTTCAATACTTTTCACGGGTGGGTCTTTGAATACTTTACTCTTCAAATATCCTCACAAGAAAAAAATGACATACTGCCAGTTCTGGTGATCTCGCAAATTAAAGAATATCTCCATATTTAGACAGAGCGTGACCTTGAAAATAAATACTAAACTGTACTCATTGATTGCAGTTGAGAGTCTCATCTTGAAAACAAACGCCTAACTGTATTAATTAATTTTAGTTTTCTCCGCTATGTGAGGAAACTAAAATTCTTCAATCATTCGGAGGTATCGCTGGGACATGACTGTAACAGCATTCCTACTATCGTATTTAAAGAGATATTGACACATTATTCCTGAAGATGATATTGCACATCATACAGTGACTTTAACACTGTTGCAGAGTTTCTTAATGCATTTTATTAGGATTTACTGTTGACAATACCGGAAATATTTTTTATACACATATTATACTCACTCAAGTGGAAACATATTTTGTCTACAGTTGTTGACAAAGTGGCATTTTGTTCATTTAAATTAGTTTGCAAGATAGCTGATTTCTCAACAGTTTCACTTTGCCCACTACTTTGCACACTACTTTGCTCACTTTGATGGCAACCGAACAAAACGAAATTTAGGTTAAGTATATTTGAATTGATTTATAATATACAGGAAATGTCCTGTATGTAGGTTATATTAATTCTTACATGTAAAATAACATAAATAAACAACAAAACGTTTTAAAGTCGAAAAAGGAAGTAATTATTCATGAAGATGATTGACAGTGTATGTACACGGAGAGTATTTTTTGTTCGCTGAGTTTTGAAGTTGGCAACCCCGTTTCCTCAACAATACACCTAAGTTATTTGTAATATTAATAAATAACCTCAGTTTTGACTTGAGAACTTCAACTCAGTGTTGATGTGTTGATTAGCACTACTGCTATATTTTGTGTAGTTAGTTGTAAAATATGGACAGTTCAGAAGATGAAAACCTGTCAAATACCCCGCCTAAATTAGCGGAAAAAGCTAACAACGTTGTACTAAATCTCCTTCCTGTCAAATCAAGGAAAAAGTACGACCGCCAGTATGAACTGTTTTTATCACAAAATAACAACTGTAGACAAAGTATAATGTGCAATTCGTGAGCAAAGTGTCTTTTTTAAACTTGATAAAATTGATCCCTCCCTTATGAATCAAACAGAAATCAATTCAATATTTTTAGGTGTAAAAATTAAAATTAAAATTTTTAAAATATTAAAGAAATATGTATATAATTAATGTTTTTCGTTTTATATTTATTAAATAATCAGATTCAATTTTTGTTTCAAATTTTATATTTTTTACCTTTGGTCCTGTTTTAAATATATCATTTTCTTAGAATTTTTTTTTTTTTTTTTTTTTTTTTTTTTTTTTTTTTTTTTTTTTTTTTTTACTTTTTCAGCTGTGAATCTTTTTGAAAAAAATCAGTCATCATACTTAGGTCCTTTTTGAAATACTTAATTTTCTTAGATTATTTTTCTTATTGGCTTTCAGTTTTGAATCTTTTTAAAAAATATTATTTTAACTTTAGGATTTAAAAAACAATAATATATCTTAATAAAATTTTGGTCCTTTATATTAGTTCAGCTTCTTAGACTATTTTTTATTTTATTTTTTCATTTTCGGTTTCAGCTCCCTATCATTCTACATAATATAATTAATCCATGTGTATTTATTTCAGGCCAATTACACACCCAACCAACAAAAGGGTGAGTATAATCTTTTGTTGAGTTTATCGCACTTACAACACCTAGACTTAACAAAATGTTAATGTCTAGTTACAACAAAGATCACACACTTGTACAAATTGTCCAAGTGTACACCACTATTGTTACACTTCTTCAGGCTTAAGTCCTCGACACATTAGAGGCAGCATTAGATTTGGTAGGAAATTGAGTTAGTTTGTAAGAATATTTTCGGTATTCCGCGGTCCCTGTTAGGTTTTTAGTTTTACGGGAGTTTTATTATGTGTTGTTGTGTATATATGTTATTGTTTTTCATATTTTTTATGTATTTTTTTAGGTTGTATTTTATTTTTTTTTCAGGGCTTTTGTTTATATTGTATTGTTTCTATATAAATAATATTTTTGTATGTATTTCAAAGTAGTATTTTATTTCCATGTCTTTTCAGGTGTGGGCTCTTTTAGTTTAGTATGAATGTTTTGTTTGATGATTTAATTTACAGCAAAGAAACTGTACATTTTTAAATTTTGTTGTTATCTAAAGTTCTACCTTCGATTTGCTGGTCACCATTTTAAAAAGGTAAGCTACTTCAATTCATTTTTTTTATTTATATATATATTTTTTTATGTAGACATAATTTAATTTTACTTGGAAACTTGTTAGTAGGTTTTCGTTTGAGTTTTCTTCAGAATCATAAATAACTGTGTTCTTCTAAAGCATGTCGATCTACTAGAACATACAAAGAGAACTTTTAGATTTTGAGCACCAAGAACTTCTCACAAATCATCTTGAATCAAGAGATTTGCGTACATAAATTGATACTGAACATAGAGAAATGAGGTAGATTTATGTAGATTCTTATAGGCAAACCATTTGAAATGTGTTTGTGAATTTGTAGTAACTGAAAACTTAGAACTGTGAACATTTTCATAACTGTAACTTAGAAACTGTTACATATTATGAAATGGATTTTTTAAAAAACTTTTTTAAACATATCTGTTAATGCAGCATAAACTAGAGTAGAACTGTGTTCTAACTAAGAGAGCTCTTTGGAAAGTAAGTTCCTTATCATTATAAAAACCAGTACAATTAGAGGTTTTTTTATTATACACAAATTAGTTACAACTCTTACTTATTTTCCCACATTACCACCTACATTAAGGCACTTGTTATATCAGTAAACTAGTTCTTTATTACCCTCATCAGACACCTCTGAGTTATAAGACATGAATTTACACTGTCCTTCAACTCCTATGGCTATGTGGTTAGCATGCAATGAGTTTATCGAGATACAATATGGCAAAAATATTCAAGCTTTGAAAAAACATCCAACAAACTCACTGTATGCTGACCACATATCCAATACCACTCACAAATGTTCGGATGTACATAGTTTAGAAATTTCGTACAAGTGTAGGAAGGGGGGGGAAGGATAATTGGAAAAAGTTGAGATTTACAATAGTTTAAGAAATGAGCCTTCAAACATAGCCCACCCCATCTATGAAGAAATAATTAAAACTATTATAGTGAGTATTATAGCAGAGAGGGAATTTCATCCTAACAGTTGTGGCAACACTACTAATTATTCACAAAAAAACTGTCAACGATAGGAAAAAAAAAGAAAAAAAATTAGGATACATAAATGTGCCAGTAAATCACATATATAACAATAATTGTATATCTTATCCGAAGCTATAATATATAAATTTTTAACATTACTTTCTGATGATGGCCAGATATTCTTGAAAACCAAATATTGTTTTCTAAAATGATATGCCCAGGAATTGCAGCAACTTAATAACTAATTAATTCTGTCTGCTTCGAGATGTTCAATACTTTTCATGGGTGGGTCTTTGAATACTTTACTCTTCAAATATCCTAACAAGAAAAAAATGACAAACTGTCAGTTCTGGTGATCTCGCAAATTAAAGAATATCGCCATATTTAGACAAAGCGTGACCTTGAAAATAAATACTAAACTGTACTCATTGATTGCAGTTGAGAGTGTGATCTTGATACAAACGCCTAACTGTAATATTTAATTTTAGTTTTCTCCTCTATTTGAGGAAACTAAAATTCTTAAATCATTCGGAGGTATCGCTGGGACATGACTGTAACAGCATTCCTACTATCATATTTAAAGAGATATGGACAGATTATTCCTGAAGATGATATTGCACATCATACAATGACATTAATACTGTTGCAATGTTTCTCAATGCATTTTATTAGGATTTACTGTTGACAATACCGGAAATATTTTTTATACAGACATATATTATACTCACTCAAGTGGAAACATATTTTGTCACTCATTAGGACATTGTAAACGATGTCTTCATTATCATTTTTAAAATGGTGGCAAAAATTTCACACATTTAATTTAATCTGTGTCTTTTCATGCCTGTATTACTTGAATTTTATATGGATACATGTATAAATCCTTGTAGAGAATTGAAGGCGGCAAACCAAGTGTAACTGCATTATCACGGGCAGAGCATTTACGGCTATGTAACAAAGCAACTCTTATGATGTCAATGCTTTCAGACTTACACACATTCTATTGTATACCATTAGGCTTCTTTTTTTAAGCATGTTTCTAAATTCTGTACCCAAGTCTTATTACGATCTGCTGATGGCACCACATAAATCTTATGGATATTAAGATGGCATTGAAACAGCTGTTGTGCAACCACATAACTATCATAATTTTTGTAGAACACCTTAATCCTCAACATATGTAGTTCACTTGTCCAATGCTTTATCTCAACTAAGTGATACATAAGGAAGAAACTGTTGTTACCGTTCATACTTGTCTATTACTGAACAATATGTAAATATATGCTATTGCATTGACTGTTAAATAGTAAAGATCTTTTTAAAAATAAAATATTCAATTTGTTAAAGTCACCTGTTTCATTGGCTCACACTGTATTAAAACAATAAAATAGATTTTGACTATTTAATATTGTATGGTTATGCAAGTTTTTAGAGGATGGATGAATTTTTTACTAGACTTACACATTTGTCATTTGCCGTTCTTGAAACAAACAACTTAGTTTATTTGCTTATTGTGTATCCCTGTTTAGATTGAGAATATAAACTATGTCATTTTTCAAAACCAACAATTTTTAAATACAAACCATTATGTACATCTAGACCTATCATACAATGTAATATAACCAGATGTATGTAATGCCCATAAGTTGGTTTCTGAAGGTTTGTAGAAATTGTTATTGTATTGGTAGATCAGGAGGCCTACATAAAAGGGTAAATTTGTTTAAAACAGTGTTGTTACACAGGTTTTCTGAACCTCAATTGTGTATATTATTACTTTCTTGATATATAGCTAACAGGTTTCATAGATATGAGTATATTAGAAAGTCTCCACTTGCTTTGCTCGCATCTGTGACCTCTCCCTTGCTGCTTCTTATAACTATATGAATATCAAATTTTCTTCGTAGTTCACTGTTCAAAATTATATTTTTGGCCATAAGTTGTAATAAATATATAATATTCACTTGTTGAACTTGAAGAGTTCTTTTTCTTTCACAAAAAAATTGAAAATAAATTTTTAATATTATTATTTATAAAGATATGCCAAGCTTTATGGGCGCCAGGTAGCGTTAGCTTACCAATTTTGAAAAAAGGAAGTTAATTGTTATTATTAAAATTTCTCAGGGTCGCAAATCCTTTTGAAAGTGTACTTACAGTGGTTTTCGGTGAAATAAAAAAATCTTATTTTGTTGAGCTGAAATTGAACATAATTTATTGAATTAAGTATTAACATTTATACAAGGTTATACATACATGTTCATAATATATATCTTACTACTATTTGAAATCTCAGTATCCTTTGATTTTAAATTCTGCCTTAGAGGCTTAAATTCTTTTTTATAATTCAAAAATTAATAGTTGCAACTTGAAAGAAAACTATATATTTTTTTTATGGTGAGCTTTAAAATTCTCACGTAGCAAAGATGATGATTATTATTATTATTAACATGAAATTAAGTTCTCAAAATGACTAATTATTAAACAAAGATTATACATTTAGAAAGTTCATATAAAAAGTTCTTTTTCTTTTACATAATTATTTTTTATGAAAGTCTCTCTGATTTTTTATTTTTTGTTACCGCATAACCGATCCAGTAGATTGGAAGCCTCCACGTGTTGAGTTCCTTTCGTCCTGTGCTGTAAAGACCTTGCAGATTCAATTCTATATATTATACGATCAATTGTCCTTTTTAAATTCATGGTTTGTACAAAGATTTTCATCACTTTAACAATAGTTATTGTCCAAAACGCAAACTAAGTCTTACCACGTCAAACTGTCTCTAAACTCACTGAATCTTCACCATTAATGTTCTGAAGCTTCTTTTATTTAAAAACATCTCTCCCTGAACTAAATGTCACCATAGGACCTTAATTAACTACTTTTGCTACATTTTGAGAAAGTTTCTCTTCACTGAAAACATGTCCTACCACCTCAGACCCCTCTCTAAGACTGACTAACCGCATGGGTATTTTTCACTTCCTTTTACCGTTACCTCCCCTTTCTTGCAACGTATGCGAGAATTATTCTCACATAGCAACACAGACTCTGTTCAAAATATTCGCCTGACGACAAGTGTCTATTATTTTTTAAAACACAAACACCACCTAAATTTTTATTACAAATTAGAATTAATATTTTATACATAACATTATTATTTTGGAAACCTATATTTAAATTTTATTACCCTAGTTTTAATAATCTATATATTTGAGTCATCTTTTTGACTTCTAAAACCCCCTCCCTTATTCAACTTTAACGTTTCCCGGGTTACTTTAAATATTCAAATCTCAATATAACCATTTTTTGGTTATCTAGGTTAAAATTACCATTTTTGGTATTACAAAGTTTGGCATTTGTCATTGTAGAGAGTTCAATTACATACTGAATTGAAATTTTAATATTTTGATCTAATTTAATGTGTTACAAGTTGTGTACCACACAAGATATAAACAAAAACACTATTTATAACAGCCGTCATTTTGCTTTTTCAATTGGATTTTTCTGAATTTTAATAGGGTTCTACAGCATACTGTAGCCCGCTGTACCAAATTATATTTCATGTTTCTACCTTAGTTTTTATGACTACTATCATGTTTACATACAGACAACAACAACAACAACATTAGACGGAAGGCATGTCAAAATCACTTTCTGTTTCCAGAGGCTGTGATACATAAAGATAGAGGTCATATTTTTTTACAATAATTACAAATCGCACCCTATGAACTTTATAAGTAAAATGAAGTTGTGAAAGGAAAATTATGTTCGGCTTATTGTATAAAATAACAGCACATAAGCATTATCATCTGTCAGAGATTTCAAATATAATTCTTAGTTATATATATTTAATTCTTAGTTATGGGATAAATTGGTCATTAGTTTTGTGAAAATGATGCAGTTTATCCAAATACAAAAGCCATTTTGTACATAAATGTCCAGTATAGATTATTAATCATTTTGTTAGTAAAAATAAAAAGGCAAGACACTTTCGTTCACCCGTCACTAAACATATGGCCCTTAAAGGAGAACAATTTCTCTATGAACCTCAGCAATAGTTTTTGATACACAAAAAATGTATCACGACATGAGTCTAACAGTGACAGGAATATTGCTTGTAGTATCCATTTTACATCACTGATATATCACAATAATTAATTGAACTTCATATTCCGACAAAATGGTTAACAATTGGTTATTATATTAAATTAAAATACAGTGTGTGTAAGATGACTCATTGCCATAGTCATTTCAAATTGACTTTACTTTAAAGTTGGGCCTCTTATTTCACATTGTAGGATCAACAAAAAGTTATATACAGAAAAACAATTTTTGAAATTTGGATTAGTGGTTTACCATTGATATTTACTAACAATTATTCTCGTTAACAAATTTTCTCAACCTTTAAATAAAATTCATTTGAGTAAAACTGAACCCAGTGAAAGCATTTACACTCATATATGTATATATATATACAAGGCCCGTTCAGAAAGTAACTTCTGTTTGAGTATAAATAATTGGAGACTAGATACAGAAATATTTATGTCTTAAAACTACAGCTCTTCCACTATTTTTCGACATAATTTCCATATAAATTTAGGCAATTATCATTGCGATTGACCAGTTTGGAAATCCCTTCTTCATGAAATTTTGCCGCTTGTAATTTTAGTCAACCTGGTCAGGATCTTGAAGTTTTTTATCATCATCCAAGCACTGGTACTCATATCATTTGTCCATGATAGGTAAAAATCACTGGGAGTCATATCCGGACTATATGCATTTGAATTGATGGATCATAATATGTTTTGTTTGCCGAGTGGTATGACGGTTGACAGACATAAATAGGAAACCAGAAGTCTGCAAACCAAGGCGTTTGTTCTAAATGGGCTTTTTTAGTTATTGAAGTCTCACATAGAAATGATAGTTGTTCCACAATTCGTAAACATTGAGATAATGTTCACATGGCTCAAAGATTGCAAACAGCGGTTTTCAAAGATTTTTTCATGAATTTTCTGAAGCGATTCATCACTGACTACAGATTGCTCTTCATTTCTCATCATGAATGTTTGTTCTCTCACTTTTTAACAAACACTGATGCACAACACATTGTGTGTTAAATAGGTATCTCTCAATCGCAGGTGTACTAAGCATGAGGATGCTTTTTCAGCCCTGATGCTATTTGAGTATTCGAGGGTTAGGGGTCTTTATTTTATTTTATTTTTTCCTTTGTAGAGTCCAAAGTTAAAATCAACGATAATTATTTTTCATGTGTGTCTCTAATTTGGCGGACAGTCTATACAACTGTCTGTAAGTCGCAACCAGTCATCACAGACAAGACAATAAATTCTAAATATTTCAAACTTTGTATTTAAATTATTTGTATTGTCCCACATATAGGAAAAATATAGTACTGTAGTAACCAAAAAAAATCGAGAAACTATAAAGATGAAATATTTTGAAATATGTGTGGGTTATCAAATAAAACTAGATTATATTCTGATTATGAATATGTATGCTTATTTGTTGAAAAATTAATATGTTGGCGCTAAACTAAATTTCAATTGTCGGATATCATGTTCATTCTCCCCCCCTCAACTAAAACACAGTTTTTGCTACAAAGTAAAAAAAGAAAATACTAATGAACATCTACAATTCTGAAAAAAAAAATGTTTGTTTTGAAATTAAATTGCAGTTTGAAATCATCTATTATAGTTTTTTGTACGACAAATAGAACTTCATTTAACCACACAATGAAAAATTCATAGCTTATAAATTTTAAAAACAGTTTTTATGACATGTGAGACAAACACTTCAATAGCCATTAAAAGATGGATTCCATTTTCATTTATTTCTCTTTATTATGATCCGTAGTTAAAACCAAGGACCTGTATAATTTTATTGCATATCTGTCTGTAAAATTTAAACTGTCACTTAAATGACTTTGACTTTTTTAAAAATAATTTTCCCTATATGCCTACTGAGCCTAAGTTGTGTGTGGTTTTAGCACACGTTTGACTTTTTTATTTATAAGGTGATGATGACCTAAAGGTTATTTACCTTTTAAAACAATTAATAATTTTTTTTAAAAAGTGTGATTGATTGCTCCATGGGTGATTATTTAATTTAAATTAAACAATGTTGATCTTGATTCTGTTAGATATTTATTCAGGTGTTGCTGTGACCATTTATACATGTTTATTTGTTCAGGCATTGCGACCAAGTAAAGGAAACACATTTTGCCATGCACACACAATGTATGAGCAAGGACTACAGTCAATCCAATGAAGTCAAAATACTCGAACACTAAGTTATGTAGGTATGTATAGCTTTAGTAGTGTGTTGTTGTATTAACAATTTGTTTTTTTTTGCGTGTGATATATGTATATGTGACTAAGATTAAATAGCATTAGTTACTTTTCCATACTATTGTATACAAGTGCTAATTAAAGCACTGCAGCCATAGAACAGCGTAACTTTTCACTGAAGTAATTGTTCCAATGATACTTTACTTAAATTGTAGTATTTTTACATACTCAGAGTATATGTAGATGGAGTAAGTGTGACAATCGTAATTGCATTGAACTTGTGTTACTGTCTTTGCATTTCATTGTCTAAAGGAAAAGTAATATTCGTCATTCTTCAGGGGCTCACTATAGCGAGTAGCAAACTCGAGGGATCTTAGCTGGATCTTTACATTTTTTTCCATATAATCTTGGCCTTCTCTTGACCCAATTCTTGTTCTTCTGCAATGTAAACACTATTAAATTATTCTAGGACAAGGGGTATTTATTTCATCTTCTTTTTGTTATAAGGTGACGATGACAGAGCTTTTTCACCTTTAAGTAACAAAGGAAAAAAGTGTTATCTGTAAGTATGATAGCGATGTTTGTCTTATATGTTTCCATTATGAAACTGAAAGTAATTTTATAATAATTATTGAGGTATCTTTTGTAACTAAAATCTTAAAATAATCTGATTTAAGTAACATTAAATGAACATACAGAGTAATAATTTTAACTTTGATGTTATTGATATGTCTTAATCTATCAATTCTATAAATAACTTAAAAATAGTGGAATTTTTTAACATTTTCATGGAATTAAAAAAATACTTTTTGAAGTTAACTTTTTAGGTTATTTACAGAATCTTCTATTTTTTTGTCCTGTTTTCAGATTTACACCACATTTATTCCTATGTTGAACTGTTTTATATCAACATATTGTATATGTATGAAAGAGGTTGCCTTGGACTATAAACTAATAAGATGTTATCTCGCCAAGCTTGATATTACCTGTCTTTTTACAACACTAGCTTGCTACATGATGGCTTCACCATCATATTCTTATGAATACATTTGATTTCCAAGCATGACATTCTACAGGCTTACTCGACTGCTCATGTAACACAGCTGATTTAAAATATATTAATATTCTGCTCAACAAGTTTTATTGTACAATTAGTTTCACATATTAATTTGTCATTTGATAATGACTGTGTAAGATTGGAACCAGTTGGAAAATAAATGTAATTAGTTTATTATAACAAAGCTTTTGTCTTTTTGGAGTCTTTCCATAAGTGCTTTTCATTCATGTCTGTCAGCAGCACTTCTTTTATGTCCATCTGTTTTGCCTGCCTGGCCCACTTCTCTCTTCACATATCTCCTTGGGCCTCCATCTCTCCATGGGGATTATAGTTATAAGCCTGTCTCTCTATGGCACAGTCATCTTTTCTGAGGGTGTGTTATATCCGCTTCCATTTCTTCCTCTTGATATCCAGCTCTATAGGACGCTGATCTGTATACTTGTCCACAAGTTCTCATTTGTAACATTCTTCTGTTAACAGATCCCAAGGATCTTTCTCGGACAACATTTTACAAAAACCTGCAATGACTGGTCACAGTTGGCGATAATTACCAGTTCTTGCAACCATACAGCAACATCAACTTTTTATTAGTATTAAAAAGACTCATCTTTATAAAACAATTTCTATTTCTCCATACCATATACAGTTACAGGAAGGCTTCATTTTCATTTTTAATGTGAATTTTAACATCATCTGTTTATTAAAAATTTCTCCTTTAATATAACCCCACCTTGTTTATGTCCTCGAATCTCTTTTGTCTTTTTTATATTTATTCTAAGACCAGCACCACTTGCTGATCTTAGATACTACCTAGATCTGTGTGATCTTAGTGATTTGCTACCTAGAGCTGTAATCTTGCTTTTGTAGTAAATCACTAAATCACTGTGCAAGGAGACATACATCAGCAAATTGAGATCCTCAATCTGACTTTACAGCCTTCACTATAATGCACAATCTTATGCTCTAAGGTCACTTCGGATTACCGCATCTAGCACCACAATAAAAAGAGTCTGTGAAATGATATACTATTGATTTATCTTTTTGTGTCATCAGTGATAAATTAAAATACAAACTGTTTTTTTAAAAGTGGTTCTCACTATCCTGATTTTTGTTTAAAATCTCTTATCATGTGACATCAGTGATAAGTTAAAATGCAAGCTGTGTTTTTAATACTTTCTAATGGTTCCCACTTAGACCTTAGATGAATCATCAGTTATTAGTTAAAACATTTTAATACTTTAAAAAAAATAAATTTGCATCTTTTGGTAGTTTACCGTAGCAACAAATATAATAATACACACTTATAACATTAGATTGTCTATCAGCTGTAGTAATACAAATTACTTTTTTTAATTACACACTACTGTAGTTTAAGATATTACTGTTTAATCTTGGAGTGAAATGATGTTTACCTTTACAACCAAATCATCATATGATTTTACTTATCACAAATTTGTACTCACCTAGTATATGAAGTATAGGGTTAGTTTGATATCACAAAAAGTTTTGACCTCCAGTTATGGACCCGGGAAACAAAAAGAAAAAGGTTTTCAACATGTCGTCCATCTTTCCATCATTGTTGTCTTTAAGTGAGCACATTAGCGGCTACAAAAATTAAGTTAGGAACGTGTAATTTATATAGGTGACTCATATAGAATCCTATTGAAAATAAAAAATCTCAAAATGATAACCATTAATTTTTTTAATTAATTTTTTTAATAAACAAACCTACCCTACTTTGTGCAAGACCCCTTGATGTACCAATACAATTTAACATTTCCTACAAGGATCTAAGAAAAAAAACTTTTGGATAGTAATTTATAGGATCCATTTGTATTACATTGTATGATGTGGCTGAATAAGTTATCTTGTGGCTCATTAATTTGTTTTTAAATTCCGTTTTTAAATCTGTTGGTTAATAACCATGAAACATGAAGATTGGTTAAAAAATTGAGGTTGGAATGTTAACTTACCTTATACTTTGTAAATAAAAAAACAAAAGAATATTATAATCCGGATTTAATCCTTTTTATATATAGGGACATTTTAAGGACATACTTAAAGAAAATTCAACAACCTCTTCGATATCAAAAGGTTACAATTTTATATAGGCATATTATTAAAATTGTACTAATGAATTTTGTGACACTCAATTGTAGTTATGTTCTGAATATTTTTTAATGGTTTATTTAATCAATGTTTCTTGAAATCTCTGCATTCTATTTTCATTCCTTTGTAAATGATTATATATTTTATAACTGAATATATTATGAAATTGTTTGTATTAGAATTACAGTGATCTTTATTCATCATCAACAACAACCAGATCATCGATCATTTTCAACAGCATTCAGAAAATTCACCATCAAGCTACTTATAGAACATTAGTCATCACAGCAGCATCTAGTACATCCCATCAATATCAACATAATTACAGATTTTGATCTACAACTGGTAAGGTAAGTTATACTAGTTAGTGAATTTGGAATACGAGGGTATACAATCTCTTGTCACTGCAAACCAAATGGATCTTTTGTGACTACCCTACTAATTATGTTTTATACCCAGCCAAGATTTAAGCTTCTTAAGAATTTTAGAATGATTTTGGGTGATATTGTCGTTATCTCTACAGCCATGGGGAAAGGAAGTGCTGAGGTAAAGTAGTCTTTTGTAGGATAGAGATTCACACTCACACAACCAGTGTTCGGCTGTCTCTTTATGTGTCGGCCAGAAGCGGCACGAATCCACTTTTCCCTTCCCCTTATATTTTTGGGTTGGGAGTCCTCTGATGATTACTCCATTGACCCATGGCTCTTGGATTAGAGCTATATCTTCAGTAAATCTCATGACGAGGACAGCCAAAACCGTCCTGTCATTGTTGAGATTTATTGAAAGCATTTTACTTCTTCACATTAGAAACTTGGTTTGTCCCTGATGTGGTAGGGTTCTGTATTAGTCCATTCCTTCTGGCGAGTCCTTTTTTCCGAGATCTTTCCTTTGTGGCTGTTGATGACCTTTTAGGTTTTTGTTTCTTTTGAAGGAAAGAACTGCTAGATGCCACCCCCCACTCTTGACATACTATCCAAGGCTGTAATAGCCTCCTGCCAGCATGACTTTGGACGGAGCTTTAGCCTCTGACACAGCAACAGCTATCTTATCCTTTCTTTGTGGTATAGAACTAGGCTGACTATGAGTTTCAGCTCACTTATAATGTTTGCTGATGTTTAGATCTAAGTAATTCGATTTCCGTCCTCTTTTGTGCAATTGTTTATTGTCTGTGCTAGCTTGAATCGCTTACGTTCACATTGTAGGTGGTTTAGGTGTTACTTTTATTTCTCATTTTCTTATACTTTTTTTAATGTATACATAGTTTAGAGAATGTTACATTGTGATTCATGGAAATATCCTTTTTGAGTTGCTCAGAGCCCATAACTTTTTTTTTTGGTATAAATTATGTCTGATAAATGTTTGTACTGTCTGTTTTAATGAAACTTGGTATAAAATTTTGTTTGATTTATAGATGGTATAATACACAATTTTATAAACTGAGTAATAATGAGGGGGGGATGAATGAATGAAATGTCTAAAATAGCTCTTTAAGACTTTAAGACTATTAGTTTCATTATATTTATTTAGTAGACTCAAATTTTCTCTTCCAATTGGTTTTTAAACTTTTTTTGTTCCAGGTTTAATAATTTTGAAAAATTGAAGTAGATGACATGTCATAGACATGAGTGAGTACAAGTTGTGTAAAATAGTTGTAAATATATGTCAGCTAAACTAGTATCCATCATGACTTTGAAAACTTATGTTTTTAGTTTGGAGAAGCCCACTAGGTTAGATTAGTTTTAAGCTGTAGGAAATAGTATTAGATAAGTTATTATATATTTTATGGTATATGTTTGTGTTAAAAATATTTTCAAAGACATGATGGAATATAAATTATTGTATTTTTTTTATTGAGAAACACAAGCATTGTTTGTGCACATTTAATAATTAAACAATGCAAGTCATTACATATATGCTAACTAGTTTAGCTGACATATTTATTTGATAAGTTGTTGAATCCATTACAGCCTCAAGAATGAAGATTAGATCTGCATCATCGATGAACTTCATAATGATCATGATCCCTCCCTTATGAATCAAACAGAAATCAATTCAGTTTTTTTAGATGTAAAAATTAAACTTAAAAATTTTAAAATATTAAAGAAATATGTATATAATTAATGTTTTTCGTTTTATATTTAATAAATAATCAGATTAATTTTTTTTTTTTTTTTTTTTTTTTTTTTACTTTTTTAGCTTTGAATCTTTTTGAATAATATCAGTCATCATACTTAGGTCCTTTTTGAAATATTTAATTTTGTTAGATTATTTTTCTTGTTTTCTTTCAGTTTTGAATCTTTTTAAAAAATATTATTTTAACTTTAGGATTTAAAAAACAATAATATATTTAATAATATATTATAATCTTAATTAAATTTTTGTCCTTTATATTAGTTCAGCTTCTTAGACTATTTTTTATTTTATTTTTTCATTTTCGGTTTCAGCTCCCTATCATTCTACATAATATAATTAATCCATGTGTATTTATTTCAGGCCAATTACACACCCGACCAACAAAAGGGTGAGTATAATCTTTTGTTGAGTCCATCGCACTTACAACACCTAGACTTAACAAAATGTTAATGTCTAGTTACAACAAAGATCGCACACTTGTACAAATTGTCCAAGTGTACACCACTATTATTACACTTCTTCAGGCATAAGTCCTCGACACATTAGAGGCAGCATTAGATTTGGTAGGAAATTGAGATAGTTTGTAAGAATATTTTCGGTATTCCGCGGTCCCTGTTAGGTTTTTAGTTTTACGGGTGTTTTATTTTTCAGGTTTTATTATGTGTTGTTGTGTATATATGTTATTGTTTTTCATATTTTTTATGTATTTTTTTTAGGTTTTATTTATGTGTTTTTCAGGGTTTTTTTATTGTATTATTTCTATATAAATAATATTTTTGTATGTATTTCAAAGTAGTATTTTATTTCCATGTATTTTCAGGTGTGGGCTCTTTTAGTTTAGTATGAATGTTTTGTTTGTTGATTTAATTTACAGCAAAGAAATTCTACATTTTTTAATTTTGTTGTTATCTAAAGAAGTTCTACCTTTGACGTACCGGTCACCATTTTAAAAAGGTAAGCTACTTCAATTCATTTTTTTTTTTTTTTTTTTTTTTTTTAATGTAGACCATCAATCTAATTTTACTTGGAAACTTGTTAGTAGGTATTCGTGTGAGTTTTCTTCAGAATCATAACTGTGTTCTTCTAAAGCATGTCGATCTACTAGAACATACAAAGAGAACTTTTAGATTTTGAGCACCAAGAACTTCTCACAAATCATCCTGGATCAAGAGATTTACGTACATAAATTGATACTGAACATAGAGAAATGAGGTAGATATGTAGATTCTTATAGGCAAACCATTTGAAATGTGTTTGTGAATTTGTAGTAACTGAAAACTTAGAACTGTGAACATTTTCATAACTGTGACTTAGAACTGTTACATATTATGAAATGGGGGTTTATTTTAAACTTTTTTAAACATATCTGTTAATGCAGCATAAACTAGAGTAGAACTGTGTTCTAACCAAGAGAGCTCTTTGGAAAGTAAGTTCCTTTTCATTATAAAAACCAATACAATTTGAGGTTTTTTATTATACACAAATTAGTTACAACTCTTACCTATTTTCCCACATTACCACCTACATTAAGGCACTTGTTATATCAGTAAACTAGTTCTTTATTACCCTCATCAGACACCTGTTAGTTATAAGACATGAATTTACACTGTCCTTCAAATCCTCATTGTTTTCAAACCACTGTGACCCTAGATATTTTTAAATGATAGGAAGTGATAATCACTAGGAGCCAAATCAGTGCTGTATGTCATTTGAAACTGTCCAGTATGTTATGTATGTGTCTAACAATTAATTGTCACTAAATATGCCATACCATTTTTTCTGAATGGTTTTTACCATCCTTAAAATGTCTCGGTAGTGATTCATTCTACAAATCTTACCAGGAGTATTTCTCAAAAGACATTTGCCATGAGTTTTCTTGTATAGAATGTTTCCAAGTACTTATGAACTTTAAGGGGTTTTCACAGTGAGCTGTAGCCCTACTCCATCGACTGACTTTGTCTCCACATTGACATACAACAGCAAAGTCTCACCATCTATAACTGAGATAAAGGTACAATAATTCAGTAATTTTGAAATTTCAGTTTTTTCAGATTTTATCATTCGCTTTTCTAAAAGTTCAACTGTCACAACAGATGGTGGTCTATTTCTTTATTTATCATGAGAAATTCCCCAACAAACTTACACTTTAAACACAAAATTTCCATTTTGTGAAGTGTAAGTTTGTTGGGGAATTTCTATAATTTGTTTTTACTTAACACATCTACAAACATTTGCTATGTACTAGATACGCTAAATGATCATAAAAACCTCTGAAATAAAACACACCTCTGAAATTAACAAGTTCTATTCATATTAGAAACATACAAAATCTAGTCAAGCCGTTTTGCTTAACTATCTTTGAAATCGTACAGTAAATAAATAACATGACAAATTATTAGACACTAATTTCATAAATATTAAACATAAGTTCATGTTACAAGTATTCTTAATGATCAAATTCAAAATCAAAGTTCATACAATTCAGTTAGCTATTAATTAGCCAATGTTTTTCATTATGTTACAACACAATTATTTAAACTAATTGCCTATACTTTTTTAAGACATAAATTACCAATTATATTGTTCTTTTTTACGCTATACCAAGGCGTAACTTTGCACTGAATTTAGTTTTAACAAACAACTCTATGCTAATCAATAAATAATTGAGAAAAAACGTGCCAGGGGTTAAGAATATTAAAATGCATGCTTAAGTTCCAATAAAAACCTTATTGTGTTCGTGTGAACAAGTAACATGTTCCTCAGGAGCTCAATATAAGTGAGTATTGGCTTTTACTGTCCCAAGGGGCCTAGCTGGATCTAGACATTTTTTCATGTAGTCCTGGGCTAGACCCATTATTTCATCTTTCCTATCACGTCTCTCTTTATCAACTTTTGATATTTTCCGACTATTGGAGTAAGGAAGCTTTTATGGAGGTCTTTATTTTATGTTCTTTTCTTAATTTTTTTATAAGGTGTTGAAAACTCAAGAGGTTTTTCTGTTTAAACAATAAGACAAAACATGTAATAGATACATAAGTGGTGGATGGGAGGTGTATATCCAAAAACACTGCATAAACTTTCTTATTAACAAATCCCCCAAAACCAAGTAAAAACCAACCAAAATTATTCAATACCGAAAATGTCACATCGATAGTTGGCAGTCATAAATTGAAAATAAACCATACCGTCTTTGAAAAAAATATTTATAAATATAAATAAGGGTTAAAGTTGATTCTTTTGTGCCCATAATGTAAATATTATTGATTGAAATGCTGGCAATCTAGGTTCATTTATTTTTGTTTATTGGAAATTATTTCTGAACCATAATAATATTTTCAAAATGTATTACAATTTTGCATACAGGTTTAGGTAATCTTACACATTTTACTACCCGAGTCAGGTAGAGCTGATTTTCAGAAAATTTTAATTTTGTGTTTTTTTCTTATGAAAGTTGTTAAAGTTTTTGGTTAAAGATAAAATGTTATAAAAATGTCCTAAGATATGACAAATTTGATTAAAATCAATCCACTTTTTTTTCTGGCCCATTGCCTAGAAAACACAAATTAAACAGATGAACATCATTCCATTCATTTTTTTGATCCTCTACATTAATTTTGATTACTATGTAATGAGAAAATGAAACTATTAACTACAACGTTTTGAAGACTAATATAACTTAAATTTTTTACAGCTTCTGAGTTCAGTTCCACAGTCCTACAATTTTAAAGAACATGACAGGATGAAATGCTTGAAATTTGAAATACCGGTATGTAAGTTCATTGTTCTTTTATAGTTTATTTAATTTGGTTTTAATTTAAGTTCACTCTTCTAATGTTTGATAATGGAAAGTGAGTGTTAAACTTGTTAAGTATTAAGAATCTGGTTTGACTTTGGTTTTGTGATTTTAGAGATTGTTAAATTTTTTTCAACTTGAGCCAATGAAACGGGTAATATTAAAAATTGAATAATTTTGTATTGATACGTTTAAAAGGGAACTGTGTAATAGTTTATAAATATTAGCTTTTGTTTGATTTTAATTATTATTCTTCTGATTTTTTATTTAAGAGAGGAAAATAATTTGCTCGACTATGGGCGCTAGGTAGCGTTAGCTTACCAATTTTGAAAAAGGAAGTTAATTGTTATTGTTAAAATTTCTCAGGGTCGCAAATCCTTTTGAAAGTGTACTTACAGTGGTTCTCGGTGAAATAAAAAAATCTTATTTTGTTGTGCTGAAATTGAACATAATTTATTGAATTAAGTATTAACATTTATACAAGGTTATACATACATGTTCAAATTTATATCTTACTACTATTTGAAATCTCAGTATCCTTTGATTTTAAATTCTGCCTGAGAGGCTTAAATCCTTTTTTATAATTCTAAAATTAATAGTTGCAACTTGAAAGAAAACTATTTTTTATGGTGAGATTTAAAACTCTCACGTAGCAAAGATGATTATTATTATTATTATTAACATGAAATTAAGTTCTTTAAATGACTAATTATTAAACAAAGATTATACATTTGAATAAATTTAGAAAGTTCATATAAAAAGTTCTTTTTCTTTTACAAAATTATTCCTATAAAAATGTCTCTGATTTTTGTTACCGCATAACCGATCCAGTAGATTGGAAACCTCCACGTGCCGAGTTCCTTCATTCTGTGTTGCAAAGACCTTGCAGACTCAATCTATACACCTGACGATTAATTATCCTTTTAAATTCATGGTATTGTACAAAGATTTTCATCACTTTACCAATAGTTATTGTCCAATACACACTTCAAACGCAAACTAAGTCTTACCACGTCAAACTGTCTCTGAACTCACTGAATCTTCACCATTAATGTTCTGAAGCTTCTTTTATTTAAAAACATCTCTCCCTGAGCTAAATGTCACCATAGGACCTTAACTACTTTTTGTACATTTTTGAGAAAGTTTCTCTTCACTGAAAAAAACGTCCTACCAACTCAGACCCCTCTCTAAGACTGACAAACCGCATGGGTATTTTTCACTTCCTTTGCCGTTACCTCCCTTTTTTCTTGCAACGTATGCGAGAATTATTCTCACATAGCAACACAGACTCTGTTCAAATTATTTTGCCTAACACAATACAAATACTACCTAAATATTTATTACAACTTATAATTAATATTTTATACATGACATTATTATTTTGGAAACCTATATTTACTTTTTTATAATCCCTTGTCTTAACAGTCACATTGAGTCATTCTTTTGACTTCTGAAGTCCCCCACCAATTCAATTTCAAATAAATCTCAATATAACCATTTTTTGATTATCCTAGTTAAAATTACCATTTTTTGGTATTACAACTGGTATTACAAATTGACAGGATATTTAATAAGCATATAATTGTATCCAAAAACATTTTAGGTTTTTAACATTAATGTTAAATTTCCAGACTATATTTATCCGAATATTTGTAAATGGTATTGGATATGTGGTTAGCATGCAATGAGTTTATCGAGATACAATATGGCAAAATTATTGAAGCTTTGAAAAAACATCCAACAAACTCACTGTATGCTGACCACATATCCAATACCGCTCACAAATGTTCGGATGTACATAGTTTAGAAATTTTGTACAAGTGTAGAGAAGGGGAAAAAAGGATAATTGGAAAAAGTTGAGATTTACAATAGTTTAAGAAATGAGCCTTCAAACATAGCTAACCCCATCTATGAAGAAAGAAATTAAAACTATTATATTGAGTATTCTAGCAGAGAGGGAATTTCATCCTAACAGTTGTGGCAACACTACTAATTATTCACAAAACAACTGTCAAGGATAGAAAAAAAAAGAAAAAAAAAATTAGGATACATAAATGTGCCAGTAAAACACATCTATAACAATAATTGTATATCTTATCCTGAATCTATAATATATAAATTTTTAACATTACTTTCTGATGATGGCCAGATACTCTTCAAAACCAAATACTGTTTTCTATTAAATGATATGCCCAAGAATTGCAGCAACTTAATAACTAATTCTGTCTGCTTCGAGATGTTCAATACTTTTCACGGGTGGGTCTTTGAATACTTTACTCTTCAAATATCCTCACAAGAAAAAAATGACATACTGCCAGTTCTGGTGATCTCGCAAATTAAAGAATATCTCCATATTTAGACAGAGCGTGACCTTGAAAATAAATACTAAACTGTACTCATTGATTGCAGTTGAGAGTCTCATCTTGAAAACAAACGCCAAACTGTATTAATTAATTTTAGTTTTCTCCGCTATGTGAGGAAACTAAAATTCTTCAATCATTCGGAGGTATCGCTGGGACATGACTGTAACAGCATTCCTACTATCGTATTTAAAGAGATATTGACACATTATTCCTGAAGATGATATTGCACATCATACAGTGACTTTAACACTGTTGCAGAGTTTCTTAATGCATTTTATTAGGATTTACTGTTGACAATACCGGAAATATTTTTTATACACATATTATACTCACTCAAGTGGAAACATATTTTGTCTACAGTTGTTGACAAAGTGGCATTTTGTTCATTTAAATTAGTTTGCAAAATAGCTGATTTCTCAACAGTTTCACTTTGCCCACTACTTTGCACACTACTTTGCTCACTTTGATGGCAACCGAACAAAACGAAATTTAGGTTAAGTATATTTGAATTCATTTATAATATACAGGAAATGTCCTGTATGTAGGTTATATTAATTCTTACATGTAAAATAACATAAATAAACAACAAAACAATGTTTTAAAGTCGAAAAAGGAAGTAATTATTCATGAAGATGATTGACAGTGTATGTACACGGAGAGTATTTTTCATTTGCCGAGTTTTGAAGTTGGCAATCCCGTTTCCTCAACAATACAGCTAAGTTATTTGTAATATTAATAAATAACCTCAGTTTCGACTTGAGAACTTCAACTCAGTGTTGATGTGTTGATTAGCACTACTGCTATATTTTGTGTAGTTAGTTGTAAAATATGGACAGTTCAGAAGATGAAAACCTGTCAAATACCCCGCCTAAATTAGCGGAAAAAGCTAACAACGTTGTACTAAATCTCCTTCCTGTCAAATCAAGGAAAAAGTACGACCGCCAGTATGAACTGTTTTTATCACAAAATAACAACTGTAGACAAAGTATAATGTGCAATTCGTGAGCAAAGTGTCTTTTTTAAACTTGATAAAATTGAATATTGGTGAGATTAGACCATTTTAAGTTGTTGAACATATCACAATTTCATTTCTACACTCATACCAATCCTGCTATATGAGCAAAACAATCAATTCATTATAATACTATACTTGTGAACAGTAAAGACTATTTTAAAGTTTGTAAACTATTTATTCCCCTTATACACCTTCTCCCCACAGTATATAAACAAACATAATTTCATTTTACAGTAAATATAGACTATAGGACATAGTCCTAATATTATTATAAGTTTAATTCATGTATTTTATCTTTTTGAATAACCTTTGGGAAGAGTCGGCACCAACCTCCCGAGGTTAAGTTTCTCGAGCTCTTGACTATCATATTGTTGAATCCCCCCTTTCTTTTAATGAAATATGCTAGCTGGAGCAAATCACAAAGACAGTGAAACAGATTGCGATAAAACTTTCTAATTTCTAATATTATAAAATTGTTTGGAAAAGACTGATAGTTATAAACACTTCTCAAATATATTGTGTATTTATTTTTTTTGTGATTGTGAATTTCCTTATGTGCTGAACTTTGCTATTTCTCTTTTGGTTATGGAGTATCCATAAACTATTTTCTTATAATTGTATATAATATGTGAACTTTATCCCATGTTTTTCATCTTTAGCTCAATAAATAAAAGGCAAAGCTTTTATTCGTTCAGTGTAATCCATTGTTATTGTTTCATTAATGTAGTATTAGATTCCTTAAAAGTAATATAATAAAAAAAAGGAGAAATAAATAATAATAATAATAATAATAATAATAATAATAATAATAGATAAGTAAATAAACCACAAAAGGTGAGAGAAAAAATATAGACATAATTGTAAGCTATGCGTAGGTATTTTAGTAAATGATCAAACATGATTATTTTCTGGTTTTTTTCCGAAATCTAGGTTATCCTTCAACATATCCCTCTAATATACACGTATATATAAATAAATAAAAATAAGTTCATATGTTTTAATAATTTAAAAAAAAAATACATTATCTTACAGAGCAAGGGTAAAATTTTTGTTTCTTATTATTTTCTACAACTAATGCTATTCCGAGAAAATGTTTTAATGAACGCCATTTTTCAACTGATAAGTCATAAATAGTACAGAACATTATGCAAAATTTGATATCAATATCTTAAATTGTTCAGGATTTATATCTGATTTTTGGAAATAATATAAACAAAGCACTTTTGAACAAATGTTTAAAGAAAGTTTTTGACTTTAATGTCCAAAACAACAACAAATATATATGTCTAAGATTCCTTCACTACACAGTATAGACGTTAGATATTAGTGAGCGAGATACAATATCGATACTGACGACAGACATCATTCCAAAAACCACCCTCAGGGTCTCACTACAGTAAGTATGAGCATGGAAAGGTTCTACACCTTGGGTTAGATCCCTCTCTTTCATCTTACCAGCTCTTGTTCACTTCCGACCCTGCCGCTATTGTAGTATTCAAAAGCAAGGTGTAGTCATTTCACAGTAACTAAAAGTAGACGTTAGATGTTAGATATCGGTGGGTGACATACAAAATGATTATAAACATAAAGAGGATGTATGGGGTGGGAAAACAAAAGAGTCTTTTTTCCTGGAAAACTGCCATGAATAAAACAGGATACAAGACTGCATCCAGTTGCATGATTTCCTTTCCTCTCCTATTACACAAAGTCAGGACTGCATTTCAACCTTTCTCTAAGAAAATAATAATCTGATGAGTTATAAAAAAATGATTCGGGATTATTGGAAAAATATCCGTTTTGCCGAGTTCAAAAATGGGGTTTTATGATTTACGTGTTTCACCCAAACGAGCGGAATGATTTTTATAAAATTCTGTATGTACTAAAATGTAGCATTTCTTTAGAGAACCCAAAGATAACGTATGAATCGTCAATTCCATAAATAAAATTTTTAAGTACAAAATATCCACTAAAATATATTACTCTTCGGAAAAATTATTGAAAAAAAATAAAGTCAGAATTAACCTTGACCGCCGTCAAGGAAACTCGATTTTAATACAATGTATGCCCACGGTGAATTTTTACAGAAGCAAAGAATCGTTTAATATATTGTACAGGCTACATATCACAAAAAGTTCATAAGAGGGGAAACTTACCTTCCTAAGAAATACACAAGAGAAAACTTAATGGGTGCCATCATACAATACAAGGTGATCCGCTAAGTGACTTTGGCCTTGTAGGAAATGTTAAATTGTATTGGTACATCAAAGGGTCTTATTCAGTAGGGTGAAATTTGTTAAACAGTTATTTCACAGGTTTTCTGAATCTCGTAATTGTATGTAACATTTTTTTGAAATTTGTGAGGCCCCAACATTCCTCGTAAATGTGCCTCCACTCGCTTCACTCGTATATGAATAGATTTTCATGGAAGGTGAGGGTTCCAAGTAACATCTTTGACACTAAAGACATTATTTATCATCGTAGAGATGTGGGGTTGGTACCATTACATGCAGAATTGAAATCTACAAATTGTTATTTAATTAATTATGTTTATAAGTGGAATAACATACGAAATATGGGCAACTGTTTAAAATGGCCGACTTTATAACATTTTTTAAATTCCACTTTTCTGAATTTCAATAGGCTTCTACAAGAGCACACACTATAACAATTTGTGTCACCACTATCGTGCTTACACGCAGAGGATTACGGCAACGTCGACAGACGGACCTTACATCGAAGAGAGCGGGAAACGTGACGATCAGAAGTCCATTACTAAACTTACCCTGTATTTATTATACTGAGTTTATTATAATGAAAATTAAATTTTCTTTCGTATTAATAGTCCTACATATAGACATATTTGAGGAATTGGCGATGATTGTAGGTGTTTGATTTTGTGGGTATGTTTTAGAAAGTTAGTGCAATATTTCAACACTGTTTTTCCCATAAATACGTTATAGAGATGTTATAAACATATTTCATATTTTGTGTTTATGGTTTCATATACACAAGTTAATGGTTTTCACTATATTCCGCTCTAAAGACCTCAATTCAATGAGTACGGGGGTGGCAATGCCGAATGAGGCTTGATCTTCATCTCTTTTTATCTAGTCTTATGTTGTTCCCTCTCTTTCATCTTTTCTATCACTTCTTCCTCAACCAACTGTTGTTCTTTAATGACTCTGACGTTACTAGAGTATTCCAAGCCTAAGTGTCATGTAGGCCTACTCTTTCTTTATAAAACTATGATTAGGTATCATGAGTTTTTTTGTAAAGGAGAAGGAGAAGCGAGATTATGGTAGCTGATATAGTCTACTATTAGAAAATTTAGCAATACAGAATCATGAAAGTGGAGAACCTAACCTCCCCCCCCTCCGACATATTTGTGTAAGGCGAGGGAGGGGGTGATTAACCAAGCTATCTACTTCAAGACGACTTCCACAGTTTTTTCCTCACCACATTTATAATAGTTGTGGTTTAGGTTTTATACGAGTTAGTGCAAATTCGGTTGCAAGAGGGAGAGTTATGTACTGTTGGAGGGTGTAAATTTAAATACAAGGGATGTAAAAGTATGTGTTAGTGTAGTGTAAAGTGTTTTGAGTGTTTCTTTAGTGTTCAGTGATAATCGTGTAGAGAAAATTGTGTAATATTTCATGTTCTCAAGAACTAAAAATTTGTTTACGTTTACTACAAAATACGTTTTTTGAAAAATGGTAACGTTAGTTTGGAAACATTTTGAAAGGTAAAAGATCAATTATATTGTAAACATTTTGACTGTCCATCATTTTGAAACTTGTGAATGGAAATCGGTTCAGTTCGATATTAACCTAGATCTCAAATTTGTATAGGCCTAAAGTTTGGAAAATATTTTTAAAAAATTTGAGGAAAAACAAATAAATTTAATTTTCATCTTATTTTATTTTCATTCTTGCGTACTTCAGGGTCACAAATATAGGTATTGTAGTTGCTCTATTTTCTGTCAAGAGTAAGATTACTGTAGCTTATTCTCTACATAAAAATTAGCTAATTATTACTAAAATAATAACTAATCTTAAAAATGTGTACATAGGGATACCTAAAGATGTCAACAAAGTGTTAAAAGTGTAGAAATATACCTTTTCCAAGTCAAAAATTTGATAATGTTTTTTTAAACATTATAGGCCTACCTATATTTTAAGTCAAAATTTGTAAATTTTCATGGTAATTATATAGCAGAGCTGCCTCACTTCAAAATCAATTTTTAAAGGTTTTATTCGTCAAATAAATGTTGGAAAAATATTTTACTATCGAAAAAAAGTGTCGGAGAGATGATTACATAACATAATTTCACAAGATTACACAAGAAAATCTTAATCAGAGTCAAATTCTGCTGCAAATTCAGTAGATGAGGAATTTATTGAATTTAAATGTGTTTCACTCGTAATTCGCCATAAATGATGAAAATGATTATTATACTCATTGTACTTTCTCTTAAACATAAATTCGGCTATATGGCCATGGAAATGTTGTTTTGAATTTCCATATCGCGGCACATTTCCTCGCACCTCCCTCCATTGACGTTCAATTGTCTGCGTATGTGCTTCAGTGTACGCATATGTAGGGCTGTATTATTATATGTCACGAAAGGTTTGGCCAGGTTGCTATATATATATATATATATATATAACCACCTGGCCAAACCTTCCGTACGTTTATTGAAGTGAATGTCATGAGTATGAAAGATAACACAGAGTTAATTTTTTCACGAAAAAACTACTTGTGTAATTGTATTATTGTATTATGTAATCTATGTTACATACTTTTCAGGTTATTTGTGGAGTTACAAATTGTGAAGAGTAAAGATTAAAAGAGCTGGGTAAAATCTAAAGTATTGTAAACTATTACAGGCAATTTATTTTAAACATTTTTTCAAACTTATAAACATTGAATTTTCAAAACTCTCTAATTTTACAATAGAAATTAGGTAAATGATAGGCCTAGGAAATATTAAACTAACAGAAAATTGGTTTCCCCCCATATCGGTAACGAAAAGAAATGTTTGACAACTATACAAAATATTAGTACATAGGCCTACAAATTTGAATATTTTAACATAACATTTTTTTCAATTGAAAAAATCACTTACCATTTATTTAATTCACATTCTCGCAATTTGAAAACAACAAACATATGTTTGTCATCTTAAAATGGAACTGCTAATTGAATTATTGTCCAATCGGAATACGGAATCATGGAAGTAGCGTTCCATTATTTAGTTATTATTTTTTTAAATACATTATATAATTTTCTTGCAATATTTTGATTTAAAACGTATTTTTATTTACAATGAAATCATAAAAGAAACGGAAGAAAATTATAAGTGAAGGTAAGAGTATAACGTTTTAGATAAGTTTATAATTGTATAAAAAAATCTATTTATGGTACTAATCAACTTAATATAATATAATATAGTTTCAGTTGTCATCTATTGTTGTTAATTATATTAGTTATAGGTTCGTTTCATTGTTTTATAAAAAATAACATAACCTGAATCCATGTCTTTCCGTTGATTTATCTCATCAGATAATATATAACCATAATATGGTTTTTCCTACTATTTAGACTATGGTAAAACGATAATTTATTAACATAATAATAATTATTATTTTTAATAATTTTATAGCTAAACCCATAATTAAACATCAATATATTATCATTCAGATTAAAAAACTATTTATGTATAAAAAAGTTGTTTTCAAATAAAATAAATTCAACAATTATTTGATGGTTTATTAATCGTTCGCATACAAAGTTTTGAACAATTTAATTATTAAATTAAAATTTTTGTCTGTTAAAAAGAAGAATAATGAAAACTTAAAAATTAAATAATATATGTATAATATATCAAGTGGATTTATATGAAGTCAATTTTTTTTTGTAACTAGAAGGCAAAGGTTCTCCCTACTTCCTCCAAGAAAGCCTATCTTCTTCCTGTTTAGTGCATTGCAATCTTTGCGTTCAATTAACTGTTCATATGGCGTTTTGAATATAAATGTTTTAAGAGTTTCCAAAATTAGGCGCATTTCGTTTAAGAACTATCGAAATTTTGGTAAAATTTGAGGATCTCGAGCTACTTAACAGTGTCAACTTACAGGACACTTCCAATTTTACCAAAATGGTAAGTTCTTATGTTATACAAATCAGAAAATTTTGTTAGCTTCCCGCCAGTCATATTTCAATTATAGGCAAGGTAATAAATAGGTAATTTTTAAAACTCAATAACTCTGGTAATCTAAAGAAATGTTTTAATTTGTTTTTGAATGACCTGCTTTTAATTAGATTTTATGTTGAATAATTTAAATGTGTATTTTTGTTTTGTTAGACAAATATATTTTAGTACTTGATGAAGGAATAAATTTGTGCCTGCCATTTTAGTTAATTCTAATTATTCAGTCTTTGAAAAACTTCTACAGTTTATTTATTTTGATTTATCAATGGAATTGATCTAGTGACTGTTTATTATTAACAGATTTAGTATAATTTATTTTGTGTATATAAATATATAACTGTATATAGTTAGTGCAAATATTAATTTGCATTGTAGCAACCTATTAAAATATATAGGCCTAATTTGAACTAAACTTTTCAACATTATCCCTAACATTTTAGTGATGACTTTATATTATCTTATCTTCCTAGGCTAAGGTACTGTGTTACAAATGAGGAACCCTAGCAAGTGAGTTAGATCCTATCATTCATATTTCCTTTTCAAATCTCACAGGATCAATTCTTATTCTTTCCAACCCTGACACTAATAACAAATTTGAAGGGTAGTGATTTTTATTTTTGTTTCTTTTCTCTTATTTTATAAGGTGATTATAACTTAGTTTTACCTAACCAACATTTCATTGTTAGGTTTACCTAAATGTTAGGTAAAGTACATTTAACATTTAGGTGGTAAAGTACAAAATATATTGACTGTTTAAATCAAATTGGAGTTTCAGTACTAGTAATAATTATAAAATAGGGGTTGATGCACAAACTTATGTAAACTTTTAAAGAAGATAGTTTACTGGTTTGTTTTATTTTGTTTAATGTATTCATCTTTCAGAAAACATACAGTATGTGTGTATGTATACATGTTGTGTATTGTTATGCAATATTTTTAGACACTTATTAGAACAGCTTCTGTGATTAAATATA
This sequence comes from Aphrophora alni, assembly GCA_963513935.1. Lineage (NCBI taxonomy): Eukaryota > Metazoa > Arthropoda > Insecta > Hemiptera > Aphrophoridae > Aphrophora > Aphrophora alni. The sequence continues at coordinate 2,393,664 of CAUPSG010000858.1, read as the reverse complement.
CACTGTAAACTAAAATTGAAATAATTAGGCCTACAGTTTGAGACCTAGTTTAATACTGTTATCACTTGGTTACCAATGATTTCCTACCCTTATTAGTCTTTTGGGCATAATGTGTGAATGATGCAACTTGTAGTACAGTAATCTTGTAGATAATTAAACTAGGCTACAAAACCAATGTTGGTACATTGCAACTAACCTCCTCGATTTGATATATTTTATTATATTAATGTTTAAAACTCTTGGGAGATATAGTAGCCTACTTTTAAAACCCTTGATTGTAGTTACGCTATATCTATGTATATGTCTTTGGCACATTATAGTAAGTCAAATAATCCCTAGGGATTCTGGCTGTAGTTACGCCTTTTATTTACACAGTCTTGCTTTAGATCCATTTCTTTCATATCAAGACTCCATTGACCAACTCTTGTTCTTTTCCAAACCTGAAGTTATTAGAGTAGGCTTCTTTTCTAATTTTAAATTTTGTAAGAATTGATGACCAAGAGGTTTTTTGCCTAACAACAAGACATGAATGATAACTGATAACCGTACATTTTGATATGGTTATACCTAATAATGACTTGTGGATTTTTCACAAGAACTATTATCATAATATTTTTCTATTCTTCAACTTTAGAATTATATGTATCAAAATTTGTAAAAAAATTGCAGTCTTTGTTTAAAATTACCCAGAACTTATAATATTGATAATTAAAACCATTAAACAAAATAATAAAAAATTTAGGACTAAGAAGCTAGTCAGGAAACTGTTGATTTGGTAAATCTATTGAAATACTATTATTATTTATTTTACAGTCGTACAATTTTTAAGTAACTCTTTTAGGTTCAAGTGTGTATTTTTCCTGGTGATTGAGAGTTTGATGCTTGGGTACACTGATGTCCGGTCCTTATTTAATCTTTTAGACATAACATGTGAAATGATACAGTTTGTAGTACAGTAAACTTGTAGGTAAATAAATTAGGCTTTGTTATTGTAGGCTTTGTTGTAATATTAATTTTACAAAATATTTTTGGGCAAATTCGAGTACTTTACAAAATCTTTTAATATAGTATGTTATACATGTGTAAATGTATATTTGTTTAATTAATTTGGTTTTGTGTTTAATAAAAAAATATTTTGTTTTGTAACCTGTTACCTAATTCAACTGTAAAATCAATCAACAAGCATTTTTATTGTTTTGTTTGTCTTTTAAACAATAAGTAATGATTAATTCCAATCTGAATTGACCCTCAGGTGCTCACTCCTAGTGATTACAGTCATGACAATCCCAAAGGAATTGATCGCCTTCAGGGGCTCACTGTGGCGAGTAGGAAACTCGAGTGATGCTAGCTGGATCCATACATTTTTCATTTAGTCTTGGGTTAGATACCTTTCTTTCATTTTTACTAACACACATACCTCTCTTAACCAACCCTTGTTCTTTTCCAGCTCTGATGCTATTTGAGTATTCGAGGGTTAGGGGTCTTTATTTTATATTATTTTTTCCTTTGTAGGGTCCAAAGGTAAAAGAAAAATATAGTACTGTAGTAACCAAAAAAAAAAAAAAAAAAAATTGAAAAACTATAAAGATGAAATATTTTGAAATATGAGTGGGTTATCAAATAAAACTAGATTATATTCTGATTATGAATATATATGCTTATTTGTTGAATAATTAATATGTTGGGGCTAAACTAAATTTAAATTGTCGGATATCATGTTCATCCTCCCCCCCCCTCAACTTAAATACAGTTTTTCCTACAAAGTAAAAAAAGAAAATACTAATGAACACCTACAATTCTGAAAAAAATATTGGTTTTGAAATTAAATTGCAGTTTGAAATCATCTATTATTTTTTTAATTTTTTTTTTTTTTTTTTTTTCATTACTGTTGAGACTGATGGTTCTTGGTGGAATTCCATGTTTAAAGATAATAAAACACAATTTTTTATTTTGTACTATCCACTTTTTATTAGTCTAGCCGACCAATGGTTTCGCCTGCTAAGGCATTGACGAGGCTGTATTACAGACTGAAGAAAAGAAAACCTTAAAACTAGAGGGTGGGAGTTAGGATACAAAGAATGGAAGGTTGGGGAATTACCCGGCCTGGGCAATGACCATAGGAACAACACATATTGGGAAAACCAGTTGATTGTTTAAGTACAAATAACTTTTAAAGGTTTTACTAATGGAGAGTTATACAAATCAAACTGGTCATTTAAAACTAAATTAGGGTTACAATATCTTATTCTTTTAATTTCTAAGCTCTCCAAAGCATTCAATTTCTTACCTTTATTATCAAAATGTAATATTTTAAAATCTACACTCGAATTTTCACTTAATCTAGATTTAAAATTACGTCCTGTTTGACCTACATAACATGAATTACATATTTTGCAAGTTATCTTATATACACCACTTCTCAACATTTTGTTAATTTTATCTTTAGAATTATTTAAAATCTTACCTAAACTATTACTACAATAAAATGCCGGCCTACACTCTGTTTCCCTATTTAAAATATTTCCAACTTTTTGGCTAACATTTCCTAGATAGTTAACTTTCCGCCATTTAGCGCTATTTTTAACTAAAGTTGGAAAAATAAGTTGCCTTGCATTCATCTTAAGTTTTTTCTTTAGCATTTTATTAATAATATTTACATCATATTCATTATTAACAGCTATTTGTTTAATGCAACTTAGTTCTTTATTGAAATCAGAGTCAGACATTGGAACTTTGACGAGGAAATGGAAAGCTGCCAATTTATGATTTAAAGGGTGCCGAGATGAAGCATGGATAATGTTATTTGTGAAAGTTTGTTTTCTAAAAACACTAAAGTTGTGTTTACCATTTTCAATTTTTATATTTAAGTCTAAGAAATTAATTTGATTTTGTTCTCCAACTTCCATGGTAAATTGTATCGCATCGTCAATTGAGTTCAGGTACTTATAAAATAATTGAAGTTGGCGGTTAGAGCCATCAAAGAGACAAATTACATCATCAACATAACGATACCAATAAATAATAACTGATTTAAATGGGTTATTGTTAATTATTTTGTTTTCAAAATTGTCCATAAAAATTTCTGCCAACAGTGGTGACAATGGGGACCCCATAGCCAAACCATCACATTGAACATAAAATGTATCTTTAAATTGAAAATAATTTTGATCCAAGCATACCTGAATTACATCCAATGGTTCTCTAGCCATTATGGGATCTACTTTGGTTCCCATAATGACCTGACCATAATGGTTAGAGAACTTTTGGATGTAATTGAGGTATGCTTGGATCAAAATTATTTTCAATTTAAAGATAAATTTTATGTTCAATGTGATGGTTTGGCTTAGGGGTCCCCATTGTCACCACTGTTGGCAGAAATTTTTATGGACAGTTAAAATTTTGAAAACAAAATAATTAACAATAAATAAAGTCACTTATAAGACTTCGACTTTATAAAAATAATTTTCCCTATATGCCTACTGAGCCTAAGATGTGTGGTTTTAGCACACGTTTGACTTTTTTTATTTTTAAGGTGATGATGACCTAAAGATTATTTACTTTTTAAAACAATTAATAATTTTTTAAAAAAAGTGTGATTGATTGCTCCGTGGGTGATTATTTAATTTAAATTAAACAATATTGATCTTGATTATGTTAGATATTTATTCAGGTATTGCTGTGACCATTTATACATGTTTATTTGTTCAGGCATTGCGACCGAGTAAAGGAAACACATTTTGCCATGCACACACAATGTATGAGCAAGGACTACAGTCAATCCAATGAAGTCAAAATACTCGAACACTAAGTTATGTAGGTATGTATAGCTTTAGTAGTGTGTTGTTGTATTAACAATTTTTTTTTGTAAGATATATGTATATGTGACTGAGATTAAATAGCATTAGTAACTTTTCCATACTATTGTATACAAGTGCTAATTAGAGCACTGCAGCGATAGAACAGTGTAACTTTTCACTGAAGTAATTGTTCCAATGATACTTTACTTAAATTGTAGTATTTTTACATACTCAGAGTATATGTAGATGGAGTAAGTGTGACAATCGTAATTGCATTGAACTTGGGTTACTGTCTTTGCATTTCATTGTCTAAAGGAAAAGTAATATTCGTCATTCTTCAGGGGCTCACTATATATAGCGAGTAGCAAACTCGAGGAATACTAGCTGGATCTCTGACATTTTTTTTTCATATAATCTTGGGATAGATCCTTCTCTTGACCCAATTCTTGTTCTTTTGCAATGTAAACACTATTAAATTATTCTAGGACAAGGGGTATTTATTTCATCTTCTTTTTGTTATAAGGTGACGATGACAGAGCTTTTTCACCTTTAAGTAACAAAGGAAAAAAGTGTTATCTGTAGGTATGATAGCGACTACATAAATGGTTTTAAAGACTTATAATTTCACATGTTTGTCTTATATGTTTCTATTATGAAACTGAAAGTAATTTTATAATAATTATTGAGGTATCTTTTGTAACTAAAATCTTAAAATAATCTGATTTAAGTAACATTAAATGAACATACAGAGTAATAATTTTAACTTTGATGTTATTGATATGTCTTAATCTATCAATTCTATAAATAACTTAAAAATAGTGGAATTTTTTAACATTTTCATGGAATTAAAAAAATACTTTTTGAAGTTAACTTTTTAGGTTATTTACAGAATCTTCTATTTTTTTGTCCTGTTTTCAGATTTACACCACATTTATTCCTATGTTGAACTGTTTTATATCAACATATTGTATATGTATGAAAGAGGTTGCCTTGGACTATAAACTAATAAGATGTTATCTTGCCAAGCTTGATATTACCTGTCTCCTTACAACACTAGCTTGCTACATGATGGCTTTACTACATCATATTCTTATGAATACATTTGATTTCCAAGCATGACATTCTACAGGCTTACTCAACTGCTTATGTAACACAGCTGATTTAAAATATATTAATATTCTGCTCAACAAGTTTTATTGTACAATTAGTTTCACATATTAATTTGTCATTTGATAATGACTGTGTAAGATTGGAACCAGTTGGAAAATAAATGTAATTAGTTTATTATAACAAAGCTTTTGTCTTTTTGGAGTCTTTCCATAAGTGCTTTTCATTCATGTCTGTCAGCAGCACTTCTTTTATGTCCATCTGTTTTGCCTGCCTGGCCCACTTCTCTCTTCACATATCTCCTTGGGCCTCCATCTCTCCATGGGGATTATAGTTATAAGCCTGTCTCTCTATGGCACAGTCATCTTTTCTGAGGGTGTGTTATATCCGCTTCCATTTCTTCCTCTTGATATCCAGCTCTATAGGACGCTGATCTGTATACTTGTCCACAAGTTCTCATTTGTAACATTCTTCTGTTAACAGATCCCAAGGATCTTTCTCGGACAACATTTTACAAAAACCTGCAATGACTGGTCACAGTTGGCGATAATTACCAGGTCTTGCAACCATACAGCAACATCAACTTTTTATTAGTATTAAAAAGACTCATCTTTATAAAACAATTTCTATTTCTCCATAACATATACAGTTACAGGAAGGCTTCATTTTCATTTTTAATGTGAATTTTAACATCATCTGTTTATTAAAAATTTCTCCTTTAATATAACCCCACCTTGTTTATGTCTACGAATCTCTTTTGTCTTTTTTATATTTATTCTAAGACCAGCACCACTTGCTATTCTACCTAGAGCTGTAATCTTGCTTTTGTAGTAAATCACTAAATCACTGTGCAAGGAGACATACATCAGCAAATTGAGATCCTCAATCTGACTTTACAGCCTTCACTATAATGCACAATCTTATGCTCTAAGGTCACTTCGGATTACCGCATCTAGCACAACAATAAAAAGAGTCTGTGAAATGATATACTATTGATTTATCTTTTTGTGTCATCAGTGATAAATTAAAATACAAACTGTTTTTTTAAAAGTGGTTCTCACTATCCTGATTTTTGTTTAAAATCTCTTATCATGTGACATCAGTGATAAGTTAAAATGCAAGCTGTGTTTTTAATACTTTCTAATGGTTCCCACTTAGACCTTAGATGAATCATCAGTTATTAGTTAAAACATTTTAATACTTTAAAAAAAAAAAATTGCATCTTTTGGTAGTTTACCGTAGCAACAAATATAATAATACACACTTATAACATTAGATTGTCTATCAGCTGTAGTAATACAAATTACTTTTTTTAATTACACACTACTGTAGTTTAAGATATTACTGTTTAATCTTGGAGTGAAATGATGTTTACCTTTACAACCAAATCATCATATGATTTTACTTATCACAAATTTGTACTCACCTAGTATATGAAGTATAGGGGTTAGTTTGATATCACAAAAAGTTTTGACCTCCAGTTATGGACCCGGGAAACAAAAAGAAAAAGGTTTTCAACATGTCGTCCATCTTTCCATCATTGTTGTCTTTAAGTGAGCACATTAGCGGCTACAAAAATTAAGTTAGGAACGTGTAATTTATATAGGTGACTCATATAGAATCCTATTGAAAATAAAAAATCTCAAAATGATAGCCATTAATTTTTTTAATTAATTTTTTTAATAAACAAACCTACCCTACTTTGTGCAAGACCCCTTGATGTACCAATACAATTTAACATTTCCTACAAGGATCTAAGAAAAAAAACTTTTGGATAGTAATTTATAGGATCCATTTGTATTACATTGTATGATGTGGCTGAATAAGTTATCTTGTGGCTCATTAATTTGTTTTTAAATTCCGTTTTTAAATCTGTTGGTTAATAACCATGAAACATGAAGATTGGTTAAAAAATTGAGGTTGGAATGTTAACTTACCTTATACTTTGTAAATAAAAAAACAAAAGAATATTATAATCCGGATTTAATCCTTTTTTTATATAGGGACATTTTAAGGACATACTTAAAGAAAATTCAACAACCTCTTCGATATCAAAAGGTTACAATTTTATATAGGCATATTATTAAAATTGTACCAATGAATTTTGTGACACCTAATTGTAGTTATGTTCTGAATATTTTTTAATGGTTTATTTAATCAATGTTTCTTGAAATCTCTGCATTCTATTTTCATTCCTTTGTAAATGATTATATATTTTATAACTGAATATATTATGAAATTGTTTGTATTAGAATTACAGTGATCTTCATTCATCATCAACAACAACCAGATCATCCATCATTTTCAACAGCATTCAGAAAATTCACCATCAAGCTACTTATAGAACATTAGTCATCACAGCAGCATCTAGAACATCCCATCAATATCAACATAATTACAGATTTTGATCTACAACTGGTAAGGTAAGGTAAGTTATACTAGTTAGTGAATTTGGAGTACGAGGGTATACAGTCTCTTGTCACTGCGAACCAAATGGATCTTTTGTGACTACCCTACTAATTATGTTTTATACCCAGCCAAGATTTAAGCTTCTTAAGAATTTTAGAATGATTTTGGGTGATATTGTCGTTATCTCTACAGCCATGGGGAAAGGAAGTGCTGAGGTAAAGTAGTCTTTTGTAGGATAGAGATTCACACTCACACAACCAGTGTTCGGCTGTCTCTTTATGTGTCAGGCAGAAGCGGCACTAATCCACTTTTCCCTTCCCCTTATATTTTTGGGTTGGGAGTCCTCTGATGATTACTCCATTGACCCATGGCTCTTGGATTAGAGCTATATCTTCAGTAAATCTCATGACGAGGACAGCCAAAACCGTCCTGTCATTAATGAGATTTATTGAAAGCATTTTACTTCTTCACATTAGAAACTTGGTTTGTCCCTGATGTGGTAGGGTTCTGTATTAGTCCATTCCTTCTGGCGAGTCTTTTTCCGAGATCTTTCCTTTGTGGCTGTTGATGACCTTTTAGGTTTTTGTTTCTTTTGAAGGAAAGAACTGCTAGATGCCACCCCCCACTCTTGACATACTATCCAAGGCTGTAATAGCCTCCTGCCAGCATGACTTTGGACGGAGCTTTAGCCTCTGACACAGCAACAGCTATCTTATCCTTTCTTTGTGGTATAGAACTAGGCTGACTATGAGTTTCAGCTCACTTCTTATAATGTTTGCTGATGTTTAGATCTAAGTAATTCGATTTCCGTCCTCTTTTGTGCAATTGTTTATTGTCTGTGCTAGCTTGAATCGCTTACGTTCACATTGTAGGTGGTTTAGGTGTTACTTTTATTTCTCATTTTCTTATACTTTTTTTTAATGTATACATAGTTTAGAGAATGTTACATTGTGATTCATGGAAATATCCTTTTTGAGTTGCTCAGAGCCCATAACTTTTTTTTGGTATAAATTATGTCTGATAAATGTTTGTACTGTCTGTTTTAATGAAACTTGGTATAAAATTTTGTTTGATTTATAGATGGTATAATACACAATTTTATAAACTGAGTAATAATGAGGGGGGGGGGATGAATGAATGAAATGTCTAAAACAGCTCTTTAAGACTTTAAGACTATTAGTTTCATTATATTTATTTTAGTAGACTCAAATTTTCTCTTCCAATTGGTTTTTAAACTTTTTTTGTTCCAGGTTTAATCACTTTGATAAATTGAAGTAGATGACATGTCAGAGACATGAGTGAGTACAAGTTGTGTAACATAGTTGTAAACATATGTCAGCTAAACTAGTATCCATCATGACTTTGAAAACTTATGTTTTTAGTTTGGAGAAGCCCACTAGGTTAGATTAGTTTTAAGCTGTAGGAAATAGTATTAGATAAGTTATTATATATTTTATGGTATGTGTTTGTGTTAAAAATATTTTCAAAGACATGATGGAATATAAATTATTGTATTTTTTTTATTGAGAAACACAAGCATTGTTTGTGCACATTTAATAATTAAACAATGCAAGTCATTACATATATGCTAACTAGTTTAGCTGACATATTTATTTGATAAGTTGTTGAATCTATTACAGCCTCAAGAATGAAGATTAGATCTGCATCATCGATGAACTTCATAATGATCATGATCCCTCCCTTATGAATCAAACAGAAATCAATTCAGTTTTTTTAGATGTAAAAATTAAACTTAAAAATTTTAAAATATTAAAGAAATATGTATATAATTAATGTTTTTCGTTTTATATTTAATAAATAATCAGATTAATTTTTTTTTTTTTTTTTTTTTTTTTTTACTTTTTTAGCTTTGAATCTTTTTGAATAATATCAGTCATCATACTTAGGTCCTTTTTGAAATATTTAATTTTGTTAGATTATTTTTCTTGTTTTCTTTCAGTTTTGAATCTTTTTAAAAAATATTATTTTAACTTTAGGATTTAAAAAACAATAATATATTTAATAATATATTATAATCTTAATTAAATTTTTGTCCTTTATATTAGTTCAGCTTCATAGACTATTTTTTATTTTATTTTTTGATTTTCGGTTTCAGCTCCCTATCATTCTACATAATATAATTAATCCATGTGTATTTATTTCAGGCCAATTACACACCCGACCAACAAAAGGGTGAGTATAATCTTTTGTTGAGTCCATCGCACTTACAACACCTAGACTTAACAAAATGTTAATGTCTAGTTACAACAAAGATCACACACTTGTACAAATTGTCCAAGTGTACACCACTATTATTACACTTCTTCAGGCATAAGTCCTCGACACATTAGAGGCAGCATTAGATTTGGTAGGAAATTGAGTTAGTTTGTAAGAATATTTTCGGTATTCCGCGGTCCCTGTTAGGTTTTTAGTTTTACGGGTGTTTTATTTTTCAGGTTTTATTATGTGTTGTTGTGTATATATGTTATTGTTTTTCATATTTTTTATGTATTTTTTTTAGGTTTTATTTATGTGTTTTTCAGGGTTTTTTTATTGTATTATTTCTATATAAATAATATTTTTGTATGTATTTCAAAGTAGTATTTTATTTCCATGTATTTTCAGGTGTGGGCTCTTTTAGTTTAGTATGAATGTTTTGTTTGATGATTTAATTTGCAGCGAAGAAATGTACATTTTAAATTTTTTTTGTTATCTAAAGTTCTACCTTTGATTTGCTGGTCACCATTTTAAAAAGGTAAGCTACTTCAATTAATTTTATTTTATTTATTTATTTTTTTTTAATGTAGACTCAATTTAATTTTACTTGGAAACTTGTTAGTAGGTTTTCGTTTGAGTTTTCTTCGTAATCATAACTGTGTTCTTCTAAAGCATGTCGATCTACTAGAACATACAAAGAGAACTTTTAGATTTTGAGCACCAAGAACTTCTCACAAATCATCTTGAATCAAGAGATTTGCGTACATAAATTGATACTGAACATAGAGAAATGAGGTAGATATGTAGATTCTTATAGGCAAACCATTTGAAATGTGTTAGTGAATTTGTAGTAACTGAAAACTTAGAACTGTGAACATTTTCATAACTGTAACTTAGAACTGTTACATATTATGAAATGGATTTTTTTAAAAACTTTTTTAAACATATCTGTTAATGCAGCATAAAATAGAGTAGAACTGTGTTCTAACTAAGAGAGCTCTTTGGAAAGTAAGTTCCATTTCATTATAAAAACCAGTACACTTAGATGTCTTTTGGAAGTACGTACCTAGAGGTCATTTAGAAGGACGTACTTAGAGGTCATTTAGAACCACGTAGTTAGAGGTCATTTAGAACCACGTACTTAGAGGTCATTTAGAACTACGGATATGAGGTCATTTAGAACCACGTACTTAGGTGTCATTTAGAACTACTGACTTAGAGGTCATTTAGAACCAAGTACTTAGAGGACATTTAGAACCACGTACTTAGGTGTCATTTAGAACTACTGACTTAGATGTCATTTAGAACCAAGTACTTAGGGGTCATTTAGAACCACGTACTTATAGGTCATTTAGAACCTCGTACTTAGAGGTCAATTAGAACTACGAACTTAGGGGTCATTTAGAACTACGTACTTAGAGGTGTTATAGAACTACGTTCTTAGAGGTCATTTAGGACTTCGTACTTAGAGGTCATTTAGAACTACGTACTTAGAGGTCATTTAGAACCACATACTTAGAGGTCATTTAGAACTACTTACTTAGAGGTCATTTAGAACTACGTACCTAGAGGTCATTTAGGACCACGTACTTAGAGGTCATTTAGAACCACTTACTTAGAGGTCATTTGGAACTACGTATCTAGAGGTATTTAGAACTACGTACTTAGACGTCATTTAGAACTACGTACTTAGAAGATATTTAGAACCACGTACTTAGAGGTCATTTAGAACCAACTATTTAGAGGTCATTTAGAACTACGTACTTAGATGTCATTTAGAACCACGTACTTAGAGGTCATTTAGAACCACGTACTGAGAGGTCATTTAAAAACACGTACTTAGAGGTCATTTAGAACCAACAACTTAGAGATCATTTAGAACTACGTACTTAGAGGTCATTTAGAACCACGTACTCAGATGTCATTTAGAGCCCACGTACCTAGAGGTCATATAGAACCACGTACATAGAGGTCATTTAGAACTACGTACTTAGAGGTCATTTAGAGCTACGTATTTAGAGGTCATTTAGAACCCACGTACTTAGAGGTCATTTAGAACTACGTATATGAGGTCTTTTAGAACCACGTACTTAGAGGACATTTAGAACCACGTACTTAGAGGTCATTTAGAACCACTTACTTAAAAGTCATTTGGAAGTACGTACTTAGAGGTCATTTAGGACTACGTACTTAGGGGTCATTTAGAACTACTTACTTAGAGGTTATTTAGCACTACGTATATAAGGTCATTTAGAACCACGTACTTAGAGGACATTTTGAACCACGTACTTAGAAGTCATTTAGAAGAACCCACGTACTTAGAGGTCATTTAGAACCACGTACTAAGAGATCATATTGAACCACGTACTTAGAGGTCATTTAGAACCACTTACTTAGAGGTCATTTAGAACCACTTACTTAGAGGTCATTTAGAAATACTTACTTTGAGGTCATTTAGAACTACGTACCTAGAGGTCAATTAGAACTACGTACTTAGAGGTCATTTAGAACTACGTACTTAGAGGTAATATAGAACTACGTTCTTAGAGGTCATTTAGGACTTCGTACTTAGATGTCATTTAGAACTACGTACTTAGAGGTCATTTAGAACCACATACTTAGAGGTCATTTAGAACTACTTACTTAGAGGTCATTTAGAACTACGTACCTAGAGGACATTTTGGACCACGTACTTAGAGGTCATTTAGAACCACTTACTTAGATGTCATTTGGAAGTACGTACCTAGAGGTCATTTAGAACTACGTACTTAGGGGTCATTTAGAACTACTTACTTAGAGGTCATTTAGAAGCACGTACTTAGAGGTCATTTAGAACTATGTACTTAGAGGTAATTTAGTACTACGTACTTAGGTGTCATTTAGAACTACTGATTTAGAGGTCATTTAGAACCAAGTACTTAGAGGTCATTTAGAACCACGTACTTAGAGGTCATTTAGAACCTCGTACTTAGAGGTCATTTAGAACCTCGTACTTAGAGGATAGTCAGAACCATGTAATTAGAGGTCAGTTAGAACTACGTTCTAAGAGGTCATTTAGAACCCACGAACTTAGAGGTCATTCAGAACCACGTACTTAGAGGTCATTTAGAACCACGTACTTAGAGGTGATTCAGAACCACGTACTTAGAGGTTATTTAGCACTACGTATATAAGGTCATTTAGAACCACGTACTTAGAGGACATTTAGAACCACGTACTTAGAAGTCATTAGAAGAACCCACGTACTTAGAGGTCATTTAGAACTACGTACTAAGAGGTCATATAGAACCACGTACTTAGAGGTCATTTAGAACTACGTACTTAGAAGTCATTTAGAACTACATACTTAGAGGTCATTTAGAACTACGAACTTAGGGGTCATTTAGAACCCACGTACTTAGAGGTCATTTAGTACCCACGTACTTAGAGGTCATATAGAACCTCGTACTTAGAGGTCATTTAGAACTACGTACCTAGAGGTCATTTAGGACCACGTACTTAGAGGTCATTTAGAACCACTTACTTAGAGGTCATTTGGAACTACGTATCTAGAGGTATTTAGAACTACGTACTTAGACGATATTTAGAACTACGTACTTAGAAGATATTTAGAACCACGTACTTAGAGGTCATTTAGAACCAACTTTTTAGAGGTCATTTAGAACTACGTACTTAGAGGTCTTTTAGAACCACGTACATAGAGGTCATTTAGAACTACGTACTTAGAGGTCATTTAGAACTACGTATTTAGAGGTCATTTAGAACCACGTACTTAGAGGACATTTAGAACCAACAACTTAGAGGTCATTTAGAACTACATACTTAGAGGTCATTTATAACGACGTACTCAGAGGTCATTTAGAACCTACGTACTTAGAGGTCATTTAGAACCACGTACTTAGAGGTCATTTAGAACCACATACTTAGAGGTCGTTTAGAACTACTTACTTAGGGGTCATTTAGAACCACGTACTTTGAGGTCATTAATTTAGAACCAAGTACTTAGAGGTCACTTAGAACCACATATATGAGGTCGTTTAGAATTACGTACTTAGAGGTCATTTAGAACTACGTACTTAGAGGTAATTTAGTACTACGTACATAGGTGTCATTCAGAACTACTGATTTAGAGGTCATTTAGAACCAAGTACTTTGAGGTCATTTAGAACCACGTACTTAGAGGTCATTTAGAACCTCGTACTTAGAGGTCATTTAGAACCACGTACTTATAGGATAGTTAGAACCATGTAATTAGAGGTCAGTTAGAACTACGTTCTAAGAGGTCATTTAGAACCCTTGAACTTAGAGGTCATTCAGAACCACGTACTTAGAGGTCATTTAGAACCACGTACTTAGAGGTGATTTAGAACCACGTACTTAGAGGTTATTTAGCACTAAGTATATAAGTTAATTTAGAACCACGTACTTAGAGGACATTTAGAACCACGTACTTAGAAGTCATTAGAAGAACCCACGTACTTAGAGGTCATTTAGAACCACGTACATAGAGGTCATATAGGACCACGTACTTAGAGGTCATTTAGAACTACGTACTTAGGAGTCATTTAGAACCACTTACTTAGAGGTCATTTAGAACCACATACTTAGAGGTCATTTAGAACCACGAACTTATGGGTCATTTAGAACCCACGTACTTAGAGGTCATTTAGTACCCACATACTTAGAGGTCATATAGAACCTCGTACTTAGAGGTCATTTAAAACCACTTACTTAGATGTCATTTGTAAGTACGTACCTAGAGGTCATTTAGACCTACGTACTTAGGGGTCATTTAGAACTACTTACTTAGAGGTCATTTAGAAGCACGTACCTAGAGGTCATTTAGAACCACGTACTTAGAGGTCATTTAGAACTACGTAGCTAGAGGTCATTTAGGACCACGTACTTAGAGGTCATTTAGAACCACTTACTTAGAGGTCATTTAGAACTACGTATATGAGGTCATTTAGAACCACGTACTTAGAGGACATTTAGAACCACGTACTTAGAGGGCATTTGAACTAAGTATTTAGAGGTCATTTAGAACCACGTACTTAGAGGTCATTTAGAACCACATACTTAGAGGTCATTTAGAACTACGTACTTAGAGGTCATTTAGAACTACGTACTTTAAGGTCATTTAAATCCACGTACTTAGAGGTCATTTAGAAGCACGTACATAGAGGTCATTTAGAACCACGTACTTAGAGGTCATCTAGAACAACGTACTAAGAGGTCATTTAGAACCACTTACTTAGATGTCATTTGGAAGTACGTACCTAGAGGTCATTTAGAACCACGTACTTAGAGGTCATTTAGAACCACGTACTTAGAGGTCATTTAGAACCCAGTACTTAGAGGTCATTTAGAACTACGTACTTAGAAGATATTTAGAACCACGTACTTAGAGGTCATTTAGAACCAACTTTTTAGAGGTCATTTAGAACTACGTACTTAGAGGTCCTTTAGAACCACGTACATAGAGGTCATTTAGAACTACGTACTTAGAGGTCATTTAGAACTACGTATTTATAGGTCGTTTAGAACTACGAACTTAGGGGTCATTTAGAACCCACGTACTTAGAGGTCATTTAGAACCACGTAGTTAGAGGTCATCTAGAACAACGTACTTAGAGGTCATTTAGAACCACTTTCTTAGATGTCATTTGGAAGTACGTACCTAGAGGTCATTTAGAAGCACGTACTTAGAGGTCATTTAGAACCACGTAGTTAGAGGTCATTTAGAACCACGTACTTAGAGGTCATTTAGAACTACGTATATGAGGTCATTTAGAACCACGTACTTAGAGGACATTTAGAACCACGTACTTTGGTGTCATTTAGAACTACTGACTTAGATGTCATTTAGAACCAAGTACTTAGAGGTCATTTAGAACCTCGTACTTAGAGGTCAATTAGAACTACGAACTTAGGGGTCATTTAGAACTACGTAGCTAGAGGTCATTTAGGACCACGTACTTAGAGGTCATTTAGAACCACTTACTTAGAGGTCATTTGGAACTACGTATCTAGAGGTATTTAAAACTACGTACTTAGACGTCATTTAGAACTACGTACTTAGAAGATATTTAGAACCACGTACTTAGAGGTCATTTAGAACCAACTATTTAGAGGTCATTTAGAACTACGTACTTAGATGTCATTTAGAACCACGTACTTAGAGGTCATTTAGAACCACGTACTGAGAGGTCATTTAGACCCACGTACTTAGAGGTCATTTAGAACTACGTACTTAGGGGTCATTTAGAACCACTTACTTAGAGGTCATTTAGAAGCACGTACTTAGAGGTCATTTAGAACCACGTACTTTAAGGTCATTTAAATCCACGTACTTAGAGGTCATTTAGAAGCACGTACATAGAGGTCATTTAGAACCACGTACTTAGAGGTCATCTAGAACAACGTACTTAGAGGTCATTTAGAACCATTTACTTAGATGTCATTTGGAAGTACGTACCTAGAGGTCATTTAGAACCACGTACTTAGAGGTCATTTAGAACCACGTACTTAGAGGTCATTTAGAACCCAGTACTTAGAGGTCATTTAGAACTACGTACTTAAAAGATATTTAGAACCACGTACTTAGAGGTCATTTAGAACCAACTTTTTAGAGGTCATTTAGAACTACGTACTTAGAGGTCCTTTAGAACCACGTACAAAGAGGTCATTTAGAACTACGTACTTAGAGGTCATTTAGAACTACGTATTTATAGGTCGTTTAGAACTACGAACTTAGGGGTCATTTAGAACCCACGTACTTAGAGGTCATTTAGAACCACGTAGTTAGAGGTCATCTAGAACAACGTACTTAGAGGTCATTTAGAACCACTTTCTTAGATGTCATTTGGAAGTGCGTACCTAGAGGTCATTTAGAAGCACGTACTTAGAGGTCATTTAGAACCACGTAGTTAGAGGTCATTTAGAACCACGTACTTAGAGGTCATTTAGAACTACGTATATGAGGTCATTTAGAACCACGTACTTAGAGGACATTTAGAACCACGTACTTTGGTGTCATTTAGAACTACTGACTTAGATGTCATTTAGAACCAAGTACTTAGAGGTCATTTAGAACCTCGTACTTAGAGGTCAATTAGAACTACGAACTTAGGGGTAATTTAGAACTACGTACTTAGAAAATATTTAGAACCACGTACTTAGAGGTCATTTAGAACCAACTATTTAGAGGTCATTTAGAACTACGTACTTAGATGTCATTTAGAACCACGTACTTAGAGGTCATTTAGAACCACGTACTGAGAGGTCATTTAGAAACACGTACTTAGAGGTCATTTAGAACCAACAACTTAGAGATCATTTAGAACTACGTACTTAGAGGTCATTTAGAACCACGTACTCAGATGTCATTTAGAGCCCACGTACCTAGAGGTCATATAGAACCACGTACATAGAGGTCATTTAGAACTACATACTTAGAGGTCATTTAGAGCTACGTATTTAGAGGTCATTTAGAACCCACGTACTTAGAGGTCATTTAGAACTACGTATATGAGGTCTTTTAGAACCACGTACTTAGAGGACATTTAGAACCACGTACTTAGAGGTCATTTAGAACCAACTTTTTAGAGGTCATTTAGAACTACGTACTTAGAGGTCTTTTAGAACCACGTACATAGAGGTCATTTAGAACTACGTACTTAGAGGTCATTTAGAACTACGTATTTAGAGGTCATTTAGAACCACGTACTTAGAGGACATTTAGAACCAACAACTTAGAGGTCATTTAGAACTACATACTTAGAGGTCATTTATAACGACGTACTCAGAGGTCATTTAGAACCTACGTACTTAGAGGTCATTTAGAACCACGTACTTAGAGGTCATTTAGAACCACATACTTAGAGGTCGTTTAGAACTACTTACTTAGGGGTCATTTAGAACCACGTACTCTGAGGTCATTAATTTAGAACCAAGTACTTAGAGGTCACTTAGAACCACATATATGAGGTCGTTTAGAATTACGTACTTAGAGGTCATTTAGAACTACGTACTTAGAGGTAATTTAGTACTACGTACTTAGGTGTCATTTAGAACTACTGATTTAGAGGTCATTTAGAACCAAGTACTTAGAGGTCATTTAGAACCACGTACTTAGAGGTCATTTAGAACCTCGTACTTAGAGGTCATTTAGAACCACGTACTTGTAGGATAGTTAGAACCATGTAATTAGAGGTCAGTTAGAACTACGTTCTAAGAGGTCATTTAGAACCCTTGAACTTAGAGGTCATTCAGAACCACGTACTTAGAGGTCATCTAGAACCACGTACTTAGAGGTGATTTGGAACCACGTACTTAGAGGTTATTTAGCACTAAGTATATAAGGTCATTTAGAACCACGTACTTAGAGGACATTTAGAACCACGTACTTAGAAGTCATTAGAAGAACCCACGTACTTAGAGGTCATTTATAACCACGTACTAAGAGGTCATATAGGACCACGTACTTAGAGGTCATTTAGAACTACGTACTTAGGAGTCATTTAGAACTACTTACTTAGAGGTCATTTAGAACCACATACTTAGAGGTCATTTAGAACTACGAACTTATGGGTCATTTAGAACCCACGTACTTAGAGGTCATTTAGTACCCACGTACTTAGAGGTCATATAGAACCTCGTACTTAGATTTCATTTAAAACCACTTACTTAGATGTCATTTGGAAGTACGTACCTAGAGGTCATTTAGAACTACGTACTTAGGGGTCATTTAGAACTACTTACTTAGAGGTCATTTAGAAGCACGTACTTAGAGGTCATTTAGAAACACGTACTTAGAGGTCATTTAGAACTACGTAGCTAGAGGTCATTTAGGACCACGTACTTAGAGGTCATTTAGAACCACTTACTTAGAGGTCATTTAGAACTACGTATATGAGGTCATTTAGAACCACGTACTTAGAGGACATTTAGAACCACGTACTTAGAGGGCATTTGAACTAAGTATTTAGAGGTCATTTAGAACCACGTACTTAGAGGTCATTTAGAACCACATACTTAGAGGTCATTTAGAACTACGTACTTTAAGGTCATTTAAATCCACGTACTTAGAGGTCATTTAGAAGCACGTACATAGAGGTCATTTAGAACCACGTACTTAGAGGTCATCTAGAACAACGTACTTAGAGGTCATTTAGAACCACTTACTTAGATGTCATTTGGAAGTACGTACCTAGAGGTCATTTAGAACCACGTACTTAGAGGTCATTTAGAACCACGTACTTAGAGGTCATTTAGAACCCAGTACTTAGAGGTCATTTAGAACTACGTACTTAGAAGATATTTAGAACCACGTACTTAGAGGTAATTTAGAACCAACTTTTTAGAGGTCATTTAGAACTACGTACTTAGAGGTCCTTTAGAACCACGTACATAGAGGTCATTTAGAACTACGTACTTAGAGGTCATTTAGAACCACGTACTTAGAGGTCATTTAGAACCAACTTTTTAGAGGTCATTTAGAACTACGTACTTAGAGGTCCTTTAGAACCACGTACATAGAGGTCATTTAGAACTACGTACTTAGAGGTCATTTAGAACTACGTATTTATAGGTCGTTTAGAACTACGAACTTAGGGGTCATTTAGAACCCACGTACTTAGAGGTCATTTAGAACCACGTAGTTAGAGGTCATCTAGAACAACGTACTTAGAGGTCATTTAGAACCACTTTCTTAGATGTCATTTGGAAGTGCGTACCTAGAGGTCATTTAGAAGCACGTACTTAGAGGTCATTTAGAACCACGTAGTTAGAGGTCATTTAGAACCACGTACTTAGAGGTCATTTAGAACTACGTATATGAGGTCATTTAGAACCACGTACTTAGAGGACATTTAGAACCACGTACTTTGGTGTCATTTAGAACTACTGACTTAGATGTCATTTAGAACCAAGTACTTAGAGGTCATTTAGAACCTCGTACTTAGAGGTCAATTAGAACTACGAACTTAGGGGTCATTTAGAACTACGTACTTAGAGGTGTTATAGAACTACGTTCATAGAGGTCATTTAGGACTTCGTACTTAAGGGTCATTTAGAACTACGTACCTAGAGGTCATTTAGGACCACGTACTTAGAGGTCATTTATAACCACTTACTTAGAGGTCATTTGGAACTACGTATCTAGAGGTATTTAGAACTACGTACCTAGACGTCATTTAGAACTACGTACTTAGAAAATATTTAGAACCACGTACTCAGAGGTCATTTAGAACCAACTATTTAGAGGTCATTTAGAACTACGTACTTAGATGTCATTTAGAACCACGTACTTAGAGGTCATTTAGAACCACGTACTGAGAGGTCATTTAGAAACACGTACTTAGAGGTCATTTAGAACCAACAACTTAGAGATCATTTAGAACTACGTACTTAGAGGTCATTTAGAACCACGTACTGAGATGTCATTTAGAGCCCACGTACCTAGAGGTCATATAGAACCACGTACATAGAGGTCATTTAGAACTACGTACTTAGAGGTCATTTAGAGCTACGTATTTAGAGGTCATTTAGAACCCACGTACTTAGAGGTCATTTAGAACTACGTATATGAGGTCTTTTAGAACCACGTACTTAGAGGACATTTAGAACCACGTACTTAGAGGTCATTTAGAACCAAGTACTTAGAGGTCATTTAGAACCAAGTACTTAGAGGTCATTTAGAACTACGTACTTAGAAGATATTTAGAACCACGTACTTAGAGGTCATTTAGAACCAACTTTTTAGAGGTCATTTAGAACTACGTACTTAGAGGTCTTTTAGAACCACGTACATAGAGGTCATTTAGAACTACGTACTTAGAGGTCATTTAGAACTACGTATTTAGAGGTCATTTAGAACCACGTACTTAGAGGACATTTAGAACCAACAACTTAGAGGTCATTTAGAACTACATACTTAGAGGTCATTTATAACGACGTACTCAGAGGTCATTTAGAACCTACGTACTTAGAGGTCATTTAGAACCACGTACTTAGAGGTCATTTAGAACCACATACTTAGAGGTCGTTTAGAACTACTTACTTAGGGGTCATTTAGAACCACGTACTCTGAGGTCATTAATTTAGAACCAAGTACTTAGAGGTCACTTAGAACCACATATATGAGGTCGTTTAGAATTACGTACTTAGAGGTCATTTAGAACTACGTACTTAGAGGTAATTTAGTACTACGTACTTAGGTGTCATTTAGAACTACTGATTTAGAGGTCATTTAGAACCAAGTACTTAGAGGTCATTTAGAACCACGTACTTAGAGGTCATTTAGAACCTCGTACTTAGAGGTCATTTAGAACCACGTACTTATAGGATAGTTAGAACCATGTAATTAGAGGTCAGTTAGAACTACGTTCTAAGAGGTCATTTAGAACCCTTGAACTTAGAGGTCATTCAGAACCACGTACTTAGAGGTCATTTAGAACCACGTACTTAGAGGTGATTTAGAACCACGTACTTAGAGGTCATATAGGACCACGTACTTAGAGGTCATTTAGAACTACGTACTTAGGAGTCATTTAGAACTACTTACTTAGAGGTCATTTAGAACCACATACTTAGAGATCATTTAGAACTACGAACTTATGGGTCATTTAGAACCCACGTACTTAGAGGTCATTTAGTACCCACGTACTTAGAGGTCATATAGAACCTCGTACTTAGAGGTCATTTAAAACCAACTTTTTAGAGGTCATTTGGAAGTACGTACCTAGAGGTCATTTAGAACTACGTACTTAGGGGTCATTTAGAACTACTTACTTAGAGGTCATTTAGAAGCACGTACTTAGAGGTCATTTAGAACCACGTACTTAGAGGTCATTTAGAACTACGTAGCTAGAGGTCATTTAGGACCACGTACTTAGAGGTCATTTAGAACCACTTACTTAGAGGTCATTTAGAACTACGTATATGAGGTCATTTAGAACCACGTACTTAGAGGACATTTAGAACCACGTACTTAGAGGGCATTTGAACTAAGTATTTAGAGGTCATTTAGAACTACATACTTTAAGGTCATTTAAATCCACGTACTTAGAGGTCATTTAGAAGCACGTACATAGAGGTCATTTAGAACCACGTACTTAGAGGTCATCTAGAACAACGTACTTAGAGGTCATTTAGAACCACTTACTTAGATGTCATTTGGAAGTACGTACCTAGAGGTCATTTAGAACCACGTACTTAGAGGTCATTTAGAACCACGTACTTAGAGGTCATTTAGAACCCAGTACTTAGAGGTCATTTAGAACTACGTACTTAGAAGATATTTAGAACCACGTACTTATATGTCATTTAGAACCAACTTTTTAGAGGTCATTTAGAACTACGTACTTAGAGGTCCTTTAGAACCACGTACATAGAGGTCATTTAGAACTACGTACTTAGAGGTCATTTAGAACTACGTATTTATAGGTCGTTTAGAACTACGAACTTAGGGGTCATTTAGAACCCACGTACTTAGAGGTCATTTAGAACCACGTAGTTAGAGGTCATCTAGAACAACGTACTTAGAGGTCATTTAGAACCACTTTCTTAGATGTCATTTGGAAGTACGTACCTAGAGGTCATTTAGAAGCACGTACTTAGAGGTCATTTAGAACCACGTAGTTAGAGGTCATTTAGAACCACGTACTTAGAGGTCATTTAGAACTACGTATATGAGGTCATTTAGAACCACGTACTTAGAGGACATTTAGAACCACGTACTTTGGTGTCATTTAGAACTACTGACTTAGATGTCATTTAGAACCAAGTACTTAGAGGTCATTTAGAACCTCGTACTTAGAATTCAATTAGAACTACGAACTTAGGGGTCATTTAGAACTACGTACTTAGAGGTGTTATAGAACTACGTTCTTAGAGGTCATTTAGGACTTCGTACTTAGAGGTCATTTAGAACCACGTACTTAGATGTCATTTAGAACCCAGTACTTAGAGGTCATTTAGAACTACGTACTTAGAGGTCATTTAGAACTACGTAGCTAGAGGTCATTTAGGACCACGTACTTAGAGGTCATTTAGAACCACTTACTTAGAGGTCATTTGGAACTACGTATCTAGAGGTATTTAAAACTACGTACTTAGACGTCATTTAGAACTACGTACTTAGAAGATATTTAGATCCACGTACTTAGAGGTCATTTAGAACCAACTATTTAGAGGTCATTTAGAACTACGTACTTAGATGTCATTTAGAACCACGTACTTAGAGGTCATTTAGAACCACGTACTGAGAGGTCATTTAGACCCACGTACTTAGAGGTCATTTAGAACCACTTACTTAGAAGTCATTTGGAAGTACGTACTTAGAGGTCATTTAGAACTACGTACTTAGGGGTCATTTAGAACCACTTACTTAGAGGTCATTTAGAAGCACGTACTTAGAGGTCATTTAGAACCACGTACTTAGAGGTCATTTAGAACTACGTATATGAGGTCATTTAGAACCACGTACTTAGAGGTCATTTAGAACCACATACTTAGAGGTCATTTAGAACTACGTACTTAGAGGTCATTTAGAACTACGTACTTTAAGGTCATTTAAATCCACGTACTTAGAGGTCATTTAGAAGCACGTACATAGAGGTCATTTAGAACCACGTACTTAGAGGTCATCTAGAACAACGTACTTAGATGTCATTTAGAACCACTTACTTAAATGTCATTTGGAAGTACGTACCTAGAGGTCATTTAGAACCACATACTTAGAGGTCATTTAGAACCACGTACTTAGAGGTCATTTAGAACCCAGTACTTAGAGGTCATTTAGAACTACGTACTTAGAAGATATTTAGAACCACGTACTTAGAGGTCATTTAGAACCAACTTTTTAGAGGTCATTTAGAACTACGTACTTAGAGGTCCTTTAGAACCACGTACATAAAGGTCATTTAGAACTACGTACTTAGAGGTCATTTAGAACTACGTATTTATAGGTCGTTTAGAACTACGAACTTAGGGGTCATTTAGAACCCACGTACTTAGAGGTCATTTAGAACCACGTAGTTAGAGGTCATCTAGAACAACGTATTTAGAGGTCATTTAGAACCACTTTCTTAGATGTCATTTGGAAGTACGTACCTAGAGGTCATTTAGAAGCACGTACTTAGAGGTCATTTAGAACCACGTAGTTAGAGGTCATTTAGAACCACGTACTTAGAGGTCATTTAGAACTACGTATATGAGGACATTTAGAACCACGTACTTAGAGGACATTTAGAACCACGTACTTTGGTGTCATTTAGAACTACTGACTTAGATGTCATTTAGAACCAAGTACTTAGAGGTCATTTAGAACCTCGTACTTAGAGGTCAATTAGAAATACGAACTTAGGGGTCATTTAGAACTACGTACTTAGAGGTGTTATAGAACTACGTTCTTAGAGGTCATTTAGGACCACGTACTTAGAGGTCATTTAGAACCACTTACTTAGATGTCATTTGGAACTACGTATCTAGAGGTATTTAGAACTACGTACTTAGACGTCATTTAGAACTACGTACTTAGAAGATATTTAGAACCACGTACTTAGAGGTCATTTAGAACCAACTATTTAGAGGTCATTTAGAACTACGTACTTAGATGTCATTTAGAACCACGTACTTAGAGGTCATTTAGAACCACGTACTGAGAGGTCATTTAGAAACACGTACTTAGAGGTCATTTAGAACCAACAACTTAGTGATCATTTAGAACTACGTACTTAGAGGTCATTTAGAACCACGTACTCAGATGTCATTTAGAGCCCACGTACCTAGAGGTCATATAGAACCACGTACATAGAGGTCATTTAGAACTACGTACTTAGAGGTCATTTAGAGCTACGTATTTAGAGGTCATTTAGAACCCACGTACTTAGAGGTCATTTAGAACTACGTATATGAGGTCTTTTAGAACCACGTACTTAGAGGACATTTAGAACCACGTACTTAGAGGTCTTTTAGAACCACGTACATAGAGGTCATTTAGAACTACGTACTTAGAGGTCATTTAGAACTACGTATTTAGAGGTCATTTAGAACCACGTACTTAGAGGACATTTAGAACCAACAACTTAGAGGTCATTTAGAACTACATACTTAGAGGTCATTTATAACGACGTACTCAGAGGTCATTTAGAACCTACGTACTTAGAGGTCATTTAGAACCACGTACTTAGAGGTCATTTAGAACCACATACTTAGAGGTCGTTTAGAACTACTTACTTAGGGGTCATTTAGAACCACGTACTCTGAGGTCATTAATTTAGAACCAAGTACTTAGAGGTCACTTAGAACCACATATATGAGGTCGTTTAGAATTACGTACTTAGAGGTCATTTAGAACCAAGTACTTAGAGGTCATTTAGAACCAAGTACTTAGAGGTCATTTAGAACTACGTACTTAGAAGATATTTAGAACCACGTACTTAGAGGTCATTTAGAACCAACTTTTTAGAGGTCATTTAGAACTACGTACTTAGAGGTCTTTTAGAACCACGTACATAGAGGTCATTTAGAACTACGTACTTAGAGGTCATTTAGAACTACGTATTTAGAGGTCATTTAGAACCACGTACTTAGAGGACATTTAGAACCAACAACTCAGAGGTCATTTAGAACTACATACTTAGAGGTCATTTATAACGACGTACTCAGAGGTCATTTAGAACCTACGTACTTAGAGGTCATTTAGAACCACGTACTTAGAGGTCATTTAGAACCACATACTTAGAGGTCGTTTAGAACTACTTACTTAGGGGTCATTTAGAACCACGTACTCTGAGGTCATTAATTTAGAACCAAGTACTTAGAGGTCACTTAGAACCACATATATGAGGTCGTTTAGAATTACGTACTTAGAGGTCATTTAGAACTACGTACTTAGAGGTAATTTAGTACTACGTACTTAGGTGTCATTTAGAACTACTGATTTAGAGGTCATTTAGAACCAAGTACTTAGAGGTCATTTAGAACCACGTACTTAGAGGTCATTTAGAACCTCGTACTTAGAGGTCATTTAGAACCACGTACTTATAGGATAGTTAGAACCATGTAATTAGAGGTCAGTTAGAACTACGTTCTAAGAGGTCATTTAGAACCCTTGAACTTAGAGGTCATTCAGAACCACGTACTTAGAGGTCATTTAGAACCACGTACTTAGAGGTGATTTAGAACCACGTACTTAGAGGTTATTTAGCACTAAGTATATAAGGTCATTTAGAACCACGTACTTAGAGGACATTTAGAACCACGTACTTAGAAGTCATTAGAAGAACCCACGTACTTAGAGGTCATTTATAACCACGTACTAAGAGGTCATATAGGACCACGTACTTAGAGGTCATTTAGAACTACGTACTTAGGAGTCATTTAGAACTACTTACTTAGAGGTCATTTAGAACCACATACTTAGAGGTCATTTAGAACTACGAACTTATGGGTCATTTAGAACCCACGTACTTAGAGGTCATTTAGTACTCACGTACTTAGAGGTCATATAGAACCTCGTACTTAGAGGTCATTTAAAACCACTTACTTAGATGTCATTTGGAAGTACGTACCTAGAGGTCATTTAGAACTACGTACTTAGGGGTCATTTAGAACTACTTACTTAGATGTCATTTAGAAGCACGTACTTAGAGGTCATTTAGAACCACGTACTTAGAGGTCATTTAGAACTACGTAGCTAGAGGTCATTTAGGACCACGTACTTAGAGGTCATTTAGAACCACTTACTTAGAGGTCATTTAGAACTACGTATATGAGGTCATTTAGAACCACGTACTTAGAGGACATTTAGAACCACGTACTTAGAGGGCATTTGAACTAAGTATTTAGAGGTCATTTAGAACCACGTACTTAGAGGTCATTTAGAACCACATACTTAGAGGTCATTTAGAACTACGTACTTTAAGGTCATTTAAATCCACGTACTTAGAGGTCATTTAGAAGCACGTACATAGAGGTCATTTAGAACCACGTACTTAGAGGTCATCTAGAACAACGTACTTAGAGGTCATTTAGAACCACTTACTTAGATGTCATTTGGAAGTACGTACCTAGAGGTCATTTAGAACCACGTACTTAGAGGTCATTTAGAACCACGTACTTAGAGGTCATTTAGAACCCAGTACTTAGAGGTCATTTAGAACTACGTACTTAGAAGATATTTAGAACCACGTACTTAGAGGTCATTTAGAACCAACTTTTTAGAGGTCATTTAGAACTACGTACTTAGAGGTCCTTTAGAACCACGTACATAGAGGTCATTTAGAACTACGTACTTAGAGGTCATTTAGAACTACGTATTTATAGGTCGTTTAGAACTACGAACTTAGGGGTCATTTAGAACCCACGTACTTTGAGGTCATTTAGAACCACGTAGTTAGAGGTCATCTAAAACAACGTACTTAGAGGTCATTTAGAACCACTTTCTTAGATGTCATTTGGAAGTACGTACCTAGAGGTCATTTAGAAGCACGTACTTAGAGGTCATTTAGAACCACGTAGTTAGAGGTCATTTAGAACCACGTACTTAGAGGTCATTTAGAACTACGTATATGAGGTCATTTAGAACCACGTACTTAGAGGACATTTAGAACCACGTACTTTGGTGTCATTTAGAACTACTGACTTAGATGTCATTTAGAACCAAGTACTTAGAGGTCATTTAGAACCTCGTACTTAGATGTCAATTAGAACTACGAACTTAGGGGTCATTTAGAACTACGTACTTAGAGGTGTTATAGAACTACGTTCTTAGAGGTCATCTAGGACTTCGTACTTAGAGGTCATTTAGAACTACGTACTTAGAGGTCATTTAGAACCACATACTTAGAGGTCATTTAGAACTACTTACTTAGAGGTCATTTAGAACTACGTACCTAGAGGTCATTTAGGACCACGTACTTAGAGGTCATTTAGAACCACTTACTTAGAGGTCATTTGGAACTACGTATCTAGAGGTATTTAGAACTACGTACTTAGACGTCATTTAGAACTACGTACTTAGAAGATATTTAGAACCACGTACTTAGAGGTCATTTAGAACCAACTATTTAGAGGTCATTTAGAACTACGTACTTAGATGTCATTTAGAACCACGTACTTAGAGGTCATTTAGAACCACATACTTAGAGGTCATTTAGAACTACGTACTTAGATGTCATTAAGAACCACGTACTTAGAGGTCATTTAGAACCACGTACTGAGAGGTCATTTAGAAACACGTACTTAGAGGTCATTTAGAACCACGTAGTTAGAGGTCATCTAGAACAACGTACTTAGAGGTCATTTAGAACCACTTTCTTAGATGTCATTTGGAAGTACGTACCTAGAGGTCATTTAGAAGCACGTACTTAGAGGTCATTTAGAACCACGTAGTTAGAGGTCATTTAGAACCACGTACTTAGAGGTCATTTAGAACTACGTATATGAGGTCATTTAGAACCACTTACTTAGAGGACATTTAGAACCACGTACTTTGGTGTCATTTAGAACTACTGACTTAGATGTCATTTAGAACCAAGTACTTAGAGGTCATTTAGAACCTCGTACTTAGAGGTCAATTAGAACTACGAACTTAGGGGTCATTTAGAACTACGTACTCAGAGGTGTTATAGAACTACGTTCTTAGAGGTCATCTAGGACTTCGTACTTAGAGGTCATTTAGAACTACGTACTTAGAGATCATTTAGAACCACATACTTAGAGGTCATTTAGAACTATTTACTTAGAGGTCATTTAGAACTACGTACCTAGAGGTCATTTAGGACCACGTACTTAGAGGTCATTTAGAACCACTTACTTAGAGGTCATTTGGAACTACGTATCTAGAGGTATTTAGAACTACGTACTTAGACGTCATTTAGAACTACGTACTTAGAAGATATTTAGAACCACGTACTTAGAGGTCATTTAGAACCACATACTTAGAGGTCATTTAGAACTACGTACTTAGAGGTCATTTAGAACTACGTACTTTAAGGTCATTTAAATCAACGTACTTAGAGGTCATTTAGAAGCACGTACATAGAGGTCATTTAGAACCACGTACTTAGAGGTCATTTAGAACTACGTACTTAGAGGTCATTTAGAACTACGTACTTTAAGGTCATTTAAATCAACGTACTTAGAGGTCATTTAGAAGCACGTACATAGAGGTCATTTAGAACCACGTACTTAGAGGTCATCTAGAACAACGTACTTAGAGGTCATTTAGAACCACGTACTTAGAGGTCATTTAGAACTACGTACTTAGAAGATATTTAGAACCACGTACTTAGAGGTCATTTAGAACCAACTTTTTAGAGGTCATTTAGAACTACGTACTTAGAGGTCCTTTAGAACCACGTACATAGAGGTCATTTAGAACTACGTACTTAGAGGTCATTTAGAACTACGTATTTATAGGTCGTTTAGAACTACGAACTTAGGGGTCATTTGGAACCCACGTACTTAGAGGTCATTTAGAACCACGTAGTTAGAGGTCATCTAGAACAACTTACTTAGAGGTCATTTAAACCACTTTCTTAGATGTCATTTGGAAGTACGTACCTAGAGGTCATTTAGAAGCACGTACTTAGAGGTCATTTAGAACCACGTACTTAGAGGTCATTTAGAACTACGTATATGCGGTCATTTAGAACCACGTACTTAGAGGACATTTAGAACCACGTACTTAGAGGGCATTTGAACTAAGTATTTAGAGGTCATTTAGAACCACGTACTTAGAGGTCATTTAGAACCACATACTTAGAGGTCATTTAGAACTACGTACTTTAAGGTCATTTAAATCCACTTACTTAGATGTCATTTGGAAGTACGTACCTAGAGGTCATTTAGAACCACGTACTTAGAGGTCATTTAGAACCACGTACTTAGAGGTCATTTAGAACCCAGTACTTAGAGGTCATTTAGAACTACGTACTTAGAAGATATTTAGAACCACGTACTTAGAGGTAATTTAGAACCAACTTTTTAGAGGTCATTTAGAACTACGTACTTAGAGGTCCTTTAGAACCACGTACATAGAGGTCATTTAGAACTACGTACTTAGAGGTCATTTAGAACCACGTACTTAGAGGTCATTTAGAACCAACTTTTTAGAGGTCATTTAGAACTACGTACTTAGAGGTCCTTTAGAACCACGTACATAGAGGTCATTTAGAACTACGTACTTAGAGGTCATTTAGAACTACGTATTTATAGGTCGTTTAGAACTACGAACTTAGGGGTCATTTAGAACCCACGTACTTAGAGGTCATTTAGAACCACGTAGTTAGAGGTCATCTAGAACAACGTACTTAGAGGTCATTTAGAACCACTTTCTTAGATGTCATTTGGAAGTGCGTACCTAGAGGTCATTTAGAAGCACGTACTTAGAGGTCATTTAAAACCACGTAGTTAGAGGTCATTTAGAACCACGTACTTAGAGGTCATTTAGAACTACGTATATGAGGTCATTTAGAACCACGTACTTAGAGGACATTTAGAACCACGTACTTTGGTGTCATTTAGAACTACTGACTTAGATGTCATTTAGAACCAAGTACTTAGAGGTCATTTAGAACCTCGTACTTAGAGGTCAATTAGAACTACGAACTTAGGGGTCATTTAGAACTACGTACTTAGAGGTGTTATAGAACTACGTTCATAGAGGTCATTTAGGACTTCGTACTTAAGGGTCATTTAGAACTACGTACCTAGAGGTCATTTAGGACCACGTACTTAGAGGTCATTTATAACCACTTACTTAGAGGTCATTTGGAACTACGTATCTAGAGGTATTTAGAACTACGTACTTAGACGTCATTTAGAACTACGTACTTAGAAAATATTTAGAACCACGTACTTAGAGGTCATTTAGAACCAACTATTTAGAGGTCATTTAGAACTACGTACTTAGATGTCATTTAGAACCACGTACTTAGAGGTCATTTAGAACCACGTACTGAGAGGTCATTTAGAAACACGTACTTAGAGGTCATTTAGAACCAACAACTTAGAGATCATTTAGAACTACGTACTTAGAGGTCATTTAGAACCACGTACTGAGATGTCATTTAGAGCCCACGTACCTAGAGGTCATATAGAACCACGTACATAGAGGTCATTTAGAACTACGTACTTAGAGGTCATTTAGAGCTACGTATTTAGAGGTCATTTAGAACCCACGTACTTAGAGGTCATTTAGAACTACGTATATGAGGTCTTTTAGAACCACGTACTTAGAGGACATTTAGAACCACGTACTTAGAGGTCATTTAGAACCAAGTACTTAGAGGTCATTTAGAACCAAGTACTTAGAGGTCATTTAGAACTACGTACTTAGAAGATATTTAGAACCACGTACTTAGAGGTCATTTAGAACCAACTTTTTAGAGGTCATTTAGAACTACGTACTTAGAGGTCTTTTAGAACCACGTACATAGAGGTCATTTAGAACTACGTACTTAGAGGTCATTTAGAACTACGTATTTAGAGGTCATTTAGAACCACGTACTTAGAGGACATTTAGAACCAACAACTTAGAGGTCATTTAGAACTACATACTTAGAGGTCATTTATAACGACGTACTCAGAGGTCATTTAGAACCTACGTACTTAGAGGTCATTTAGAACCACGTACTTAGAGGTCATTTAGAACCACATACTTAGAGGTCGTTTAGAACTACTTACTTAGGGGTCATTTAGAACCACGTACTCTGAGGTCATTAATTTAGAACCAAGTACTTAGAGGTCACTTAGAACCACATATATGAGGTCGTTTAGAATTACGTACTTAGAGGTCATTTAGAACTACGTACTTAGAGGTAATTTAGTACTACGTACTTAGGTGTCATTTAGAACTACTGATTTAGAGGTCATTTAGAACCAAGTACTTAGAGGTCATTTAGAACCACGTACTTAGAGGTCATTTAGAACCTCGTACTTAGAGGTCATTTAGAACCACGTACTTATAGGATAGTTAGAACCATGTAATTAGAGGTCAGTTAGAACTACGTTCTAAGAGGTCATTTAGAACCCTTGAACTTAGAGGTCTATCAGAACCACGTACTTAGAGGTCATTTAGAACCACGTACTTAGAGGTGATTTAGAACCACGTACTTAGAGGTTATTTAGCACTAAGTATATAAGGTCATTTAGAACCACGTACTTAGAGGACATTTAGAACCACGTACTTAGAAGTCATTAGAAGAACCCACGTACTTAGAGGTCATTTAGAACCACGTACTAAGAGGTCATATAGGACCACGTACTTAGAGGTCATTTAGAACTACGTACTTAGGAGTCATTTAGAACTACTTACTTAGAGGTCATTTAGAACCACATACTTAGAGATCATTTAGAACTACGAACTTATGGGTCATTTAGAACCCACGTACTTAGAGGTCATTTAGTACCCACGTACTTAGAGGTCATATAGAACCTCGTACTTAGAGGTCATTTAAAACCAACTTTTTAGAGGTCATTTGGAAGTACGTACCTAGAGGTCATTTAGAACTACGTACTTAGGGGTCATTTAGAACTACTTACTTAGAGGTCATTTAGAAGCACGTACTTAGAGGTCATTTAGAACCACGTACTTAGAGGTCATTTAGAACTACGTAGCTAGAGGTCATTTAGGACCACGTACTTAGAGGTCATTTAGAACCACTTACTTAGAGGTCATTTAGAACTACGTATATGAGGTCATTTAGAACCACGTACTTAGAGGACATTTAGAACCACGTACTTAGAGGGCATTTGAACTAAGTATTTAGAGGTCATTTAGAACTACATACTTTAAGGTCATTTAAATCCACGTACTTAGAGGTCATTTAGAAGCACGTACATAGAGGTCATTTAGAACCACGTACTTAGAGGTCATCTAGAACAACGTACTTAGAGGTCATTTAGAACCACTTACTTAGATGTCATTTGGAAGTACGTACCTAGAGGTCATTTAGAACCACGTACTTAGAGGTCATTTAGAACCACGTACTTAGAGGTCATTTAGAACCCAGTACTTAGAGGTCATTTAGAACTACGTACTTAGAAGATATTTAGAACCACGTACTTATATGTCATTTAGAACCAACTTTTTAGAGGTCATTTAGAACTACGTACTTAGAGGTCCTTTAGAACCACGTACATAGAGGTCATTTAGAACTACGTACTTAGAGGTCATTTAGAACTACGTATTTATAGGTCGTTTAGAACTACGAACTTAGGGGTCATTTAGAACCCACGTACTTAGAGGTCATTTAGAACCACGTAGTTAGAGGTCATCTAGAACAACGTACTTAGAGGTCATTTAGAACCACTTTCTTAGATGTCATTTGGAAGTACGTACCTAGAGGTCATTTAGAAGTACGTACTTAGAGGTCATTTAGAACCACGTAGTTAGAGGTCATTTAGAACCACGTACTTAGAGGTCATTTAGAACTACGTATATGAGGTCATTTAGAACCACGTACTTAGAGGACATTTAGAACCACGTACTTTGGTGTCATTTAGAACTACTGACTTAGATGTCATTTAGAACCAAGTACTTAGAGGTCATTTAGAACCTCGTACTTAGAATTCAATTAGAACTACGAACTTAGGGGTCATTTAGAACTACGTACTTAGAGGTGTTATAGAACTACGTTCTTAGAGGTCATTTAGGACTTCGTACTTAGAGGTCATTTAGAACCACGTACTTAGATGTCATTTAGAACCCAGTACTTAGAGGTCATTTAGAACTACGTACTTAGAGGTCATTTAGAACTACGTAGCTAGAGGTCATTTAGGACCACGTACTTAGAGGTCATTTAGAACCACTTACTTAGAGGTCATTTGGAACTACGTATCTAGAGGTATTTAAAACTACGTACTTAGACGTCATTTAGAACTACGTACTTAGAAGATATTTAGATCCACGTACTTAGAGGTCATTTAGAACCAACTATTTAGAGGTCATTTAGAACTACGTACTTAGATGTCATTTAGAACCACGTACTTAGAGGTCATTTAGAACCACGTACTGAGAGGTCATTTAGACCCACGTACTTAGAGGTCATTTAGAACCACTTACTTAGAAGTCATTTGGAAGTACGTACTTAGAGGTCATTTAGAACTACGTACTTAGGGGTCATTTAGAACCACTTACTTAGAGGTCATTTAGAAGCACGTACTTAGAGGTCATTTAGAACCACGTACTTAGAGGTCATTTAGAACTACGTATATGAGGTCATTTAGAACCACGTACTTAGAGGTCATTTAGAACCACATACTTAGAGGTCATTTAGAACTACGTACTTAGAGGTCATTTAGAACTACGTACTTTAAGGTCATTTAAATCCACGTACTTAGAGGTCATT
Source organism: Aphrophora alni (assembly GCA_963513935.1). Classification (NCBI taxonomy): domain Eukaryota; kingdom Metazoa; phylum Arthropoda; class Insecta; order Hemiptera; family Aphrophoridae; genus Aphrophora; species Aphrophora alni. Next base: position 2,359,772 of record CAUPSG010000858.1, on the reverse strand, counting down.
TAGAAGCACGTACATAGAGGTCATTTAGAACCACGTACTTAGAGGTCATCTAGAACAACGTACTTAGATGTCATTTAGAACCACTTACTTAAATGTCATTTGGAAGTACGTACCTAGAGGTCATTTAGAACCACATACTTAGAGGTCATTTAGAACCACGTACTTAGAGGTCATTTAGAACCCAGTACTTAGAGGTCATTTAGAACTACGTACTTAGAAGATATTTAGAACCACGTACTTAGAGGTCATTTAGAACCAACTTTTTAGAGGTCATTTAGAACTACGTACTTAGAGGTCCTTTAGAACCACGTACATAAAGGTCATTTAGAACTACGTACTTAGAGGTCATTTAGAACTACGTATTTATAGGTCGTTTAGAACTACGAACTTAGGGGTCATTTAGAACCCACGTACTTAGAGGTCATTTAGAACCACGTAGTTAGAGGTCATCTAGAACAACGTATTTAGAGGTCATTTAGAACCACTTTCTTAGATGTCATTTGGAAGTACGTACCTAGAGGTCATTTAGAAGCACGTACTTAGAGGTCATTTAGAACCACGTAGTTAGAGGTCATTTAGAACCACGTACTTAGAGGTCATTTAGAACTACGTATATGAGGACATTTAGAACCACGTACTTAGAGGACATTTAGAACCACGTACTTTGGTGTCATTTAGAACTACTGACTTAGATGTCATTTAGAACCAAGTACTTAGAGGTCATTTAGAACCTCGTACTTAGAGGTCAATTAGAAATACGAACTTAGGGGTCATTTAGAACTACGTACTTAGAGGTGTTATAGAACTACGTTCTTAGAGGTCATTTAGGACCACGTACTTAGAGGTCATTTAGAACCACTTACTTAGATGTCATTTGGAACTACGTATCTAGAGGTATTTAGAACTACGTACTTAGACGTCATTTAGAACTACGTACTTAGAAGATATTTAGAACCACGTACTTAGAGGTCATTTAGAACCAACTATTTAGAGGTCATTTAGAACTACGTACTTAGATGTCATTTAGAACCACGTACTTAGAGGTCATTTAGAACCACGTACTGAGAGGTCATTTAGAAACACGTACTTAGAGGTCATTTAGAACCAACAACTTAGTGATCATTTAGAACTACGTACTTAGAGGTCATTTAGAACCACGTACTCAGATGTCATTTAGAGCCCACGTACCTAGAGGTCATATAGAACCACGTACATAGAGGTCATTTAGAACTACGTACTTAGAGGTCATTTAGAGCTACGTATTTAGAGGTCATTTAGAACCCACGTACTTAGAGGTCATTTAGAACTACGTATATGAGGTCTTTTAGAACCACGTACTTAGAGGACATTTAGAACCACGTACTTAGAGGTCTTTTAGAACCACGTACATAGAGGTCATTTAGAACTACGTACTTAGAGGTCATTTAGAACTACGTATTTAGAGGTCATTTAGAACCACGTACTTAGAGGACATTTAGAACCAACAACTTAGAGGTCATTTAGAACTACATACTTAGAGGTCATTTATAACGACGTACTCAGAGGTCATTTAGAACCTACGTACTTAGAGGTCATTTAGAACCACGTACTTAGAGGTCATTTAGAACCACATACTTAGAGGTCGTTTAGAACTACTTACTTAGGGGTCATTTAGAACCACGTACTCTGAGGTCATTAATTTAGAACCAAGTACTTAGAGGTCACTTAGAACCACATATATGAGGTCGTTTAGAATTACGTACTTAGAGGTCATTTAGAACCAAGTACTTAGAGGTCATTTAGAACCAAGTACTTAGAGGTCATTTAGAACTACGTACTTAGAAGATATTTAGAACCACGTACTTAGAGGTCATTTAGAACCAACTTTTTAGAGGTCATTTAGAACTACGTACTTAGAGGTCTTTTAGAACCACGTACATAGAGGTCATTTAGAACTACGTACTTAGAGGTCATTTAGAACTACGTATTTAGAGGTCATTTAGAACCACGTACTTAGAGGACATTTAGAACCAACAACTCAGAGGTCATTTAGAACTACATACTTAGAGGTCATTTATAACGACGTACTCAGAGGTCATTTAGAACCTACGTACTTAGAGGTCATTTAGAACCACGTACTTAGAGGTCATTTAGAACCACATACTTAGAGGTCGTTTAGAACTACTTACTTAGGGGTCATTTAGAACCACGTACTCTGAGGTCATTAATTTAGAACCAAGTACTTAGAGGTCACTTAGAACCACATATATGAGGTCGTTTAGAATTACGTACTTAGAGGTCATTTAGAACTACGTACTTAGAGGTAATTTAGTACTACGTACTTAGGTGTCATTTAGAACTACTGATTTAGAGGTCATTTAGAACCAAGTACTTAGAGGTCATTTAGAACCACGTACTTAGAGGTCATTTAGAACCTCGTACTTAGAGGTCATTTAGAACCACGTACTTATAGGATAGTTAGAACCATGTAATTAGAGGTCAGTTAGAACTACGTTCTAAGAGGTCATTTAGAACCCTTGAACTTAGAGGTCATTCAGAACCACGTACTTAGAGGTCATTTAGAACCACGTACTTAGAGGTGATTTAGAACCACGTACTTAGAGGTTATTTAGCACTAAGTATATAAGGTCATTTAGAACCACGTACTTAGAGGACATTTAGAACCACGTACTTAGAAGTCATTAGAAGAACCCACGTACTTAGAGGTCATTTATAACCACGTACTAAGAGGTCATATAGGACCACGTACTTAGAGGTCATTTAGAACTACGTACTTAGGAGTCATTTAGAACTACTTACTTAGAGGTCATTTAGAACCACATACTTAGAGGTCATTTAGAACTACGAACTTATGGGTCATTTAGAACCCACGTACTTAGAGGTCATTTAGTACTCACGTACTTAGAGGTCATATAGAACCTCGTACTTAGAGGTCATTTAAAACCACTTACTTAGATGTCATTTGGAAGTACGTACCTAGAGGTCATTTAGAACTACGTACTTAGGGGTCATTTAGAACTACTTACTTAGATGTCATTTAGAAGCACGTACTTAGAGGTCATTTAGAACCACGTACTTAGAGGTCATTTAGAACTACGTAGCTAGAGGTCATTTAGGACCACGTACTTAGAGGTCATTTAGAACCACTTACTTAGAGGTCATTTAGAACTACGTATATGAGGTCATTTAGAACCACGTACTTAGAGGACATTTAGAACCACGTACTTAGAGGGCATTTGAACTAAGTATTTAGAGGTCATTTAGAACCACGTACTTAGAGGTCATTTAGAACCACATACTTAGAGGTCATTTAGAACTACGTACTTTAAGGTCATTTAAATCCAAGTACTTAGAGGTCATTTAGAAGCACGTACATAGAGGTCATTTAGAACCACGTACTTAGAGGTCATCTAGAACAACGTACTTAGAGGTCATTTAGAACCACTTACTTAGATGTCATTTGGAAGTACGTACCTAGAGGTCATTTAGAACCACGTACTTAGAGGTCATTTAGAAGCACGTACTTAGAGGTCATTTAGAACCCAGTACTTAGAGGTCATTTAGAACTACGTACTTAGAAGATATTTAGAACCACGTACTTAGAGGTCATTTAGAACCAACTTTTTAGAGGTCATTTAGAACTACGTACTTAGAGGTCCTTTAGAACCACGTACATAGAGGTCATTTAGAACTACGTACTTAGAGGTCATTTAGAACTACGTATTTATAGGTCGTTTAGAACTACGAACTTAGGGGTCATTTAGAACCCACGTACTTAGAGGTCATTTAGAACCACGTAGTTAGAGGTCATCTAAAACAACGTACTTAGAGGTCATTTAGAACCACTTTCTTAGATGTCATTTGGAAGTACGTACCTAGAGGTCATTTAAAAGCACGTACTTAGAGGTCATTTAGAACCACGTAGTTAGAGGTCATTTAGAACCACGTACTTAGAGGTCATTTAGAACTACGTATATGAGGTCATTTAGAACCACGTACTTAGAGGACATTTAGAACCACGTACTTTGGTGTCATTTAGAACTACTGACTTAGATGTCATTTAGAACCAAGTACTTAGAGGTCATTTAGAACCTCGTACTTAGATGTCAATTAGAACTACGAACTTAGGGGTCATTTAGAACTACGTACTTAGAGGTGTTATAGAACTACGTTCTTAGAGGTCATCTAGGACTTCGTACTTAGAGGTCATTTAGAACTACGTACTTAGAGGTCATTTAGAACCACATACTTAGAGGTCATTTAGAACTACTTACTTAGAGGTCATTTAGAACTACGTACCTAGAGGTCATTTAGGACCACGTACTTAGAGGTCATTTAGAACCACTTACTTAGAGGTCATTTGGAACTACGTATCTAGAGGTATTTAGAACTACGTACTTAGACGTCATTTAGAACTACGTACTTAGAAGATATTTAGAACCACGTACTTAGAGGTCATTTAGAACCAACTATTTAGAGGTCATTTAGAACTACGTACTTAGATGTCATTTAGAACCACGTACTTAGAGGTCATTTAGAACCACATACTTAGAGGTCATTTAGAACTTCGTACTTAGATGTCATTAAGAACCACGTACTTAGAGGTCATTTAGAACCACGTACTGAGAGGTCATTTAGAAACACGTACTTAGAGGTCATTTAGAACCACGTAGTTAGAGGTCATCTAGAACAACGTACTTAGAGGTCATTTAGAACCACTTTCTTAGATGTCATTTGGAAGTACGTACCTAGAGGTCATTTAGAAGCACGTACTTAGAGGTCATTTAGAACCACGTAGTTAGAGGTCATTTAGAACCACGTACTTAGAGGTCATTTAGAACTACGTATATGAGGTCATTTAGAACCACTTACTTAGAGGACATTTAGAACCACGTACTTTGGTGTCATTTAGAACTACTGACTTAGATGTCATTTAGAACCAAGTACTTAGAGGTCATTTAGAACCTCGTACTTAGAGGTCAATTAGAACTACGAACTTAGGGGTCATTTAGAACTACGTACTCAGAGGTGTTATAGAACTACGTTCTTAGAGGTCATCTAGGACTTCGTACTTAGAGGTCATTTAGAACTACGTACTTAGAGGTCATTTAGAACCACATACTTAGAGGTCATTTAGAACTATTTACTTAGAGGTCATTTAGAACTACGTACCTAGAGGTCATTTAGGACCACGTACTTAGAGGTCATTTAGAACCACTTACTTAGAGGTCATTTGGAACTACGTATCTAGAGGTATTTAGAACTACGTACTTAGACGTCATTTAGAACTACGTACTTAGAAGATATTTAGAACCACGTACTTAGAGGTCATTTAGAACCACATACTTAGAGGTCATTTAGAACTACGTACTTAGAGGTCATTTAGAACTACGTACTTTAAGGTCATTTAAATCAACGTACTTAGAGGTCATTTAGAAGCACGTACATAGAGGTCATTTAGAACCACGTACTTAGAGGTCATTTAGAACTACGTACTTAGAGGTCATTTAGAACTACGTACTTTAAGGTCATTTAAATCAACGTACTTAGAGGTCATTTAGAAGCACGTACATAGAGGTCATTTAGAACCACGTACTTAGAGGTCATCTAGAACAACGTACTTAGAGGTCATTTAGAACCACGTACTTAGAGGTCATTTAGAACTACGTACTTAGAAGATATTTAGAACCACGTACTTAGAGGTCATTTAGAACCAACTTTTTAGAGGTCATTTAGAACTACGTACTTAGAGGTCCTTTAGAACCACGTACATAGAGGTCATTTAGAACTACGTACTTAGAGGTCATTTAGAACTACGTATTTATAGGTCGTTTAGAACTACGAACTTAGGGGTCATTTGGAACCCACGTACTTAGAGGTCATTTAGAACCACGTAGTTAGAGGTCATCTAGAACAACTTACTTAGAGGTCATTTAAACCACTTTCTTAGATGTCATTTGGAAGTACGTACCTAGAGGTCATTTAGAAGCACGTACTTAGAGGTCATTTAGAACCACGTACTTAGAGGTCATTTAGAACTACGTATATGCGGTCATTTAGAACCACGTACTTAGAGGACATTTAGAACCACGTACTTAGAGGGCATTTGAACTAAGTATTTAGAGGTCATTTAGAACCACGTACTTAGAGGTCAATTAGAACTACATACTTAGAGGTCATTTAGAACTACGTACTTAGAGGTCATTTAGAACTACGTACTTTAAGGTCATTTAAATCCACGTACTTAGAGGTCATTTAGAAGCACGTACATAGAGGTCATTTAGAACCACGTACTTAGAGGTCATCTAGAACAACGTACTTAGAGGTCATTTAGAACCACTTACTTAGATGTCATTTGGAAGTACGTACCTAGAGGTCATTTAGAACCACGTACTTAGAGGTCATTTAGAACCACGTACTTAGAGGTCATTTAGAACCCAGTACTTAGAGGTCATTTAGAACTACGTACTAAAAGATATTTAGAACCACGTACTTAGAGGTCATTTAGAACCAACTTTTTAGAGGTCATTTAGAACTACGTACTTAGAGGTCCTTTAGAACCACGTACATAGAGGTCATTTAGAACTACGTACTTAGAGGTCATTTAGAACTACGTATTTATAGGTCGTTTAGAACTACGAACTTAGGGGTCATTTAGAACCCACGTACTTAGAGGTCATTTAGAACCACGTAGTTAGAGGTCATCTAGAACAACGTACTTAGAGGTCATTTAGAACCACTTTCTTAGATGTCATTTGGAAGTACGTACCTAGAGGTCATTTAGAAGCACGTACTTAGAGGTCATTTAGAACCACGTAGTTAGAGGTCATTTAGAACCACGTACTTAGAGGTCATTTAGAACTACGTATATGAGGTCATTTAGAACCACGTACTTAGAGGACATTTAGAACCACGTACTTTGGTGTCATTTAGAACTACTGACTTAGATGTCATTTAGAACCAAGTACTTAGAGGTCATTTAGAACCTCGTACTTAGAGGTCAATTAGAACTACGAACTTAGGGGTCATTTAGAACTACGTACTTAGAGGTGTTATAGAACTACGTTCTTAGAGGTCATTTAGGACTTCGTACTTAGAGGTCATTTAGAACTACGTACCTAGAGGTCATTTAGGACCACGTACTTAGAGGTCATTTAGGACCACGTACTTAGAGGTCATTTAGAACCAACTATTTAGAGGTCATTTAGAACTACGTACTTAGATGTCATTAAGAACCACGTACTTAGAGGTCATTTAGAACCACGTACTGAGAGGTCATTTAGAAACACGTACTTAGAGGTCATTTAGAACCAACAACTTAGAGATCATTTAGAACTACGTACTTAGAGGTCATTTAGAACTACGTACTTTAAGGTCATTTAAATCCACGTACTTAGAGGTCATTTAGAAGCACGTACATAGAGGTCATTTAGAACCACGTACTTAGAGGTCATCTAGAACAACGTACTTAGAGGTCATTTAGAACCACTTACTTAGATGTCATTTGGAAGTACGTACCTAGAGGTCATTTAGAACCACGTACTTAGAGGTCATTTAGAACCACGTACTTAGAGGTCATTTAGAACCCAGTACTTAGAGGTCATTTAGAACTACGTACTTAGAAGATATTTAGAACCACGTACTTAGAGGTCATTTAGAACCAACTTTTTAGAGGTCATTTAGAACTACGTACTTAGAGGTCCTTTAGAACCACGTACATAGAGGTCATTTAGAACTACGTACTTAGAGGTCATTTAGAACTACGTATTTATAGGTCGTTTAGAACTACGAACTTAGGGGTCATTTAGAACCCACGTACTTAGAGGTCATTTAGAACCACGTAGTTAGAGGTCATCTAAAACAACGTACTTAGAGGTCATTTAGAACCACTTTCTTATATGTCATTTGGAAGTACGTACCTAGAGGTCATTTAGAAGCACGTACTTAGAGGTCATTTAGAACCACGTAGTTAGAGGTCATTTAGAACCACGTACTTAGAGGTCATTTAGAACTACGTATATGAGGTCATTTAGAACCACGTACTTAGAGGACATTTAGAACCACGTACTTTGGTGTCATTTAGAACTACTGACTTAGATGTCATTTAGAACCAAGTACTTAGAGGTCATTTAGAACCTCGTACTTAGAGGTCAATTAGAACTACGAACTTAGGGGTCATTTAGAACTACGTACTTAGAGGTGTTATAGAACTACGTTCTTAGAGGTCATCTAGGACTTCGTACTTAGAGGTCATTTAGAACTACGTACTTAGAGGTCATTTAGAACCACATACTTAGAGGTCATTTAGAACTACTTACTTAGAGGTCATTTAGAACTACGTACCTAGAGGTCATTTAGGACCAAGTACTTAGAGGTCATTTAGAACCTCGTACTTAGAGGTCAATTAGAACTACGAACTTAGGGGTCATTTAGAACTACGTACTCAGAGGTGTTATAGAACTACGTTCTTAGAGGTCATCTAGGACTTCGTACTTAGAGGTCATTTAGAACTACGTACTTAGAGGTCATTTAGAACCACATACTTAGAGGTCATTTAGAACTACTTACTTAGAGGTCATTTAGAACTACGTACCTAGAGGTCATTTAGGACCACGTACTTAGAGGTCATTTAGAACCACTTACTTAGAGGTCATTTGGAACTACGTATCTAGAGGTATTTAGAACTACGTACTTAGACGTCATTTAGAACTACGTACTTAGAAGATATTTAGAACCACGTACTTAGAGGTCATTTAGAACCAACTATTTAGAGGTCATTTAGAACTACGTACTTAGATGTCATTTAGAACCACGTACTTAGAGGTCATTTAGAACCACATACTTAGAGGTCATTTAGAACTACGTACTTAGAGGTCATTTAGAACTACGTACTTTAAGGTCATTTAAATCAACGTACTTAGAGGTCATTTAGAAGCACGTACATAGAGGTCATTTAGAACCACGTACTTAGAGGTCATCTAGAACAACGTACTTAGAGGTCATTTAGAACCACGTACTTAGAGGTCATTTAGAACTACGTACTTAGAAGATATTTAGAACCACGTACTTAGAGGTCATTTAGAACCAACTTTTTAGAGGTCATTTAGAACTACGTACTTAGAGGTCCTTTAGAACCACGTACATAGAGGTCATTTAGAACTACGTACTTAGAGGTCATTTAGAACTACGTATTTATAGGTCGTTTAGAACTACGAACTTAGGGGTCATTTGGAACCCACGTACTTAGAGGTCATTTAGAACCACGTAGTTAGAGGTCATCTAGAACAACGTACTTAGAGGTCATTTAGAACCACTTTCTTAGATGTCATTTGGAAGTACGTACCTAGAGGTCATTTAGAAGCACGTACTTAGAGGTAATTTAGAACCACGTACTTAGAGGTCATTTAGAACTACGTATATGCGGTCATTTAGAACCACGTACTTAGAGGACATTTAGAACCACGTACTTAGAGGGCATTTGAACTAAGTATTTAGAGGTCATTTAGAACCACGTACTTAGAGGTCAATTAGAACTACATACTTAGAGGTCATTTAGAACTACGTACTTAGAGGTCATTTAGAACTACGTTCTTTAAGGTCATTTAAATCCACGTACTTAGAGGTCATTTAGAAGCACGTACATAGAGGTCATTTAGAACCACGTACTTAGAGGTCATCTAGAACAACGTACTTAGATGTCATTTAGAACCACTTACTTAAATGTCATTTGGAAGTACGTACCTAGAGGTCATTTAGAACCACATACTTAGAGGTCATTTAGAACCACGTACTTAGAGGTCATTTAGAACCCAGTACTTAGAGGTCATTTAGAACTACGTACTTAGAAGATATTTAGAACCACGTACTTAGAGGTCATTTAGAACCAACTTTTTAGAGGTCATTTAGAACTACGTACTTAGAGGTCCTTTAGAACCACGTACATAAAGGTCATTTAGAACTACGTACTTAGAGGTCATTTAGAACTACGTATTTATAGGTCGTTTAGAACTACGAACTTAGGGGTCATTTAGAACCCACGTACTTAGAGGTCATTTAGAACCACGTAGTTAGAGGTCATCTAGAACAACGTATTTAGAGGTCATTTAGAACCACTTTCTTAGATGTCATTTGGAAGTACGTACCTAGAGGTCATTTAGAAGCACGTACTTAGAGGTCATTTAGAACCACGTAGTTAGAGGTCATTTAGAACCACGTACTTAGAGGTCATTTAGAACTACGTATATGAGGACATTTAGAACCACGTACTTAGAGGACATTTAGAACCACGTACTTTGGTGTCATTTAGAACTACTGACTTAGATGTCATTTAGAACCAAGTACTTAGAGGTCATTTAGAACCTCGTACTTAGAGGTCAATTAGAAATACGAACTTAGGGGTCATTTAGAACTACGTACTTAGAGGTGTTATAGAACTACGTTCTTAGAGGTCATTTAGGACCACGTACTTAGAGGTCATTTAGAACCACTTACTTAGATGTCATTTGGAACTACGTATCTAGAGGTATTTAGAACTACGTACTTAGACGTCATTTAGAACTACGTACTTAGAAGATATTTAGAACCACGTACTTAGAGGTCATTTAGAACCAACTATTTAGAGGTCATTTAGAACTACGTACTTAGATGTCATTTAGAACCACGTACTTAGAGGTCATTTAGAACCACGTACTGAGAGGTCATTTAGAAACACGTACTTAGAGGTCATTTAGAACCAACAACTTAGTGATCATTTAGAACTACGTACTTAGAGGTCATTTAGAACCACGTACTCAGATGTCATTTAGAGCCCACGTACCTAGAGGTCATATAGAACCACGTACATAGAGGTCATTTAGAACTACGTACTTAGAGGTCATTTAGAGCTACGTATTTAGAGGTCATTTAGAACCCACGTACTTAGAGGTCATTTAGAACTACGTATATGAGGTCTTTTAGAACCACGTACTTAGAGGACATTTAGAACCACGTACTTAGAGGTCTTTTAGAACCACGTACATAGAGGTCATTTAGAACTACGTACTTAGAGGTCATTTAGAACTACGTATTTAGAGGTCATTTAGAACCACGTACTTAGAGGACATTTAGAACCAACAACTTAGAGGTCATTTAGAACTACATACTTAGAGGTCATTTATAACGACGTACTCAGAGGTCATTTAGAACCTACGTACTTAGAGGTCATTTAGAACCACGTACTTAGAGGTCATTTAGAACCACATACTTAGAGGTCGTTTAGAACTACTTACTTAGGGGTCATTTAGAACCACGTACTCTGAGGTCATTAATTTAGAACCAAGTACTTAGAGGTCACTTAGAACCACATATATGAGGTCGTTTAGAATTACGTACTTAGAGGTCATTTAGAACCAAGTACTTAGAGGTCATTTAGAACCAAGTACTTAGAGGTCATTTAGAACTACGTACTTAGAAGATATTTAGAACCACGTACTTAGAGGTCATTTAGAACCAACTTTTTAGAGGTCATTTAGAACTACGTACTTAGAGGTCTTTTAGAACCACGTACATAGAGGTCATTTAGAACTACGTACTTAGAGGTCATTTAGAACTACGTATTTAGAGGTCATTTAGAACCACGTACTTAGAGGACATTTAGAACCAACAACTCAGAGGTCATTTAGAACTACATACTTAGAGGTCATTTATAACGACGTACTCAGAGGTCATTTAGAACCTACGTACTTAGAGGTCATTTAGAACCACGTACTTAGAGGTCATTTAGAACCACATACTTAGAGGTCGTTTAGAACTACTTACTTAGGGGTCATTTAGAACCACGTACTCTGAGGTCATTAATTTAGAACCAAGTACTTAGAGGTCACTTAGAACCACATATATGAGGTCGTTTAGAATTACGTACTTAGAGGTCATTTAGAACTACGTACTTAGAGGTAATTTAGTACTACGTACTTAGGTGTCATTTAGAACTACTGATTTAGAGGTCATTTAGAACCAAGTACTTAGAGGTCATTTAGAACCACGTACTTAGAGGTCATTTAGAACCTCGTACTTAGAGGTCATTTAGAACCACGTACTTATAGGATAGTTAGAACCATGTAATTAGAGGTCAGTTAGAACTACGTTCTAAGAGGTCATTTAGAACCCTTGAACTTAGAGGTCATTCAGAACCACGTACTTAGAGGTCATTTAGAACCACGTACTTAGAGGTGATTTAGAACCACGTACTTAGAGGTTATTTAGCACTAAGTATATAAGGTCATTTAGAACCACGTACTTAGAGGACATTTAGAACCACGTACTTAGAAGTCATTAGAAGAACCCACGTACTTAGAGGTCATTTATAACCACGTACTAAGAGGTCATATAGGACCACGTACTTAGAGGTCATTTAGAACTACGTACTTAGGAGTCATTTAGAACTACTTACTTAGAGGTCATTTAGAACCACATACTTAGAGGTCATTTAGAACTACGAACTTATGGGTCATTTAGAACCCACGTACTTAGAGGTCATTTAGTACTCACGTACTTAGAGGTCATATAGAACCTCGTACTTAGAGGTCATTTAAAACCACTTACTTAGATGTCATTTGGAAGTACGTACCTAGAGGTCATTTAGAACTACGTACTTAGGGGTCATTTAGAACTACTTACTTAGATGTCATTTAGAAGCACGTACTTAGAGGTCATTTAGAACCACGTACTTAGAGGTCATTTAGAACTACGTAGCTAGAGGTCATTTAGGACCACGTACTTAGAGGTCATTTAGAACCACTTACTTAGAGGTCATTTAGAACTACGTATATGAGGTCATTTAGAACCACGTACTTAGAGGACATTTAGAACCACGTACTTAGAGGGCATTTGAACTAAGTATTTAGAGGTCATTTAGAACCACGTACTTAGAGGTCATTTAGAACCACATACTTAGAGGTCATTTAGAACTACGTACTTTAAGGTCATTTAAATCCAAGTACTTAGAGGTCATTTAGAAGCACGTACATAGAGGTCATTTAGAACCACGTACTTAGAGGTCATCTAGAACAACGTACTTAGAGGTCATTTAGAACCACTTACTTAGATGTCATTTGGAAGTACGTACCTAGAGGTCATTTAGAACCACGTACTTAGAGGTCATTTAGAAGCACGTACTTAGAGGTCATTTAGAACCCAGTACTTAGAGGTCATTTAGAACTACGTACTTAGAAGATATTTAGAACCACGTACTTAGAGGTCATTTAGAACCAACTTTTTAGAGGTCATTTAGAACTACGTACTTAGAGGTCCTTTAGAACCACGTACATAGAGGTCATTTAGAACTACGTACTTAGAGGTCATTTAGAACTACGTATTTATAGGTCGTTTAGAACTACGAACTTAGGGGTCATTTAGAACCCACGTACTTAGAGGTCATTTAGAACCACGTAGTTAGAGGTCATCTAAAACAACGTACTTAGAGGTCATTTAGAACCACTTTCTTAGATGTCATTTGGAAGTACGTACCTAGAGGTCATTTAAAAGCACGTACTTAGAGGTCATTTAGAACCACGTAGTTAGAGGTCATTTAGAACCACGTACTTAGAGGTCATTTAGAACTACGTATATGAGGTCATTTAGAACCACGTACTTAGAGGACATTTAGAACCACGTACTTTGGTGTCATTTAGAACTACTGACTTAGATGTCATTTAGAACCAAGTACTTAGAGGTCATTTAGAACCTCGTACTTAGATGTCAATTAGAACTACGAACTTAGGGGTCATTTAGAACTACGTACTTAGAGGTGTTATAGAACTACGTTCTTAGAGGTCATCTAGGACTTCGTACTTAGAGGTCATTTAGAACTACGTACTTAGAGGTCATTTAGAACCACATACTTAGAGGTCATTTAGAACTACTTACTTAGAGGTCATTTAGAACTACGTACCTAGAGGTCATTTAGGACCACGTACTTAGAGGTCATTTAGAACCACTTACTTAGAGGTCATTTGGAACTACGTATCTAGAGGTATTTAGAACTACGTACTTAGACGTCATTTAGAACTACGTACTTAGAAGATATTTAGAACCACGTACTTAGAGGTCATTTAGAACCAACTATTTAGAGGTCATTTAGAACTACGTACTTAGATGTCATTTAGAACCACGTACTTAGAGGTCATTTAGAACCACATACTTAGAGGTCATTTAGAACTTCGTACTTAGATGTCATTAAGAACCACGTACTTAGAGGTCATTTAGAACCACGTACTGAGAGGTCATTTAGAAACACGTACTTAGAGGTCATTTAGAACCACGTAGTTAGAGGTCATCTAGAACAACGTACTTAGAGGTCATTTAGAACCACTTTCTTAGATGTCATTTGGAAGTACGTACCTAGAGGTCATTTAGAAGCACGTACTTAGAGGTCATTTAGAACCACGTAGTTAGAGGTCATTTAGAACCACGTACTTAGAGGTCATTTAGAACTACGTATATGAGGTCATTTAGAACCACTTACTTAGAGGACATTTAGAACCACGTACTTTGGTGTCATTTAGAACTACTGACTTAGATGTCATTTAGAACCAAGTACTTAGAGGTCATTTAGAACCTCGTACTTAGAGGTCAATTAGAACTACGAACTTAGGGGTCATTTAGAACTACGTACTCAGAGGTGTTATAGAACTACGTTCTTAGAGGTCATCTAGGACTTCGTACTTAGAGGTCATTTAGAACTACGTACTTAGAGGTCATTTAGAACCACATACTTAGAGGTCATTTAGAACTATTTACTTAGAGGTCATTTAGAACTACGTACCTAGAGGTCATTTAGGACCACGTACTTAGAGGTCATTTAGAACCACTTACTTAGAGGTCATTTGGAACTACGTATCTAGAGGTATTTAGAACTACGTACTTAGACGTCATTTAGAACTACGTACTTAGAAGATATTTAGAACCACGTACTTAGAGGTCATTTAGAACCACATACTTAGAGGTCATTTAGAACTACGTACTTAGAGGTCATTTAGAACTACGTACTTTAAGGTCATTTAAATCAACGTACTTAGAGGTCATTTAGAAGCACGTACATAGAGGTCATTTAGAACCACGTACTTAGAGGTCATTTAGAACTACGTACTTAGAGGTCATTTAGAACTACGTACTTTAAGGTCATTTAAATCAACGTACTTAGAGGTCATTTAGAAGCACGTACATAGAGGTCATTTAGAACCACGTACTTAGAGGTCATCTAGAACAACGTACTTAGAGGTCATTTAGAACCACGTACTTAGAGGTCATTTAGAACTACGTACTTAGAAGATATTTAGAACCACGTACTTAGAGGTCATTTAGAACCAACTTTTTAGAGGTCATTTAGAACTACGTACTTAGAGGTCCTTTAGAACCACGTACATAGAGGTCATTTAGAACTACGTATTTATAGGTCGTTTAGAACTACGAACTTAGGGGTCATTTGGAACCCACGTACTTAGAGGTCATTTAGAACCACGTAGTTAGAGGTCATCTAGAACAACTTACTTAGAGGTCATTTAAACCACTTTCTTAGATGTCATTTGGAAGTACGTACCTAGAGGTCATTTAGAAGCACGTACTTAGAGGTCATTTAGAACCACGTACTTAGAGGTCATTTAGAACTACGTATATGCGGTCATTTAGAACCACGTACTTAGAGGACATTTAGAACCACGTACTTAGAGGGCATTTGAACTAAGTATTTAGAGGTCATTTAGAACCACGTACTTAGAGGTCAATTAGAACTACATACTTAGAGGTCATTTAGAACTACGTACTTAGAGGTCATTTAGAACTACGTACTTTAAGGTCATTTAAATCCACGTACTTAGAGGTCATTTAGAAGCACGTACATAGAGGTCATTTAGAACCACGTACTTAGAGGTCATCTAGAACAACGTACTTAGAGGTCATTTAGAACCACTTACTTAGATGTCATTTGGAAGTACGTACCTAGAGGTCATTTAGAACCACGTACTTAGAGGTCATTTAGAACCACGTACTTAGAGGTCATTTAGAACCCAGTACTTAGAGGTCATTTAGAACTACGTACTAAAAGATATTTAGAACCACGTACTTAGAGGTCATTTAGAACCAACTTTTTAGAGGTCATTTAGAACTACGTACTTAGAGGTCCTTTAGAACCACGTACATAGAGGTCATTTAGAACTACGTACTTAGAGGTCATTTAGAACTACGTATTTATAGGTCGTTTAGAACTACGAACTTAGGGGTCATTTAGAACCCACGTACTTAGAGGTCATTTAGAACCACGTAGTTAGAGGTCATCTAGAACAACGTACTTAGAGGTCATTTAGAACCACTTTCTTAGATGTCATTTGGAAGTACGTACCTAGAGGTCATTTAGAAGCACGTACTTAGAGGTCATTTAGAACCACGTAGTTAGAGGTCATTTAGAACCACGTACTTAGAGGTCATTTAGAACTACGTATATGAGGTCATTTAGAACCACGTACTTAGAGGACATTTAGAACCACGTACTTTGGTGTCATTTAGAACTACTGACTTAGATGTCATTTAGAACCAAGTACTTAGAGGTCATTTAGAACCTCGTACTTAGAGGTCAATTAGAACTACGAACTTAGGGGTCATTTAGAACTACGTACTTAGAGGTGTTATAGAACTACGTTCTTAGAGGTCATTTAGGACTTCGTACTTAGAGGTCATTTAGAACTACGTACCTAGAGGTCATTTAGGACCACGTACTTAGAGGTCATTTAGGACCACGTACTTAGAGGTCATTTAGAACCAACTATTTAGAGGTCATTTAGAACTACGTACTTAGATGTCATTAAGAACCACGTACTTAGAGGTCATTTAGAACCACGTACTGAGAGGTCATTTAGAAACACGTACTTAGAGGTCATTTAGAACCAACAACTTAGAGATCATTTAGAACTACGTACTTAGAGGTCATTTAGAACTACGTACTTTAAGGTCATTTAAATCCACGTACTTAGAGGTCATTTAGAAGCACGTACATAGAGGTCATTTAGAACCACGTACTTAGAGGTCATCTAGAACAACGTACTTAGAGGTCATTTAGAACCACTTACTTAGATGTCATTTGGAAGTACGTACCTAGAGGTCATTTAGAACCACGTACTTAGAGGTCATTTAGAACCACGTACTTAGAGGTCATTTAGAACCCAGTACTTAGAGGTCATTTAGAACTACGTACTTAGAAGATATTTAGAACCACGTACTTAGAGGTCATTTAGAACCAACTTTTTAGAGGTCATTTAGAACTACGTACTTAGAGGTCCTTTAGAACCACGTACATAGAGGTCATTTAGAACTACGTACTTAGAGGTCATTTAGAACTACGTATTTATAGGTCGTTTAGAACTACGAACTTAGGGGTCATTTAGAACCCACGTACTTAGAGGTCATTTAGAACCACGTAGTTAGAGGTCATCTAAAACAACGTACTTAGAGGTCATTTAGAACCACTTTCTTATATGTCATTTGGAAGTACGTACCTAGAGGTCATTTAGAAGCACGTACTTAGAGGTCATTTAGAACCACGTAGTTAGAGGTCATTTAGAACCACGTACTTAGAGGTCATTTAGAACTACGTATATGAGGTCATTTAGAACCACGTACTTAGAGGACATTTAGAACCACGTACTTTGGTGTCATTTAGAACTACTGACTTAGATGTCATTTAGAACCAAGTACTTAGAGGTCATTTAGAACCTCGTACTTAGAGGTCAATTAGAACTACGAACTTAGGGGTCATTTAGAACTACGTACTTAGAGGTGTTATAGAACTACGTTCTTAGAGGTCATCTAGGACTTCGTACTTAGAGGTCATTTAGAACTACGTACTTAGAGGTCATTTAGAACCACATACTTAGAGGTCATTTAGAACTACTTACTTAGAGGTCATTTAGAACTACGTACCTAGAGGTCATTTAGGACCAAGTACTTAGAGGTCATTTAGAACCTCGTACTTAGAGGTCAATTAGAACTACGAACTTAGGGGTCATTTAGAACTACGTACTCAGAGGTGTTATAGAACTACGTTCTTAGAGGTCATCTAGGACTTCGTACTTAGAGGTCATTTAGAACTACGTACTTAGAGGTCATTTAGAACCACATACTTAGAGGTCATTTAGAACTACTTACTTAGAGGTCATTTAAAACTACGTACCTAGAGGTCATTTAGGACCACGTACTTAGAGGTCATTTAGAACCACTTACTTAGAGGTCATTTGGAACTACGTATCTAGAGGTATTTAGAACTACGTACTTAGACGTCATTTAGAACTACGTACTTAGAAGATATTTAGAACCACGTACTTAGAGGTCATTTAGAACCAACTATTTAGAGGTCATTTAGAACTACGTACTTAGATGTCATTTAGAACCACGTACTTAGAGGTCATTTAGAACCACATACTTAGAGGTCATTTAGAACTACGTACTTAGAGGTCATTTAGAACTACGTACTTTAAGGTCAATTAAATCAACGTACTTAGAGGTCATTTAGAAGCACGTACATAGAGGTCATTTAGAACCACGTACTTAGAGGTCATCTAGAACAACGTACTTAGAGGTCATTTAGAACCACGTACTTAGAGGTCATTTAGAACTACGTACTTAGAAGATATTTAGAACCACGTACTTAGAGGTCATTTAGAACCAACTTTTTAGAGGTCATTTAGAACTACGTACTTAAAGGTCCTTTAGAACCACGTACATAGAGGTCATTTAGAACTACGTACTTAGAGGTCATTTAGAACTACGTATTTATAGGTCGTTTAGAACTACGAACTTAGGGGTCATTTGGAACCCACGTACTTAGAGGTCATTTAGAACCACGTAGTTAGAGGTCATCTAGAACAACGTACTTAGAGGTCATTTAGAACCACTTTCTTAGATGTCATTTGGAAGTACGTACCTAGAGGTCATTTAGAAGCACGTACTTAGAGGTAATTTAGAACCACGTACTTAGAGGTCATTTAGAACTACGTATATGCGGTCATTTAGAACCACGTACTTAGAGGACATTTAGAACCACGTACTTAGAGGGCATTTGAACTAAGTATTTAGAGGTCATTTAGAACCACGTACTTAGAGGTCAATTAGAACTACATACTTAGAGGTCATTTAGAACTACGTACTTAGAGGTCATTTAGAACTACGTTCTTTAAGGTCATTTAAATCCACGTACTTAGAGGTCATTTAGAAGCACGTACATAGAGGTCATTTAGAACCACGTACTTAGAGGTCATCTAGAACAACGTACTTAGAGGTCATTTAGAACCCAGTACTTAAAGGTCATTTAGAACTACGTACTAAAAGATATTTAGAACCACGTACTTAGAGGTCATTTAGAACCAACTTTTTAGAGGTCATTTAGAACTACGTACTTAGAGGTCCTTTAGAACCACGTACATAGAGGTCATTTAGAACTACGTACTTAGAGGTCATTTAGAACTACGTATTTATAGGTCGTTTAGAACTACGAACTTAGGGGTCATTTAGAACCCACGTACTTAGAGGTCATTTAGAACCACGTAGTTAGAGGTCATCTAGAACAACGTACTTAGAGGTCATTTAGAACCACTTTCTTAGATGTCATTTGGAAGTACGTACCTAGAGGTCATTTAGAAGCACCTACTTAGAGGTCATTTAGAACCACGTAGTTAGAGGTCATTTAGAACCACGTACTTAGAGGTCATTTAGAACTACGTATATGAGGTCATTTAGAACCACGTACTTAGAGGACATTTAGAACCACGTACTTTGGTGTCATTTAGAACTACTGACTTAGATGTCATTTAGAACCAAGTACTTAGAGGTCATTTAGAACCTCGTACTTAGAGGTCAATTAGAACTACGAACTTAGGGGTCATTTAGAACTACGTACTTAGAGGTGTTATAGAACTACGTTCTTAGAGGTCATTTAGGACTTCGTACTTAGAGGTCATTTAGAACTACGTACCTAGAGGTCATTTAGGACCACGTACTTAGAGGTCATTTAGGACCACGTACTTAGAGGTCATTTAGAACCAACTATTTAGAGGTCATTTAGAACTACGTACTTAGATGTCATTAAGAACCACGTACTTAGAGGTCATTTAGAACCACGTACTGAGAGGTCATTTAGAAACACGTACTTAGAGGTCATTTAGAACCAACAACTTAGAGATCATTTAGAACTACGTACTTAGAGGTCATTTAGAACTACGTACTTTAAGGTCATTTAAATCCACGTACTTAGAGGTCATTTAGAAGCACGTACATAGAGGTCATTTAGAACCACGTACTTAGAGGTCATCTAGAACAACGTACTTAGAGGTCATTTAGAACCACTTACTTAGATGTCATTTGGAAGTACGTACCTAGAGGTCATTTAGAACCACGTACTTAGAGGTCATTTAGAACCACGTACTTAGAGGTCATTTAGAACCCAGTACTTAGAGGTCATTTAGAACTACGTACTTAGAAGATATTTAGAACCACGTACTTAGAGGTCATTTAGAACCAACTTTTTAGAGGTCATTTAGAACTACGTACTTAGAGGTCCTTTAGAACCACGTACATAGAGGTCATTTAGAACTACGTACTTAGAGGTCATTTAGAACTACGTATTTATAGGTCGTTTAGAACTACGAACTTAGGGGTCATTTAGAACCCACGTACTTAGAGGTCATTTAGAACCACGTAGTTAGAGGTCATCTAAAACAACGTACTTAGAGGTCATTTAGAACCACTTTCTTATATGTCATTTGGAAGTACGTACCTAGAGGTCATTTAGAAGCACGTACTTAGAGGTCATTTAGAACCACGTAGTTAGAGGTCATTTAGAACCACGTACTTAGAGGTCATTTAGAACTACGTATATGAGGTCATTTAGAACCACGTACTTAGAGGACATTTAGAACCACGTACTTTGGTGTCATTTAGAACTACTGACTTAGATGTCATTTAGAACCAAGTACTTAGAGGTCATTTAGAACCTCGTACTTAGAGGTCAATTAGAACTACGAACTTAGGGGTCATTTAGAACTACGTACTTAGAGGTGTTATAGAACTACGTTCTTAGAGGTCATCTAGGACTTCGTACATAGAGGTCATTTAGAACTACGTACTTAGAGGTCATTTAGAACCACATACTTAGAGGTCATTTAGAACTACTTACTTAGAGGTCATTTAGAACTACGTACCTAGAGGTCATTTAGGACCACGTACTTAGAGGTCATTTAGAACCACTTACTTAGAGGTCATTTGGAACTACGTATCTAGAGGTATTTAGAACTACGTACTTAGACGTCATTTAGAACTACGTACTTAGAAGATATTTAGAACCACGTACTTAGAGGTCATTTAGAACCAACTATTTAGAGGTCATTTAGAACTACGTACTTAGATGTCATTTAGAACCACGTACTTAGAGGTCATTTAGAATCACATACTTAGAGGTCATTTAGAACTACGTACTTAGAGGTCATTTAGAACTACGTACTTTAAGGTCATTTAAATCAACGTACTTAGAGGTCATTTAGAAGCACGTACATAGAGGTCATTTAGAACCACGTACTTAGAGGTCATCTAGAACAACGTACTTAGAGGTCATTTAGAACCACTTACTTAGATGTCATTTGGAAGTACGTACCTAGAGGTCATTTAGAACCACGTACTTAGAGGTCATTTAGAACCACGTACTTAGAGGTCATTTAGAACCCAGTACTTAGAGGTCATTTAGAACTACGTACTTAGAAGATATTTAGAACCACGTACTTAGAGGTCATTTAGAACCAACTTTTTAGAGGTCATTTAGAACTACGTACTTAGAGGTCCTTTAGAACCACGTACATAGAGGTCATTTAGAACTACGTACTTAGAGGTCATTTAGAACTACGTATTTATAGATCGTTTAGAACTACGAACTTAGGGGTCATTTAGAACCCACGTACTTAGAGGTCATTTAGAACCACGTAGTTAGAGGTCATCTAGAACAACGTACTTAGAGGTCATTTAGAACCACTTTCTTAGATGTCATTTGGAAGTACGTACCTAGAGGTCATTTAGAAGCACGTACTTAGAGGTCATTTAGAACTACGTACTTAGAGGTCATTTAGAACCACGTACTCAGATGTCATTTAGAGCCCACGTACCTAGAGGTCATATAGAACCACGTACATAGAGGTCATTTAGAACTACGTACTTAGAGGTCATTTAGAGCTACGTATTTAGAGGTCATTTAGAACCCACGTACTTAGAGGTCATTTAGAACTACGTATATGAGGTCTTTTAGAACCACGTACTTAGAGGACATTTAGAACCACGTACTTAGAGGTCATTTAGAACCAAGTACTTAGAGGTCATTTAGAACCAAGTACTTAGAGGTCATTTAGAACTACGTACTTAGAAGATATTTAGAACCACGTACTTAGAGGTCATTTAGAACCAACTTTTTAGAGGTCATTTAGAACTACGTACTTAGAGGTCTTTTAGAACCACGTACATAGAGGTCATTTAGAACTACGTACTTAGAGGTCATTTAGAACTACGTATTTAGAGGTCATTTAGAACCACGTACTTAGAGGACATTTAGAACCAACAACTTAGAGGTCATTTAGAACTACATACTTAGGGGTCATTTATAACGACGTACTCAGAGGTCATTTAGAACCTACGTACTTAGAGGTCATTTAGAACCACGTACTTAGAGGTCATTTAGAACCACATACTTAGAGGTCGTTTAGAACTACTTACTTAGGGGTCATTTAGAACCACGTACTCTGAGGTCATTAATTTAGAACCAAGTACTTAGAGGTCACTTAGAACCACATATATGAGGTCGTTTAGAATTACGTACTTAGAGGTCATTTAGAACTACGTACTTAGAGGTAATTTAGAACCTCGTACTTAGAGGTCATTTAGAACCACGTACTTATAGGATAGTTAGAACCATGTAATTAGAGGTCAGTTAGAACTACGTTCTAAGAGGTCATTTAGAACCCTTGAACTTAGAGGTCATTTAGAACCACGTACTTAGAGGTGATTTAGAACCACGTACTTAGAGGTTATTTAGCACTAAGTATATAAGGTCATTTAGAACCACGTACTTAGAGGACATTTAGAACCACGTACTTAGAAGTCATTAGAAGAACCCACGTACTTAGAGGTCATTTAGAACCACGTACTAAGAGGTCATATAGGACCACGTACTTAGGAGTCATTTAGAATTACTTACTTAGAGGTCATTTAGAACCACATACTTAGAGGTCATTTAGAACTACGAACTTATGGGTCATTTAAAACCCACGTACTTAGAGGTCATTTAGTACCCACGTACTTAGAGGTCATATAGAACCTCGTACTTAGAGGTCATTTAAAACCACTTACTTAGATGTCATTTGGAAGTACGTACCTAGAGGTCATTTAGAACTACGTACTTAGGGGTCATTTAGAACTACTTACTTAGAGGTCATTTAGAAGCACGTACTTAGAGGTCATTTAGAACCACGTACTTAGAGGTCATTTAGAACTACGTAGCTAGAGGTCATTTAGGACCACGTACTTAGAGGTCATTTAGAACCACTTACTTAGAGGTCATTTAGAACTACGTATATGAGGTCATTTAGAACCACGTACTTAGAGGACATTTAGAACCACGTACTTAGAGGGCATTTGAACTAAGTATTTAGAGGTCATTTAGAACCACGTACTTAGAGGTCATTTAGAACCACATACTTAGAGGTCATTTAGAACTACGTACTTAGAGGTCATTTAGAACTACGTACTTTAAGGTCATTTAAATCCACGTACTTAGAGGTCATTTAGAAGCACGTACATAGAGGTCATTTAGAACCACGTACTTAGAGGTCATCTAGAACAACGTACTTAGAGGTCATTTAGAACCACTTACTTAGATGTCATTTGGAAGTACGTACCTAGAGGTCATTTAGAACCACGTACTTAGAGGTCATTTAGAACCACGTACTTAGAGGTCATTTAGAACCCAGTACTTAGAGGTCATTTAGAACTACGTACTTAGAGGTCCTTTAGAACCACGTACATAGAGGTCATTTAGAACTACGTACTTAGAGGTCATTTAGAACTACGTATTTATAGGTCGTTTAGAACTACGAACTTAGGGGTCATTTAGAACCCACGTACTTAGAGGTCATTTAGAACCACGTAGTTAGAGGTCATCTAAAACAACGTACTTAGAGGTCATTTAGAACCACTTTCTTAGATGTCATTTGGAAGTACGTACCTAGAGGTCATTTAGAAGCACGTACTTAGAGGTCATTTAGAACCACGTAGTTATAGGTCATTTAGAACCACGTACTTAGAGGTCATTTAGAACTACGTATATGAGGTCATTTAGAACCACGTACTTAGAGGACATTTAGAACCACGTACTTTGGTGTCATTTAGAACTACTGACTTAGATGTCATTTAAAACCAAGTACTTAGAGGTCATTTAGAACCTCGTACTTAGAGGTCAATTAGAACTACGAACTTAGGGGTCATTTAGAACTACGTACTTAGAGGTGTTATAGAACTACGTTCTTAGAGGTCATTTAGGACTTCGTACTTAGAGGTCATTTAGAAGTACGTACTTAGAGGTCATTTAGAACCACATACTTAGAGGTCATTTAGAACTACTTACTTAGAGGTCATTTAGAACTACGTACCTAGAGGTCATTTAGGACCACGTACTTAGAGGTCATTTAGAACCACTTACTTAGAGGTCATTTGGAACTACGTATCTAGAGGTATATAGAACTACGTACTTAGACGTCATTTAGAACTACGTACTTAGAAGATATTTAGAACCACGTACTTAGAGGTCATTTAGAACCAACTATTTAGAGGTCATTTAGAACTACGTACTTAGATGTCATTTAGAACCACGTACTTAGAGGTCATTTAGAACCACATACTTAGAGGTCATTTAGAACTACGTACTTAGAGGTCATTTAGAACTACGTACTTTAAGGTCATTTAAATCCACGTACTTAGAGGTCATTTAGAAGCACGTACATAGAGGTCTTTTAGAACCACGTACTTAGAGGTCATCTAGAACAACGTACTTAGAGGTCATTTAGAACCACTTACGTAGATGTCATTTGGAAGTACGTACCTAGAGGTCATTTAGAACCACGTACTTAGAGGTCATTTAGAACCACGTACTTAGAGGTCATTTAGAACCCAGTACTTAGAGGTCATTTAGAACTACGTACTTAGAAGATATTTAGAACCACGTACTTAGAGGTCATTTAGAACCAACTTTTTAGAGGTCATTTAGAACTACGTACTTAGAGGTCCTTTAGAACCACGTACATAGAGGTCATTTAGAACTACGTACTTAGAGGTCATTTAGAACTACGTATTTATAGGTCGTTTAGAACTACGAACTTAGGGGTCATTTAGAACCCACGTACTTAGAGGTCATTTAGAACCACGTAGTTAGAGGTCATCTAGAACAACGTACTTAGAGGTCATTTAGAACCACTTTCTTAGATGTCATTTGGAAGTACGTACCTAGAGGTCATTTAGAAGCACGTACTTAGAGGTCATTTAGAACCACGTAGTTAGAGGTCATTTAGAACCACGTACTTAGAGGACATTTAGAACCACGTACTTTGGTGTCATTTAGAACTACTGACTTAGATGTCATTTAGAACCAAGTACTTAGAGGTCATTTAGAACCTCGTACTTAGAGGTCAATTAGAACTACGAACTTAGGGGTCATTTAGAACTACGTACTTATAGGTGTTATAGAACTACCTTCTTAGAGGTCATTTAGGACTTCGTACTTAGAGGTCATTTAGAACCACGTACTTAGAGGTCATTTAGAACCCAGTACTTAGAGGTCATTTAGAACTACGTACTTAGAGGTCATTTAGAACTACGTAGCTAGAGGTCATTTAGGACCACGTACTTAGAGGTCATTTAGAACCACTTACTTAGAGATCATTTGGAACTACGTATCTACAGGTATTTAAAACTACGTACTTAGACGTCATTTAGAACTACGTACTTAGAAGATATTTAGAACCACGTACTTAGAGGTCATTTAGAACCAACTATTTAGAGGTCATTTAGAACTACGTACTTAGATGTCATTTAGAACCACGTACTTAGAGGTCATTTAGAACCACGTACTGAGAGGTCATTTAGACCCACGTACTTAGAGGTCATTTAGAACCACTTACTTAGAAGTCATTTGGAAGTACGTACTTAGAGGTCATTTAGAACTACGTACTTAGGGGTCATTTAGAACCACTTACTTAGAGGTCATTTAGAAGCACGTACTTAGAGGTCATTTAGAACCACGTACTTAGAGGTCATTTAGAACTACGTATATGAGGTCATTTAGAACCACGTACTTAGAGGACATTTAGAACCACGTACTTAGAGGGCATTTGAACTAAGTATTTAGAGGTCATTTAGAACCACGTACTTAGAGGTCATTTAGAACCACATACTTAGAGGTCATTTAGAACTACGTACTTAGAGGTCATTTAGAACTACGTACTTTAAGGTCATTTAAATCCACGTACTTAGAGGTCATTTAGAAGCACGTACATAGAGGTCATTTAGAACCACGTACTTAGAGGTCATCTAGAACAACGTACTTAGAGGTCATTTAGAACCACTTACTTAGATGTCATTTGGAAGTACGTACCTAGAGGTCATTTAGAACCACGTACTTAGAGGTCATTTAGAACCACGTACTTAGAGGTCATTTAGAACCCAGTACTTAGAGGTCATTTAGAACTACGTACTTAGAAGATATTTAAAACCACGTACTTAGAGGTCATTTAGAACCAACTTTTTAGAGGTCATTTAGAACTACGTACTTAGAGGTCCTTTAGAACCACGTACATAGAGGTCATTTAGAACTACGTACTTAGAGGTCATTTAGAACTACGTATTTATAGGTCGTTTAGAACTACGAACTTAGGGGTCATTTAGAACCCACGTACTTAGAGGTCATTTAGAACCACGTAGTTAGAGGTCATCTAGAACAACGTACTTAGAGGTCATTTAGAACCACTTTCTTAGATGTCATTTGGAAGTACGTACCTAGAGGTCATTTAGAAGCACGTACTTAGAGGTCATTTAGAACCACGTAGTTAGAGGTCATTTAGAACCACGTACTTAGAGGTCATTTAGAACTACGTATATGAGGTCATTTAGAACCACGTACTTAGAGGACATTTAGAACCACGTACTTTGGTGTCATTTAGAACTACTGACTTAGATGTCATTTAGAACCAAGTACTTAGAGGTCATTTAGAACCTCGTACTTAGAGGTCAATTAGAACTACGAACTTAGGGGTCATTTAGAACTACGTACTTAGAGGTGTTATAGAACTACGTTCTTAGAGGTCATTTAGGACTTCGTACTTAGAGGTCATTTAGAACTACGTACCTAGAGGTCATTTAGGACCACGTACTTAGAGGTCATTTAGAACCACTTACTTAGAGGTCATTTGGAACTACGTATCTAGAGGTATTTAGAACTACGTACTTAGACGTCATTTAGAACTACGTACTTAGAAGATATTTAGAACCACGTACTTAGAGGTCATTTAGAACCAACTATTTAGAGGTCATTTAGAACTACGTACTTAGATGTCATTTAGAACCACGTACTTAGAGGTCATTTAGAATCACATACTTAGAGGTCATTTAGAACTACGTACTTAGAGGTCATTTAAAACTACGTACTTTAAGGTCATTTAAATCAACGTACTTAGAGGTCATTTAGAAGCACGTACATAGAGGTCATTTAGAACCACGTACTTAGAGGTCATCTAGAACAACGTACTTAGAGGTCATTTAGAACCACTTACTTAGATGTCATTTGGAAGTACGTACCTAGAGGTCATTTAGAACCACGTACTTAGAGGTCATTTAGAACCACGTACTTAGAGGTCATTTAGAACCCAGTACTTAGAGGTCATTTAGAACTACGTACTTAGAAGATATTTAGAACCACGTACTTAGAGGTCATTTAGAACCAACTTTTTAGAGGTCATTTAGAACTACGTACTTAGAGGTCCTTTAGAACCACGTACATAGAGGTCATTTAGAACTACGTACTTAGAGGTCATTTAGAACTACGTATTTATAGGTCGTTTAGAACTACGAACTTAGGTGTCATTTAGAACCCACGTACTTAGAGGTCATTTAGAACCACGTAGTTAGAGGTCATCTAGAACAACGTACTTAGAGGTCATTTAGAACCACTTTCTTAGATGTCATTTGGAAGTACGTACCTAGAGGTCATTTAGAAGCACGTACTTAGAGGTCATTTAGAACCACGTACTTAGAGGTCATTTAGAACCAAGTACTTAGAGGTCATTTAGAACCAAGTACTTAGAGGTCATTTAGAACTACGTACTTAGAAGATATTTAGAACCACGTACTTAGAGGTCATTTAGAACCAACTTTTTAGAGGTCATTTAGAACTACGTACTTAGAGGTCTTTTAGAACCACGTACATAGAGGTCATTTAGAACTACGTACTTAGAGGTCATTTAGAACTACGTATTTAGAGGTCATTTAGAACCACGTACTTAGAGGACATTTAGAACCAACAACTTAGAGGTCATTTAGAACTACATACTTAGGGGTCATTTATAACGACGTACTCAGAGGTCATTTAGAACCTACGTACTTAGAGGTCATTTAGAACCACGTACTTAGAGGTCATTTAGAACCACATACTTAGAGGTCGTTTAGAACTACTTACTTAGGGGTCATTTAGAACCACGTACTCTGAGGTCATTAATTTAGAACCAAGTACTTAGAGGTCACTTAGAACCACATATATGAGGTCGTTTAGAATTACGTACTTAGAGGTCATTTAGAACTACGTACTTAGAGGTAATTTAGAACCTCGTACTTAGAGGTCATTTAGAACCACGTACTTATAGGATAGTTAGAACCATGTAATTAGAGGTCAGTTAGAACTACGTTCTAAGAGGTCATTTAGAACCCTTGAACTTAGAGGTCATTTAGAACCACGTACTTAGAGGTGATTTAGAACCACGTACTTAGAGGTTATTTAGCACTAAGTATATAAGGTCATTTAGAACCACGTACTTAGAGGACATTTAGAACCACGTACTTAGAAGTCATTAGAAGAACCCACGTACTTAGAGGTCATTTAGAACCACGTACTAAGAGGTCATATAGGACCACGTACTTAGAGGTCATTTAGAACTACGTACTTAGGAGTCATTTAGAACTACTTACTTAGAGGTCATTTAGAACCACATACTTAGAGGTCATTTAGAACTACGAACTTATGGGTCATTTAGAACCCACGTACTTAGAGGTCATTTAGTACCCACGTACTTAGAGGTCATATAGAACCTCGTACTTAGAGGTCATTTAAAACCACTTACTTAGATGTCATTTGGAAGTACGGACCTAGAGGTCATTTAGAACTACGTACTTAGGGGTCATTTAGAACTACTTACTTAGAGGTCATTTAGAAGCACGTACTTAGAGGTCATTTAGAACCACGTACTTAGAGGTCATTTAGAACTACGTAGCTAGAGGTCATTTAGGACCACGTACTTAGAGGTCATTTAGAACCACTTACTTAGAGGTCATTTAGAACTACGTATATGAGGTCATTTAGAACCACGTACTTAGAGGACATTTAGAACCACGTACTTAGAGGGCATTTGAACTAAGTATTTAGAGGTCATTTAGAACCACGTACTTAGAGGTCATTTAGAACCACATACTTAGAGGTCATTTAGAACTACGTACTTAGAGGTCATTTAGAACTACGTACTTTAAGGTCATTTAAATCCACGTACTTAGAGGTCATTTAGAAGCACGTACATAGAGGTCATTTAGAACCACGTACTTAGAGGTCATCTAGAACAACGTACTTAGAGGTCATTTAGAACCACTTACTTAGATGTCATTTGGAAGTACGTACCTAGAGGTCATTTAGAACCACGTACTTAGAGGTCATTTAGAACCACGTACTTAGAGGTCATTTAGAACCCAGTACTTAGAGGTCATTTAGAACTACGTACTTAGAAGATATTTAGAACCACGTACTTAGAGGTCATTTAGAACCAACTTTTTAGAGGTCATTTAGAACTTCGTACTTAGAGGTCCTTTAGAACCACGTACATAGAGGTCATTTAGAACTACGTACTTAGAGGTCATTTAGAACTACGTATTTATAGGTCGTTTAGAACTACGAACTTAGGGGTCATTTAGAACCCACGTACTTAGAGGTCATTTAGAACCACGTAGTTAGAGGTCATCTAAAACAACGTACTTAGAGGTCATTTAGAACCACTTTCTTAGATGTCATTTGGAAGTACGTACCTAGAGGTCATTTAGAAGCACGTACTTAGAGGTCATTTAGAACCACGTAGTTATAGGTCATTTAGAACCACGTACTTAGAGGTCATTTAGAACTACGTATATGAGGTCATTTAGAACCACGTACTTAGAGGACATTTAGAACCACGTACTTTGGTGTCATTTAGAACTACTGACTTAGATGTCATTTAAAACCAAGTACTTAGAGGTCATTTAGAACCTCGTACTTAGAGGTCAATTAGAACTACGAACTTAGGGGTCATTTAGAACTACGTACTTAGAGGTGTTATAGAACTACGTTCTTAGAAGTCATTTAGGACTTCGTACTTAGAGGTCATTTAGAAGTACGTACTTAGAGGTCATTTAGAACCACATACTTAGAGGTCATTTAGAACTACTTACTTAGAGGTCATTTAGAACTACGTACCTAGAGGTCATTTAGGACCACGTACTTAGAGGTCATTTAGAACCACTTACTTAGAGGTCATTTGGAACTACGTATCTAGAGGTATATAGAACTACGTACTTAGACGTCATTTAGAACTACGTACTTAGAAGATATTTAGAACCACGTACTTAGAGGTCATTTAGAACCAACTATTTAGAGGTCATTTAGAACTACGTACTTAGATGTCATTTAGAACCACGTACTTAGAGGTCATTTAGAACCACATACTTAGAGGTCATTTAGAACTACGTACTTAGAGGTCATTTAGAACTACGTACTTTAAGGTCATTTAAATCCACGTACTTAGAGGTCATTTAGAAGCACGTACATAGAGGTCATTTAGAACCACGTACTTAGAGGTCATCTAGAACAACGTACTTAGAGGTCATTTAGAACCACTTACGTAGATGTCATTTGGAAGTACGTACTTAGAGGTCATTTAGAACCACGTACTTAGAGGACATTTAGAACCACGTACTTAGAAGTCATTAGAAGAACCCACGTACTTAGAGGTCATTTAGAACCACGTACTAAGAGGTCATATAGGACCACGTACTTAGAGGTCATTTAGAACTACGTACTTAGGAGTCATTTAGAACTACTTACTTAGAGGTCATTTAGAACCACATACTTAGAGGTCATTTAGAACTACGAACTTATGGGTCATTTAGAACCCACGTACTTAGAGGTCATTTAGTACCCACGTACTTAGAGGTCATATAGAACCTCGTACTTAGAGGTCATTTAAAACCACTTACTAAGATGTCATTTGGAAGTACGTACCTAGAAGTCATTTAGAACTACGTACTTAGGGGTCATTTAGAACTACTTACTTAGAGGTCATTTAGAAGCACGTACTTAGAGGTCATTTAGAACCACGTACTTAGAGGTCATTTAGAACTACGTAGCTAGAGGTCATTTAGGACCACGTACTTAGAGGTCATTTAGAACCACTTACTTAGAGGTCATTTAGAACTACGTATATGAGGTCATTTAGAACCACGTACTTAGAGGACATTTAGAACCACGTACTTAGAGGGCATTTGAACTAAGTATTTAGAGGTCATTTATAACCACGTACTTAGAGGTCATTTAGAACTACGTACTTAGAGGTCATTTAGAACTACGTACTTTAAGGTCATTTAAATCCACGTACTTAGAGGTCATTTAGAAGCACGTACATAGAGGTCATTTAGAACCACGTACTTAGAGGTCATCTAGAACAACGTACTTAGAGGTCATTTAGAACCACTTACTTAGATGTCATTTGGAAGTACGTACCTAGAGGTCATTTAGAACCACGTACTTAGAGGTCATTTAGAACCACGTACTTAGAGGTCATTTAGAACCCAGTACTTAGAGGTCATTTAGAACTACGTACTTAGAAGATATTTAGAACCACGTACTTAGAGGTCATTTAGAACCAACTTTTTAGAGGTCATTTAGAACTACGTACTTAGAGGTCCTTTAGAACCACGTACATAGAGGTCATTTAGAACTACGTACTTAGAGGTCATTTAGAACTACGTATTTATAGGTCGTTTAGAACTACGAACTTAGGGGTCATTTAGAACCCACGTACTTAGAGGTCATTTAGAACCACGTAGTTAGAGGTCATCTAAAACAACGTACTTAGAGGTCATTTAGAACCACTTTCTTATATGTCATTTGGAAGTACGTACCTAGAGGTCATTTAGAAGCACGTACTTAGAGGTCATTTAGAACCACGTAGTTAGAGGTCATTTAGAACCACGTACTTAGAGGTCATTTAGAACTACGTATATGAGGTCATTTAGAACCACGTACTTAGAGGACATTTAGAACCACGTACTTTGGTGTCATTTAGAACTACTGACTTAGATGTCATTTAGAACCAAGTACTTAGAGGTCAATTAGAACTACGAACTTAGGGGTCATTTAGAACTACGTACTTAGAGGTGTTATAGAACTACGTTCTTAGAGGTCATCTAGGACTTCGTACTTAGAGGTCATTTAGAACTACGTACTTAGAGGTCATTTAGAACCACATACTTAGAGGTCATTTAGAACTACTTACTTAGAGGTCATTTAGAACTACGTACCTAGAGGTCATTTAGGACCACGTACTTAGAGGTCATTTAGAACCACTTACTTAGAGGTCATTTGGAACTACGTATCTAGAGGTATTTAGAACTACGTACTTAGACGTCATTTAGAACTACGTACTTAGAAGATATTTAGAACCACGTACTTAGAGGTCATTTAGAACCAACTATTTAGAGGTCATTTAGAACTACGTACTTAGATGTCATTTAGAACCACGTACTTAGAGGTCATTTAGAATCACATACTTAGAGGTCATTTAGAACTACGTACTTAGAGGTCATTTAGAACTACGTACTTTAAGGTCATTTAAATCAACGTACTTAGAGGTCATTTAGAAGCACGTACATAGAGGTCATTTAGAACCACGTACTTAGAGGTCATCTAGAACAACGTACTTAGAGGTCATTTAGAACCACTTACTTAGATGTCATTTGGAAGTACGTACCTAGAGGTCATTTAGAACCACGTACATAGAGGTCATTTAGAACCACGTACTTAGAGGTCATTTAGAACCCAGTACTTAGAGGTCA
Source organism: Aphrophora alni (assembly GCA_963513935.1). Taxonomy (NCBI): domain Eukaryota; kingdom Metazoa; phylum Arthropoda; class Insecta; order Hemiptera; family Aphrophoridae; genus Aphrophora; species Aphrophora alni. The sequence continues at coordinate 2,326,331 of CAUPSG010000858.1, read as the reverse complement.
TTTAGAACTACGTACTTAGAAGATATTTAGAACGACGTACTTAGAGGTCATTTAGAACCAACTTTTTAGAGGTCATTTAGAACTACGTACTTACAGGTCCTTTAGAACCACGTACATAGAGGTCATTTAGAACTACGTACTTAGAGGTCATTTAGAACTACGTATTTATAGGTCGTTTAGAACTACGAACTTAGGGGTCATTTAGAACCCACGTACTTAGAGGTCATTTAGAACCACGTAGTTAGAGGTCATCTAGAACAACGTACTTAGAGGTCATTTAGAACCACTTTCTTAGATGTCATTTGGAAGTACGTACCTAGAGGTCATTTAGAAGCACGTACTTAGAGGTCATTTAGAACTACGTACTTAGAGGTCATTTAGAACCACGTACTCAGATGTCATTTAGAGCCCACGTACCTAGAGGTCATATAGAACCACGTACATAGAGGTCATTTAGAACTACGTACTTAGAGGTCATTTAGAGCTACGTATTTAGAGGTCATTTAGAACCCACGTACTTAGAGGTCATTTAGAACTACGTATATGAGGTCTTTTAGAACCACGTACTTAGAGGACATTTAGAACCACGTACTTAGAGGTCATTTAGAACCAAGTACTTAGAGGTCATTTAGAACCAAGTACTTAGAGGTCATTTAGAACTACGTACTTAGAAGATATTTAGAACCACGTACTTAGAGGTCATTTAGAACCAACTTTTTAGAGGTCATTTAGAACTACGTACTTAGAGGTCTTTTAGAACCACGTACATAGAGGTCATTTAGAACTACGTACTTAGAGGTCATTTAGAACTACGTATTTAGAGGTCATTTAGAACCACGTACTTAGAGGACATTTAGAACCAACAACTTAGAGGTCATTTAGAACTACATACTTAGGGGTCATTTATAACGACGTACTCAGAGGTCATTTAGAACCTACGTACTTAGAGGTCATTTAGAACCACGTACTTAGAGGTCATTTAGAACCACATACTTAGATGTCGTTTAGAACTACTTACTTAGGGGTCATTTAGAACCACGTACTCTGAGGTCATTAATTTAGAACCAAGTACTTAGAGGTCACTTAGAACCACATATATGAGGTCGTTTAGAATTACGTACTTAGAGGTCATTTAGAACTACGTACTTAGAGGTAATTTAGAACCTCGTACTTAGAGGTCATTTAGAACCACGTACTTATAGGATAGTTAGAACCATGTAATTAGAGGTCAGTTAGAACTACGTTCTAAGAGGTCATTTAGAACCCTTGAACTTAGAGGTCATTTAGAACCACGTACTTAGAGGTGATTTAGAACCACGTACTTAGAGGTTATTTAGCACTAAGTATATAAGGTCATTTAGAACCACGTACTTAGAGGACATTTAGAACCACGTACTTAGAAGTCATTAGAAGAACCCACGTACTTAGAGGTCATTTAGAACCACGTACTAAGAGGTCATATAGGACCACGTACTTAGAGGTCATTTAGAACTACGTACTTAGGAGTCATCTAGAACTACTTACTTAGAGGTCATTTAGAACCACATACTTAGAGGTCATTTAGAACTACGAACTTATGGGTCATTTAGAACCCACGTACTGAGAGGTCATTTAGTACCCACGTACTTAGAGGTCATATAGAACCTCGTACTTAGAGGTCATTTAAAACCACTTACTTAGATGTCATTTGGAAGTACGTACCTAGAGGTCATTTAGAACTACGTACTTAGGGGTCATTTAGAACTACTTACTTAGAGGTCATTTAGAAGCACGTACTTAGAGGTCATTTAGAACCACGTACTTAGAGGTCATTTAGAACTACGTAGCTAGAGGTCATTTAGGACCACGTAGTTAGAGGTCATTTAGAACCACTTACTTAGAGGTCATTTAGAACTACGTATATGAGGTCATTTAGAACCACGTACTTAGAGGACATTTAGAACCACGTACTTAGAGGGCATTTGAACTAAGTATTTAGAGGTCATTTAGAACCACGTACTTAGAGGTCATTTAGAACCACATACTTAGAGGTCATTTAGAACTACGTACTTAGAGGTCATTTAGAACTACGTACTTTAAGGTCATTTAAATCCACGTACTTAGAGGTCATTTAGAAGCACGTACATAGAGGTCATTTAGAACCACGTACTTAGAGGTCATCTAGAACAACGTACTTAGAGGTCATTTAGAACCACTTACTTAGATGTCATTTGGAAGTACGTACCTAGAGGTCATTTAGAACCACGTACTTAGAGGTCATTTAGAACCACGTACTTAGAGGTCATTTAGAACCCAGTACTTAGAGGTCATTTAGAACTACGTACTTAGAAGATATTTAGAACCACGTACTTAGAGGTCATTTAGAACCAACTTTTTAGAGGTCATTTAGAACTACGTACTTAGAGGTCCTTTAGAACCACGTACATAGAGGTCATTTAGAACTACGTACTTAGAGGTCATTTAGAACTACGTATTTATAGGTCGTTTAGAACTACGAACTTAGGGGTCATTTAGAACCCACGTACTTAGAGGTCATTTAGAACCACGTAGTTAGAGGTCATCTAAAACAACGTACTTAGAGGTCATTTAGAACCACTTTCTTATATGTCATTTGGAAGTACGTACCTAGAGGTCATTTAGAAGCACGTACTTAGAGGTCATTTAGAACCACGTAGTTAGAGGTCATTGAGAACCACGTACTTAGAGGTCATTTAGAACTACGTATATGAGGTCATTTAGAACCACTTACTTAGAGGACATTTAGAACCACGTACTTTGGTGTCATTTAGAACTACTGACTTAGATGTCATTTAGAACCAAGTACTTAGAGGTCAATTAGAACTACGAACTTAGGGGTCATTTAGAACTACGTACTTAGAGGTGTTATAGAACTACGTTCTTAGAGGTCATCTAGGACTTCGTACTTAGAGGTCATTTAGAACTACGTACTTAGAGGTCATTTAGAACCACATACTTAGAGGTCATTTAGAACTACTTACTTAGAGGTCATTTAGAACTACGTACCTAGAGGTCATTTAGGACCACGTACTTAGAGGTCATTTAGAACCACTTACTTAGAGGTCATTTGGAACTACGTATCTAGAGGTATTTAGAACTACGTACTTAGACGTCATTTAGAACTACGTACTTAGAAGATATTTAGAACCACGTACTTAGAGGTCATTTAGAACCAACTATTTAGAGGTCATTTAGAACTACGTACTTAGATGTCATTTAGAACCACGTACTTAGAGGTCATTTAGAATCACATACTTAGAGGTCATTTAGAACTACGTACTTAGAGGTCATTTAGAACTACGTACTTTAAGGTCATTTAAATCAACGTACTTAGAGGTCATTTAGAAGCACGTACATAGAGGTCATTTAGAACCACGTACTTAGAGGTCATCTAGAACAACGTACTTAGAGGTCATTTAGAACCACTTACTTAGATGTCATTTGGAAGTACGTACCTAGAGGTCATTTAGAACCACGTACTTAGAGGTCATTTAGAACCACGTACTTAGAGGTCATTTAGAACCCAGTACTTAGAGGTCATTTAGAACTACGTACTTAGAAGATATTTAGAACCACGTACTTAGAGGTCATTTAGAACCAACTTTTTAGAGGTCATTTAGAACTACGTACTTACAGGTCCTTTAGAACCACGTACATAGAGGTCATTTAGAACTACGTACTTAGAGGTCATTTAGAACTACGTATTTATAGGTCGTTTAGAACTACGAACTTAGGGGTCATTTAGAACCCACGTACTTAGAGGTCATTTAGAACCACGTAGTTAGAGGTCATCTAGAACAACGTACTTAGAGGTCATTTAGAACCACTTTCTTAGATGTCATTTGGAAGTACGTACCTAGAGGTCATTTAGAAGCACGTACTTAGAGGTCATTTAGAACTACGTACTTAGAGGTCATTTAGAACCACGTACTCAGATGTCATTTAGAGCCCACGTACCTAGAGGTCATATAGAACCACGTACATAGAGGTCATTTAGAACTACGTACTTAGAGGTCATTTAGAGCTACGTATTTAGAGGTCATTTAGAACCCACGTACTTAGAGGTCATTTAGAACTACGTATATGAGGTCTATTAGGACCACGTACTTAGAGGACATTTAGAACCACGTACTTAGAGGTCATTTAGAACCAAGTACTTAGAGGTCATTTAGAACCAAGTACTTAGAGGTCATTTAGAACTACGTACTTAGAAGATATTTAGAACCACGTACTTAGAGGTCATTTAGAACCAACTTTTTAGAGGTCATTTAGAACTACGTACTTAGAGGTCTTTTAGAACCACGTACATAGAGGTCATTTAGAACTACGTACTTAGAGGTCATTTAGAACTACGTATTTAGAGGTCATTTAGAACCACGTACTTAGAGGACATTTAGAACCAACAACTTAGAGGTCATTTAGAACTACATACTTAGGGGTCATTTATAACGACGTACTCAGAGGTCATTTAGAACCTACGTACTTAGAGGTCATTTAGAACCACGTACTTAGAGGTCATTTAGAACCACATACTTAGAGGTCGTTTAGAACTACTTACTTAGGGGTCATTTAGAACCACGTACTCTGAGGTCATTAATTTAGAACCAAGTACTTAGAGGTCACTTAGAACCACATATATGAGGTCGTTTAGAATTACGTACTTAGAGGTCATTTAGAACTACGTACTTAGAGGTAATTTAGAACCTCGTACTTAGAGGTCATTTAGAACCACGTACTTATAGGATAGTTAGAACCATGTAATTAGAGGTCAGTTAGAACTACGTTCTAAGAGGTCATTTAGAACCCTTGAACTTAGAGGTCATTTAGAACCACGTACTTAGAGGTGATTTAGAACCACGTACTTAGAGGTTATTTAGCACTAAGTATATAAGGTCATTTAGAACCACGTACTTAGAGGACATTTAGAACCACGTACTTAGAAGTCATTAGAAGAACCCACGTACTTAGAGGTCATTTAGAACCACGTACTAAGAGGTCATATAGGACCACGTACTTAGAGGTCATTTAGAACTACGTACTTAGGAGTCATCTAGAACTACTTACTTAGAGGTCATTTAGAACCACATACTTAGAGGTCATTTAGAACTACGAACTTATGGGTCATTTAGAACCCACGTACTGAGAGGTCATTTAGTACCCACGTACTTAGAGGTCATATAGAACCTCGTACTTAGAGGTCATTTAAAACCACTTACTTAGATGTCATTTGGAAGTACGTACCTAGAGGTCATTTAGAACTACGTACTTAGGGGTCATTTAGAACTACTTACTTAGAGGTCATTTAGAAGCACGTACTTAGAGGTCATTTAGAACCACGTACTTAGAGGTCATTTAGAACTACGTAGCTAGAGGTCATTTAGGACCACGTACTTAGAGGTCATTTAGAACCACTTACTTAGAGGTCATTTAGAACTACGTATATGAGGTCATTTAGAACTACGTACCTAGAGGTCATTTAGGACCACGTACTTAGAGGTCATTTAGAACCACTTACTTAGAGGTCATTTGGAACTACGTATCTAGAGGTATTTAGAACTACGTACTTAGACGTCATTTAGAACTACGTACTTAGAAGATATTTAGAACCACGTACTTAGAGGTCATTTAGAACCAACTATTTAGAGGTCATTTAGAACTACGTACTTAGATGTCATTTAGAACCACGTACTTAGAGGTCATTTAGAATCACATACTTAGAGGTCATTTAGAACTACGTACTTAGAGGTCATTTAGAACTACGTACTTTAAGGTCATTTAAATCAACGTACTTAGAGGTCATTTAGAAGCACGTACATAGAGGTCATTTAGAACCACGTACTTAGAGGTCATCTAGAACAACGTACTTAGAGGTCATTTAGAACCACTTTCTTAGATGTCATTTGGAAGTACGTACCTAGAGGTCATTTAGAACCACGTACTTAGAGGTCATTTAGAACCACGTACTTAGAGGTCATTTAGAACCCAGTACTTAGAGGTCATTTAGAACTACGTACTTAGAAGATATTTAGAACCACGTACTTAGAGGTCATTTAGAACCAACTTTTTAGAGGTCATTTAGAACTACGTACTTACAGGTCCTTTAGAACCACGTACATAGAGGTCATTTAGAACTACGTACTTAGAGGTCATTTAGAACTACGTATTTATAGGTCGTTTAGAACTACGAACTTAGGGGTCATTTAGAACCCACGTACTTAGAGGTCATTTAGAACCACGTAGTTAGAGGTCATCTAGAACAACGTACTTAGAGGTCATTTAGAACCACTTTCTTAGATGTCATTTGGAAGTACGTACCTAGAGGTCATTTAGAAGCACGTACTTAGAGGTCATTTAGAACTACGTACTTAGAGGTCATTTAGAACCACGTACTCAGATGTCATTTAGAGCCCACGTACCTAGAGGTCATATAGAACCACGTACATAGAGGTCATTTAGAACTACGTACTTAGAGGTCATTTAGAGCTACGTATTTAGAGGTCATTTAGAACCCACGTACTTAGAGGTCATTTAGAACTACGTATATGAGGTCTATTAGGACCACGTACTTAGAGGACATTTAGAACCACGTACTTAGAGGTCATTTAGAACCAAGTACTTAGAGGTCATTTAGAACCAAGTACTTAGAGGTCATTTAGAACTACGTACTTAGAAGATATTTAGAACCACGTACTTAGAGGTCATTTAGAACCAACTTTTTAGAGGTCATTTAGAACTACGTACTTAGAGGTCTTTTAGAACCACGTACATAGAGGTCATTTAGAACTACGTACTTAGAGGTCATTTAGAACTACGTATTTAGAGGTCATTTAGAACCACGTACTTAGAGGACATTTAGAACCAACAACTTAGAGGTCATTTAGAACTACATACTTAGGGGTCATTTATAACGACGTACTCAGAGGTCATTTAGAACCTACGTACTTAGAGGTCATTTAGAACCACGTACTTAGAGGTCATTTAGAACCACATACTTAGAGGTCGTTTAGAACTACTTACTTAGGGGTCATTTAGAACCACGTACTCTGAGGTCATTAATTTAGAACCAAGTACTTAGAGGTCACTTAGAACCACATATATGAGGTCGTTTAGAATTACGTACTTAGAGGTCATTTAGAACTACGTACTTAGAGGTAATTTAGAACCTCGTACTTAGAGGTCATTTAGAACCACGTACTTATAGGATAGTTAGAACCATGTAATTAGAGGTCAGTTAGAACTACGTTCTAAGAGGTCATTTAGAACCCTTGAACTTAGAGGTCATTTAGAACCACGTACTTAGAGGTGATTTAGAACCACGTACTTAGAGGTTATTTAGCACTAAGTATATAAGGTCATTTAGAACCACGTACTTAGAGGACATTTAGAACCACGTACTTAGAAGTCATTAGAAGAACCCACGTACTTAGAGGTCATTTAGAACCACGTACTAAGAGGTCATATAGGACCACGTACTTAGAGGTCATTTAGAACTACGTACTTAGGAGTCATCTAGAACTACTTACTTAGAGGTCATTTAGAACCACATACTTAGAGGTCATTTAGAACTACGAACTTATGGGTCATTTAGAACCCACGTACTGAGAGGTCATTTAGTACCCACGTACTTAGAGGTCATATAGAACCTCGTACTTAGAGGTCATTTAAAACCACTTACTTAGATGTCATTTGGAAGTACGTACCTAGAGGTCATTTAGAACTACGTACTTAGGGGTCATTTAGAACTACTTACTTAGAGGTCATTTAGAAGCACGTACTTAGAGGTCATTTAGAACCACGTACTTAGAGGTCATTTAGAACTACGTAGCTAGAGGTCATTTAGGACCACGTACTTAGAGGTCATTTAGAACCACTTACTTAGAGGTCATTTAGAACTACGTATATGAGGTCATTTAGAACCACGTACTTAGAGGACATTTAGAACCACGTACTTAGAGGGCATTTGAACTAAGTATTTAGAGGTCATTTAGAACCACGTACTTAGAGGTCATTTAGAACCACATACTTAGAGGTCATTTAGAACTACGTACTTAGAGGTCATTTAGAACTACGTACTTTAAGGTCATTTAAATCCACGTACTTAGAGGTCATTTAGAAGCACGTACATAGAGGTCATTTAGAACCACGTACTTAGAGGTCATCTAGAACAACGTACTTAGAGGTAATTTAGAACCACTTACTTAGATGTCATTTGGAAGTACGTACCTAGAGGTCATTTAGAACCACGTACTTAGAGGTCATTTAGAACCACGTACTTAGAGGTCATTTAGAACCCAGTACTTAGAGGTCATTTAGAACTACGTACTTAGAAGATATTTAGAACCACGTACTTAGAGGTCATTTAGAACCAACTTTTTAGAGGTCATTTAGAACTACGTACTTAGAGGTCCTTTAGAACCACGTACATAGAGGTCATTTAGAACTACGTACTTAGAGGTCATTTAGAACTACGTATTTATAGGTCGTTTAGAACTACGAACTTAGGGGTCATTTAGAACCCACGTACTTAGAGGTCATTTAGAACCACGTAGTTAGAGGTCATCTAAAACAACGTACTTAGAGGTCATTTAGAACCACTTTCTTAGATGTCATTTGGAAGTACGTACCTAGAGGTCATTTAGAAGCACGTACTTAGAGGTCATTTAGAACCACGTAGTTATAGGTCATTTAGAACCACGTACTTAGAGGTCATTTAGAACTACGTATATGAGGTCATTTAGAACCACGTACTTAGAGGACATTTAGAACCACGTACTTTGGTGTCATTTAGAACTACTGACTTAGATGTCATTTAAAACTAAGTACTTAGAGGTCATTTAGAACCTCGTACTTAGAGGTCAATTAGAACTACGAACTTAGGGGTCATTTAGAACTACGTACTTAGAGGTGTTATAGAACTACGTTCTTAGAGGTCATTTAGGACTTCGTACTTAGAGGTCATTTAGAAGTACGTACTTAGAGGTCATTTAGAACCACATACTTAGAGGTCATTTAGAACTACTTACTTAGAGGTCATTTAGAACTACGTACCTAGAGGTCATTTAGGACCACGTACTTAGAGGTCATTTAGAACCACTTACTTAGAGGTCATTTGGAACTACGTATCTAGAGGTATTTAGAACTACGTACTTAGACGTCATTTAGAACTACGTACTTAGAAGATATTTAGAACCACGTACTTAGAGGTCATTTAGAACCAACTATTTAGAGGTCATTTAGAACTACGTACTTAGATGTCATTTAGAACCACGTACTTAGAGGTCATTTAGAATCACATACTTAGAGGTCATTTAGAACTACGTACTTAGAGGTCATTTAGAACTACGTACTTTAAGGTCATTTAAATCAACGTACTTAGAGGTCATTTAGAAGCACGTACATAGAGGTCATTTAGAACCACGTACTTAGAGGTCATCTAGAACAACGTACTTAGAGGTCATTTAGAACCACTTACTTAGATGTCATTTGGAAGTACGTACCTAGAGGTCATTTAGAACCACGTACTTAGAGGTCATTTAGAACCACGTACTTAGAGGTCATTTAGAACCCAGTACTTAGAGGTCATTTAGAACTACGTACTTAGAAGATATTTAGAACCACGTACTTAGAGGTCATTTAGAACCAACTTTTTAGAGGTCATTTAGAACTACGTACTTAGAGGTCCTTTAGAACCACGTACATAGAGGTCATTTAGAACTACGTACTTAGAGGTCATTTAGAACTACGTATTTATAGGTCGTTTAGAACTACGAACTTAGGTGTCATTTAGAACCCACGTACTTAGAGGTCATTTAGAACCACGTAGTTAGAGGTCATCTAGAACAACGTACTTAGAGGTCATTTAGAACCACTTTCTTAGATGTCATTTGGAAGTACGTACCTAGAGGTCATTTAGAAGCACGTACTTAGAGATCATTTAGAACTACGTACTTAGAGGTCATTTAGAACCACGTACTCAGATGTCATTTAGAGCCCACGTACCTAGAGGTCATATAGAACCACGTACATAGAGGTCATTTAGAACTACGTACTTAGAGGTCATTTAGAGCTACGTATTTAGAGGTCATTTAGAACCCACGTACTTAGAGGTCATTTAGAACTACGTATATGAGGTCTTTTAGAACCACGTACTTAGAGGACATTTAGAACCACGTACTTAGAGGTCATTTAGAACCAAGTACTTAGAGGTCATTTAGAACCAAGTACTTAGAGGTCATTTAGAACTACGTACTTAGAAGATATTTAGAACCACGTACTTAGAGGTCATTTAGAACCAACTTTTTAGAGGTCATTTAGAACTACGTACTTAGAGGTCTTTTAGAACCACGTACATAGAGGTCATTTAGAACTACGTACTTAGAGGTCATTTAGAACTACGTATTTAGAGGTCATTTAGAACCACGTACTTAGAGGACATTTAGAACCAACAACTTAGAGGTCATTTAGAACTACATACTTAGGGGTCATTTATAACGACGTACTCAGAGGTCATTTAGAACCTACGTACTTAGAGGTCATTTAGAACCACGTACTTAGAGGTCATTTAGAACCACATACTTAGAGGTCGTTTAGAACTACTTACTTAGGGGTCATTTAGAACCACGTACTCTGAGGTCATTAATTTAGAACCAAGTACTTAGAGGTCACTTAGAACCACATATATGAGGTCGTTTAGAATTACGTACTTAGAGGTCATTTAGAACTACGTACTTAGAGGTAATTTAGAACCTCGTACTTAGAGGTCATTTAGAACCACGTACTTATAGGATAGTTAGAACCATGTAATTAGAGGTCAGTTAGAACTACGTTCTAAGAGGTCATTTAGAACCCTTGAACTTAGAGGTCATTTAGAACCACGTACTTAGAGGTGATTTAGAACCACGTACTTAGAGGTTATTTAGCACTAAGTATATAAGGTCATTTAGAACCACGTACTTAGAGGACATTTAGAACCACGTACTTAGAAGTCATTAGAAGAACCCACGTACTTAGAGGTCATTTAGAACCACGTACTAAGAGGTCATATAGGACCACGTACTTAGAGGTCATTTAGAACTACGTACTTAGGAGTCATCTAGAACTACTTACTTAGAGGTCATTTAGAACCACATACTTAGAGGTCATTTAGAACTACGAACTTATGGGTCATTTAGAACCCACGTACTGAGAGGTCATTTAGTACCCACGTACTTAGAGGTCATATAGAACCTCGTACTTAGAGGTCATTTAAAACCACTTACTTAGATGTCATTTGGAAGTACGTACCTAGAGGTCATTTAGAACTACGTACTTAGGGGTCATTTAGAACTACTTACTTAGAGGTCATTTAGAAGCACGTACTTAGAGGTCATTTAGAACCACGTACTTAGAGGTCATTTAGAACTACGTAGCTAGAGGTCATTTAGGACCACGTACTTAGAGGTCATTTAGAACCACTTACTTAGAGGTCATTTAGAACTACGTATATGAGGTCATTTAGAACCACGTACTTAGAGGACATTTAGAACCACGTACTTAGAGGGCATTTGAACTAAGTATTTAGAGGTCATTTAGAACCACGTACTTAGAGGTCATTTAGAACCACATACTTAGAGGTCATTTAGAACTACGTACTTAGAGGTCATTTAGAACTACGTACTTTAAGGTCATTTAAATCCACGTACTTAGAGGTCATTTAGAAGCACGTACATAGAGGTCATTTAGAACCACGTACTTAGAGGTCATCTAGAACAACGTACTTAGAGGTCATTTAGAACCACTTACTTAGATGTCATTTGGAAGTACGTACCTAGAGGTCATTTAGAACCACGTACTTAGAGGTCATTTAGAACCACGTACTTAGAGGTCATTTAGAACCCAGTACTTAGAGGTCATTTAGAACTACGTACTTAGAAGATATTTAGAACCACGTACTTAGAGGTCATTTAGAACCAACTTTTTAGAGGTCATTTAGAACTACGTACTTAGAGGTCCTTTAGAACCACGTACATAGAGGTCATTTAGAACTACGTACTTAGAGGTCATTTAGAACTACGTATTTATAGGTCGTTTAGAACTACGAACTTAGGGGTCATTTAGAACCCACGTACTTAGAGGTCATTTAGAACCACGTAGTTAGAGGTCATCTAAAACAACGTACTTAGAGGTCATTTAGAACCACTTTCTTAGATGTCATTTGGAAGTACGTACCTAGAGGTCATTTAGAAACACGTACTTAGAGGTCATTTAGAACCACGTAGTTATAGGTCATTTAGAACCACGTACTTAGAGGTCATTTAGAACTACGTATATGAGGTCATTTAGAACCACGTACTTAGAGGACATTTAGAACCACGTACTTTGGTGTCATTTAGAACTACTGACTTAGATGTCATTTAAAACCAAGTACTTAGAGGTCATTTAGAACCTCGTACTTAGAGGTCAATTGGAACTACGAACTTAGGGGTCATTTAGAACTACGTACTTAGAGGTGTTATAGAACTACGTTCTTAGAGGTCATTTAGGACTTCGTACTTAGAGGTCATTTAGAAGTACGTACTTAGAGGTCATTTAGAACCACATACTTAGAGGTCATTTAGAACTACTTACTTAGAGGTCATTTAGAACTACGTACCTAGAGGTCATTTAGGACCACGTACTTAGAGGTCATTTAGAACCACTTACTTAGAGGTCATTTGGAACTACGTATCTAGAGGTATATAGAACTACGTACTTAGACGTCATTTAGAACTACGTACTTAGAAGATATTTAGAACCACGTACTTAGAGGTCATTTAGAACCAACTATTTAGAGGTCATTTAGAACTACGTACTTAGATGTCATTTAGAACCACGTACTTAGAGGTCATTTAGAACCACATACTTAGAGGTCATTTAGAACTACGTACTTAGAGGTCATTTAGAACTACGTACTTTAAGGTCATTTAAATCCACGTACTTAGAGGTCATTTAGAAGCACGTACATAGAGGTCATTTAGAACCACGTACTTAGAGGTCATCTAGAACAACGTACTTAGAGGTCATTTAGAACCACTTACGTAGATGTCATTTGGAAGTACGTACTTAGAGGTCATTTAGAACCACGTACTTAGAGGACATTTAGAACCACGTACTTAGAAGTCATTAGAAGAACCCACGTACTTAGAGGTCATTTAGAACCACGTACTAAGAGGTCATATAGGACCACGTACTTAGAGGTCATTTAGAACTACGTACTTAGGAGTCATTTAGAACTACTTACTTAGAGGTCATTTAGAACCACATACTTAGAGGTCATTTAGAACTACGAACTTATGGGTCATTTAGAACCCACGTACTTAGAGGTCATTTAGTACCCACGTACTTAGAGGTCATATAGAACCTAGTACTTAGAGGTCATTTAAAACCACTTACTTAGATGTCATTTGGAAGTACGTACCTAGAAGTCATTTAGAACTACGTACTTAGGGGTCATTTAGAACTACTTACTTAGAGGTCATTTAGAAGCACGTACTTAGAGGTCATTTAGAACCACGTACTTAGAGGTCATTTAGAACTACGTAGCTAGAGGTCATTTAGGACCACGTACTTAGAGGTCATTTAGAACCACTTACTTAGAGGTCATTTAGAACTACGTATATGAGGTCATTTAGAACCACGTACTTAGAGGACATTTAGAACCACGTACTTAGAGGGCATTTGAACTAAGTATTTAGAGGTCATTTATAACCACGTACTTAGAGGTCATTTAGAACCACATACTTAGAGGTCATTTAGAACTACGTACTTAGAGGTCATTTAGAACTACGTACTTTAAGGTCATTTAAATCCACGTACTTAGAGGTCATTTAGAAGCACGTACATAGAGGTCATTTAGAACCACGTACTTAGAGGTCATCTAGAACAACGTACTTAGAGGTCATTTAGAACCACTTACTTAGATGTCATTTGGAAGTACGTACCTAGAGGTCATTTAGAACCACGTACTTAGAGGTCATTTAGAACCACGTACTTAGAGGTCATTTAGAACCCAGTACTTAGAGGTCATTTAGAACTACGTACTTAGAAGATATTTAGAACCACGTACTTAGAGGTCATTTAGAACCAACTTTTTAGAGGTCATTTAGAACTACGTACTTAGAGGTCCTTTAGAACCACGTACATAGAGGTCATTTAGAACTACGTACTTAGAGGTCATTTAGAACTACGTATTTATAGGTCGTTTAGAACTACGAACTTAGGGGTCATTTAGAACCTACGTACTTAGAGGTCATTTAGAACCACGTAGTTAGAGGTCATCTAAAACAACGTACTTAGAGGTCATTTAGAACCACTTTCTTATATGTCATTTGGAAGTACGTACCTAGAGGTCATTTAGAAGCACGTACTTAGAGGTCATTTAGAACCACGTAGTTAGAGGTCATTTAGAACCACGTACTTAGAGGTCATTTAGAACTACGTATATGAGGTCATTTAGAACCACGTACTTAGAGGACATTTAGAACCACGTACTTTGGTGTCATTTAGAACTACTGACTTAGATGTCATTTAGAACCAAGTACTTAGAGGTCAATTAGAACTACGAACTTAGGGGTCATTTAGAACTACGTACTTAGAGGTGTTATAGAACTACGTTCTTAGAGGTCATCTAGGACTTCGTACTTAGAGGTCATTTAGAACTACGTACTTAGAGGTCATTTAGAACCACATACTTAGAGGTCATTTAGAACTACTTACTTAGAGGTCATTTAGAACTACGTACCTAGAGGTCATTTAGGACCACGTACTTAGAGGTCATTTAGAACCACTTACTTAGAGGTCATTTGGAACTACGTATCTAGAGGTATATAGAACTACGTACTTAGACGTCATTTAGAACTACGTACTTAGAAGATATTTAGAACCACGTACTTAGAGGTCATTTAGAACCAACTATTTAGAGGTCATTTAGAACTACGTACTTAGATGTCATTTAGAACCACGTACTTAGAGGTCATTTAGAACCACATACTTAGAGGTCATTTAGAACTACGTACTTAGAGGTCATTTAGAACTACGTACTTTAAGGTCATTTAAATCCACGTACTTAGAGGTCATTTAGAAGCACGTACATAGAGGTCATTTAGAACCACGTACTTAGAGGTCATCTAGAACAACGTACTTAGAGGTCATTTAGAACCACTTACGTAGATGTCATTTGGAAGTACGTACTTAGAGGTCATTTAGAACCACGTACTTAGAGGACATTTAGAACCACGTACTTAGAAGTCATTAGAAGAACCCACGTACTTAGAGGTCATTTAGAACCACGTACTAAGAGGTCATATAGGACCACGTACTTAGAGGTCATTTAGAACTACGTACTTAGGAGTCATTTAGAACTACTTACTTAGAGGTCATTTAGAACCACATACTTAGAGGTCATTTAGAACTACGAACTTATGGGTCATTTAGAACCCACGTACTTAGAGGTCATTTAGTACCCACGTACTTAGAGGTCATATAGAACCTAGTACTTAGAGGTCATTTAAAACCACTTACTTAGATGTCATTTGGAAGTACGTACCTAGAAGTCATTTAGAACTACGTACTTAGGGGTCATTTAGAACTACTTACTTAGAGGTCATTTAGAAGCACGTACTTAGAGGTCATTTAGAACCACGTACTTAGAGGTCATTTAGAACTACGTAGCTAGAGGTCATTTAGGACCACGTACTTAGAGGTCATTTAGAACCACTTACTTAGAGGTCATTTAGAACTACGTATATGAGGTCATTTAGAACCACGTACTTAGAGGACATTTAGAACCACGTACTTAGAGGGCATTTGAACTAAGTATTTAGAGGTCATTTATAACCACGTACTTAGAGGTCATTTAGAACCACATACTTAGAGGTCATTTAGAACTACGTACTTAGAGGTCATTTAGAACTACGTACTTTAAGGTCATTTAAATCCACGTACTTAGAGGTCATTTAGAAGCACGTACATAGAGGTCATTTAGAACCACGTACTTAGAGGTCATCTAGAACAACGTACTTAGAGGTCATTTAGAACCACTTACTTAGATGTCATTTGGAAGTACGTACCTAGAGGTCATTTAGAACCACGTACTTAGAGGTCATTTAGAACCACGTACTTAGAGGTCATTTAGAACCCAGTACTTAGAGGTCATTTAGAACTACGTACTTAGAAGATATTTAGAACCACGTACTTAGAGGTCATTTAGAACCAACTTTTTAGAGGTCATTTAGAACTACGTACTTAGAGGTCCTTTAGAACCACGTACATAGAGGTCATTTAGAACTACGTACTTAGAGGTCATTTAGAACTACGTATTTATAGGTCGTTAGAACTACGAACTTAGGGGTCATTTAGAACCCACGTACTTAGAGGTCATTTAGAACCACGTAGTTAGAGGTCATCTAAAACAACGTACTTAGAGGTCATTTAGAACCACTTTCTTATATGTCATTTGGAAGTACGTACCTAGAGGTCATTTAGAAGCACGTACTTAGAGGTCATTTAGAACCACGTAGTTAGAGGTCATTTAGAACCACGTACTTAGAGGTCATTTAGAACTACGTATATGAGGTCATTTAGAACCACGTACTTAGAGGACATTTAGAACCACGTACTTTGGTGTCATTTAGAACTACTGACTTAGATGTCATTTAGAACCAAGTACTTAGAGGTCAATTAGAACTACGAACTTAGGGGTCATTTAGAACTACGTACTTAGAGGTGTTATAGAACTACGTTCTTAGAGGTCATCTAGGACTTCGTACTTAGAGGTCATTTAGAACTACGTACTTAGAGGTCATTTAGAACCACATACTTAGAGGTCATTTAGAACTACTTACTTAGAGGTCATTTAGAACTACGTACCTAGAGGTCATTTAGGACCACGTACTTAGAGGTCATTTAGAACCACTTACTTAGAGGTCATTTGGAACTACGTATCTAGAGGTATTTAGAACTACGTACTTAGACGTCATTTAGAACTACGTACTTAGAAGATATTTAGAACCACGTACTTAGAGGTCATTTAGAACCAACTATTTAGAGGTCATTTAGAACTACGTACTTAGATGTCATTTAGAACCACGTACTTAGAGGTCATTTAGAATCACATACTTAGAGGTCATTTAGAACTACGTACTTAGAGGTCATTTAGAACTACGTACTTTAAGGTCATTTAAATCAACGTACTTAGAGGTCATTTAGAAGCACGTACATAGAGGTCATTTAGAACCACGTACTTAGAGGTCATCTAGAACAACGTACTTAGAGGTCATTTAGAACCACTTACTTAGATGTCATTTGGAAGTACGTACCTAGAGGTCATTTAGAACCACGTACTTAGAGGTCATTTAGAACCACGTACTTAGAGGTCATTTAGAACCCAGTACTTAGAGGTCATTTAGAACTACGTACTTAGAAGATATTTAGAACCACGTACTTAGAGGTCATTTAGAACCAACTTTTTAGAGGTCATTTAGAACTACGTACTTACAGGTCCTTTAGAACCACGTACATAGAGGTCATTTAGAACTACGTACTTACAGGTCATTTAGAACTACGTATTTATAGGTCGTTTAGAACTACGAACTTAGGGGTCATTTAGAACCCACGTACTTAGAGGTCATTTAGAACCACGTAGTTAGAGGTCATCTAGAACAACGTACTTAGAGGTCATTTAGAACCACTTTCTTAGATGTCATTTGGAAGTACGTACCTAGAGGTCATTTAGAAGCACGTACTTAGAGGTCATTTAGAACTACGTACTTAGAGGTCATTTAGAACCACGTACTCAGATGTCATTTAGAGCCCACGTACCTAGAGGTCATATAGAACCACGTACATAGAGGTCATTTAGAACTACGTACTTAGAGGTCATTTAGAGCTACGTATTTAGAGGTCATTTAGAACCCACGTACTTAGAGGTCATTTAGAACTACGTATATGAGGTCTTTTAGAACCACGTACTTAGAGGACATTTAGAACCACGTACTTAGAGGTCATTTAGAACCAAGTACTTAGAGGTCATTTAGAACCAAGTACTTAGAGGTCATTTAGAACTACGTACTTAGAAGATATTTAGAACCACGTACTTAGAGGTCATTTAGAACCAACTTTTTAGAGGTCATTTAGAACTACGTACTTAGAGGTCTTTTAGAACCACGTACATAGAGGTCATTTAGAACTACGTACTTAGAGGTCATTTAGAACTACGTATTTAGAGGTCATTTAGAACCACGTACTTAGAGGACATTTAGAACCAACAACTTAGAGGTCATTTAGAACTACATACTTAGGGGTCATTTATAACGACGTACTCAGAGGTCATTTAGAACCTACGTACTTAGAGGTCATTTAGAACCACGTACTTAGAGGTCATTTAGAACCACATACTTAGAGGTCGTTTAGAACTACTTACTTAGGGGTCATTTAGAACCACGTACTCTGAGGTCATTAATTTAGAACCAAGTACTTAGAGGTCACTTAGAACCACATATATGAGGTCGTTTAGAATTACGTACTTAGAGGTCATTTAGAACTACGTACTTAGAGGTAATTTAGAACCTCGTACTTAGAGGTCATTTAGAACCACGTACTTATAGGATAGTTAGAACCATGTAATTAGAGGTCAGTTAGAACTACGTTCTAAGAGGTCATTTAGAACCCTTGAACTTAGAGGTCATTTAGAACCACGTACTTAGAGGTGATTTAGAACCACGTACTTAGAGGTTATTTAGCACTAAGTATATAAGGTCATTTAGAACCACGTACTTAGAGGACATTTAGAACCACGTACTTAGAAGTCATTAGAAGAACCCACGTACTTAGAGGTCATTTAGAACCACGTACTAAGAGGTCATATAGGACCACGTACTTAGAGGTCATTTAGAACTACGTACTTAGGAGTCATCTAGAACTACTTACTTAGAGGTCATTTAGAACCACATACTTAGAGGTCATTTAGAACTACGAACTTATGGGTCATTTAGAACCCACGTACTTAGAGGTCATTTAGTACCCACGTACTTAGAGGTCATATAGAACCTCGTACTTAGAGGTCATTTAAAACCACTTACTTAGATGTCATTTGGAAGTACGTACCTAGAGGTCATTTAGAACTACGTACTTAGGGGTCATTTAGAACTACTTACTTAGAGGTCATTTAGAAGCACGTACTTAGAGGTCATTTAGAACCACGTACTTAGAGGTCATTTAGAACTACGTAGCTAGAGGTCATTTAGGACCACGTACTTAGAGGTCATTTAGAACCACTTACTTAGAGGTCATTTAGAACTACGTATATGAGGTCATTTAGAACCACGTACTTAGAGGACATTTAGAACCACGTACTTAGAGGGCATTTGAACTAAGTATTTAGAGGTCATTTAGAACCACGTACTTAGAGGTCATTTAGAACCACATACTTAGAGGTCATTTAGAACTACGTACTTAGAGGTCATTTAGAACTACGTACTTTAAGGTCATTTAAATCCACGTACTTAGAGGTCATTTAGAAGCACGTACATAGAGGTCATTTAGAACCACGTACTTAGAGGTCATCTAGAACAACGTACTTAGAGGTCATTTAGAACCACTTACTTAGATGTCATTTGGAAGTACGTACCTAGAGGTCATTTAGAACCACGTACTTAGAGGTCATTTAGAACCACGTACTTAGAGGTCATTTAGAACCCAGTACTTAGAGGTCATTTAGAACTACGTACTTAGAAGATATTTAGAACCACGTACTTAGAGGTCATTTAGAACCAACTTTTTAGAGGTCATTTAGAACTACGTACTTAGAGGTCCTTTAGAACCACGTACATAGAGGTCATTTAGAACTACGTACTTAGAGGTCATTTAGAACTACGTATTTATAGGTCGTTTAGAACTACGAACTTAGGGGTCATTTAGAACCCACGTACTTAGAGGTCATTTAGAACCACGTAGTTAGAGGTCATCTAAAACAACGTACTTAGAGGTCATTTAGAACCACTTTCTTAGATGTCATTTGGAAGTACGTACCTAGAGGTCATTTAGAAGCACGTACTTAGAGGTCATTTAGAACCACGTAGTTATAGGTCATTTAGAACCACGTACTTAGAGGTCATTTAGAACTACGTATATGAGGTCATTTAGAACCACGTACTTAGAGGACATTTAGAACCACGTACTTTGGTGTCATTTAGAACTACTGACTTAGATGTCATTTAAAACTAAGTACTTAGAGGTCATTTAGAACCTCGTATTTAGAGGTCAATTAGAACTACGAACTTAGGGGTCATTTAGAACTACGTACTTAGAGGTGTTATAGAACTACGTTCTTAGAGGTCATTTAGGACTTCGTACTTAGAGGTCATTTAGAAGTACGTACTTAGAGGTCATTTAGAACCACATACTTAGAGGTCATTTAGAACTACTTACTTAGAGGTCATTTAGAACTACGTACCTAGAGGTCATTTAGGACCACGTACTTAGAGGTCATTTAGAACCACTTACTTAGAGGTCATTTGGAACTACGTATCTAGAGGTATATAGAACTACGTACTTAGACGTCATTTAGAACTACGTACTTAGAAGATATTTAGAACCACGTACTTAGAGGTCATTTAGAACCAACTATTTAGAGGTCATTTAGAACTACGTACTTAGATGTCATTTAGAACCACGTACTTAGAGGTCATTTAGAACCACATACTTAGAGGTCATTTAGAACTACGTACTTAGAGGTCATTTAGAACTACGTACTTTAAGGTCATTTAAATCCACGTACTTAGAGGTCATTTAGAAGCACGTACATAGAGGTCATTTAGAACCACGTACTTAGAGGTCATCTAGAACAACGTACTTAGAGGTCATTTAGAACCACTTACGTAGATGTCATTTGGAAGTACGTACCTAGAGGTCATTTAGAACCACGTACTTAGAGGTCATTTAGAACCACGTACTTAGAGGTCATTTAGAACCCAGTACTTAGAGGTCATTTAGAACTACGTACTTAGAAGATATTTAGAACCACGTACTTAGAGGTCATTTAGAACCAACTTTTTAGAGGTCATTTAGAACTACGTACTTAGAGGTCCTTTAGAACCACGTACATAGAGGTCATTTAGAACTACGTACTTAGAGGTCATTTAGAACTACGTATTTATAGGTCGTTTAGAACTACGAACTTAGGGGTCATTTAGAACCCACGTACTTAGAGGTCATTTAGAACCACGTAGTTAGAGGTCATCTAGAACAACGTACTTAGAGGTCATTTAGAACCACTTTCTTAGATGTCATTTGGAAGTACGTACCTAGAGGTCATTTAGAAGCACGTACTTAGAGGTCATTTAGAACCACGTAGTTAGAGGTCATTTAGAACCACGTACTTAGAGGTCATTTAGAACTACGTATATGAGGTCATTTAGAACCACGTACTTAGAGGACATTTAGAACCACGTACTTTGGTGTCATTTAGAACTACTGACTTAGATGTCATTTAGAACCAAGTACTTAGAGGTCATTTAGAACCTCGTACTTAGAGGTCAATTAGAACTACGAACTTAGGGGTCATTTAGAACTACGTACTTATAGGTGTTATAGAACTACCTTCTTAGAGGTCATTTAGGACTTCGTACTTAGAGGTCATTTAGAACCACGTACTTAGAGGTCATTTAGAACCCAGTACTTAGAGGTCATTTAGAACTACGTACTTAGAGGTCATTTAGAACTACGTAGCTAGAGGTCATTTAGGACCACGTACTTAGAGGTCATTTAGAACCACTTACTTAGAGGTCATTTGGAACTACGTATCTACAGGTATTTAAAACTACGTACTTAGACGTCATTTAGAACTACGTACTTAGAAGATATTTAGAACCACGTACTTAGAGGTCATTTAGAACCAACTATTTAGAGGTCATTTAGAACTACGTACTTAGATGTCATTTAGAACCACGTACTTAGAGGTCATTTAGAACCACGTACTGAGAGGTCATTTAGACCCACGTACTTAGAGGTCATTTAGAACCACTTACTTAGAAGTCATTTGGAAGTACGTACTTAGAGGTCATTTAGAACTACGTACTTAAGGGTCATTTAGAACCACTTACTTAGAGGTCATTTAGAAGCACGTACTTAGAGGTCATTTAGAACCACGTACTTAGAGGTCATTTAGAACTACGTATATGAGGTCATTTAGAACCACGTACTTAGAGGACATTTAGAACCACGTACTTAGAGGGCATTTGAACTAAGTATTTAGAGGTCATTTAGAACCACGTACTTAGAGGTCATTTAGAACCACATACTTAGAGGTCATTTAGAACTACGTACTTAGAGGTCATTTAGAACTACGTACTTTAAGGTCATTTAAATCCACGTACTTAGAGGTCATTTAGAAGCACGTACATAGAGGTCATTTAGAACCACGTACTTAGAGGTCATCTAGAACAACGTACTTAGAGGTCATTTAGAACCACTTACTTAGATGTCATTTGGAAGTACGTACCTAGAGGTCATTTAGAACCACGTGCTTAGAGGTCATTTAGAACCACGTACTTAGAGGTCATTTAGAACCCAGTACTTAGAGGTCATTTAGAACTACGTACTTAGAAGATATTTAAAACCACGTACTTAGAGGTCATTTAGAACCAACTTTTTAGAGGTCATTTAGAACTACGTACTTAGAGGTCCTTTAGAACCACGTACATAGAGGTCATTTAGAACTACGTACTTAGAGGTCATTTAGAACTACGTATTTATAGGTCTTTTAGAACTACGAACTTAGGGGTCATTTAGAACCCACGTACTTAGAGGTCATTTAGAACCACGTAGTTAGAGGTCATCTAGAACAACGTACTTAGAGGTCATTTAGAACCACTTTCTTAGATGTCATTTGGAAGTACGTACCTAGAGGTCATTTAGAAGCACGTACTTAGAGGTCATTTAGAACCACGTAGTTAGAGGTCATTTAGAACCACGTACTTAGAGGTCATTTAGAACTACGTATATGAGGTCATTTAGAACCACGTACTTAGAGGACATTTAGAACCACGTACTTTGGTGTCATTTAGAACTACTGACTTAGATGTCATTTAGAACCAAGTACTTAGAGGTCAATTAGAACTACGAACTTAGGGGTCATTTAGAACTACGTACTTAGAGGTGTTATAGAACTACGTTCTTAGAGGTCATCTAGGACTTCGTACTTAGAGGTCATTTAGAACTACGTACTTAGAGGTCATTTAGAACCACATACTTAGAGGTCATTTAGAACTACTTACTTAGAGGTCATTTAGAACTACGTACCTAGAGGTCATTTAGGACCACGTACTTAGAGGTCATTTAGAACCACTTACTTAGAGGTCATTTGGAACTACGTATCTAGAGGTATTTAGAACTACGTACTTAGACGTCATTTAGAACTACGTACTTAGAAGATATTTAGAACCACGTACTTAGAGGTCATTTAGAACCAACTATTTAGAGGTCATTTAGAACTACGTACTTAGATGTCATTTAGAACCACGTACTTAGAGGTCATTTAGAACCACATACTTAGAGGTCGTTTAGAACTACTTACTTAGGGGTCATTTAGAACCACGTACTCTGAGGTCATTAATTTAGAACCAAGTACTTAGAGGTCACTTAGAACCACATATATGAGGTCGTTTAGAATTACGTACTTAGAGGTCATTTAGAACTACGTACTTAGAGGTAATTTAGAACCTCGTACTTAGAGGTCATTTAGAACCACGTACTTATAGGATAGTTAGAACCATGTAATTAGAGGTCAGTTAGAACTACGTTCTAAGAGGTCATTTAGAACCCTTGAACTTAGAGGTCATTTAGAACCACGTACTTAGAGGTGATTTAGAACCACGTACTTAGAGGTTATTTAGCACTAAGTATATAAGGTCATTTAGAACCACGTACTTAGAGGACATTTAGAACCACGTACTTAGAAGTCATTAGAAGAACCCACGTACTTAGAGGTCATTTAGAACCACGTACTAAGAGGTCATATAGGACCACGTACTTAGAGGTCATTTAGAACTACGTACTTAGGAGTCATCTAGAACTACTTACTTAGAGGTCATTTAGAACCACATACTTAGAGGTCATTTAGAACTACGAACTTATGGGTCATTTAGAACCCACGTACTTAGAGGTCATTTAGTACCCACGTACTTAGAGGTCATATAGAACCTCGTACTTAGAGGTCATTTAAAACCACTTACTTAGATGTCATTTGGAAGTACGTACCTAGAGGTCATTTAGAACTACGTACTTAGGGGTCATTTAGAACTACTTACTTAGAGGTCATTTAGAAGCACGTACTTAGAGGTCATTTAGAACCACGTACTTAGAGGTCATTTAGAACTACGTAGCTAGAGGTCATTTAGGACCACGTACTTAGAGGTCATTTAGAACCACTTACTTAGAGGTCATTTAGAACTACGTATATGAGGTCATTTAGAACCACGTACTTAGAGGACATTTAGAACCACGTACTTAGAGGGCATTTGAACTAAGTATTTAGAGGTCATTTAGAACCACGTACTTAGAGGTCATTTAGAACCACATACTTAGAGGTCATTTAGAACTACGTACTTAGAGGTCATTTAGAACTACGTACTTTAAGGTCATTTAAATCCACGTACTTAGAGGTCATTTAGAAGCACGTACATAGAGGTCATTTAGAACCACGTACTTAGAGGTCATCTAGAACAACGTACTTAGAGGTCATTTAGAACCACTTACTTAGATGTCATTTGGAAGTACGTACCTAGAGGTCATTTAGAACCACGTACTTAGAGGTCATTTAGAACCACGTACTTAGAGGTCATTTAGAACCCAGTACTTAGAGGTCATTTAGAACTACGTACTTAGAAGATATTTAGAACCACGTACTTAGAGGTCATTTAGAACCACGTACATAGAGGTCATTTAGAACTACGTACTTAGAGGTCATTTAGAACTACGTATTTATAGGTCGTTTAGAACTACGAACTTAGGGGTCATTTAGAACCCACGTACTTAGAGGTCATTTAGAACCACGTAGTTAGAGGTCATCTAAAACAACGTACTTAGAGGTCATTTAGAACCACTTTCTTAGATGTCATTTGGAAGTACGTACCTAGAGGTCATTTAGAAGCACGTACTTAGAGGTCATTTAGAACCACGTAGTTATAGGTCATTTAGAACCACGTACTTAGAGGTCATTTAGAACTACGTATATGAGGTCATTTAGAACCACGTACTTAGAGGACATTTAGAACCACGTACTTTGGTGTCATTTAGAACTACTGACTTAGATGTCATTTAAAACTAAGTACTTAGAGGTCATTTAGAACCTCGTACTTAGAGGTCAATTAGAACTACGAACTTAGGGGTCATTTAGAACTACGT
This sequence comes from Aphrophora alni, assembly GCA_963513935.1. Classification (NCBI taxonomy): domain Eukaryota; kingdom Metazoa; phylum Arthropoda; class Insecta; order Hemiptera; family Aphrophoridae; genus Aphrophora; species Aphrophora alni. Next base: position 2,300,897 of record CAUPSG010000858.1, on the reverse strand, counting down.
ACTTAGAGGTGTTATAGAACTACGTTCTTAGAGGTCATTTAGGACTTCGTACTTAGAGGTCATTTAGAAGTACGTACTTAGAGGTCATTTAGAACCACATACTTAGAGGTCATTTAGAACTACTTACTTAGAGGTCATTTAGAACTACGTACCTAGAGGTCATTTAGGACCACGTACTTAGAGGTCATTTAGAACCACTTACTTAGAGGTCATTTGGAACTACGTATCTAGAGGTATATAGAACTACGTACTTAGACGTCATTTAGAACTACGTACTTAGAAGATATTTAGAACCACGTACTTAGAGGTCATTTAGAACCAACTATTTAGAGGTCATTTAGAACTACGTACTTAGATGTCATTTAGAACCACGTACTTAGAGGTCATTTAGAACCACATACTTAGAGGTCATTTAGAACTACGTACTTAGAGGTCATTTAGAACTACGTACTTTAAGGTCATTTAAATCCACGTACTTAGAGGTCATTTAGAAGCACGTACATAGAGGTCATTTAGAACCACGTACTTAGAGGTCATCTAGAACAACGTACTTAGAGGTCATTTAGAACCACTTACGTAGATGTCATTTGGAAGTACGTACCTAGAGGTCATTTAGAACCACGTACTTAGAGGTCATTTAGAACCACGTACTTAGAGGTCATTTAGAACCCAGTACTTAGAGGTCATTTAGAACTACGTACTTAGAAGATATTTAGAACCACGTACTTAGAGGTCATTTAGAACCAACTTTTTAGAGGTCATTTAGAACTACGTACTTAGAGGTCCTTTAGAACCACGTACATAGAGGTCATTTAGAACTACGTACTTAGAGGTCATTTAGAACTACGTATTTATAGGTCGTTTAGAACTACGAACTTAGGGGTCATTTAGAACCCACGTACTTAGAGGTCATTTAGAACCACGTAGTTAGAGGTCATCTAGAACAACGTACTTAGAGGTCATTTAGAACCACTTTCTTAGATGTCATTTGGAAGTACGTACCTAGAGGTCATTTAGAAGCACGTACTTAGAGGTCATTTAGAACCACGTAGTTAGAGGTCATTTAGAACCACGTACTTAGAGGTCATTTAGAACTACGTATATGAGGTCATTTAGAACCACGTACTTAGAGGACATTTAGAACCACGTACTTTGGTGTCATTTAGAACTACTGACTTAGATGTCATTTAGAACCAAGTACTTAGAGGTCATTTAGAACCTCGTACTTAGAGGTCAATTAGAACTACGAACTTAGGGGTCATTTAGAACTACGTACTTATAGGTGTTATAGAACTACCTTCTTAGAGGTCATTTAGGACTTCGTACTTAGAGGTCATTTAGAACCACGTACTTAGAGGTCATTTAGAACCCAGTACTTAGAGGTCATTTAGAACTACGTACTTAGAGGTCATTTAGAACTACGTAGCTAGAGGTCATTTAGGACCACGTACTTAGAGGTCATTTAGAACCACTTACTTAGAGGTCATTTGGAACTACGTATCTACCGGTATTTAAAACTACGTACTTAGACGTCATTTAGAACTACGTACTTAGAAGATATTTAGAACCACGTACTTAGAGGTCATTTAGAACAAACTATTTAGAGGTCATTTAGAACTACGTACTTAGATGTCATTTAGAACCACGTACTTAGAGGTCATTTAGAACCACGTACTGAGAGGTCATTTAGACCCACGTACTTAGAGGTCATTTAGAACCACTTACTTAGAAGTCATTTGGAAGTACGTACTTAGAGGTCATTTAGAACTACGTACTTAAGGGTCATTTAGAACCACTTACTTAGAGGTCATTTAGAAGCACGTACTTAGAGGTCATTTAGAACCACGTACTTAGAGGTCATTTAGAACTACGTATATGAGGTCATTTAGAACCACGTACTTAGAGGACATTTAGAACCACGTACTTAGAGGGCATTTGAACTAAGTATTTAGAGGTCATTTAGAACCACGTACTTAGAGGTCATTTAGAACCACATACTTAGAGGTCATTTAGAACTACGTACTTAGAGGTCATTTAGAACTACGTACTTTAAGGTCATTTAAATCCACGTACTTAGAGGTCATTTAGAAGCACGTACATAGAGGTCATTTAGAACCACGTACTTAGAGGTCATCTAGAACAACGTACTTAGAGGTCATTTAGAACCACTTACTTAGATGTCATTTGGAAGTACGTACCTAGAGGTCATTTAGAACCACGTGCTTAGAGGTCATTTAGAACCACGTACTTAGAGGTCATTTAGAACCCAGTACTTAGAGGTCATTTAGAACTACGTACTTAGAAGATATTTAAAACCACGTACTTAGAGGTCATTTAGAACCAACTTTTTAGAGGTCATTTAGAACTACGTACTTAGAGGTCCTTTAGAACCACGTACATAGAGGTCATTTAGAACTACGTACTTAGAGGTCATTTAGAACTACGTATTTATAGGTCGTTTAGAACTACGAACTTAGGGGTCATTTAGAACCCACGTACTTAGAGGTCATTTAGAACCACGTAGTTAGAGGTCATCTAGAACAACGTACTTAGAGGTCATTTAGAACCACTTTCTTAGATGTCATTTGGAAGTACGTACCTAGAGGTCATTTAGAAGCACGTACTTAGAGGTCATTTAGAACCACGTAGTTAGAGGTCATTTAGAACCACGTACTTAGAGGTCATTTAGAACTACGTATATGAGGTCATTTAGAACCACGTACTTAGAGGACATTTAGAACCACGTACTTTGGTGTCATTTAGAACTACTGACTTAGATGTCATTTAGAACCAAGTACTTAGAGGTCATTTAGAACCTCGTACTTAGAGGTCAATTAGAACTACGAACTTAGGGGTCATTTAGAACTACGTACTTAGAGGTGTTATAGAACTACGTTCTTAGAGGTCATTTAGGACTTCGTACTTAGAGGTCATTTAGAACTACGTACCTAGAGGTCATTTAGGACCACGTACTTAGAGGTCATTTAGAACCACTTACTTAGAGGTCATTTGGAACTACGTATCTAGAGGTATTTAGAACTACGTACTTAGACGTCATTTAGAACTACGTACTTAGAAGATATTTAGAACCACGTACTTAGAGGTCATTTAGAACCAACTATTTAGAGGTCATTTAGAACTACGTACTTAGAAGTCATTTAGAACCACGTACTTAGAGGTCATTTAGAACCACGTACTGAGAGGTCATTTAGAAACACGTACTTAGAGGTCATTTAGAACCAACAACTTAGAGATCATTTAGAACTACGTACTTAGAGGTCATTTAGAAGCACGTACTCAGATGTCATTTAGAGCCCACGTACCTAGAGGTCATATAGAACCACGTACATAGAGGTCATTTAGAACTACGTACTTAGAGGTCATTTAGAGCTACGTATTTAGAGGTCATTTAGAACCCACGTACTTAGAGGTCATTTAGAACTACGTATATGAGGTCTTTTAGAACCACGTACTTAGAGGACATTTAGAACCACGTACTTAGAGGTCATTTAGAACCAAGTACTTAGAGGTCATTTAGAACCAAGTACTTAGAGGTCATTTAGAACTACGTACTTAGAAGATATTTAGAACCACGTACTTAGAGGTCATTTAGAACCAACTTTTTAGAGGTCATTTAGAACTACGTACTTAGAGGTCTTTTAGAACCACGTACATAGAGGTCATTTAGAACTACGTACTTAGAGGTCATTTAGAACTACGTATTTAGAGGTCATTTAGAACCACGTACTTAGAGGACATTTAGAACCAACAACTTAGAGGTCATTTAGAACTACATACTTAGAGGTCATTTATAACGACGTACTCAGAGGTCATTTAGAACCTACGTACTTAGAGGTCATTTAGAACCACGTACTTAGAGGTCATTTAGAACCACATACTTAGAGGTCGTTTAGAACTACTTACTTAGGGGTCATTTAGAACCACGTACTCTGAGGTCATTAATTTAGAACCAAGTACTTAGAGGTCACTTAGAACCACATATATGAGGTCGTTTAGAATTACGTACTTAGAGGTCATTTAGAACTACGTACTTAGAGGTAATTTAGTACTACGTACATAGGTGTCATTCAGAACTACTGATTTAGAGGTCATTTAGAACCAAGTACTTAGAGGTCATTTAGAACCACGTACTTAGAGGTCATTTAGAACCTCGTACTTAGAGGTCATTTAGAACCACGTACTTATAGGATAGTTAGAACCATGTAATTAGAGGTCAGTTAGAACTACGTTCTAAGAGGTCATTTAGAACCCTTGAACTTAGAGGTCATTCAGAACCACGTACTTAGAGGTCATTTAGAACCACGTACTTAGAGGTGATTTAGAACCACGTACTTAGAGGTTATTTAGCACTAAGTATATAAGGTCATTTAGAACCACGTACTTAGAGGACATTTAGAACCACGTACTTAGAAGTCATTAGAAGAACCCACGTACTTAGAGGTCATTTAGAACCACGTACTAAGAGGTCATATAGGACCACGTACTTAGAGGTCATTTAGAACTACGTACTTAGGAGTCATTTAGAACTACTTACTTAGAGGTCATTTAGAACCACATACTTAGAGATCATTTAGAACTACGAACTTATGGGTCATTTAGAACCCACGTACTTAGAGGTCATTTAGTACCCACGTACTTAGAGGTCATATAGAACCTCGTACTTAGAGGTCATTTAAAACCACTTACTTAGATGTCATTTGGAAGTACGTACCTAGAGGTCATTTAGAACTACGTACTTAGGGGTCATTTAGAACTACTTACTTAGAGGTCATTTAGAAGCACGTACTTAGAGGTCATTTAGAACCACGTACTTAGAGGTCATTTAGAACTACGTAGCTAGAGGTCATTTAGGACCACGTACTTAGAGGTCATTTAGAACCACTTACTTAGAGGTCATTTAGAACTACGTATATGAGGTCATTTAGAACCACGTACTTAGAGGGCATTTGAACTAAGTATTTAGAGGTCATTTAGAACCACGTACTTAGAGGTCATTTAGAACCACATACTTAGAGGTCATTTAGAACTACGTACTTAGAGGTCATTTAGAACTACGTACTTTAAGGTCATTTAAATCCACGTACTTAGAGTTCATTTAGAAGCACGTACATAGAGGTCATTTAGAACCACGTACTTAGAGGTCATCTAGAACAACGTACTTAGAGGTCATTTAGAACCACTTACTTAGATGTCATTTGGAAGTACGTACCTAGAGGTCATTTAGAACCACGTACTTAGAGGTCATTTAGAACCACGTACTTAGAGGTCATTTAGAACCCAGTACTTAGAGGTCATTTAGAACTACGTACTTAGAAGATATTTAGAACCACGTACTTAGAGGTCATTTAGAACCAACTTTTTAGAGGTCATTTAGAACTACGTACTTAGAGGTCCTTTAGAACCACGTACTTAGAGGTCATTTAGAACCAACAACTTAGAGATCATTTAGAACTACGTACTTAGAGGTCATTTAGAAGCACGTACTCAGATGTCATTTAGAGCCCACGTACCTAGAGGTCATATAGAACCACGTACATAGAGGTCATTTAGAACTACGTACTTAGAGGTCATTTAGAGCTACGTATTTAGAGGTCATTTAGAACCCACGTACTTAGAGGTCATTTAGAACTACGTATATGAGGTCTTTTAGAACCACGTACTTAGAGGACATTTAGAACCACGTACTTAGAGGTCATTTAGAACCAAGTACTTAGAGGTCATTTAGAACCAAGTACTTAGAGGTCATTTAGAACTACGTACTTAGAAGATATTTAGAACCACGTACTTAGAGGTCATTTAGAACCAACTTTTTAGAGGTCATTTAGAACTACGTACTTAGAGGTCTTTTAGAACCACGTACATAGAGGTCATTTAGAACTACGTACTTAGAGGTCATTTAGAACTACGTATTTAGAGGTCATTTAGAACCACGTACTTAGAGGACATTTAGAACCAACAACTTAGAGGTCATTTAGAACTACATACTTAGAGGTCATTTATAACGACGTACTCAGAGGTCATTTAGAACCTACGTACTTAGAGGTCATTTAGAACCACGTACTTAGAGGTCATTTAGAACCACATACTTAGAGGTCGTTTAGAACTACTTACTTAGGGGTCATTTAGAACCACGTACTCTGAGGTCATTAATTTAGAACCAAGTACTTAGAGGTCACTTAGAACCACATATATGAGGTCGTTTAGAATTACGTACTTAGAGGTCATTTAGAACTACGTACTTAGAGGTAATTTAGTACTACGTACATAGGTGTCATTCAGAACTACTGATTTAGAGGTCATTTAGAACCAAGTACTTAGAGGTCATTTAGAACCACGTACTTAGAGGTCATTTAGAACCTCGTACTTAGAGGTCATTTAGAACCACGTACTTATAGGATAGTTAGAACCATGTAATTAGAGGTCAGTTAGAACTACGTTCTAAGAGGTCATTTAGAACCCTTGAACTTAGAGGTCATTCAGAACCACGTACTTAGAGGTCATTTAGAACCACGTACTTAGAGGTGATTTAGAACCACGTACTTAGAGGTTATTTAGCACTAAGTATATAAGGTCATTTAGAACCACGTACTTAGAGGACATTTAGAACCACGTACTTAGAAGTCATTAGAAGAACCCACGTACTTAGAGGTCATTTAGAACCACGTACTAAGAGGTCATATAGGACCACGTACTTAGAGGTCATTTAGAACTACGTACTTAGGAGTCATTTAGAACTACTTACTTAGAGGTCATTTAGAACCACATACTTAGAGATCATTTAGAACTACGAACTTATGGGTCATTTAGAACCCACGTACTTAGAGGTCATTTAGTACCCACGTACTTAGAGATCATATAGAACCTCGTACTTAGAGGTCATTTAAAACCACTTACTTAGATGTCATTTGGAAGTACGTACCTAGAGGTCATTTAGAACTACGTACTTAGGGGTCATTTAGAACTACTTACTTAGAGGTCATTTAGAAGCACGTACTTAGAGGTCATTTAGAACCACGTACTTAGAGGTCATTTAGAACTACGTAGCTAGAGGTCATTTAGGACCACGTACTTAGAGGTCATTTAGAACCACTTACTTAGAGGTCATTTAGAACTACGTATATGAGGTCATTTAGAACCACGTACTTAGAGGGCATTTGAACTAAGTATTTAGAGGTCATTTAGAACCACGTACTTAGAGGTCATTTAGAACCACATACTTAGAGGTCATTTAGAACTACGTACTTAGAGGTCATTTAGAACTACGTACTTTAAGGTCATTTAAATCCACGTACTTAGAGTTCATTTAGAAGCACGTACATAGAGGTCATTTAGAACCACGTACTTAGAGGTCATCTAGAACAACGTACTTAGAGGTCATTTAGAACCACTTACTTAGATGTCATTTGGAAGTACGTACCTAGAGGTCATTTAGAACCACGTACTTAGAGGTCATTTAGAACCACGTACTTAGAGGTCATTTAGAACCCAGTACTTAGAGGTCATTTAGAACTACGTACTTAGAAGATATTTAGAACCACGTACTTAGAGGTCAATTAGAACCAACTTTTTAGAGGTCATTTAGAACTACGTACTTAGAGGTCCTTTAGAACCACGTACATAGAGGTCATTTAGAACTACGTACTTAGAGGTCATTTAGAACTACGTATTTATAGGTCGTTTAGAACTACGAAATTAGGGGTCATTTAGAACCCACGTACTTAGAGGTCATTTAGAACCACGTAGTTAGAGGTCATCTAGAACAACGTACTTAGAGGTCATTTAGAACCACTTTCTTAGATGTCATTTGGAAGTACGTACCTAGAGGTCATTTAGAAGCACGTACTTAGAGGTCATTTAGAACCACGTAGTTAGAGGTCATTTAGAACCACGTACTTCGAGGTCATTTAGAACTACGTATATGAGGTCATTTAGAACCACGTACTTAGAGGACATTTAGAACCACGTACTTTGGTGTCATTTAGAACTACTGACTTAGATGTCATTTAGAACCAAGTACTTAGAGGTCATTTAGAACCTCGTACTTAGAGGTCAATTAGAACTACGAACTTAGGGGTCATTTAGAACTACGTAGCTAGAGGTCATTTAGGACCACGTACTTAGAGGTCATTTAGAACCACTTACTTAGAGGTCATTTGGAACTACGTATCTAGAGGTATTTAAAACTACGTACTTAGACGTCATTTAGAACTACGTACTTAGAAGATATTTAGAACCACGTACTTAGAGGTCATTTAGAACCAACTATTTAGAGGTCATTTAGAACTACGTACTTAGATGTCATTTAGAACCACGTACTTAGAGGTCATTTAGAACCACGTACTGAGAGGTCATTTAGACCCACGTACTTAGAGGTCATTTAGAACCACTTACTTAGAAGTCATTTGGAAGTACGTACTTAGAGGTCATTTAGAACTACGTACTTAGGGGTCATTTAGAACCACTTACTTAGAGGTCATTTAGAAGCACGTACTTAGAGGTCATTTAGAACCACGTACTTAGAGGTCATTTAGAACTACGTATATGAGGTCATTTAGAACCACGTACTTAGAGGACATTTAGAACCACGTACTTAGAGGGCATTTGAACTAAGTATTTAGAGGTCATTTAGAACCACGTACTTAGAGGTCATTTAGAACCACATACTTAGAGGTCATTTAGAACTACGTACTTAGAGGTCATTTAGAACTACGTACTTTAAGGTCATTTAAATCCACGTACTTAGAGGTCATTTAGAAGCACGTGCATAGAGGTCATTTAGAACCACGTACTTAGAGGTCATCTAGAACAACGTACTTAGAGGTCATTTAGAACCACTTACTTAGATGTCATTTGGAAGTACGTACCTAGAGGTCATTTAGAACCACGTACTTAGAGGTCATTTAGAACCACGTACTTAGAGGTCATTTAGAACCCAGTACTTAGAGGTCATTTAGAACTACGTACTTAGATGATATTTAGAACCACGTACTTAGAGGTCATTTAGAACCAACTTTTTAGAGGTCATTTAGAACTACGTACTTAGAGGTCCTTTAGAACCACGTACATAGAGGTCATTTAGAACTACGTACTTAGAGGTCATTTAGAACTACGTATTTATAGGTCGTTTAGAACTACGAACTTAGGGGTCATTTAGAACCCACGTACTTAGAGGTCATTTAGAACCACGTAGTTAGAGGTCATCTAGAACAACGTACTTAGAGGTCATTTAGAACCACTTTCTTAGATGTCATTTGGAAGTACGTACCTAGAGGTCATTTAGAAGCACGTACTTAGAGGTCATTTAGAACCACGTATTTAGAGGTCATTTAGAACCACGTACTTAGAGGTCATTTAGAACTACGTATATGAGGTCATTTAGAACCACGTACTTAGAGGACATTTAGAACCACGTACTTTGGTGTCATTTAGAACTACTGACTTAGATGTCATTTAGAACCAAGTACTTAGAGGTCATTTAGAACCTCGTACTTAGAGGTCAATTAGAACTACGAACTTAGGGGTCATTTAGAACTACGTACTTAGAGGTGTTATAGAACTACGTTCTTAGAGGTCATTTAGGACTTCGTACTTAAGGGTCATTTAGAACTACGTACCTAGAGGTCATTTAGGACCACGTACTTAGAGGTCATTTATAACCACTTACTTAGAGGTCATTTGGAACTACGTATCTAGAGGTATTTAGAACTACGTACTTAGACGTCATTTAGAACTACGTACTTAGAAAATATTTAGAACCACGTACTTAGAGGTCATTTAGAACCAACTATTTAGAGGTCATTTAGAACTACGTACTTAGATGTCATTTAGAACCACGTACTTAGAGGTCATTTAGAACCACGTACTGAGAGGTCATTTAGAAACACGTACTTAGAGGTCATTTAGAACCAACAACTTAGGTATCATTTAGAACTACGTACTTAGAGGTCATTTAGAACCACGTACTCAGATGTCATTTAGAGCCCACGTACCTAGAGGTCATATAGAACCACGTACATAGAGGTCATTTAGAACTACGTACTTAGAGGTCATTTAGAGCTACGTATTTAGAGGTCATTTAGAACCCACGTACTTAGAGGTCATTTAGAACTACGTATATGAGGTCTTTTAGAACCACGTACTTAGAGGACATTTAGAACCACGTACTTAGAGGTCATTTAGAACCAAGTACTTAGAGGTCATTTAGAACCAAGTACTTAGAGGTCATTTAGAACTACGTACTTAGAAGATATTTAGAACCACGTACTTAGAGGTCATTTAGAACCAACTTTTTAGAGGTCATTTAGAACTACGTACTTAGAGGTCTTTTAGAACCACGTACATAGAGATCATTTAGAACTACGTACTTAGAGGTCATTTAGAACTACGTATTTAGAGGTCATTTAGAACCACGTACTTAGAGGACATTTAGAACCAACAACTTAGAGGTCATTTAGAACTACATACTTAGAGGTCATTTATAACGACGTACTCAGAGGTCATTTAGAACCTACGTACTTAGAGGTCATTTAGAACCACGTACTTAGAGGTCATTTAGAACCACATACTTAGAGGTCGTTTAGAACTACTTACTTAGGGGTCATTTAGAACCACGTACTCTGAGGTCATTAATTTAGAACCAAGTACTTAGAGGTCACTTAGAACCACATATATGAGGTCGTTTAGAATTACGTACTTAGAGGTCATTTAGAACTACGTACTAAGAGGTAATTTAGTACTACGTACTTAGGTGTCATTTAGAACTACTGATTTAGAGGTCATTTAGAACCAAGTACTTAGAGGTCATTTAGAACCACGTACTTAGAGGTCATTTAGATCCTCGTACTTAGAGGTCATTTAGAACCACGTACTTATAGGATAGTTAGAACCATGTAATTAGAGGTCAGTTAGAACTACGTTCTAAGAGGTCATTTAGAACCCTTGAACTTAGAGGTCATTCAGAACCACGTACTTAGAGGTCATTTAGAACCACGTACTTAGAGGTGATTTAGAACCACGTACTTAGAGGTTATTTAGCACTAAGTATATAAGGTCATTTAGAACCACGTACTTAGAGGACATTTAGAACCACGTACTTAGAAGTCATTAGAAGAACCCACGTACTTAGAGGTCATTTAGAACCACGTACTAAGAGGTCATATAGGACCACGTACTTAGAGGTCATTTAGAACTACGTACTTAGGAGTCATTTAGAACTACTTACTTAGAGGTCATTTAGAACCACATACTTAGAGATCATTTAGAACTACGAACTTATGGGTCATTTAGAACCCACGTACTTAGAGGTCATTTAGTACCCACGTACTTAGAGGTCATATAGAACCTCGTACTTAGAGGTCATTTAAAACCACTTACTTAGATGTCATTTGGAAGTACGTACCTAGAGGTCATTTAGAACTACGTACTTAGGGGTCATTTAGAACTACTTACTTAGAGGTCATTTAGAAGCACGTACTTAGAGGTCATTTAGAACCACGTACTTAGAGGTCATTTAGAACTACGTAGCTAGAGGTCATTTAGGACCACGTACTTAGAGGTCATTTAGAACCACTTACTTAGAGGTCATTTAGAACTACGTATATGAGGTCATTTAGAACCACGTACTTAGAGGACATTTAGAACCTCGTACTTAGAGGGCATTTGAACTAAGTATTTAGAGGTCATTTAGAACCACGTACTTAGAGGTCATTTAGAACCACATACTTAGAGGTCATTTAGAACTACGTAATTAGAGGTCATTTAGAACTACATACTTTAAGGTCATTTAAATCCACGTACTTAGAGGTCATTTAGAAGCACGTACATAGAGGTCATTTAGAACCACGTACTTAGAGGTCATCTAGAACAACGTACTTAGAGGTCATTTAGAACCACTTACTTAGATGTCATTTGGAAGTACGTACCTAGAGGTCATTTAGAACCACGTACTTAGAGGTCATTTAGAACCACGTACTTAGAGGTCATTTAGAACTACGTACTTAGAGGTCATTTAGAACCACGTACTTAGAGGTCATTTAGAACTACGTATATGAGGTCATTTAGAACCACGTACTTAGAGGACATTTAGAACCACGTACTTTGGTGTCATTTAGAACTACTGACTTAGATGTCATTTAGAACCAAGTACTTAGAGGTCATTTAGAACCTCGTACTTAGAATTCAATTAGAACTACGAACTTAGGGGTCATTTAGAACTACGTACTTAGAGGTGTTATAGAACTACGTTCTTAGAGGTCATTTAGGACTTCGTACTTAGAGGTCATTTAGAACCACGTACTTAGAGGTCATTTAGAACCCAGTACTTAGAGGTCATTTAGAACTACGTACTTAGAAGTCATTTAGAACTACGTAGCTAGAGGTCATTTAGGACCACGTACTTAGAGGTCATTTAGAACCACTTACTTAGAGGTCATTTGGAACTACGTATCTAGAGGTATTTAAAACTACGTACTTAGACGTCATTTAGAACTACGTACATAGAAGATATTTAGAACCACGTACTTAGAGGTCATTTAGAACCAACTATTTAGAGGTCATTTAGAACTACGTACTTAGATGTCATTTAGAACCACGTACTTAGAGGTCATTTAGAACCACGTACTGAGAGGTCATTTAGACCCACGTACTTAGAGGTCATTTAGAACCACTTACTTAGAAGTCATTTGGAAGTACGTACTTAGAGGTCATTTAGAACTACGTACTTAGGGGTCATTTAGAACCACTTACTTAGAGGTCATTTAGAAGCACGTACTTAGAGGTCATTTAGAACCACGTACTTAGAGGTCATTTAGAACTACGTATATGAGGTCATTTAGAACCACGTACTTAGAGGTCATTTAGAACCACATACTTAGAGGTCATTTAGAACTACGTACTTAGAGGTCATTTAGAACTACGTACTTTAAGGTCATTTAAATCCACGTACTTAGAGGTCATTTAGAAGCACGTACATAGAGGTCATTTAGAACCACGTACTTAGAGGTCATCTAGAACAACGTATTTAGAGGTCATTTAGAACCACTTACTTAGATGTCATTTGGAAGTACGTACCTAGAGGTCATTTAGAACCACGTACTTAGAGGTCATTTAGAACCACGTACTTAGAGGTCATTTAGAACCCAGTACTTAGAGGTCATTTAGAACTACGTACTTAGAAGATATTTAGAACCACGTACTTAGAGGTCATTTAGAACCAACTTTTTAGAGGTCATTTAGAACTACGAACTTAGAGGTCCTTTAGAACCACGTACATAGAGGTCATTTAGAACTACGTACTTAGAGGTCATTTAGAACTACGTATTTATAGGTCGTTTAGAACTACGAACTTAGGGGTCATTTAGAACCCACGTACTTAGAGGTTATTTAGAACCACGTAGTTAGAGGTCATCTAGAACAACGTACTTAGAGGTCATTTAGAACCACTTTCTTAGATGTCATTTGGAAGTACGTACCTATATGTCATTTAGAAGCACGTACTTAGAGGTCATTTAGAACCACGTAGTTAGAGGTCATTTAGAACCACGTACTTAGAGGTCATTTAGAACTACGTATATGAGGACATTTAGAACCACGTACTTAGAGGACATTTAGAACCACGTACTTTGGTGTCATTTAGAACTACTGACTTAGATGTCATTTAGAACCAAGTACTTAGAGGTCATTTAGAACCTCGTACTTAGAGGTCAATTAGAACTACGAACTTAGGGGTCATTTAGAACTACGTACTTAGAGGTGTTATAGAACTACGTTCTTAGAGGTCATTTAGGACCACGTACTTAGAGGTCATTTAGAACCACTTACTTAGATGTCATTTGGAACTACGTATCTAGAGGTATTTAGAACTACGTACTTAGACGTCATTTAGAACTACGTACTTAGAAGATATTTAGAACCACGTACTTAGAGGTCATTTAGAACCAACTATTTAGAGGTCATTTGAACTACGTACTTAGATGTCATTTAGAACCACGTACTTAGAGGTCATTTAGAACCACGTACTGAGAGGTCATTTAGAAACACGTACTTAGAGGTCATTTAGAACCAACAACTTAGAGATCATTTAGAACTACGTACTTAGAGGTCATTTATAACCACGTACTCAGATGTCATTTAGAGCCCACGTACCTAGAGGTCATATAGAACCACGTACATAGAGGTCATTTAGAACTACGTACTTAGAGGTCATTTAGAGCTACGTATTTAGAGGTCATTTAGAACCCACGTACTTAGAGGTCATTTAGAACTACGTATATGAGGTCTTTTAGAACCACGTACTTAGAGGACATTTAGAACCACGTACTTAGAGGTCATTTAGAACCAAGTACTTAGAGGTCATTTAGAACCAAGTACTTAGAGGTCATTTAGAACTACGTACTTAGAAGATATTTAGAACCACGTACTTAGAGGTCATTTAGAACCAACTTTTTAGAGGTCATTTAGAACTACGTACTTAGAGGTCTTTTAGAACCACGTACATAGAGGTCATTTAGAACTACGTACTTAGAGGTCATTTAGAACTACGTATTTAGAGGTCATTTAGAACCACGTACTTAGAGGACATTTAGAACCAACAACTTAGAGGTCATTTAGAACTACATACTTAGAGGTCATTTATAACGACGTACTCAGAGGTCATTTATAACCTACGTACTTAGAGGTCATTTAGAACCACGTACTTAGAGGTCATTTAGAACCACATACTTAGAGGTCGTTTACAACTACTTACTTAGGGGTCATTTAGAATTACGTACTCTGAGGTCATTAATTTAGAACCAAGTACTTAGAGGTCACTTAGAACTACATATATGAGGTCGTTTAGAATTACGTACTTAGAGGTCATTTAGAACTACGTACTTAGAGGTAATTTAGTACTACGTACTTAGGTGTCATTTAGAACTACTGATTTAGAGGTCATTTAGAACCAAGTACTTAGAGGTCATTTAGAACCACGTACTTAGAGGTCATTTAGAACCTCGTACTTAGAGGTCATTTAGAACCACGTACTTATAGGATAGTTAGAACCATGTAATTAGAGGTCAGTTAGAACTACGTTCTAAGAGGTCATTTAGAACCCTTGAACTTAGAGGTCATTCAGAACCACGTACTTAGAGGTCATTTAGAACCACGTACTTAGAGGTGATTTAGAACCACGTACTTAGAGGTTATTTAGCACTAAGTATATAAGGTCATTTAGAACCACGTACTTAGAGGACATTTAGAACCACGTACTTAGAAGTCATTAGAAGAACCCACGTACTTAGAGGTCATTTATAACCACGTACTAAGACGTCATATAGGACCACGTACTTAGAGGTCATTTAGAACTACGTACTTAGGAGTCATTTAGAACTACTTACTTAGAGGTCATTTAGAACCACATACTTAGAGGTCATTTAGAACTACGAACTTATGGGTCATTTAGAACCCACGTACTTAGAGTTCATTTAGTACCCACGTACTTAGAGGTCATATAGAACCTCGTACTTAGAGGTCATTTAAAACCACTTACTTAGATGTCATTTGGAAGTACGTACCTAGAGGTCATTTAGAACTACGTACTTAGGGGTCATTTAGAACTACTTACTTAGAGGTCATTTAGAAGCACGTACTTAGAGGTCATTTAGAACCACGTACTTAGAGGTCATTTAGAACTACGTAGCTAGAGGTCATTTAGGACCACGTACTTAGAGGTCATTTAGAACCACTTACTTAGAGGTCATTTAGAACTACGTATATGAGGTCATTTAGAACCACGTACTTAGAGGACATTTAGAACCACGTACTTAGAGGGCATTTGAACTAAGTATTTAGAGGTCATTTAGAACCACGTACTTAGAGGTCATTTAGAACCACATACTTAGAGGTCATTTAGAACCACATACTTAGAGGTCATTTAGAACTACGTACTTAGAGGTCATTTAGAACTACGTACTTTAAGGTCATTTAAATCCACATACTTAGAGGTCATTTAGAAGCACGTACATAGAGGTCATTTAGAACCACGTACTTAGAGGTCATCTAGAACAACGTACTTAGAGGTCATTTAGAACCACTTACTTAGATGTCATTTGGAAGTACGTACCTAGAGGTCATTTAGAACCACGTACTTAGAGGTCATTTAGAACCACGTACTTAGAGGTCATTTAGAACCCAGTACTTAGAGGTCATTTAGAACTACGTACTTAGAAGATATTTAGAACCACGTACTTAGAGGTCATTTAGAACCAACTTTTTAGAGGTCATTTAGAACTACGTACTTAGAGGTCCTTTAGAACCACGTACATAGAGGTCATTTAGAACTACGTACTTAGAGTTCATTTAGAACTACGTATTTATAGGTCGTTTAGAACTACGAACTTAGGGGTCATTTAGAACCCACGTACTTAGAGGTCATTTAGAACCACGTAGTTAGAGGTCATCTAAAACAACGTACTTAGAGGTCATTTAGAACCACTTTCTTAGATGTCATTTGGAAGTACGTACCTAGAGGTCATTTAGAAGCACGTACTTAGAGGTCATTTAGAACCACGTAGTTAGAGGTCATTTAGAACCACGTACTTAGAGGTCATTTAGAACTACGTATATGAGGTCATTTAGAACCACGTACTTAGAGGACATTTAGAACCACGTACTTTGGTGTCATTTAGAACTACTGACTTAGATGTCATTTAGAACCAAGTACTTAGAGGTCATTTAGAACCTCGTACTTAGAGGTCAATTAGAACTACGAACTTAGGGGTCATTTAGAACTACGTACTTAGAGGTGTTATAGAACTACGTTCTTAGAGTTCATCTAGGACTTCGTACTTAGAGGTCATTTAGAACTACGTACTTAGAGGTCATTTAGAACCACATACTTAGAGGTCATTTAGAACTACTTACTTAGAGGTCATTTAGAACTACGTACCTAGAGGTCATTTAGGACCACGTACTTAGAGGTCATTTAGAACCACTTACTTAGAGGTCATTTGGAACTACGTATCTAGAGGTATTTAGAACTACGTACTTAGACGTCATTTAGAACTACGTACTTAGAAGATATTTAGAACCACGTACTTAGAGGTCATTTAGAACCAACTATTTAGAGGTCATTTAGAACTACGTACTTAGATGTCATTTAGAACCACGTACTTAGAGGTCATTTAGAACCACATACTTAGAGGTCATTTAGAACTACGTACTTAGAGGTCATTTAGAACTACGTACTTTAAGGTCATTTAAATCAACGTACTTAGAGGTCATTTAGAAGCACGTACATAGAGGTCATTTAGAACCACGTACTTAGAGGTCATCTAGAACAACGTACTTAGAGGTCATTTAGAACCACTTACTTAGATGTCATTTGGAAGTACGTACCTAGAGGTCATTTAGAACCACGTACTTAGAGGTCATTTAGAACCACGTACTTAGAGGTCATTTAGAACCCAGTACTTAGAGGTCATTTAGAACTACGTACTTAGAAGATATTTAGAACCACGTACTTGAGTTCATTTAGAACCAACTTTTTAGAGGTCATTTAGAACTACGTACTTAGAGGTCCTTTAGAACCACGTACATAGAGGTCATTTAGAACTAGGTACTTAGAGGTCATTTAGAACTACGAACTTAGGGGTCATTTAGAACCCACGTACTTAGAGGTCATTTAGAACCACGTAGTTAGAGGTCATCTAAAACAACGTACTTAGAGGTCATTTAGAACCACTTTCTTAGATGTCATTTGGAAGTACGTACCTAGAGGTCTTTTAGAAGCACGTACTTAGAGGTCATTTAGAACCACGTAGTTAGAGGTCATTTAGAACTACGTACTTAGAGGTCATTTAGAACTACGTATATGAGGTCATTTAGAACCACGTACTTAGAGGACATTTAGATCCACGTACTTTGGTGTCATTTAGAACTACTGACTTAGATGTCATTTAGAACCAAGTACTTAGAGGTCATTTAGAACCTCGTACTTAGAGGTCAATTAGAACTACGAACTTAGGGGTCATTTAGAACTACGTACTTAGAGGTGTTATAGAACTACGTTCTTAGAGGTCATCTAGGACTTCGTACTTAGAGGTCATTTAGAACTACGTACTTAGAGGTCATTTAGAACCACATACTTAGAGGTCATTTAGAACTACTTACTTAGAGGTCATTTAGAACTACGTACCTAGAGGTCATTTAGGACCACGTACTTAGAGGTCATTTAGAACCACGTACTTAGAGGTCATTTGGAACTACGTATCTAGAGGTATTTAGAACTACGTACTTAGACGTCATTTAGAACTACGTACTTAGAAGATATTTAGAACCACGTACTTAGAGGTCATTTAGAACCAACTATTTAGAGGTCATTTAGAACTACGTACTTAGATGTCATTTAGAACCACGTACTTAGAGGTCATTTAGAACCACATACTTAGAGGTCATTTAGAACTACGTACTTTAAGGTCATTTAAATCAACGTACTTAGAGGTCATTTAGAAGCACGTACATAGAGGTCATTTAGAACCACGTACTTAGAGGTCATCTAGAACAACGTACTTAGAGGTCATTTAGAACCACTTACTTAGATGTCATTTGGAAGTACGTACCTAGAGGTCATTTAGAACCACGTACTTAGAGGTCATTTAGAACCACGTACTTAGAGGTCATTTAGAACCCAGTACTTAGAGGTCATTTAGAACTACGTACTTAGAAGATATTTAGAACCACGTACTTAGAGGTCATTTAGAACCAACTTTTTAGAGGTCATTTAGAACTACGTACTTAGAGGTCCTTTAGAACCACGTACATAGAGGTCATTTAGAACTACGTACTTAGAGGTCATTTAGAACTACGTATTTATAGGTCGTTTAGAACTACGAACTTAGGGGTCATTTAGAACCCACGTACTTAGAGGTCATTTAGAACCACGTAGTTAGAGGTCATCTAGAACAACGTACTTAGAGGTCATTTAGAACCACTTTCTTAGATGTCATTTGGAAGTACGTACCTAGAGGTCATTTAGAAGCACGTACTTAGAGGTCATTTAGAACCACGTACTTAGAGGTCATTTAGAACTACGTATATGAGGTCATTTAGAACCACGTACTTAGAGGACATTTAGAACCACGTACTTAGAGGGCATTTGAACTAAGTATTTAGAGGTCATTTAGAACCACGTACTTAGAGGTCATTTAGAACCACATACTTAGAGGTCATTTAGAACTACGTACTTAGAGGTCATTTAGAACTACGTACTTTAAGGTCATTTAAATCCACGTACTTAGAGGTCATTTAGAAGCACGTACATAGAGGTCATTTAGAACCACGTACTTAGAGGTCATCTAGAACAACGTACTTAGAGGTCATTTAGAACCACTTACTTAGATGTCATTTGGAAGTACGTACCTAGAGGTCATTTAGAACCACGTACTTAGAGGTCATTTAGAACCACGTACTTAGAGGTCATTTAGAACCCAGTACTTAGAGGTCATTTAGAACTACGTACTTAGAAGATATTTAGAACCACGTACTTAGAGGTCATTTAGAACCAACTTTTTAGAGGTCATTTAGAACTACGTACTTAGAGGTCCTTTAGAACCACGTACATAGAGGTCATTTAGAACTACGTACTTAGAGGTCATTTAGAACTACGTATTTATAGGTCGTTTAGAACTACGAACTTAGGGGTCATTTAGAACCCACGTACTTAGAGGTCATTTAGAACCACGTAGTTAGAGGTCATCTAGAACAACGTACTTAGAGGTCATTTAGAACCACTTTCTTAGATGTCATTTGGAAGTACGTACCTAGAGGTCATTTAGAAGCACGTACTTAGAGGTCATTTAGAACCACGTAGTTAGAGGTCATTTAGAACCACGTACTTAGAGGTCATTTAGAACTACGTATATGAGGTCATTTAGAACCACGTACTTAGAGGACATTTAGAACCACGTACTTTGGTGTCATTTAGAACTACTGACTTAGATGTCATTTAGAACCAAGTACTTAGAGGTCATTTAGAACCTCGTACTTAGAGGTCATTTAGAACTACGTACCTAGAGGTCATTTAGGACCACGTACTTAGAGGTCATTTAGAACCACTTACTTAGAGGTCATTTGGAACTACGTATCTAGAGGTATTAGAACTACGTACTTAGACGTCATTTAGAACTACGTACTTAGAAGATATTTAGAACCACGTACTTAGAAGTCATTTAGAACCAACTATTTAGAGGTCATTTAGAACTACGTACTTAGATGTCATTAAGAACCACGTACTTAGAGGTCATTTAGAACCACGTACTGAGAGGTCATTTAGAAACACGTACTTAGAGGTCATTTAGAACCAACAACTTAGAGATCATTTAGAACTACGTACTTAGAGGTCATTTAGAACCACGTACTCAGATGTCATTTAGAGCCCACGTACCTAGAGGTCATATAGAACCACGTACATAGAGGTCATTTAGAACTACGTACTTAGAGGTCGTTTAGATCTACGCATTTAGAGGTCATTTAGAACCCACGTACTTAGAGGTCATTTAGAACTACGTATATGAGGTCTTTTAGAACCACGTACTTAGAGGACATTTAGAACCACGTACTTAGAGGTCATTTAGAACCAAGTACTTAGAGGTCATTTAGAACCAAGTACTTAGAGGTCATTTAGAACTACGTACTTAGAAGATATTTAGAACCACGTACTTAGAGGTCATTTAGAACCAACTATTTAGAGGTCATTTAGAACTACGTACTTAGAGGTCTTTTAGAACCACGTACATAGAGGTCATTTAGAACTACGTACTTAGAGGTCATTTAGAACTACGTATTTAGAGGTCATTTAGAACCACGTACTTAGAGGACATTTAGAACCAACAACTTAGAGGTCATTTAGAACTACATACTTACAGGTCATTTATAACGACGTACTCAGAGGTCATTTAGAACCTACGTACTTAGAGGTCATTTAGAACTACGTACTTAGAGGTCATTTAGAACCACATACTTAGAGGTCGTTTAGAACTACTTACTTAGGGGTCATTTAGAACCACGTACTCTGAGGTCATTAATTTAGAACCAAGTACTTAGAGGTCACTTAGAACCACATATATGAGGTCGTTTAGAATTACGTACTTAGAGGTCATTTAGAACTACGTACTTAGAGGTAATTTAGTACTACGTACTTAGGTGTCATTTAGAACTACTGATTTAGAGGTCATTTAGAACCAAGTACTTAGAGGTCATTTAGAACCACGTACTTAGAGGTGATTTAGAACCACGTACTTAGAGGTTATTTAGCACTAAGTATATAAGGTCATTTAGAACCACGTACTTAGAGGACATTTAGAACCACGTACTTAGAAGTCAATAGAAGAACCCACGTACTTAGAGGTCATTTAGAACCACGTACTAAGAGGTCATATAGGACCACGTACTTAGAGGTCATTTAGAACCACATACTTAGAGGTCATTTAGAACTACGAACTTATGGGTCATTTAGAACCCACGTACTTAGAGGTCATTTAGTACCCACGTACTTAGAGGTCATATAGAACCTCGTACTTAGAGGTCATTTAAAACCACTTACTTAGATGTCATTTGGAAGTACGTACCTAGAGGTCATTTAGAACTACGTACTTAGGGGTCATTTAGAACTACTTACTTAGAGGTCATTTAGAAGCACGTACTTAGAGGCCATTTAGAACCACGTACCTAGAGGTCATTTAGAACTACGTAGCTAGAGGTCATTTAGGACCACGTACTTAGAGGTCATTTAGAACCACTTACTTAGAGGTCATTTGAACTAAGTATTTAGAGGTCATTTAGAACCACGTACTTAGAGGTCATTTAGAATTCTCATACTTAGAGGTCATTTAGAACTACGTACTTAGAGGTCATTTAGAACTACGTAATTTAAGGTCATTTAAATCCACGTACTTAGAGGTCATTTAGAAGCACGTACATAGAGGTCATTTAGAACCACGTACTTAGAGGTCATCCAGAACAACGTACTTAGAGGTCATTTAGAACCACTTACTTAGATGTCATTTGGAAGAACGTACCTAGAGGTCATTTAGAACCACGTACTTAGAGGTCATTTAGAACCACGTACTTAGAGGTCATTTAGAACCCAGTACTTAGAGGTCATTTAGAACTACGTACTTAAAAGATATTTAGAACCACGTACTTAGAGGTCATTTAGAACCAACTTTTTAGAGGTCATTTAGAACTACGTACTTAGAGGTCCTTTAGAACCACGTACATAGAGGTCATTTAGAACTACGTACTTAGAGGTCATTTAGAACTACGTATTTATAGGTCGTTTAGAACTACGAACTTAGGGGTCATTTAGAACCCACGTACTTAGAGGTCATTTAGAACCACGTAGTTAGAGGTCATCTAAAACAACGTACTTAGAGGTCATTTAGAACCACTTTCTTAGATGTCATTTGGAAGTACGTACCTAGAGGTCATTTAGAAGCACGTACTTAGAGGTCATTTAGAACCACGTAGTTATAGGTCATTTAGAACCACGTACTTAGAGGTCATTTAGAACTACGTATATGAGGTCATTTAGAACCACGTACTTAGAGGACATTTAGAACCACGTACTTTGGTGTCATTTAGAACTACTGACTTAGATGTCATTTAGAACCAAGTACTTAGAGGTCATTTAGAACCTCGTACTTAGAGGTCAATTAGAACTACGAACTTAGGGGTCATTTAGAACTACGTACTTAGAGGTGTTATAGAACTACGTTCTTAGAGGTCATTTAGGACTTCGTACTTAGAGGTCATTTAGAAGTACGCACTTAGAGGTCATTTAGAACCACATACTTAGAGGTCATTTAGAACTACTTACTTAGAGGTCATTTAGAACTACGTACCTAGAGGTCATTTAGGACCACGTACTTAGAGGTCATTTAGAACCACTTACTTAGAGGTCATTTGGAACTACGTATCTAGAGGTATTTAGAACTACGTACTTAGACGTCATTTAGAACTACGTACTTAGAAGATATTAAGAACCACGTACTTAGAGGTCATTTAGAACCAACTATTTAGAGGTCATTTAGAACTACGTACTTAGATGTCATTTAGAACCACGTACTTAGAGGTCATTTAGAACCACATACTTAGAGGTCATTTAGAACTACGTACTTAGAGGTCATTTAGAACTACGTACTTTAAGGTCATTTAAATCCACGTACTTAGAGGTCATTTAGAAGCACGTACATAGAGGTCATTTAGAACCACGTACTTAGAGGTCATCTAGAACAACGTACTTAGAGGTCATTTAGAACCACTTACTTAGATGTCATTTGGAAGTACGTACCTAGAGGTCATTTAGAACCACGTACTTAGAGGTCATTTAGAACCACGTAGTTAGAGGTCATTTAGAACCACGTACTTAGAGGTCATTTAGAACTACGTATATGATGTCATTTAGAACCACGTACTTAGAGGACATTTAGAACCACGTACTTTGGTGTCATTTAGAACTACTGACTTAGATGTCATTTAGAACCAAGTACTTAGAGGTCATTTAGAACCTCGTACTTAGAGGTCAATTAGAACTACGAACTTAGGGGTCATTTAGAACTACGTACTTAGAGGTGTTATAGAACTACGTTCTTAGAGGTCATTTAGGACTTCGTACTTAGAGGTCATTTAGAACCACGTACTTAGAGGTCATTTAGAACTACGTATATGGGGTCATTTAGAACCACGTACTTAGAGGACATTTAGAACCACGCACTTAGAGGGCATTTGAACTAAGTATTTAGAGGTCATTTAGAACCACGTACTTAGAGGTCATTTAGAACCACATACTTAGAGGTCATTTAGAACTACGTACTTAGAGGTCATTTAGAACTACGTACTTTAAGGTCATTTAAATCCACGTACTTATGGTCATTTAGAACTACGTACTTAGAGGTCATTTAGAAGCACGTACATAGAGGTCATTTAGAACCACGTACTTAGAGGTCATCTAGAACAACGTATTTAGAGGTCATTTAGAACCACTTACTTAGATGTCATTTGGAAGTACGTACCTAGAGGTCATTTAGAACCACGTACTTAGAGGTCATTTAGAACCACGTACTGAGAGGTCATTTAGACCCACGTACTTAGAGGTCATTTAGAACCACTTACTTAGAAGTCATTTGGAAGTACGTACTTAGAGGTCATTTAGAACTACGTACTTAGGGGTCATTTAGAACCACTTACTTAGAGGTCATTTAGAAGCACGTACTTAGAGGTCATTTAGAACCACGTACTTAGAGGTCATTTAGAACTACGTATATGAGGTCATTTAGAACCACGTACTTAGAGGACATTTAGAACCACGTACTTAGAGGGCATTTGAACTAAGTATTTAGAGGTCATTTAGAACCACGTACTTAGAGGTCATTTAGAACCACATACTTAGAGGTCATTTAGAACTACGTACTTAGAGGTCATTTAGAACTACGTACTTTAAGGTCATTTAAATCCACGTACTTAGAGGTCATTTAGAAGCACGTACATAGAGGTCATTTAGAACCACGTACATAGAGGTCATCTAGAACAACGTACTTAGAGGTCATTTAGAACCACTTACCTAGATGTCATTTGGAAGTACGTACCTAGAGGTCATTTAGAACCACGTACTTAGAGGTCATTTAGAACCACGTACTTAGAGGTCATTTAGAACCCAGTACTTAGAGGTCATTTAGAACTACGTACTTAGAAGATATTTAGAACCACGTACTTAGAGGTCATTTAGAACCAACTTTTTAGAGGTCATTTAGAACTACGTACTTAGAGGTCCTTTAGAACCACGTACATAGAGGTCATTTAGAACTACGTACTTAGAGGTCATTTAGAACTACGTATTTATAGGTCGTTTAGAACTACGAACTTAGGGGTCATTTAGAACCTACGTACTTAGAGGTCATTTAGAACCACGTAGTTAGAGGTCATCTAGAACAACGTACTTAGAGGTCATTTAGAACCACTTTCTTAGATGTCATTTGAAAGTACGTACCTAGAGGTAATTTAGAAGCACGTACTTAGAGGTCATTTAGAACCACGTAGTTAGAGGTCATTTAGAACCACGTACTTAGAGGTCATTTAGAACTACGTATATGATTTCATTTAGAACCACGTACTTAGAGGACTTTTAGAACCACGTACTTTGGTGTCATTTAGAACTACTGACTTAGATGTCATTTAGAACCAAGTACTTAGAGGTCATTTAGAACCTCGTACTTAGAGGTCAATTAGAACTACGAACTTAGGGGTCAATTAGAACTACGTACTTAGAGGTGTTATAGAACTACGTTCTTAGAGGTCATTTAGGACTTCGTACTTAGAGGTCATTTAGAACTACGTACCTAGAGGTCATTTAGGACCACGTACTTAGAGGTCATTTAGAACCACTTACTTAGAGGTCATTTGGAACTACGTATCTAGAGGTATTTAGAACTACGTACTTAGACGTCATTTAGAACTACGTACTTAGAAGATATTTAGAACCACGTACTTAGAGGTCATTTAGAACCAACTATTTAGAGGTCATTTAGAACTACGTACTTAGATGTCATTTAGAACCACGTACTTAGAGGTCATTTAGAACCACATACTTAGAGGTCATTTAGAACTACGTACTTAGAGGTCATTTAGAACTACGTATTTATAGGTCGTTTAGAACTACGAACTTAGGGGTCATTTAGAACCCACGTACTTAGAGGTTATTTAGAACCACGTAGTTAGAGGTCATCTAGAACAACGTACTTAGAGGTCATTTAGAACCACTTTCTTAGATGTCATTTGGAAGTACGTACCTATATGTCATTTAGAAGCACGTACTTAGAGGTCATTTAGAACCACGTAGTTAGAGGTCATTTAGAACCACGTACTTAGAGGTCATTTAGAACTACGTATATGAGGACATTTAGAACCACGTACTTAGAGGACATTTAGAACCACGTACTTTGGTGTCATTTAGAACTACTGACTTAGATGTCATTTAGAACCAAGTACTTAGAGGTCATTTAGAACCTCGTACTTAGAGGTCAATTAGAACTACGAACTTAGGGGTCATTTAGAACTACGTACTTAGAGGTGTTATAGAACTACGTTCTTAGAGGTCATTTAGGACCACGTACTTAGAGGTCATTTAGAACCACTTACTTAGATGTCATTTGGAACTACGTATCTAGAGGTATTTAGAACTACGTACTTAGACGTCATTTAGAACTACGTACTTAGAAGATATTTAGAACCACGTACTTAGAGGTCATTTAGAACCAACTATTTAGAGGTCATTTGAACTACGTACTTAGATGTCATTTAGAACCACGTACTTAGAGGTCATTTAGAACCACGTACTGAGAGGTCATTTAGAAACACGTACTTAGAGGTCATTTAGAACCAACAACTTAGAGATCATTTAGAACTACGTACTTAGAGGTCATTTATAACCACGTACTCAGATGTCATTTAGAGCCCACGTACCTAGAGGTCATATAGAACCACGTACATAGAGGTCATTTAGAACTACGTACTTAGAGGTCATTTAGAGCTACGTATTTAGAGGTCATTTAGAACCCACGTACTTAGAGGTCATTTAGAACTACGTATATGAGGTCTTTTAGAACCACGTACTTAGAGGACATTTAGAACCACGTACTTAGAGGTCATTTAGAACCAAGTACTTAGAGGTCATTTAGAACCAAGTACTTAGAGGTCATTTAGAACTACGTACTTAGAAGATATTTAGAACCACGTACTTAGAGGTCATTTAGAACCAACTTTTTAGAGGTCATTTAGAACTACGTACTTAGAGGTCTTTTAGAACCACGTACATAGAGGTCATTTAGAACTACGTACTTAGAGGTCATTTAGAACTACGTATTTAGAGGTCATTTAGAACCACGTACTTAGAGGACATTTAGAACCAACAACTTAGAGGTCATTTAGAACTACATACTTAGAGGTCATTTATAACGACGTACTCAGAGGTCATTTATAACCTACGTACTTAGAGGTCATTTAGAACCACGTACTTAGAGGTCATTTAGAACCACATACTTAGAGGTCGTTTACAACTACTTACTTAGGGGTCATTTAGAATTACGTACTCTGAGGTCATTAATTTAGAACCAAGTACTTAGAGGTCACTTAGAACTACATATATGAGGTCGTTTAGAATTACGTACTTAGAGGTCATTTAGAACTACGTACTTAGAGGTAATTTAGTACTACGTACTTAGGTGTCATTTAGAACTACTGATTTAGAGGTCATTTAGAACCAAGTACTTAGAGGTCATTTAGAACCACGTACTTAGAGGTCATTTAGAACCTCGTACTTAGAGGTCATTTAGAACCACGTACTTATAGGATAGTTAGAACCATGTAATTAGAGGTCAGTTAGAACTACGTTCTAAGAGGTCATTTAGAACCCTTGAACTTAGAGGTCATTCAGAACCACGTACTTAGAGGTCATTTAGAACCACGTACTTAGAGGTGATTTAGAACCACGTACTTAGAGGTTATTTAGCACTAAGTATATAAGGTCATTTAGAACCACGTACTTAGAGGACATTTAGAACCACGTACTTAGAAGTCATTAGAAGAACCCACGTACTTAGAGGTCATTTATAACCACGTACTAAGACGTCATATAGGACCACGTACTTAGAGGTCATTTAGAACTACGTACTTAGGAGTCATTTAGAACTACTTACTTAGAGGTCATTTAGAACCACATACTTAGAGGTCATTTAGAACTACGAACTTATGGGTCATTTAGAACCCACGTACTTAGAGTTCATTTAGTACCCACGTACTTAGAGGTCATATAGAACCTCGTACTTAGAGGTCATTTAAAACCACTTACTTAGATGTCATTTGGAAGTACGTACCTAGAGGTCATTTAGAACTACGTACTTAGGGGTCATTTAGAACTACTTACTTAGAGGTCATTTAGAAGCACGTACTTAGAGGTCATTTAGAACCACGTACTTAGAGGTCATTTAGAACTACGTAGCTAGAGGTCATTTAGGACCACGTACTTAGAGGTCATTTAGAACCACTTACTTAGAGGTCATTTAGAACTACGTATATGAGGTCATTTAGAACCACGTACTTAGAGGACATTTAGAACCACGTACTTAGAGGGCATTTGAACTAAGTATTTAGAGGTCATTTAGAACCACGTACTTAGAGGTCATTTAGAACCACATACTTAGAGGTCATTTAGAACCACATACTTAGAGGTCATTTAGAACTACGTACTTAGAGGTCATTTAGAACTACGTACTTTAAGGTCATTTAAATCCACATACTTAGAGGTCATTTAGAAGCACGTACATAGAGGTCATTTAGAACCACGTACTTAGAGGTCATCTAGAACAACGTACTTAGAGGTCATTTAGAACCACTTACTTAGATGTCATTTGGAAGTACGTACCTAGAGGTCATTTAGAACCACGTACTTAGAGGTCATTTAGAACCACGTACTTAGAGGTCATTTAGAACCCAGTACTTAGAGGTCATTTAGAACTACGTACTTAGAAGATATTTAGAACCACGTACTTAGAGGTCATTTAGAACCAACTTTTTAGAGGTCATTTAGAACTACGTACTTAGAGGTCCTTTAGAACCACGTACATAGAGGTCATTTAGAACTACGTACTTAGAGTTCATTTAGAACTACGTATTTATAGGTCGTTTAGAACTACGAACTTAGGGGTCATTTAGAACCCACGTACTTAGAGGTCATTTAGAACCACGTAGTTAGAGGTCATCTAAAACAACGTACTTAGAGGTCATTTAGAACCACTTTCTTAGATGTCATTTGGAAGTACGTACCTAGAGGTCATTTAGAAGCACGTACTTAGAGGTCATTTAGAACCACGTAGTTAGAGGTCATTTAGAACCACGTACTTAGAGGTCATTTAGAACTACGTATATGAGGTCATTTAGAACCACGTACTTAGAGGACATTTAGAACCACGTACTTTGGTGTCATTTAGAACTACTGACTTAGATGTCATTTAGAACCAAGTACTTAGAGGTCATTTAGAACCTCGTACTTAGAGGTCAATTAGAACTACGAACTTAGGGGTCATTTAGAACTACGTACTTAGAGGTGTTATAGAACTACGTTCTTAGAGTTCATCTAGGACTTCGTACTTAGAGGTCATTTAGAACTACGTACTTAGAGGTCATTTAGAACCACATACTTAGAGGTCATTTAGAACTACTTACTTAGAGGTCATTTAGAACTACGTACCTAGAGGTCATTTAGGACCACGTACTTAGAGGTCATTTAGAACCACTTACTTAGAGGTCATTTGGAACTACGTATCTAGAGGTATTTAGAACTACGTACTTAGACGTCATTTAGAACTACGTACTTAGAAGATATTTAGAACCACGTACTTAGAGGTCATTTAGAACCAACTATTTAGAGGTCATTTAGAACTACGTACTTAGATGTCATTTAGAACCACGTACTTAGAGGTCATTTAGAACCACATACTTAGAGGTCATTTAGAACTACGTACTTAGAGGTCATTTAGAACTACGTACTTTAAGGTCATTTAAATCAACGTACTTAGAGGTCATTTAGAAGCACGTACATAGAGGTCATTTAGAACCACGTACTTAGAGGTCATCTAGAACAACGTACTTAGAGGTCATTTAGAACCACTTACTTAGATGTCATTTGGAAGTACGTACCTAGAGGTCATTTAGAACCACGTACTTAGAGGTCATTTAGAACCACGTACTTAGAGGTCATTTAGAACCCAGTACTTAGAGGTCATTTAGAACTACGTACTTAGAAGATATTTAGAACCACGTACTTGAGTTCATTTAGAACCAACTTTTTAGAGGTCATTTAGAACTACGTACTTAGAGGTCCTTTAGAACCACGTACATAGAGGTCATTTAGAACTAGGTACTTAGAGGTCATTTAGAACTACGAACTTAGGGGTCATTTAGAACCCACGTACTTAGAGGTCATTTAGAACCACGTAGTTAGAGGTCATCTAAAACAACGTACTTAGAGGTCATTTAGAACCACTTTCTTAGATGTCATTTGGAAGTACGTACCTAGAGGTCTTTTAGAAGCACGTACTTAGAGGTCATTTAGAACCACGTAGTTAGAGGTCATTTAGAACTACGTACTTAGAGGTCATTTAGAACTACGTATATGAGGTCATTTAGAACCACGTACTTAGAGGACATTTAGATCCACGTACTTTGGTGTCATTTAGAACTACTGACTTAGATGTCATTTAGAACCAAGTACTTAGAGGTCATTTAGAACCTCGTACTTAGAGGTCAATTAGAACTACGAACTTAGGGGTCATTTAGAACTACGTACTTAGAGGTGTTATAGAACTACGTTCTTAGAGGTCATCTAGGACTTCGTACTTAGAGGTCATTTAGAACTACGTACTTAGAGGTCATTTAGAACCACATACTTAGAGGTCATTTAGAACTACTTACTTAGAGGTCATTTAGAACTACGTACCTAGAGGTCATTTAGGACCACGTACTTAGAGGTCATTTAGAACCACGTACTTAGAGGTCATTTGGAACTACGTATCTAGAGGTATTTAGAACTACGTACTTAGACGTCATTTAGAACTACGTACTTAGAAGATATTTAGAACCACGTACTTAGAGGTCATTTAGAACCAACTATTTAGAGGTCATTTAGAACTACGTACTTAGATGTCATTTAGAACCACGTACTTAGAGGTCATTTAGAACCACATACTTAGAGGTCATTTAGAACTACGTACTTTAAGGTCATTTAAATCAACGTACTTAGAGGTCATTTAGAAGCACGTACATAGAGGTCATTTAGAACCACGTACTTAGAGGTCATCTAGAACAACGTACTTAGAGGTCATTTAGAACCACTTACTTAGATGTCATTTGGAAGTACGTACCTAGAGGTCATTTAGAACCACGTACTTAGAGGTCATTTAGAACCACGTACTTAGAGGTCATTTAGAACCCAGTACTTAGAGGTCATTTAGAACTACGTACTTAGAAGATATTTAGAACCACGTACTTAGAGGTCATTTAGAACCAACTTTTTAGAGGTCATTTAGAACTACGTACTTAGAGGTCCTTTAGAACCACGTACATAGAGGTCATTTAGAACTACGTACTTAGAGGTCATTTAGAACTACGTATTTATAGGTCGTTTAGAACTACGAACTTAGGGGTCATTTAGAACCCACGTACTTAGAGGTCATTTAGAACCACGTAGTTAGAGGTCATCTAGAACAACGTACTTAGAGGTCATTTAGAACCACTTTCTTAGATGTCATTTGGAAGTACGTACCTAGAGGTCATTTAGAAGCACGTACTTAGAGGTCATTTAGAACCACGTACTTAGAGGTCATTTAGAACTACGTATATGAGGTCATTTAGAACCACGTACTTAGAGGACATTTAGAACCACGTACTTAGAGGGCATTTGAACTAAGTATTTAGAGGTCATTTAGAACCACGTACTTAGAGGTCATTTAGAACCACATACTTAGAGGTCATTTAGAACTACGTACTTAGAGGTCATTTAGAACTACGTACTTTAAGGTCATTTAAATCCACGTACTTAGAGGTCATTTAGAAGCACGTACATAGAGGTCATTTAGAACCACGTACTTAGAGGTCATCTAGAACAACGTACTTAGAGGTCATTTAGAACCACTTACTTAGATGTCATTTGGAAGTACGTACCTAGAGGTCATTTAGAACCACGTACTTAGAGGTCATTTAGAACCACGTACTTAGAGGTCATTTAGAACCCAGTACTTAGAGGTCATTTAGAACTACGTACTTAGAAGATATTTAGAACCACGTACTTAGAGGTCATTTAGAACCAACTTTTTAGAGGTCATTTAGAACTACGTACTTAGAGGTCCTTTAGAACCACGTACATAGAGGTCATTTAGAACTACGTACTTAGAGGTCATTTAGAACTACGTATTTATAGGTCGTTTAGAACTACGAACTTAGGGGTCATTTAGAACCCACGTACTTAGAGGTCATTTAGAACCACGTAGTTAGAGGTCATCTAGAACAACGTACTTAGAGGTCATTTAGAACCACTTTCTTAGATGTCATTTGGAAGTACGTACCTAGAGGTCATTTAGAAGCACGTACTTAGAGGTCATTTAGAACCACGTAGTTAGAGGTCATTTAGAACCACGTACTTAGAGGTCATTTAGAACTACGTATATGAGGTCATTTAGAACCACGTACTTAGAGGACATTTAGAACCACGTACTTTGGTGTCATTTAGAACTACTGACTTAGATGTCATTTAGAACCAAGTACTTAGAGGTCATTTAGAACCTCGTACTTAGAGGTCATTTAGAACTACGTACCTAGAGGTCATTTAGGACCACGTACTTAGAGGTCATTTAGAACCACTTACTTAGAGGTCATTTGGAACTACGTATCTAGAGGTATTAGAACTACGTACTTAGACGTCATTTAGAACTACGTACTTAGAAGATATTTAGAACCACGTACTTAGAAGTCATTTAGAACCAACTATTTAGAGGTCATTTAGAACTACGTACTTAGATGTCATTAAGAACCACGTACTTAGAGGTCATTTAGAACCACGTACTGAGAGGTCATTTAGAAACACGTACTTAGAGGTCATTTAGAACCAACAACTTAGAGATCATTTAGAACTACGTACTTAGAGGTCATTTAGAACCACGTACTCAGATGTCATTTAGAGCCCACGTACCTAGAGGTCATATAGAACCACGTACATAGAGGTCATTTAGAACTACGTACTTAGAGGTCGTTTAGATCTACGCATTTAGAGGTCATTTAGAACCCACGTACTTAGAGGTCATTTAGAACTACGTATATGAGGTCTTTTAGAACCACGTACTTAGAGGACATTTAGAACCACGTACTTAGAGGTCATTTAGAACCAAGTACTTAGAGGTCATTTAGAACCAAGTACTTAGAGGTCATTTAGAACTACGTACTTAGAAGATATTTAGAACCACGTACTTAGAGGTCATTTAGAACCAACTATTTAGAGGTCATTTAGAACTACGTACTTAGAGGTCTTTTAGAACCACGTACATAGAGGTCATTTAGAACTACGTACTTAGAGGTCATTTAGAACTACGTATTTAGAGGTCATTTAGAACCACGTACTTAGAGGACATTTAGAACCAACAACTTAGAGGTCATTTAGAACTACATACTTACAGGTCATTTATAACGACGTACTCAGAGGTCATTTAGAACCTACGTACTTAGAGGTCATTTAGAACTACGTACTTAGAGGTCATTTAGAACCACATACTTAGAGGTCGTTTAGAACTACTTACTTAGGGGTCATTTAGAACCACGTACTCTGAGGTCATTAATTTAGAACCAAGTACTTAGAGGTCACTTAGAACCACATATATGAGGTCGTTTAGAATTACGTACTTAGAGGTCATTTAGAACTACGTACTTAGAGGTAATTTAGTACTACGTACTTAGGTGTCATTTAGAACTACTGATTTAGAGGTCATTTAGAACCAAGTACTTAGAGGTCATTTAGAACCACGTACTTAGAGGTGATTTAGAACCACGTACTTAGAGGTTATTTAGCACTAAGTATATAAGGTCATTTAGAACCACGTACTTAGAGGACATTTAGAACCACGTACTTAGAAGTCAATAGAAGAACCCACGTACTTAGAGGTCATTTAGAACCACGTACTAAGAGGTCATATAGGACCACGTACTTAGAGGTCATTTAGAACCACATACTTAGAGGTCATTTAGAACTACGAACTTATGGGTCATTTAGAACCCACGTACTTAGAGGTCATTTAGTACCCACGTACTTAGAGGTCATATAGAACCTCGTACTTAGAGGTCATTTAAAACCACTTACTTAGATGTCATTTGGAAGTACGTACCTAGAGGTCATTTAGAACTACGTACTTAGGGGTCATTTAGAACTACTTACTTAGAGGTCATTTAGAAGCACGTACTTAGAGGCCATTTAGAACCACGTACCTAGAGGTCATTTAGAACTACGTAGCTAGAGGTCATTTAGGACCACGTACTTAGAGGTCATTTAGAACCACTTACTTAGAGGTCATTTGAACTAAGTATTTAGAGGTCATTTAGAACCACGTACTTAGAGGTCATTTAGAATTCTCATACTTAGAGGTCATTTAGAACTACGTACTTAGAGGTCATTTAGAACTACGTAATTTAAGGTCATTTAAATCCACGTACTTAGAGGTCATTTAGAAGCACGTACATAGAGGTCATTTAGAACCACGTACTTAGAGGTCATCCAGAACAACGTACTTAGAGGTCATTTAGAACCACTTACTTAGATGTCATTTGGAAGAACGTACCTAGAGGTCATTTAGAACCACGTACTTAGAGGTCATTTAGAACCACGTACTTAGAGGTCATTTAGAACCCAGTACTTAGAGGTCATTTAGAACTACGTACTTAAAAGATATTTAGAACCACGTACTTAGAGGTCATTTAGAACCAACTTTTTAGAGGTCATTTAGAACTACGTACTTAGAGGTCCTTTAGAACCACGTACATAGAGGTCATTTAGAACTACGTACTTAGAGGTCATTTAGAACTACGTATTTATAGGTCGTTTAGAACTACGAACTTAGGGGTCATTTAGAACCCACGTACTTAGAGGTCATTTAGAACCACGTAGTTAGAGGTCATCTAAAACAACGTACTTAGAGGTCATTTAGAACCACTTTCTTAGATGTCATTTGGAAGTACGTACCTAGAGGTCATTTAGAAGCACGTACTTAGAGGTCATTTAGAACCACGTAGTTATAGGTCATTTAGAACCACGTACTTAGAGGTCATTTAGAACTACGTATATGAGGTCATTTAGAACCACGTACTTAGAGGACATTTAGAACCACGTACTTTGGTGTCATTTAGAACTACTGACTTAGATGTCATTTAGAACCAAGTACTTAGAGGTCATTTAGAACCTCGTACTTAGAGGTCAATTAGAACTACGAACTTAGGGGTCATTTAGAACTACGTACTTAGAGGTGTTATAGAACTACGTTCTTAGAGGTCATTTAGGACTTCGTACTTAGAGGTCATTTAGAAGTACGCACTTAGAGGTCATTTAGAACCACATACTTAGAGGTCATTTAGAACTACTTACTTAGAGGTCATTTAGAACTACGTACCTAGAGGTCATTTAGGACCACGTACTTAGAGGTCATTTAGAACCACTTACTTAGAGGTCATTTGGAACTACGTATCTAGAGGTATTTAGAACTACGTACTTAGACGTCATTTAGAACTACGTACTTAGAAGATATTAAGAACCACGTACTTAGAGGTCATTTAGAACCAACTATTTAGAGGTCATTTAGAACTACGTACTTAGATGTCATTTAGAACCACGTACTTAGAGGTCATTTAGAACCACATACTTAGAGGTCATTTAGAACTACGTACTTAGAGGTCATTTAGAACTACGTACTTTAAGGTCATTTAAATCCACGTACTTAGAGGTCATTTAGAAGCACGTACATAGAGGTCATTTAGAACCACGTACTTAGAGGTCATCTAGAACAACGTACTTAGAGGTCATTTAGAACCACTTACTTAGATGTCATTTGGAAGTACGTACCTAGAGGTCATTTAGAACCACGTACTTAGAGGTCATTTAGAACCACGTACTTAGAGGTCATTTAGAACCCAGTACTTAGAGGTCATTTAGAACTACGTACTTAGAAGATATTTAGAACCACGTACTTAGAGGTCATTTAGAACCAACTTTTTAGAGGTCATTTAGAACTACGTACTTAGAGGTCCTTTAGAACCACGTACATAGAGGTCATTTAGAACTACGTACTTAGAGGTCATTTAGAACTACGTATTTATAGGTCGTTTAGAACTACGAACTTAGGGGTCATTTAGAACCCACGTACTTAGAGGTCATTTAGAACCACGTAGTTAGAGGTCATCTAGAACAACGTACTTAGAGGTCATTTAGAACCACTTTCTTAGATGTCATTTGGAAGTACGTACCTAGAGGTCATTTAGAAGCACGTACTTAGAGGTCATTTAGAACCACGTAGTTAGAGGTCATTTAGAACCACGTACTTAGAGGTCATTTAGAACTACGTATATGATGTCATTTAGAACCACGTACTTAGAGGACATTTAGAACCACGTACTTTGGTGTCATTTAGAACTACTGACTTAGATGTCATTTAGAACCAAGTACTTAGAGGTCATTTAGAACCTCGTACTTAGAGGTCAATTAGAACTACGAACTTAGGGGTCATTTAGAACTACGTACTTAGAGGTGTTATAGAACTACGTTCTTAGAGGTCATTTAGGACTTCGTACTTAGAGGTCATTTAGAACCACGTACTTAGAGGTCATTTAGAACTACGTATATGGGGTCATTTAGAACCACGTACTTAGAGGACATTTAGAACCACGCACTTAGAGGGCATTTGAACTAAGTATTTAGAGGTCATTTAGAACCACGTACTTAGAGGTCATTTAGAACCACATACTTAGAGGTCATTTAGAACTACGTACTTAGAGGTCATTTAGAACTACGTACTTTAAGGTCATTTAAATCCACGTACTTATGGTCATTTAGAACTACGTACTTAGAGGTCATTTAGAAGCACGTACATAGAGGTCATTTAGAACCACGTACTTAGAGGTCATCTAGAACAACGTATTTAGAGGTCATTTAGAACCACTTACTTAGATGTCATTTGGAAGTACGTACCTAGAGGTCATTTAGAACCACGTACTTAGAGGTCATTTAGAACCACGTACTGAGAGGTCATTTAGACCCACGTACTTAGAGGTCATTTAGAACCACTTACTTAGAAGTCATTTGGAAGTACGTACTTAGAGGTCATTTAGAACTACGTACTTAGGGGTCATTTAGAACCACTTACTTAGAGGTCATTTAGAAGCACGTACTTAGAGGTCATTTAGAACCACGTACTTAGAGGTCATTTAGAACTACGTATATGAGGTCATTTAGAACCACGTACTTAGAGGACATTTAGAACCACGTACTTAGAGGGCATTTGAACTAAGTATTTAGAGGTCATTTAGAACCACGTACTTAGAGGTCATTTAGAACCACATACTTAGAGGTCATTTAGAACTACGTACTTAGAGGTCATTTAGAACTACGTACTTTAAGGTCATTTAAATCCACGTACTTAGAGGTCATTTAGAAGCACGTACATAGAGGTCATTTAGAACCACGTACATAGAGGTCATCTAGAACAACGTACTTAGAGGTCATTTAGAACCACTTACCTAGATGTCATTTGGAAGTACGTACCTAGAGGTCATTTAGAACCACGTACTTAGAGGTCATTTAGAACCACGTACTTAGAGGTCATTTAGAACCCAGTACTTAGAGGTCATTTAGAACTACGTACTTAGAAGATATTTAGAACCACGTACTTAGAGGTCATTTAGAACCAACTTTTTAGAGGTCATTTAGAACTACGTACTTAGAGGTCCTTTAGAACCACGTACATAGAGGTCATTTAGAACTACGTACTTAGAGGTCATTTAGAACTACGTATTTATAGGTCGTTTAGAACTACGAACTTAGGGGTCATTTAGAACCTACGTACTTAGAGGTCATTTAGAACCACGTAGTTAGAGGTCATCTAGAACAACGTACTTAGAGGTCATTTAGAACCACTTTCTTAGATGTCATTTGAAAGTACGTACCTAGAGGTAATTTAGAAGCACGTACTTAGAGGTCATTTAGAACCACGTAGTTAGAGGTCATTTAGAACCACGTACTTAGAGGTCATTTAGAACTACGTATATGATTTCATTTAGAACCACGTACTTAGAGGACTTTTAGAACCACGTACTTTGGTGTCATTTAGAACTACTGACTTAGATGTCATTTAGAACCAAGTACTTAGAGGTCATTTAGAACCTCGTACTTAGAGGTCAATTAGAACTACGAACTTAGGGGTCAATTAGAACTACGTACTTAGAGGTGTTATAGAACTACGTTCTTAGAGGTCATTTAGGACTTCGTACTTAGAGGTCATTTAGAACTACGTACCTAGAGGTCATTTAGGACCACGTACTTAGAGGTCATTTAGAACCACTTACTTAGAGGTCATTTGGAACTACGTATCTAGAGGTATTTAGAACTACGTACTTAGACGTCATTTAGAACTACGTACTTAGAAGATATTTAGAACCACGTACTTAGAGGTCATTTAGAACCAACTATTTAGAGGTCATTTAGAACTACGGACTTAGATGTCATTTATAACCACGTACTTAGAGGTCATTTAGAACCACGTACTGAGAGGTCATTTAGAAACACGTACTTAGAGGTCATTTAGAACCAACAACTTAGAGATCATTTAGAACTACGTACTTAGTGGTCATTTAGAAGCACGTACTCAGATGTCATTTAGAGCCCACGTACCTAGAGGTCATATAGAACCACGTACATAGAGGTCATTTAGAACTACGTACTTAGAGGTCATTAAGAGCTACGTATTTAGAGGTCATTTAGAACCCACGTACTTAGAGGTCATTTAGAACTACGTATATGAGGTCTTTTAGAACTACGTACTTAGAGGACATTTAGAACCACGTACTTAGAGGTCATTTAGAACCACATACTTAGAGGTCATTTAGAACCACGTACTTAGAGGTCATTTAGAACCACATACTTAGAGGTCATTTAGAACTACGTACTTAGAGGTTATTTAGAACTACGTACTTTAAGGTCATTTAAATCCACGTACTTAGAGGTTATTTAGAAGCACGTACATAGAGGTCATTTAGAACCACGTACTTAGAGGTCATCTAGAACAACGTACTTAGAGGTCATTTAGAACCACTTACTTAGATGTCATTTGGAAGTACGTACCTAGAGGTCATTTAGAACTACGTACTTAGAGGTCATTTAGAACTACGTACTTTAAGGTCATTTAAATCCACGTACTTAGAGGTCATTTAGAAGCACGTACTTAGAGGTCATCTAGAACAACGTACTTAGAGGTCATTTAGAACCACTTACCTAGATGTCATTTGGAAGTACGTACCTAGAGGTCATTTAGAACCACGTACTTAGAGGTCATTTAGAACCACGTACTTAGAGGTCATTTAGAACCCAGTACTTAGAGGTCATTTAGAACTACGTACTTAGAAGATATTTAGAACCACGTACTTAGAGGTCATTTAGAACCAACTTTTTAGAGGTCATTTAGAACTACGTACTTAGAGGTCCTTTAGAACCACGTACATAGAGGTCATTTAGAACTACGTACTTAGAGGTCATTTAGAACTACGTATTTATAGGTCGTTTAGAACTACGAACTTAGGGGTCATTTAGAACCCACGTACTTAGAGGTCATTTAGAACCACGTAGTTAGAGGTCATCTAGAACAACGTACTTAGAGGTCATTTAGAACCACTTTCTTAGATGTCATTTGAAAGTACGTACCTTGAGGTAATTTAGAAGCACGTACTTAGAGGTCATTTAGAACCACGTAGTTAGAGGTCATTTAGAACCACGTACTTAGAGGTCATTTAGAACTACGTATATGATTTCATTTAGAACCACGTACTTAGAGGACATTTAGAACCACGTACTTTGGTGTCATTTAGAACTACTGACTTAGATGTCATTTAGAACCAAGTACTTAGAGGTCATTTAGAACCTCGTACTTAGAGGTCAATTAGAACTACGAACTTAGGGGTCAATTAGAACTACGTACTTAGAGGTGTTATAGAACTACGTTCTTAGAGGTCATTTAGGACTTCGTACTTAGAGGTCATTTAGAACTACGTACCAAGAGGTCATTTAGGACCACGTACTTAGAGGTCATTTAGGACCACTTACTTAGAGGTCATTTGGAACTACGTATCTAGAGGTATTTAGAACTACGTACTTAGACGTCATTTAGAACTACGTACTTAGAAGATATTTAGAACCACGTACTTAGAGGTCATTTAGAACCAACTATTTAGAGGTCATTTAGAACTACGTACTTAGATGTCATTTAGAACCACGTACTTAGAGGTCATTTAGAACCACGTACTGAGAGGTCATTTAGAAACACGTACTTAGAGGTCATTTAGAACCAACAACTTAGAGATCATTTAGAACTACGTACTTAGTGGTCATTTAGAAGCACGTACTCAGATGTCATTTAGAGCCCACGTACCTAGAGGTCATATAGAACCACGTACATAGAGGTCATTTAGAACTACGTACTTAGAGGTCATTTAGAGCTACGTATTTAGAGGTCATTTAGAACCCACGTACTTAGAGGTCATTTAGAACTACGTATATGAGGTCTTTTAGAACTACGTACTTAGAGGACATTTAGAACCACGTACTTAGAGGTCATTTAGAACCAAGTACTTAGAGGTCATTTAGAACTAAGTACTTAGAGGTCATTTAGAACTACGTACTTAGAAGATATTTAGAACCACGTACTTAGAGGTCATTTAGAACCAACTTTTTAGAGGTCATTTAGAACTACGTACTTAGAGGTATTTTAGAACCACGTACATAGAGGTCATTTAGAACTACGTACTTAGAGGTCATTTAGAACTACGTATTTAGAGGTCATTTAGAACCACGTACTTAGAGGACATTTAGAACCAACAACTTAGAGGTCATTTAGAACTACATACTTAGAGGTCATTTATAACGACGTACTCAGAGGTCATTTAGAACCTACGTACTTAGAGGTCATTTAGAACCACGTACTTAGAGGTCATTTAGAACCACATACTTAGAGGTCGTTTAGAACTACTTACTTAGGGGTCATTTAGAACCACGTACTCTGAGGTCATTAATTTAGAACCAAGTACTTAGAGGTCACTTAGAACCACATATATGAGGTCGTTTAGAATTACGTACTTAGAGGTCATTTAGAACTACGTACTTAGAGGTAATTTAGTACTACGTACATAGGTGTAATTCAGAACTACTGATTTAGAGGTCATTTAGAACCAAGTACTTAGAGGTCATTTAGAACCACGTACTTAGAGGTCATTTAGAACCTCGTACTTAGAGGTCATTTAGAACCACGTACTTATAGGATAGTTAGAACCATGTAATTAGAGGTCAGTTAGAACTACGTTCTAAGAGGTCATTTAGAACCCTTGAACTTAGAGGTCATTCAGAACCACGTACTTAGAGGTCATTTAGAACCACGTACTTAGAGGTGATTTAGAACCACGTACTTAGAGGTTATTTAGCACTAAGTATATAAGGTCATTTAGAACCACGTACTTAGAGGACATTTAGAACCACGTACTTAGAAGTCATTAGAAGAACCCACGTACTTAGAGGTCATTTAGAACCACGTACTAAGAGGTCATATAGGACCACGTACTTAGAGGTCATTTAGAACTACGTACTTAGGAGTCATTTAGAACTACTTACTTAGAGGTCATTTAGAACCACATACTTAGAGGTCATTTAGAACCACGAACTTATGGGTCATTTAGAACCCACGTACTTAGAGGTCATTTAGTACCCACGTACTTAGAGGTCATATAGAACCTCGTACTTAGAGGTCATTTAAAACCACTTACTTAGATGTCATTTGGAAGTACGTACCTAGAGGTCATTTAGACCTACGTACTTAGGGGTCATTTAGAACTACTTACTTAGAGGTCATTTAGAAGCACGTATTTAGAGGTCATTTAGAACCACGTACTTAGAGGTCATTTAGAACTACGTAGCTAGAGGTCATTTAGGACCACGTACTTAGAGGTCATTTAGAACCACTTACTTAGAGGTCATTTAGAACTACGTATATGAGGTCATTTAGAACCACGTACTTAGAAGACATTTAGAACCACGTACTTAGAGGGCATTTGAACTAAGTATTTAGAGGTCATTTAGAACCACGTACTTAGAGGTCATTTAGAACCACATACTTAGAGGTCATTTAGAACTACGTACTTAGAGGTCATTTAGAACTACGTACTTTAAGGTCATTTAAATCCACGTACTTAGAGGTCATTTAGAAGCACGTACATAGAGGTCATTTAGAACCACGTACTTAGAGGTCATCTAGAACAACGTACTTAGAGGTCATTTAGAACCACTTACTTAGATGTCATTTGGAAGTACGTACCTAGAGGTCATTTAGAACCACGTACTTAGAGGTCATTTAGAACCACGTACATAGAGGTCATTTAGAACCCAGTACTTAGAGGTCATTTAGAACTACGTACTTAGAAGATATTTAGAACCACGTACTTAGAGGTCATTTAGAACCAACTTTTTAGAGGTCATTTAGAACTACGTACTTAGAGGTCCTTTAGAACCACGTACATAGAGGTCATTTAGAACTACGTACTTAGAGGTCATTTAGAACTACGTATTTATAGGTCGTTTAGAACTACGAACTTAGGGGTCATTTAGAACCCACGTACTTAGAGGTCATTTAGAACCACGTACTTAGAGGTCAATTAGAACTACGTATATGAGGTCATTTAGAACCACGTACTTAGAGGACATATTTTAGAACCACGTACTTTGGTGTCATTTAGAACTACTGACTTAGATGTCATTTAGAACCAAGTACTTAGAGGTCATTTAGAACCTCGTACTTAGAGGTCAATTAGAACTACGAACTTAGGGGTCATTTAGAACTACGTACTTAGAGGTGTTATAGAACTACGTTCTTAGAGGTCATTTAGGACCTCGTACTTAGATGTCATTTAGAACTACGTACTTAGAGGTCATTTAGAACCACATACTTAGAGGTCATTTAGAACTACTTACTTAGAGGTCATTTAGAACTACGTACCTAGAGGTCATTTAGGACCACGTACTTAGAGGTCATTTAGAACCACTTACTTAGAGGTCATTTGGAACTACGTATCTAGAGGTATTTAGAACTACGTACTTAGACGTCATTTAGAACTACGTACTTAGAAGATATTTAGAACCACGTACTTAGAGGTCATTTAGAACCAACTATTTAGAGGTCATTTAGAACTACGTACTTAGATGTCATTTAGAACCACGTACTTAGAGGTCATTTAGAACCACGTACTGAGAGGTCATTTAGAAACACGTACTTAGAGGTCATTTAGAACCAACAACTTAGAGATCATTTAGAACTACGTACTTGGAGGTCATTTAGAACCACGTACTCAGATGTCATTTAGAGCCCACGTACCTAGAGGTCATATAGAACCACGTACATAGAGGTCATTTAGAACTACGTAATTAGAGGTCATTTAGAGCTACGTATTTAGAGGTCATTTAGAACCCACGTACTTAGAGGTCATTTAGAACTACGTATATGAGGTCTTTTAGAACCACGTACTTAGAGGACATTTAGAACCACGTACTTAGAGGTCATTTAGAACCACTTACTTAGAAGTCATTTGGAAGTACGTACTTAGAGGTCATTTAGAACTACGTACTTAGGGGTCATTTAGAACTACTTACTTAGAGGTTATTTAGCACTACGTATATAAGGTCATTTAGAACCACGTACTTAGAGGACATTTTGAACCACGTACTTAGAAGTCATTTAGAAGAACCCACGTACTTAGAGGTCATTTAGAACCACGTACTAAGAGATCATATTGAACCACGTACTTAGAGGTCATTTAGAACCACTTACTTAGAGGTCATTTAGAACCACTTACTTAGAGGTCATTTAGAAATACTTACTTTGAGGTCATTTAGAACTACGTACCTAGAGGTCATTTTGGACCACGTACTTAGAGGTCATTTAGAACCACTTACTTAGATGTCATTT
The DNA here is from genome assembly GCA_963513935.1 of Aphrophora alni. Taxonomy (NCBI): domain Eukaryota; kingdom Metazoa; phylum Arthropoda; class Insecta; order Hemiptera; family Aphrophoridae; genus Aphrophora; species Aphrophora alni. The sequence goes on along the minus strand of CAUPSG010000858.1, from coordinate 2,257,053 downwards.
GAAAGTACGTACCTAGAGGTCATTTAGAACTACGTACTTAGGGGTCATTTAGAACTACTTACTTAGAGGTCATTTAGAAGCACGTACTTAGAGGTCATTTATAACCACGTACTTAGAGGTCATTTAGAACCACGTTTTTAGAGGTTATTTAGCACTACGTATATAAGGTCATTTAGAACCCCGTACTTAGAGGACATTTTGAACCACGTACTTAGAAGTCATTTAGAAGAACCCACGTACTTAGAGGTCATTTAGAACCACGTACTAAGAGATCATATAGAACCACGTACTTAGAGGTCATTTAGAACCACATACTTAGAGGTCATTTAGAAACACTTACTTTGAGGTCATTTAGAACTACGTACCTAGAGGTCAATTAGAACTACGTACTTAGAGGTCATTTAGAACTACGTACTTAGAGGTAATATAGAACTACGTTCTTAGAGGTCATTTAGTACCACATACTTAGAGGTCATTTAGAACTACTTACTTAGAGGTCATTTAAAACTACGTACCTAGAGGTCATTTAGGACTACGTACTTAGAGGTCATTTAGAACTACTTACTTAGAGGACATTTGGAACTACGTATCTAGAGGTATTTAGAACTACGTACTTAGACGTCATTTAGAACTACGTACTTAGAAGATAGTTAGAAACACGTACTTAGAGGTCATTTAGAACCAACTATTTAGAGGTCATTTAGAACTACGTACTTAGATGTCATTTAGAACCACGTACTTAGAGGTCATTTAGAACCACGTACTGAGAGGTCATTTAGAACCACGTACTTAGAGGTCATTTAGAACCAACAACTTAGAGGTCATTTAGAACTACGTACTTAGAGATCATTTAGAACCACGTACTCAGATGTCATTTAGAGCCCACGTACTTAGAGGTCATATAGAACCACGTACATAGAGGTCATTTAGAACTACGTACTTAGAGGTCATTTAGAGCTTCGTATTTAGAGGTCATTTAGAACTACGAACTTAGGGGTCATTTAGAACCCACGTACTTAGAGGTCATTTAGAACTACGTATATGAGGTCTTTTAGAACCACGTACTTAGAGGACATTTAGAACCACGTACTTAGAGGTCATTTAGAACCACTTACTTAGAGTCATTTGGTAGTACGTACCTAGAGGTCATTTAGAACTACGTACTTAGGGGTCATTTAGAACTACTTACTTAGAGGTCATTTAGAAGCACGTACTTAGAGGTCATTTAGAACCACGTAGTTAGAGGTCATTTAGAACCACGTACTTAGAGGTCATTCAGAACTACGTATATGAGGTCATTTAGAACCACGTACTTAGAGGACATTTAGAACCACGTACTTAGAGGGCATTTGAACGAAGTATTTAGAGGTCATTTAGAACCACGTACTTAGAGGTCATTTAGAACCACATACTTAGAGGTCATTTAGAACTACGTACTTAGAGGTCATTTAGAACTACGTACTTTAAGGTCATTTAGAACCAAGTACTTAGAGGTCATTTAGATTCACGTACTTAGAGGTCATTTAGAACTACGTACTTAGGGGTCATTTAGAACTACTTACTTAGAGGTCATTTAGAACCCAGTATTTAGAGGTCATTTAGAACTACGTACTTAGAAGATATTTAGAACCACGTACTTAGAGGTCATTTAGAACCAACTTTTTAGAGGTCATTTAGAACTACGTACTTAGAGGTCCCTTAGAACCACGTACATAAAGGTCATTTAGAACTACGTACTTAGAGGTCATTTAGAACTACGTATTTATAGGTCGTTTAGAACTACGAACTTAGGGGTCATTTAGAACCCACGTACTTAGAGGTCATTTAGAACTACGTATATGAGGTCATTTAGAACCACGTACTTAGAGGACATTTAGAACCACGTACTTAGAGGTCATTTAGAACTTACGTACTTAGAGGTCATTTAGAACTACGTACTTAGAGGTAATTTAGTACTACGTACTTAGGTGTCATTTAGAACTACGTACTTAGAGGTCATTTAGAACGACGTACTCAGAGGTCTTTTGGAACCTACGTACTTAGAGGTCATTTAGAACCACTTACTTAGAGGTCATTTAGAACCACATACTTAGAGGTCGTTTAGAACTACTTACTTAGGGATCATTTAGAACCACGTACTCTGAGGTCATTTAGAACCACGTACTTAGAAGTCATTTAGAACCACGTACTTAGAGGTCATTTAGAACAACGTACTTAGAGGTCATTTTGAACCACGTACTTAGAGGTCATTTAGAACCAACGTACTAAGAGGTCATTTAGAACCAAACACTTAGAGGTCGTTTAGAACTACGTACTTAGAAGTCATTTAGAACCCACGTACTTAGAGGTCATTTAGAAACCACGTTCTTAGAGGTTATTTAGAACGAATTTCTTAGAGGTCATTTAGAACCCATGTACTTAGAGGTAATTTAGAACCCACGTACTTAGAGGTCATTTAGAACTACGTACTTAGAGGTCATTTAGTACTACGTACTTAGGGGTCATTTAGAACTACTTGCTTAGAGGTCATAGAACCATGTACTTAGAGGTCATTTAGATTCACGTACTTAGAGGTCATTTAGAACTACGTACTTAGGGGTCATTTAGAACTACTTACTTAAAGGTCATTTAGAACCACGTACTTATAGGTCATTTAGAACCACGTACTTAGAGGTCATTTAAAAAAACAACTTAGAGGTCATTTAGAACTACGTACTTAGAGGTCATTTAGAACCAAGTACTTAGAGGTCATTTAGAACCACGTACTTAGATGTCATTTAGAACCAAGTACTTAGAGGTCATTTAGAACCAAGTACTTAGAGGTCATTTAGAACTACGTACTTAGAAGATATTTAGAACCACGTACTTAGAGGTCATTTAGAACCAACTTTTTAGAGGTCATTTAGAACTACGTACTTAGAGGTCCTTTAGAACCACGTACATAGAGGTCATTTAGAACTACGTACTTAGAGGTCATTTAGAACTACGTATTTAGAGGTCATTTAGAACCACGTACTTAGAGGACATTTAGAACCAACAACTTAGAGGTCATTAGAACTACATACTTAGAGGTCATTTATAACGACGTACTCAGAGGTCATTTAGAACCTACGTACTTAGAGGTCATTTAGAACCACGTACTTAGAGGTCATTTAGAACCACATACTTAGAGGTCGTTTAGAACTACTTACTTAGGGGTCATTTAGAACCACGTACTCTGAGGTCATTAATTTAGAACCAAGTACTTAGAGGTCACTTAGAACCACATATTTGAGGTGGTTTAGAATTACGTACTTTGAGGTCATTTAGAACTTACGTACTTAGAGGTCATTTAGAACCACGTACTTAGAGGTTATTTAGCACTAAGTATATAAGGTCATTTAGAACAACGTACTTAGAGGACATTTAGAACCACGTACTTAGAAGTCATTAGAAGAACCCACGTACTTAGAGGTCATTTAGAACCACGTACTAAGAGGTCATATAGAACCACGTACTTAGAGGTCATTTAGAACTACGTACTTAGGAGTCATTTAGAACTACTTACTTAGAGGTCATTTAGAACCACATACTTAGAGGTCATTTAGAACTACGAACTTAGGGGTCATTTAGAACCCACGTACTTAGAGGTCATTTAGTACCCACGTACTTAGAGGTCATATAGAACCTCGTACTTAGAGGTCATTTAAAACCACTTACTTAGATGTCATTTGGAAGTACGTACCTAGAGGTCATTTAGAACTACGTACTTAGGGGTCATTTAGAACTACTTACTTAGAGGTCATTTAGAAGCACGTACTTAGAGGTCATTTAGAACCACGTACTTAGAGGTCATTTAGAACCACGTACTTAGAGGTTATTTAGCACTACGTATATAAGGTCATTTAGAACCACGTACTTAGAGGACATATTGAACCACGTACTTAGAAGTCATTTAGAAGAACCCACGTACTTAGAGGTCATTTAGAACCACGTACTAAGAGATCATATAGAACCACGTACTTAGAGGTCATTTAGAACCACTTACTTAGAGGTCATTTAGAACCACATACTTAGAGGTCATTTAGAACTACTTTCTTTGAGGTCATTTAGAACTACGTACCTAGAGGTCAATTAGAACTACGTACTTAGAGGTCATTTAGAACTACGTACTTAGAGGTAATATAGAACTACGTTCTTAGAGGTCATTTAGGACTTCGTACTTAGAGGTCATTTAGACCTACGTACTTATAGGTCATTTAGAACCACGTACTTAGACGTCATTTGGAACTACTTATCTAGAGGTATTTAGAACTACGTAGTTAGACGTCATTTAGAACTACGTACTTAGAAGATATTTAAAACCACGTACTTAGAGGTCATATAGAACCAACTATTTAGAGGTCATTTAGAACTACGTACTTAGATGTCATTTAGAACCACGTACTTAGAGGTCATTTAGAACCACGTACTGAGAGGTCATTTAGAACCACGTACTTAGAGGTCATTTAAAACCAACAACTTAGAGGTCATTTAGAACTACGTACTTAGAGGTCATTTTTAACCACGTACTCAGATGTCATTTAGAGCCCACGTACTTAGAGGTCATATAGAACCACGTACATAGAGGTCATTTAGAGCTACATATTTAGAGGTCATTTAGAACTACGAACTTAGGGGTCATTTAGAACCCACGTACTTAGAGGTCATTTAGAACTACGTATATAAGGTCTTTTAGAACCACGTACTTAGAGGACATTTAGAACCACGTTCATAGAGGTCATTTAGAACCACTTACTTAGAAGTCATTTGGTAGTACGTACCTAGAGGTCATTTAGAACTACGTACTTAGGGGTCATTTAGAACTACTTACTTAGAGGTCATTTAGAAGCACGTACTTAAAGGTCATTTAGAACTACGTATATGAGGTCATTTATTACCACGTACTTAGAGGACATTTAGAACCACGTACTTAGAGGGCATTTGAACTAAGTATTTAGAGGTCATTTAGAACCACGTACTTAGAGGTCATTTAGAACCACATACTTAGAGGTCATTTAGAACTCCGTACTTAGAGGTCATTTAGAACTACGTACTTAGAGGTCATTTAGAACTACGTACTTTAAGGTCATTTAAATCTACGTACTTATGGTCAATAAGTACTACGTACTTAGAGGTGATATAGAAGCACGTACATAGAGGTCATTTAGAACCACGTAGTTAGAGGTCATCTAGAACAACGTACTTAGAGATCATTTAGAACCACTTACTTAGATGTTATTTGGAAGTAAGTACCTATAGGTCATTTAGAAGCACGTACTTAGAGGTAATTTAGAACCACGTAGTTAGAGGTCATTTAGAACCTAGTACTTAGAGGTCATTTAGAACTACGTATATGAGGTCATTTAGAACCACGTACTTAGAGGACATTTAGAACCACGTACGTAGGTGTCATTTAGAGCTACTCACTTAGATGTCATTTAGAACCAAGTACTTAGAGGTCATTTAGAACCACGTACTTAGAGGTCATTTAGAACCTCGTACTTAGAGGTCATTTAGAACTACGAACTTAGGGGTCATTTAGACCTACGTACTTAGAGGTGTTATAGAACTACGTTCTTAGAGGTCATTTAGGACTTCGTACTTAGAGGTCATTTAGAACTACGTACTTAGAGGTCATTTAGAACCACATACTTAGAGGTCATTTAGAACTACTTACTAAGAGGTCATTTAGAACTACGTAGCTAGAGGTCATTTAGGACCATGTACTTAGAGGTCATTTAGAACCACTTACTTAGAGGTCATTTGGAACTACGTATCTAGAGGTATTTAAAACTACGTACTTAGACGTCATTTAGAACTACGTACTTAGAAGATATTTAGAACCACGTACTTAGAGGTCATTTAGAACCAACTATTTAGAGGTCATTTAGAACTACGTACTTAGATGTCATTTAGAACCACGTACTTAGAGGTCATTTAGAACCACGTACTGAGAGGTCATTTAGACCCACGTACTTAGAGGTCATTTAGAACCAACAACTTAGAGATCATTTAGAACTACGTACTTAGAGGTCAATTAGGATCACGTACTCAGATGTCATTTAGAGCCTAAGTACTTAGAGGTCATATAGAACCACGTACATAGAGGTCATTTAGAACTACGTACATAGATGTCATTTAGAGCTACGTACTTAGAGGTCATTTAGAACTACGAACTTAGGGGTCATTTAGAACCCACGTACTTAGAGGTCATTTAGAACTACGTATATGAGGTCTTTTAGAACCACGTACTTAGAGGACATTTAGAACCACGTACTTAGAGGTCATTTAGAACCACTTACTTAGAGGTCATTTAGAAGCACGTACTTAGAGGTCATTTAGAACCACGTAGTTAGAGGTCATTTAGAACCACGGACTTAGAGGTCATTTAGAACTACGTATATGAGGTCATTTAGAACCACGTACTTAGAGGACATTTAGAACCACGTACTTAGAGGGCATTTGAACTAAGTATTTAGAGGTCATTTAGAACCACGTACTTAGAATTCATTTAGAACCACATACTTAGAGGTCATTTAGAACTACGTACTTAAAGGTCATTTAGAACTACGTACTTTAAGGTCATTTAAATCCACGTACTTATGGTCATTTAGAACTACGTACTTAGAGGTCATTTAGAAGCACGTACATAGAGGTCATTTAGAACCACGTACTTAGAGGTCATCTAGAACAACGTACTTAGAGGTCATTTAGAACCACTTACTTAGATGTCATTTGGAAGTACGTACCTAGAGGTCATTTAGAACCACGTACTTAGAGGTCATTTAGAACCACGTACTTAGAGGTCATTTAGAACCAACGTACTTAGAGGTCATTTAGAACCAAACACTTGGAGGTCGTTTAGAACTACGTACTTAGAGGTCATTTAGAACCCACGTACTTAGAGGTCATTTAGAAACCACGTTCTTAGAGGTTATTTAGAACCAACTTCTTAGAGGTCATTTAGAACCCACGTACTTAGAGGTAATTTAGAACCCACGTACTTATAGGTCATTTAGAACCACGTACTTAGACGTCATTTGGAACTACTTATCTAGAGGTATTTAGAACTACGTAGTTAGACGTCATTTAGAACTACGTACTTAGAAGATATTTAAAACCACGTACTTAGAGGTCATATAGAACCAACTATTTAGAGGTCATTTAGAACTACGTACTTAGATGTCATTTAGAACCACGTACTTAGAGGTCATTTAGAACCACGTACTGAGAGGTCATTTAGAACCACGTACTTAGAGGTCATTTAGAACCAACAACTTAGAGGTCATTTAGAACTACGTACTTAGAGGTCATTTAGAACCACGTACTCAGATGTCATTTAGAGCCCACGTACTTAGAGGTCATATAGAACCACGTACATAGAGGTCATTTAGAGCTACGTATTTAGAGGTCATTTAGAACTACGAACTTAGGGGTCATTTAGAACCCACGTACTTAGAGGTCATTTAGAACTACGTATATAAGGTCTTTTAGAACTACGTATATAAGGTCTTTTAGAACCACGTACTTAGAGGACATTTAGAACCACGTACTTAGAGGTCATTTAGAACCACTTACTTAGAAGTCATTTGGTAGTACGTACCTAGAGGTCATTTAGAACTACTTACTTAGAGGTCATTTAGAAGCACGTACTTAGAGGTCATTTAGAACTACGTATATGAGGTCATTTATTACCACGTACTTAGAGGACATTTAGAACCACGTACTTAGAGGGCATTTGAACTAAGTATTTAGAGGTCATTTAGAACCACGTACTTAGAGGTCATTTAGAACCACATACTTAGAGGTCATTTAGAACTACGTACTTAGAGGTCATTTAGAACTACGTACTTTAAGGTCATTTAAATCTACGTACTTATGGTCAATAAGTACTACGTACTTAGAGGTGATATAGAAGCACGTACATAGAGGTCATTTAGAACCACGTAGTTAGAGGTCATCTAGAACAACGTACTTAGAGGTCATTTAGAACCACTTACTTAGATGTTATTTGGAAGTACGTACCTATAGGTCGTTTAGAAGCACGTACTTAGAGGTAATTTAGAACCACGTAGTTAGAGGTCATCTAGAACAACGTACTTAGAGGTCATTTAGAACCACTTACTTAGATGTTATTTGGAAGTACGTACCTATAGGTCGTTTAGAAGCACGTACTTAGAGGTAATTTAGAACCACGTAGTTAGAGGTCATTTAGAACCTAGTACTTAGAGGTCATTTAGAACTACGTATATGAGGTCATTTAGAACCACGTACTTAGAGGACATTTAGAACCACGTACTTAGGTGTCATTTAGAACTACTCACTTAGATGTCATTTAGAACCAAGTACTTAGAGGTCATTTAGAACCACGTACTTAGAGGTCATTTAGAACCTCGTACTTAGAGGTCATTTAGAACTACGAACTTAGGGGTCATTTAGACCTACGTACTTGGAGGTGTTATAGAACTACGTTCTTAGAGGTCATTTAGGACTTCGTACTTAGAGGTCATTTAGAACTACGTACTTAGAGGTCATTTAGAACCACATACTTAGAGGTCATTTAGAACTACTTACTAAGAGGTCATTTAGAACCACATACTTAGAGGTCATTTAGAACTACGTACTTAGAGGTCATTTAGAACTACGTACTTTAAGGTCATTTGAATCTACGTACTTATGGTCAATAAGTACTACGTACTTAGAGGTGATTTAGAAGCACGTACATAGAGGTCATTTAGAACCACGTAGTTAGAGGTCATCTAGAACAACGTACTTAGAGGTCATTTAGAACCACTTACTTAGATGTTATTTGGAAGTACGTACCTATAGGTCATTTAGAAGCACGTACTTAGAGGTCATTTAGAACCACGTAGTTAGAGGTCATTTAGAACCTAGTACTTAGAGGTCATTTAGAACTACGTATATGAGGTCATTTAGAACCACGTACTTAGAGGACATTTAGAACCACGTACTTAGGTGTCATTTAGAACTACTCACTTAGATGTCATTTAGAACCAAGTACTTAGAGGTCATTTAGAACCACGTACTTAGAGGTCATTTAGAACCTCGTACTTAGAGGTCATTTAGAACCACGTACTTAGAGGTCATTTAGAACCTCGTACTTAGAGGACATTTAGAACCACGTACTTAGTTGTCATTTAGAACTACTCACTTAGATGTCATTTAGAACCACGTACTTAGAGGTCATTTAGAACCACGTACTTAGAGGTCATTTAGAACCTCGTACTTAGAGGTCATTTAGAACTACGAACTTAGGGGTCATTTAGAACTACGTACTTAGAGGTGTTATAGAACTACGTTCTTAGAGGTCATTCAGGACTTCGTACTTAGAGGTCATTTAGAACTACGTACTTAGAGGTCATTTAGAACCACATACTTAGAGGTAATTTAGAACTACTTACTAAGAGGTCATTTAGAACTACGTAGCTAGAGGTCATTTAGGACCACGTACTTAGAGGTCATTTAGAACCACTTACTTAGAGGTCATTTGTAACTACGTATCTAGAGGTATTTAAAACTACGTACTTAGACGTCATTTAGAACTACGTACTTAGAAGATATTTAGAACCACGTACTTAGAGGTCATTTAGAACCAAATATTTAGAGGTCATTTAGAACTACGTACTTAGATGTCATTTAGAACTACGTACTTAGAGGTCATTTAGAACCACGTACTGAGAGGTCATTTAGACCCACGTACTTAGAGGTCATTTAGAACCAACAACTTAGAGATCATTTAGAACTACGTACTTAGAGGTCGCTTAGAACCACGTACTCAGATGTCATTTAGAGCCTAAGTACTTAGAGGTCATATAGAACCACGTACATAGAGGTCATTTAGAAGTACGTACATAGAGGTCATTTAGAGCTACGTACTTAGAGGTCATTTAGAACTACGAACTTAGGGGTCATTTAGAACCCACGTACTTAGAGGTCATTAAGAACTACGTATATGAGGTCTTTTAGAACCACGTACTTAGAGGACATTTAGAACCACGTACTTAGAGGTCATTTAGAACCACTTACTTAGAGGTCATTTAGAAGCACGTACTTAGAGGTCATTTAGAACCACATAGTTAGAGGTCATTTTGAACCACGGACTTAGAGGTCATTTAGAACTACGTATATGAGGTCATTTAGAACCACGTACTTAGAGGACATTTAGAACCACGTACTTAGAGGGCATTTGAACTAAGTATTATAGGTCATTTAGAACCACGTACTTAGAGGTCATTTAGAACCACATACTTAGAGGTCATTTAGAACTACGTACTTAGAGGTCATTTAGAACTACGTACTTTAAGGTCATTTAAATCCACGTACTTATGGTCATTTAGAACTACGTACTTAGAGGTCATTTAGAAGCACGTACATAGAGGTCATTTAGAACCACGTACTTAGAGGTCATCTAGAACAACGTACTTAGAGGTCAATTAGAACCACTTACTTAGATGTCATTTGGAAGTACGTACCTAGAGGTCATTTAGAACCACGTACTTAGAGGTCATTTAGAACCACGTACTTAGAGGTCATTTAGAACCACGTACTTAGAGGTCATCTAGAACAACGTACTTAGAGGTCATTTAGAACCACTTACTTAGATGTCATTTGGAAGTACGTACCTAGAGGTCATTTAGAACCACGTACTTAGAGGTCATTTAGAACCACGTACTTAGAGGTCATTTAGAACCAACGTACTTAGAGGTCATTTAGAACCAAACACTTGGAGGTCGTTTAGAACTACGTACTTAGAGGTAATTTAGAACCCACGTACTTAGAGGTCATTTAGAACTACGTACTTAGATGTCATTTAGAACTACGTACTTAGAGGTCATTTAGTACTACGTACTTAGAGGACATTTAGAACCAACAACTTAGAGATCATTTAGAACTACGTACTTAGAGGTCATTTAGAACCACGTACTCAGATGTCATTTAGAGCCTAAGTACTTAGAGGTCATATAGAACCACGTACATAGAGGTCATTTAGAACTACGTACATAGAGGTCATTTAGAGCTACGTACTTAGAGGTCATTTAGAACTACGAACTTAGGGGTCATTTCGAACTTACGTACTTAGAGGACATTTAGAACCACGTACTTAGAGGTCATTTAGAACCACTTACTTAGAAGTCATTTAGAACTACGTACTTAGAGGTCATTTAGAACCACGTACTCAGATGTCATTTAGAGCCTAAGTACTTAAAGGTCATATAGAACCACGTACATAGAGGTCATTTAGAACTACGTACATAGAGGTCATTTAGAGCTACGTGTTTAGAGGTCATTTAGAACTACGAACTTAGGGGTCATTTTGAACCCACGTTCTTAGAGGACATTTAGAACCACGTACTTAGAGGTCATTTAGAACCACTTACTTAGAAGTCATTTGGAAGCACGTACTTAGAGGTCATTTAGAACCACGTACTTAGAGGTCATTTAGAACTACGTATATGAGGTCATTTAGAACCACGTACTTAGAGGACATTTAGAACCACGTACTTAGAGGGCATTTAAACTAAGTATTTAGAGGTCATTTAGAACCACGTACTTAGAGGTCATTTAGTACCACATACTTAGAGGTCATTTAGAACTACGTACTTAGAGGTCATTTAGAACTACGTACTTTAAGGTCATTTAAATCCACGTACTTAGAGGTCATTTAGAAGCACGTACATAGAGGTCATTTAGAACCACTTACTTAGATGTCATTTGGAAGTACGTACCTAGAGGTCATTTAGAACCACGTACTTAGAGGTCATATAGAACCACGTACTTAGAGGTCATTTAGAACCCAGTACTTAGAGGTCATTTAGAACCAACTTTTTAGAGGTCATTTAGAACTACGTACTTAGAGGTCCTTTAGAACCACGTACATAGAGGTCATTTAGAACTACGTACTTAGAGGTCATTTAGAACTACGTATTTATAGGTCGTTTAGAACTACGAACTTAGGGGTCATTTAGAACCCACGTACTTAGAGGTCATTTAGAACCACGTAGTTAGAGGTCATCTAGAACAACGTACTTAGAGGTCATTTAGAACCACTTTCTTAGATGTCATTTGGAAGTACGTACCTAGAGGTCATTTAGAAGCACGTACTTAGAGGTCATTTAGAACCACGTAGTTAGAGGTCATTTAGAACCACGTACTTAGAGGTCATTTAGAACTACGTATATGAGGTCATTTAGAACCACGTACTTAGAGGACATATTTTAGAACCACGTACTTTGGTGTCATTTAGAACTACTGACTTAGATGTCATTTAGAACCAAGTACTTAGAGGTCATTTAGAACCTCGTACTTAGAATTCAATTAGAACTACGAACTTAGGGGTCATTTAGAACTACGTACTTAGAGGTGTTATAGAACTACGTTCTTAGAGGTCATTTAGGACTTCGTATTTAGAGGTCATTTAGAACCACGTACTTAGAGGTCATTTAGAACCCAGTACTTAGAGGTCATTTAGAACTACGTACTTAGAGGTCATTTAGAACTACGTAGCTAGAGGTCATTTAGGACCACGTACTTAGAGGACATTTAGAACCACGTACTTAGAGGGCATTTAAACTAAGTATTTAGAGGTCATTTAGAACCACGTACTTAGAGGTCATTTAGAACCACATACTTAGAGGTCATTTAGAACTACGTACTTAGAGGTCATTTAGAACTACGTACTTTAAGGTCATTTAAATCCACGTACTTAGACGTCATTTAGAAGCACGTACATAGAGGTCATTTAGAACCACTTACTTAGATGTCATTTGGAAGTACGTACCTAGAGGTCATTTAGAACCACGTACTTAGAGGTCATATAGAACCACGTACTAAGAGGTCATTTAGAACCCAGTACTTAGAGGTCATTTAGAACCAACTATTTAGAGGTCATTTAGAACTACGTACTTAGATGTCATTTAGAACCACGTACTTAGAGGTCATTTAGAACCACGTACTGAGAGGTCATTTAGACCCACGTACTTAGAGGTCATTTAGAACCACTTACTTAGAGGTCATTTAGAACTACGTATATGAGGTCATTTAGAACCACGTACTTAGAGGACATTTAGAACCTCGTACTTAGAGGTCAATTAGAAGCACGTACATAGAGGTCATTTAGAACCACTTACTTAGAGGTCATTTGGAACTACGTATCTAGAGGTATTTAGAACTACGTACTTAGACGTCATTTAGAACTACGTACTTAGAAGATATTTAGAACCACGTACTTAGAGGTCATTTAGAACCAACTATTTAGAGGTCATTTAGAACTACGTACTTAGATGTCATTTAGAACCACGTACTTAGAGGTCATTTAGAACCACGTACTGAGAGGTCATTTAGAAACACGTACTTAGAGGTCATTTAGAACCAACAACTTAGAGATCATTTAGAACTACGTACTTAGAGGTCATTTAGAACCACGTACTCAGATGTCATTTAGAGCCCACGTACCTAGAGGTCATATAGAACCACGTACATAGAGGTCATTTAGAACTACGTACTTAGAGGTCATTTAGAGCTACGTATTTAGAGGTCATTTAGAACCCACGTACTTAGAGGTCATTTAGAACTACGTATATGAGGTCTTTTAGAACCACGTACTTAGAGGACATTTAGAACCACGTACTTAGAGGTCATTTAGAACCAAGTACTTAGAGGTCATTTAGAACCAAGTACTTAGAGGTCATTTAGAACTACGTACTTAGAAGATATTTAGAACCACGTACTTAGAGGTCATTTAGAACCAACTTTTTAGAGGTCATTTAGAACTACGTACTTAGAGGTCTTTTAGAACCACGTACATAGAGGTCATTTAGAACTACGTACTTAGAGGTCATTTAGAACTACGTATTTAGAGGTCATTTAGAACCACGTACTTAGAGGACATTTAGAACCAACAACTTAGAGGTCATTTAGAACTACATACTTAGAGGTCATTTATAACGACGTACTCAGAGGTCATTTAGAACCACATACTTAGAGGTCGTTTAGAACTACTTACTTAGGGGTCATTTAGAACCACGTACTCTGAGGTCATTAATTTAGAACCAAGTACTTAGATGTCACTTAGAACCACATATATGAGGTCGTTTAGAATTACGTACTTAGAGGTCATTTAGAACTACGTACTTAGAGGTAATTTAGTACTACGTACTTAGGTGTCATTTAGAACTACTGATTTAGAGGTCATTTAGAACCAAGTACTTAGAGGTCATTTAGAACCACGTACTTATAGGTCATTTAGAACCTTGTACTTAGAGGTCATTTAGAACCACGTACTTATAGGATAGTTAGAACCATGTAAATAGAGGTCAGTTAGAACTACGTTCTAAGAGGTCATTTAGAACCCTTGAACTTAGAGGTCATTCAGAACCACGTACTTAGAGGTCATTTAGAACCACGTACTTAGAGGTGATTTAGAACCACGTACTTAGAGGTTATTTAGCACTAAGTATATAAGGTCATTTAGAACCCCGTACTTAGAGGACATTTTGAACCACGTACTTAGAAGTCATTTAGAAGAACCCACGTACTTAGAGGTCATTTAGAACCACGTACTAAGAGATCATATAGAACCACGTACTTAGAGGTCATTTAGAACCACATACTTAGAGGTCATTTAGAAACACTTACTTTGAGGTCATTTAGAACTACGTACCTAGAGGTCAATTAGAACTACGTACTTAGAGGTCATTTAGAACTACGTACTTAGAGGTAATATAGAACTACGTTCTTAGAGGTCATTTAGTACCACATACTTAGAGGTCATTTAGAACTACTTACTTAGAGGTCATTTAAAACTACGTACCTAGAGGTCATTTAGGACTACGTACTTAGAGGTCATTTAGAACTACTTACTTAGAGGACATTTGGAACTACGTATCTAGAGGTATTTAGAACTACGTACTTAGACGTCATTTAGAACTACGTACTTAGAAGATAGTTAGAAACACGTACTTAGAGGTCATTTAGAACCAACTATTTAGAGGTCATTTAGAACTACGTACTTAGATGTCATTTAGAACCACGTACTTAGAGGTCATTTAGAACCACGTACTGAGAGGTCATTTAGAACCACGTACTTAGAGGTCATTTAGAACCAACAACTTAGAGGTCATTTAGAACTACGTACTTAGAGATCATTTAGAACCACGTACTCAGATGTCATTTAGAGCCCACGTACTTAGAGGTCATATAGAACCACGTACATAGAGGTCATTTAGAACTACGTACTTAGAGGTCATTTAGAGCTTCGTATTTAGAGGTCATTTAGAACTACGAACTTAGGGGTCATTTAGAACCCACGTACTTAGAGGTCATTTAGAACTACGTATATGAGGTCTTTTAGAACCACGTACTTAGAGGACATTTAGAACCACGTACTTAGAGGTCATTTAGAACCACTTACTTAGAGTCATTTGGTAGTACGTACCTAGAGGTCATTTAGAACTACGTACTTAGGGGTCATTTAGAACTACTTACTTAGAGGTCATTTAGAAGCACGTACTTAGAGGTCATTTAGAACCACGTAGTTAGAGGTCATTTAGAACCACGTACTTAGAGGTCATTCAGAACTACGTATATGAGGTCATTTAGAACCACGTACTTAGAGGACATTTAGAACCACGTACTTAGAGGGCATTTGAACGAAGTATTTAGAGGTCATTTAGAACCACGTACTTAGAGGTCATTTAGAACCACATACTTAGAGGTCATTTAGAACTACGTACTTAGAGGTCATTTAGAACTACGTACTTTAAGGTCATTTAGAACCAAGTACTTAGAGGTCATTTAGATTCACGTACTTAGAGGTCATTTAGAACTACGTACTTAGGGGTCATTTAGAACTACTTACTTAGAGGTCATTTAGAACCCAGTATTTAGAGGTCATTTAGAACTACGTACTTAGAAGATATTTAGAACCACGTACTTAGAGGTCATTTAGAACCAACTTTTTAGAGGTCATTTAGAACTACGTACTTAGAGGTCCCTTAGAACCACGTACATAAAGGTCATTTAGAACTACGTACTTAGAGGTCATTTAGAACTACGTATTTATAGGTCGTTTAGAACTACGAACTTAGGGGTCATTTAGAACCCACGTACTTAGAGGTCATTTAGAACTACGTATATGAGGTCATTTAGAACCACGTACTTAGAGGACATTTAGAACCACGTACTTAGAGGTCATTTAGAACTTACGTACTTAGAGGTCATTTAGAACTACGTACTTAGAGGTAATTTAGTACTACGTACTTAGGTGTCATTTAGAACTACGTACTTAGAGGTCATTTAGAACGACGTACTCAGAGGTCTTTTGGAACCTACGTACTTAGAGGTCATTTAGAACCACTTACTTAGAGGTCATTTAGAACCACATACTTAGAGGTCGTTTAGAACTACTTACTTAGGGATCATTTAGAACCACGTACTCTGAGGTCATTTAGAACCACGTACTTAGAAGTCATTTAGAACCACGTACTTAGAGGTCATTTAGAACAACGTACTTAGAGGTCATTTTGAACCACGTACTTAGAGGTCATTTAGAACCAACGTACTAAGAGGTCATTTAGAACCAAACACTTAGAGGTCGTTTAGAACTACGTACTTAGAAGTCATTTAGAACCCACGTACTTAGAGGTCATTTAGAAACCACGTTCTTAGAGGTTATTTAGAACGAATTTCTTAGAGGTCATTTAGAACCCATGTACTTAGAGGTAATTTAGAACCCACGTACTTAGAGGTCATTTAGAACTACGTACTTAGAGGTCATTTAGTACTACGTACTTAGGGGTCATTTAGAACTACTTGCTTAGAGGTCATAGAACCATGTACTTAGAGGTCATTTAGATTCACGTACTTAGAGGTCATTTAGAACTACGTACTTAGGGGTCATTTAGAACTACTTACTTAAAGGTCATTTAGAACCACGTACTTATAGGTCATTTAGAACCACGTACTTAGAGGTCATTTAAAAAAACAACTTAGAGGTCATTTAGAACTACGTACTTAGAGGTCATTTAGAACCAAGTACTTAGAGGTCATTTAGAACCACGTACTTAGATGTCATTTAGAACCAAGTACTTAGAGGTCATTTAGAACCAAGTACTTAGAGGTCATTTAGAACTACGTACTTAGAAGATATTTAGAACCACGTACTTAGAGGTCATTTAGAACCAACTTTTTAGAGGTCATTTAGAACTACGTACTTAGAGGTCCTTTAGAACCACGTACATAGAGGTCATTTAGAACTACGTACTTAGAGGTCATTTAGAACTACGTATTTAGAGGTCATTTAGAACCACGTACTTAGAGGACATTTAGAACCAACAACTTAGAGGTCATTAGAACTACATACTTAGAGGTCATTTATAACGACGTACTCAGAGGTCATTTAGAACCTACGTACTTAGAGGTCATTTAGAACCACGTACTTAGAGGTCATTTAGAACCACATACTTAGAGGTCGTTTAGAACTACTTACTTAGGGGTCATTTAGAACCACGTACTCTGAGGTCATTAATTTAGAACCAAGTACTTAGAGGTCACTTAGAACCACATATTTGAGGTGGTTTAGAATTACGTACTTTGAGGTCATTTAGAACTTACGTACTTAGAGGTCATTTAGAACCACGTACTTAGAGGTTATTTAGCACTAAGTATATAAGGTCATTTAGAACAACGTACTTAGAGGACATTTAGAACCACGTACTTAGAAGTCATTAGAAGAACCCACGTACTTAGAGGTCATTTAGAACCACGTACTAAGAGGTCATATAGAACCACGTACTTAGAGGTCATTTAGAACTACGTACTTAGGAGTCATTTAGAACTACTTACTTAGAGGTCATTTAGAACCACATACTTAGAGGTCATTTAGAACTACGAACTTAGGGGTCATTTAGAACCCACGTACTTAGAGGTCATTTAGTACCCACGTACTTAGAGGTCATATAGAACCTCGTACTTAGAGGTCATTTAAAACCACTTACTTAGATGTCATTTGGAAGTACGTACCTAGAGGTCATTTAGAACTACGTACTTAGGGGTCATTTAGAACTACTTACTTAGAGGTCATTTAGAAGCACGTACTTAGAGGTCATTTAGAACCACGTACTTAGAGGTCATTTAGAACCACGTACTTAGAGGTTATTTAGCACTACGTATATAAGGTCATTTAGAACCACGTACTTAGAGGACATATTGAACCACGTACTTAGAAGTCATTTAGAAGAACCCACGTACTTAGAGGTCATTTAGAACCACGTACTAAGAGATCATATAGAACCACGTACTTAGAGGTCATTTAGAACCACTTACTTAGAGGTCATTTAGAACCACATACTTAGAGGTCATTTAGAACTACTTTCTTTGAGGTCATTTAGAACTACGTACCTAGAGGTCAATTAGAACTACGTACTTAGAGGTCATTTAGAACTACGTACTTAGAGGTAATATAGAACTACGTTCTTAGAGGTCATTTAGGACTTCGTACTTAGAGGTCATTTAGACCTACGTACTTATAGGTCATTTAGAACCACGTACTTAGACGTCATTTGGAACTACTTATCTAGAGGTATTTAGAACTACGTAGTTAGACGTCATTTAGAACTACGTACTTAGAAGATATTTAAAACCACGTACTTAGAGGTCATATAGAACCAACTATTTAGAGGTCATTTAGAACTACGTACTTAGATGTCATTTAGAACCACGTACTTAGAGGTCATTTAGAACCACGTACTGAGAGGTCATTTAGAACCACGTACTTAGAGGTCATTTAAAACCAACAACTTAGAGGTCATTTAGAACTACGTACTTAGAGGTCATTTTTAACCACGTACTCAGATGTCATTTAGAGCCCACGTACTTAGAGGTCATATAGAACCACGTACATAGAGGTCATTTAGAGCTACATATTTAGAGGTCATTTAGAACTACGAACTTAGGGGTCATTTAGAACCCACGTACTTAGAGGTCATTTAGAACTACGTATATAAGGTCTTTTAGAACCACGTACTTAGAGGACATTTAGAACCACGTTCATAGAGGTCATTTAGAACCACTTACTTAGAAGTCATTTGGTAGTACGTACCTAGAGGTCATTTAGAACTACGTACTTAGGGGTCATTTAGAACTACTTACTTAGAGGTCATTTAGAAGCACGTACTTAAAGGTCATTTAGAACTACGTATATGAGGTCATTTATTACCACGTACTTAGAGGACATTTAGAACCACGTACTTAGAGGGCATTTGAACTAAGTATTTAGAGGTCATTTAGAACCACGTACTTAGAGGTCATTTAGAACCACATACTTAGAGGTCATTTAGAACTCCGTACTTAGAGGTCATTTAGAACTACGTACTTAGAGGTCATTTAGAACTACGTACTTTAAGGTCATTTAAATCTACGTACTTATGGTCAATAAGTACTACGTACTTAGAGGTGATATAGAAGCACGTACATAGAGGTCATTTAGAACCACGTAGTTAGAGGTCATCTAGAACAACGTACTTAGAGATCATTTAGAACCACTTACTTAGATGTTATTTGGAAGTAAGTACCTATAGGTCATTTAGAAGCACGTACTTAGAGGTAATTTAGAACCACGTAGTTAGAGGTCATTTAGAACCTAGTACTTAGAGGTCATTTAGAACTACGTATATGAGGTCATTTAGAACCACGTACTTAGAGGACATTTAGAACCACGTACGTAGGTGTCATTTAGAGCTACTCACTTAGATGTCATTTAGAACCAAGTACTTAGAGGTCATTTAGAACCACGTACTTAGAGGTCATTTAGAACCTCGTACTTAGAGGTCATTTAGAACTACGAACTTAGGGGTCATTTAGACCTACGTACTTAGAGGTGTTATAGAACTACGTTCTTAGAGGTCATTTAGGACTTCGTACTTAGAGGTCATTTAGAACTACGTACTTAGAGGTCATTTAGAACCACATACTTAGAGGTCATTTAGAACTACTTACTAAGAGGTCATTTAGAACTACGTAGCTAGAGGTCATTTAGGACCATGTACTTAGAGGTCATTTAGAACCACTTACTTAGAGGTCATTTGGAACTACGTATCTAGAGGTATTTAAAACTACGTACTTAGACGTCATTTAGAACTACGTACTTAGAAGATATTTAGAACCACGTACTTAGAGGTCATTTAGAACCAACTATTTAGAGGTCATTTAGAACTACGTACTTAGATGTCATTTAGAACCACGTACTTAGAGGTCATTTAGAACCACGTACTGAGAGGTCATTTAGACCCACGTACTTAGAGGTCATTTAGAACCAACAACTTAGAGATCATTTAGAACTACGTACTTAGAGGTCAATTAGGATCACGTACTCAGATGTCATTTAGAGCCTAAGTACTTAGAGGTCATATAGAACCACGTACATAGAGGTCATTTAGAACTACGTACATAGATGTCATTTAGAGCTACGTACTTAGAGGTCATTTAGAACTACGAACTTAGGGGTCATTTAGAACCCACGTACTTAGAGGTCATTTAGAACTACGTATATGAGGTCTTTTAGAACCACGTACTTAGAGGACATTTAGAACCACGTACTTAGAGGTCATTTAGAACCACTTACTTAGAGGTCATTTAGAAGCACGTACTTAGAGGTCATTTAGAACCACGTAGTTAGAGGTCATTTAGAACCACGGACTTAGAGGTCATTTAGAACTACGTATATGAGGTCATTTAGAACCACGTACTTAGAGGACATTTAGAACCACGTACTTAGAGGGCATTTGAACTAAGTATTTAGAGGTCATTTAGAACCACGTACTTAGAATTCATTTAGAACCACATACTTAGAGGTCATTTAGAACTACGTACTTAAAGGTCATTTAGAACTACGTACTTTAAGGTCATTTAAATCCACGTACTTATGGTCATTTAGAACTACGTACTTAGAGGTCATTTAGAAGCACGTACATAGAGGTCATTTAGAACCACGTACTTAGAGGTCATCTAGAACAACGTACTTAGAGGTCATTTAGAACCACTTACTTAGATGTCATTTGGAAGTACGTACCTAGAGGTCATTTAGAACCACGTACTTAGAGGTCATTTAGAACCACGTACTTAGAGGTCATTTAGAACCAACGTACTTAGAGGTCATTTAGAACCAAACACTTGGAGGTCGTTTAGAACTACGTACTTAGAGGTCATTTAGAACCCACGTACTTAGAGGTCATTTAGAAACCACGTTCTTAGAGGTTATTTAGAACCAACTTCTTAGAGGTCATTTAGAACCCACGTACTTAGAGGTAATTTAGAACCCACGTACTTATAGGTCATTTAGAACCACGTACTTAGACGTCATTTGGAACTACTTATCTAGAGGTATTTAGAACTACGTAGTTAGACGTCATTTAGAACTACGTACTTAGAAGATATTTAAAACCACGTACTTAGAGGTCATATAGAACCAACTATTTAGAGGTCATTTAGAACTACGTACTTAGATGTCATTTAGAACCACGTACTTAGAGGTCATTTAGAACCACGTACTGAGAGGTCATTTAGAACCACGTACTTAGAGGTCATTTAGAACCAACAACTTAGAGGTCATTTAGAACTACGTACTTAGAGGTCATTTAGAACCACGTACTCAGATGTCATTTAGAGCCCACGTACTTAGAGGTCATATAGAACCACGTACATAGAGGTCATTTAGAGCTACGTATTTAGAGGTCATTTAGAACTACGAACTTAGGGGTCATTTAGAACCCACGTACTTAGAGGTCATTTAGAACTACGTATATAAGGTCTTTTAGAACTACGTATATAAGGTCTTTTAGAACCACGTACTTAGAGGACATTTAGAACCACGTACTTAGAGGTCATTTAGAACCACTTACTTAGAAGTCATTTGGTAGTACGTACCTAGAGGTCATTTAGAACTACTTACTTAGAGGTCATTTAGAAGCACGTACTTAGAGGTCATTTAGAACTACGTATATGAGGTCATTTATTACCACGTACTTAGAGGACATTTAGAACCACGTACTTAGAGGGCATTTGAACTAAGTATTTAGAGGTCATTTAGAACCACGTACTTAGAGGTCATTTAGAACCACATACTTAGAGGTCATTTAGAACTACGTACTTAGAGGTCATTTAGAACTACGTACTTTAAGGTCATTTAAATCTACGTACTTATGGTCAATAAGTACTACGTACTTAGAGGTGATATAGAAGCACGTACATAGAGGTCATTTAGAACCACGTAGTTAGAGGTCATCTAGAACAACGTACTTAGAGGTCATTTAGAACCACTTACTTAGATGTTATTTGGAAGTACGTACCTATAGGTCGTTTAGAAGCACGTACTTAGAGGTAATTTAGAACCACGTAGTTAGAGGTCATCTAGAACAACGTACTTAGAGGTCATTTAGAACCACTTACTTAGATGTTATTTGGAAGTACGTACCTATAGGTCGTTTAGAAGCACGTACTTAGAGGTAATTTAGAACCACGTAGTTAGAGGTCATTTAGAACCTAGTACTTAGAGGTCATTTAGAACTACGTATATGAGGTCATTTAGAACCACGTACTTAGAGGACATTTAGAACCACGTACTTAGGTGTCATTTAGAACTACTCACTTAGATGTCATTTAGAACCAAGTACTTAGAGGTCATTTAGAACCACGTACTTAGAGGTCATTTAGAACCTCGTACTTAGAGGTCATTTAGAACTACGAACTTAGGGGTCATTTAGACCTACGTACTTGGAGGTGTTATAGAACTACGTTCTTAGAGGTCATTTAGGACTTCGTACTTAGAGGTCATTTAGAACTACGTACTTAGAGGTCATTTAGAACCACATACTTAGAGGTCATTTAGAACTACTTACTAAGAGGTCATTTAGAACCACATACTTAGAGGTCATTTAGAACTACGTACTTAGAGGTCATTTAGAACTACGTACTTTAAGGTCATTTGAATCTACGTACTTATGGTCAATAAGTACTACGTACTTAGAGGTGATTTAGAAGCACGTACATAGAGGTCATTTAGAACCACGTAGTTAGAGGTCATCTAGAACAACGTACTTAGAGGTCATTTAGAACCACTTACTTAGATGTTATTTGGAAGTACGTACCTATAGGTCATTTAGAAGCACGTACTTAGAGGTCATTTAGAACCACGTAGTTAGAGGTCATTTAGAACCTAGTACTTAGAGGTCATTTAGAACTACGTATATGAGGTCATTTAGAACCACGTACTTAGAGGACATTTAGAACCACGTACTTAGGTGTCATTTAGAACTACTCACTTAGATGTCATTTAGAACCAAGTACTTAGAGGTCATTTAGAACCACGTACTTAGAGGTCATTTAGAACCTCGTACTTAGAGGTCATTTAGAACCACGTACTTAGAGGTCATTTAGAACCTCGTACTTAGAGGACATTTAGAACCACGTACTTAGTTGTCATTTAGAACTACTCACTTAGATGTCATTTAGAACCACGTACTTAGAGGTCATTTAGAACCACGTACTTAGAGGTCATTTAGAACCTCGTACTTAGAGGTCATTTAGAACTACGAACTTAGGGGTCATTTAGAACTACGTACTTAGAGGTGTTATAGAACTACGTTCTTAGAGGTCATTCAGGACTTCGTACTTAGAGGTCATTTAGAACTACGTACTTAGAGGTCATTTAGAACCACATACTTAGAGGTAATTTAGAACTACTTACTAAGAGGTCATTTAGAACTACGTAGCTAGAGGTCATTTAGGACCACGTACTTAGAGGTCATTTAGAACCACTTACTTAGAGGTCATTTGTAACTACGTATCTAGAGGTATTTAAAACTACGTACTTAGACGTCATTTAGAACTACGTACTTAGAAGATATTTAGAACCACGTACTTAGAGGTCATTTAGAACCAAATATTTAGAGGTCATTTAGAACTACGTACTTAGATGTCATTTAGAACTACGTACTTAGAGGTCATTTAGAACCACGTACTGAGAGGTCATTTAGACCCACGTACTTAGAGGTCATTTAGAACCAACAACTTAGAGATCATTTAGAACTACGTACTTAGAGGTCGCTTAGAACCACGTACTCAGATGTCATTTAGAGCCTAAGTACTTAGAGGTCATATAGAACCACGTACATAGAGGTCATTTAGAAGTACGTACATAGAGGTCATTTAGAGCTACGTACTTAGAGGTCATTTAGAACTACGAACTTAGGGGTCATTTAGAACCCACGTACTTAGAGGTCATTAAGAACTACGTATATGAGGTCTTTTAGAACCACGTACTTAGAGGACATTTAGAACCACGTACTTAGAGGTCATTTAGAACCACTTACTTAGAGGTCATTTAGAAGCACGTACTTAGAGGTCATTTAGAACCACATAGTTAGAGGTCATTTTGAACCACGGACTTAGAGGTCATTTAGAACTACGTATATGAGGTCATTTAGAACCACGTACTTAGAGGACATTTAGAACCACGTACTTAGAGGGCATTTGAACTAAGTATTATAGGTCATTTAGAACCACGTACTTAGAGGTCATTTAGAACCACATACTTAGAGGTCATTTAGAACTACGTACTTAGAGGTCATTTAGAACTACGTACTTTAAGGTCATTTAAATCCACGTACTTATGGTCATTTAGAACTACGTACTTAGAGGTCATTTAGAAGCACGTACATAGAGGTCATTTAGAACCACGTACTTAGAGGTCATCTAGAACAACGTACTTAGAGGTCAATTAGAACCACTTACTTAGATGTCATTTGGAAGTACGTACCTAGAGGTCATTTAGAACCACGTACTTAGAGGTCATTTAGAACCACGTACTTAGAGGTCATTTAGAACCACGTACTTAGAGGTCATCTAGAACAACGTACTTAGAGGTCATTTAGAACCACTTACTTAGATGTCATTTGGAAGTACGTACCTAGAGGTCATTTAGAACCACGTACTTAGAGGTCATTTAGAACCACGTACTTAGAGGTCATTTAGAACCAACGTACTTAGAGGTCATTTAGAACCAAACACTTGGAGGTCGTTTAGAACTACGTACTTAGAGGTAATTTAGAACCCACGTACTTAGAGGTCATTTAGAACTACGTACTTAGATGTCATTTAGAACTACGTACTTAGAGGTCATTTAGTACTACGTACTTAGAGGACATTTAGAACCAACAACTTAGAGATCATTTAGAACTACGTACTTAGAGGTCATTTAGAACCACGTACTCAGATGTCATTTAGAGCCTAAGTACTTAGAGGTCATATAGAACCACGTACATAGAGGTCATTTAGAACTACGTACATAGAGGTCATTTAGAGCTACGTACTTAGAGGTCATTTAGAACTACGAACTTAGGGGTCATTTCGAACTTACGTACTTAGAGGACATTTAGAACCACGTACTTAGAGGTCATTTAGAACCACTTACTTAGAAGTCATTTAGAACTACGTACTTAGAGGTCATTTAGAACCACGTACTCAGATGTCATTTAGAGCCTAAGTACTTAAAGGTCATATAGAACCACGTACATAGAGGTCATTTAGAACTACGTACATAGAGGTCATTTAGAGCTACGTGTTTAGAGGTCATTTAGAACTACGAACTTAGGGGTCATTTTGAACCCACGTTCTTAGAGGACATTTAGAACCACGTACTTAGAGGTCATTTAGAACCACTTACTTAGAAGTCATTTGGAAGCACGTACTTAGAGGTCATTTAGAACCACGTACTTAGAGGTCATTTAGAACTACGTATATGAGGTCATTTAGAACCACGTACTTAGAGGACATTTAGAACCACGTACTTAGAGGGCATTTAAACTAAGTATTTAGAGGTCATTTAGAACCACGTACTTAGAGGTCATTTAGTACCACATACTTAGAGGTCATTTAGAACTACGTACTTAGAGGTCATTTAGAACTACGTACTTTAAGGTCATTTAAATCCACGTACTTAGAGGTCATTTAGAAGCACGTACATAGAGGTCATTTAGAACCACTTACTTAGATGTCATTTGGAAGTACGTACCTAGAGGTCATTTAGAACCACGTACTTAGAGGTCATATAGAACCACGTACTTAGAGGTCATTTAGAACCCAGTACTTAGAGGTCATTTAGAACCAACTTTTTAGAGGTCATTTAGAACTACGTACTTAGAGGTCCTTTAGAACCACGTACATAGAGGTCATTTAGAACTACGTACTTAGAGGTCATTTAGAACTACGTATTTATAGGTCGTTTAGAACTACGAACTTAGGGGTCATTTAGAACCCACGTACTTAGAGGTCATTTAGAACCACGTAGTTAGAGGTCATCTAGAACAACGTACTTAGAGGTCATTTAGAACCACTTTCTTAGATGTCATTTGGAAGTACGTACCTAGAGGTCATTTAGAAGCACGTACTTAGAGGTCATTTAGAACCACGTAGTTAGAGGTCATTTAGAACCACGTACTTAGAGGTCATTTAGAACTACGTATATGAGGTCATTTAGAACCACGTACTTAGAGGACATATTTTAGAACCACGTACTTTGGTGTCATTTAGAACTACTGACTTAGATGTCATTTAGAACCAAGTACTTAGAGGTCATTTAGAACCTCGTACTTAGAATTCAATTAGAACTACGAACTTAGGGGTCATTTAGAACTACGTACTTAGAGGTGTTATAGAACTACGTTCTTAGAGGTCATTTAGGACTTCGTATTTAGAGGTCATTTAGAACCACGTACTTAGAGGTCATTTAGAACCCAGTACTTAGAGGTCATTTAGAACTACGTACTTAGAGGTCATTTAGAACTACGTAGCTAGAGGTCATTTAGGACCACGTACTTAGAGGACATTTAGAACCACGTACTTAGAGGGCATTTAAACTAAGTATTTAGAGGTCATTTAGAACCACGTACTTAGAGGTCATTTAGAACCACATACTTAGAGGTCATTTAGAACTACGTACTTAGAGGTCATTTAGAACTACGTACTTTAAGGTCATTTAAATCCACGTACTTAGACGTCATTTAGAAGCACGTACATAGAGGTCATTTAGAACCACTTACTTAGATGTCATTTGGAAGTACGTACCTAGAGGTCATTTAGAACCACGTACTTAGAGGTCATATAGAACCACGTACTAAGAGGTCATTTAGAACCCAGTACTTAGAGGTCATTTAGAACCAACTATTTAGAGGTCATTTAGAACTACGTACTTAGATGTCATTTAGAACCACGTACTTAGAGGTCATTTAGAACCACGTACTGAGAGGTCATTTAGACCCACGTACTTAGAGGTCATTTAGAACCACTTACTTAGAGGTCATTTAGAACTACGTATATGAGGTCATTTAGAACCACGTACTTAGAGGACATTTAGAACCTCGTACTTAGAGGTCAATTAGAAGCACGTACATAGAGGTCATTTAGAACCACTTACTTAGAGGTCATTTGGAACTACGTATCTAGAGGTATTTAGAACTACGTACTTAGACGTCATTTAGAACTACGTACTTAGAAGATATTTAGAACCACGTACTTAGAGGTCATTTAGAACCAACTATTTAGAGGTCATTTAGAACTACGTACTTAGATGTCATTTAGAACCACGTACTTAGAGGTCATTTAGAACCACGTACTGAGAGGTCATTTAGAAACACGTACTTAGAGGTCATTTAGAACCAACAACTTAGAGATCATTTAGAACTACGTACTTAGAGGTCATTTAGAACCACGTACTCAGATGTCATTTAGAGCCCACGTACCTAGAGGTCATATAGAACCACGTACATAGAGGTCATTTAGAACTACGTACTTAGAGGTCATTTAGAGCTACGTATTTAGAGGTCATTTAGAACCCACGTACTTAGAGGTCATTTAGAACTACGTATATGAGGTCTTTTAGAACCACGTACTTAGAGGACATTTAGAACCACGTACTTAGAGGTCATTTAGAACCAAGTACTTAGAGGTCATTTAGAACCAAGTACTTAGAGGTCATTTAGAACTACGTACTTAGAAGATATTTAGAACCACGTACTTAGAGGTCATTTAGAACCAACTTTTTAGAGGTCATTTAGAACTACGTACTTAGAGGTCTTTTAGAACCACGTACATAGAGGTCATTTAGAACTACGTACTTAGAGGTCATTTAGAACTACGTATTTAGAGGTCATTTAGAACCACGTACTTAGAGGACATTTAGAACCAACAACTTAGAGGTCATTTAGAACTACATACTTAGAGGTCATTTATAACGACGTACTCAGAGGTCATTTAGAACCACATACTTAGAGGTCGTTTAGAACTACTTACTTAGGGGTCATTTAGAACCACGTACTCTGAGGTCATTAATTTAGAACCAAGTACTTAGATGTCACTTAGAACCACATATATGAGGTCGTTTAGAATTACGTACTTAGAGGTCATTTAGAACTACGTACTTAGAGGTAATTTAGTACTACGTACTTAGGTGTCATTTAGAACTACTGATTTAGAGGTCATTTAGAACCAAGTACTTAGAGGTCATTTAGAACCACGTACTTATAGGTCATTTAGAACCTTGTACTTAGAGGTCATTTAGAACCACGTACTTATAGGATAGTTAGAACCATGTAAATAGAGGTCAGTTAGAACTACGTTCTAAGAGGTCATTTAGAACCCTTGAACTTAGAGGTCATTCAGAACCACGTACTTAGAGGTCATTTAGAACCACGTACTTAGAGGTGATTTAGAACCACGTACTTAGAGGTTATTTAGCACTAAGTATATAAGGTCATTTAGAACCACGTACTTAGAGGACATTTAGAACCACGTACTTAGAAGTCATTAGAAGAACCCACGTACTTAGAGGTCATTTAGAACCACGTACTAAGAGGTCATATAGGACCACGTACTTAGAGGTCATTTAGAACTACGTACTTAGGAGTCATTTAGAACTACTTACTTAGAGGTAATTTAGAACCACATACTTAGAGGTCATTTAGAACTACGAACTTATGGGTCATTTAGAACCCACGTACTTAGAGGTCATTTAGTACCCACGTACTTAGAGGTCATATAGAACCTCGTACTTAGAGGTCATTTAAAACCACTTACTTAGATGTCATTTGGAAGAACGTACCTAGAGGTCATTTAGAACTACGTACTTAGGGGTCATTTAGAACTACTTACTTAGAGGTCATTTAGAAGCACGTACTTAGAGGTCATTTAGAACCACGTACTTAGAGGTCATTTAGAACTACGTAGCTAGAGGTCATTTAGGACCACGTACTTAGAGGTCATTTAGAACCACTTACTTAGAGGTCATTTAGAACTACGTATATGAGGTCATTTAGAACCACGTACTTAGAGGTCATTTAGAACCACATACTTAGAGGTCATTTAGAACTACGTACTTAGAGGTCATTTAGAACTACGTACTTTAAGGTCATTTAAATCCACGTACTTAGAGGTCATTTAGAAGCACGTACATAGAGGACATTTAGAACCACGTACTTAGAGGTCATCTAGAACAACGTACTTAGAGGTCATTTAGAACCACTTACTTAGATGTCATTTGGAAGTATGTACCTAGAGGTCATTTAGAACCACGTACTTAGAGGTCATTTAGAACCACGTACTTAGAGGTCATTTAGAACCCAGGACTTAGCGGTCATTTAGAACTACGTACTTAGAAGATATTTAGAACCACGTACTTAGAGGTCATTTAGAACCAACTTTTTAGAGGTCATTTAGAACTACGTACTTAGAGGTCCTTTAGAACCACGTACATAGAGGTCATTTAGAACTACGTACTTAGAGGTCATTTAGAACTACGTATTTATAGGTCGTTTAGAACTACGAACTTAGGGGTCATTTAGAACCCACGTACTTAGAGGTCATTTAGAACCACGTAGTTAGAGGTCATCTAAAACAACGTACTTAGAGGTCATTTAGAACCACTTTCTTAGATGTCATTTGGAAGTACGTACCTAGAGGTCATTTAGAAGCACGTACTTAGAGGTCATTTAGAACCACGTAGTTAGAGGTCATTTAGAACCACGTACTTAGAGGTCATTTAGAACTACGTATATGAGGTCATTTAGAACCACGTACTTAGAGGACATTTAGAACCACGTACTTTGGTGTCATTTAGAACTACTGACTTAGATGTCATTTAGAACCAAGTACTTAGAGGTCATTTAGAACCTCGTACTTAGAGGTCAATTAGAACTACGAACTTAAGGGTCATTTAGAACTACGTACTTAGAGGTGTTATAGAACTACGTTCTTAGAGGTCATCTAGGACTTCGTACTTAGAGGTCATTTAGAACTACGTACTTAGAGGTCATTTAGAACCACATACTTAGAGGTCATTTAGAACTACTTACTTAGAGGTCATTTAGAACTACGTACCTAGAGGTCATTTAGGACCACGTACTTAGAGGTCATTTAGAACCACTTACTTAGAGGTCATTTGGAACTACGTATCTAGAGGTATTTAGAACTACGTACTTAGACGTCATTTAGAACTACGTACTTAGAAGATATTTAGAACCACGTACTTAGAGGTCATTTAGAACCAACTATTTAGAGGTCATTTAGAACTACGTACTTAGATGTCATTTAGAACAACGTACTTAGAGGTCATTTGTGAACCACATACTTAGAGGTCATTTAGAACTACGTACTTAGAGGTCATTTAGAACTACGTACTTTAAGGTCATTTAAATCAACGTACTTAGAGGTCATTTAGAAGCACGTACATAGAGGTCATTTAGAACCACGTACTTAGAGGTCATCTAGAACAACGTACTTAGAGGTCATTTAGAACCACTTATTTAGATGTCATTTGGAAGTACGTACCTAGAGGTCATTTAGAACCACGTACTTAGAGGTCATTTAGAACCACGTACTTAGAGGTCATTTAGAACCCAGTACTTAGAGGTCATTTAGAACTACGTACTTAGAAGATATTTAGAACCACGTACTTAGAGGTCATTTAGAACCAACTTTTTAGAGGTCATTTAGAACTACGTACTTAGAGGTCCTTTAGAACCACGTACATAGAGGTCATTTAGAACTACGTACTTAGAGGTCATTTAGAACTACGTATTTATAGGTCGTTTAGAACGACGAACTTAGGGGTCATTTAGAACCCACGTACTTAGAGGTCATTTAGAACTACGTAGTTAGAGGTCATCTAGAACAACGTACTTAGAGGTCATTTAGAACCACTTTCTTAGATGTCATTTGGAAGTACGTACCTAGAGGTCATTTAGAAGCACGTACTTAGAGGTCATTTAGAACCACGTACTTAGAGGTCATTTAGAACTACGTATATGAGGTCATTTAGAACCACGTACTTAGAGGTCATTTAGAACCACTTACTTAGAGGTCATTTAGAACTACGTACTTAGAGGTCATTTAGAACTAGGTACTTTAAGGTCATTTAAATCCACGTACTTAGAGGTCATTTAGAAGCACGTACATAGAGGTCATTTAGAACCACGTACATAGAGGTCATTTAGAACTACGTATTTATATGTCGTTTAGAACTACGAACTTAGGGGTCATTTAGAACCCACGTACTTAGAGGTCATTTAGAACCACGTAGTTAGAGGTCATCTAGAACAACCTACTTAGAGGTCTTTTAGAACCACTTTCTTAGATGTCATTTGGAAGTACGTACCTAGAGGTCATTTAGAAGCACGTACTTAGAGGTCATTTAGAACCACGTAGTTAGAGGTCATTTAGAACCACGTCCTTAGAGGTCATTTAGAACTACGTATATGAGGTCATTTAGAACTACGTACTTAGAGGACATTTAGAACCACGTACTTTGGTGTCATTTAGAACTACTGACTTAGATGTCATTTAGAACCAAGTACTTAGAGGTCATTTAGAACCTCGTACTTAGAGGTCAATTAGAACTACGAACTTAGGGGTCATTTATAACTACGTACTTAGAGGTGTTATAGAACTACGTTCTTAGAGGTCATTTAGGACTTCGTACTTAGAGGTCATTTAGAACTACGTACCTAGAGGTCATTTAGGACCACGTACTTAGAGGTCATTTAGAACCACTTACTTAGAGGTCATTTGGAACTACGTATCTAGAGGTATTTAGAACTACGTACTTAGACGTCATTTAGAACTACGTACTTAGAAGATATTTAGAACCACGTACTTAGAGGTCATTTAGAACCAACTATTTAGAGGTCATTTAGAACTACGTACTTAGATGTCATTAAGAACCACGTACTTAGAGGTCATTTAGAACCACGTACTGAGAGGTCATTAAGAAACACGTACTTAGAGGTCATTTAGAACCAACAACTTAGAGATCATTTAGAACTACGTACTTAGAGGTCATTTAGAACCACGTACTCAGATGTCATTTAGAGCCCACGTACCTAGAGGTCATATAGAACCACGTACATAGAGGTCATTTAGAACTACGTACTTAGAGGTCATTTAGAGCTACGTATTTAGAGGTCATTTAGAACCCACGTACTTAGAGGTCATTTAGAACTACGTATATGAGGTCTTTTAGAACCACGTACTTAGAGGACATTTAGAACCACGTACTTAGAGGTCATTTAGAACCAAGTACTTAGAGGTCATTTAGAACCAAGTACTTAGAGGTCATTTAGAACTACGTACCTAGAAGATATTTAGAACCACGTACTTAGAGGACATTTAGAACCACGTACTTAGAGGGCATTTGAACTAAGTATTTAGAGGTCATTTAGAACCACGTACTTAGAGGTCATTTAGAACCACATACTTAGAGGTCATTTAGAACTACGTACTTAGAGGTCATTTAGAACCACTTACTTAGATGTCATTTGGAAGTACGTACCTAGAGGTCATTTAGAACCACGTACTTAGAGGTCGTTTAGAACCACGTACTTAGAGGTCATTTAGAACCCAGTACTTAGAGGTCATTTAGAACTACGTACTTAGAAGATATTTAGAACCACGTACTTAGAGGTCATTTAGAACCAACTTTTTAGAGGTCATTTAGAACTACGTACTTAGAGGTCCTTTAGAACAACGTACATAGAGGTCATTTAGAACTACGTACTTAGAGGTCATTTAGAACTACGTATTTATAGGTCGTTTAGAACTACGAACTTAGGGGTCATTTAGAACCCACGTACTTAGAGGTCATTTAGAACCACGTAGTTAGAGGTCATCTAGAACAACGTACTTAGAGGTCATTTAGAACCACGTACTTAGAGGTCATTTAGAACTACGTATATGAGGTCATTTAGAACCACGTACTTAGAGGACATTTAGAACCACGTACTTTGGTGTCATTTAGAACTACTGACTTAGATGTCATTTAGAACCAAGTACTTAGAGGTCATTTAGAACCTCGTACTTAGAGGTCAATTAGAACTACGAACTTAGGGGTCATTTAGAACTACGTACTTAGAGGTGTTATAGAACTACGTTCTTAGAGGTCATTTAGGACTTCGTACTTAGAGGTCATTTAGAACCACGTACTTAGAGGTCATTTAGAACCCAGTACTTAGAGGTCATTTAGAACTACGTACTTAGAGGTCATTTAGAACTACGTAGCTAGAGGTCATTTAGGACCACGCACTTAGAGGTCATTTAGAACCACTTACTTAGAGGTCATTTGGAACTACGTATCTAGAGGTATTTAAAACTACGTACTTAGACGTCATTTAGAACTACGTACTTAGAGGTCATTTAGAACTGCGTATATGAGGTCTTTTAGAACCACGTACTTAGAGGACATTTAGAACCACGTACTTAGAGGTCATTTAGAACCACTTACTTAGAAGTCATTTGGAAGTACGTAGTTTGAGGTCATTTAGAACCACGTACTTAGAGGTCATTTAGAACTACGTATATGGGGTCATTTAGAACCACGTACTTAGAGGACATTTAGAACCACGTACTTAGAGGGCATTTGAACTAAGTATTTAGAGGTCATTTAGAACCACGTACTTAGAGGTCATTTAGAACCACATACTTAGAGGTCATTTAGAACTACGTACTTAGAGGTCATTTAGAACTACGTACTTTAAGGTCATTTAAATCCACGTACTTATGGTCATTTAGAACTACGTACTTAGAGGTCATTTAGAAGCACGTACATAGAGGTCATTTAGAACCACGTACTTAGAGGTCATCTAGAACAACGTATTTAGAGGTCATTTAGAACCACTTACTTAGATGTCATTTGGAAGTACGTACCTAGAGGTCATTTAGAACGACGTACTTAGAGGTCATTTAGAACCACGTACTTAGAGGTCATTTAGAACCAACGTACTTAGAGGTCATTTAGAACTAAACACTTAGAGGTCGTTTAGAACTTCGTACTTAGAGGTCATTTAGAACCCACGTACTTAGAGGTCATTTAGAAACCACGTTCTTAGAGGTTATTTAGAACCAACTTCTTAGAGGTCATTTAGAACCCACGAACTTAGAGGTAATTTAGAACCCACGTACTTAGAGGTCATTTAGAACTACGTACTTAGAGGTCATTTAGAACTACGTACTTAGAGGTCATTTAGTACTACGTACTTAGGGGTCATTTAGAACTACTTACTTAGAGGTCATTTAGAACCACGTACTTATAGGTCATTTAGAACCACGTACTTAGAGGTCATTTAGAACCACGTACTGAGAGGTCATTTAGACCCACGTACTTAGAGGTCATTTAGAACCACTTACTTAGAAGTCATTTGGAAGTACGTACTTAGAGGTCATTTAGAACTACGTACTTAGGGGTCATTTAGAACCACTTACTTAGAGGTCATTTAGAAGCACGTACTTAGAGGTCATTTAGAACCACGTACTTAGAGGTCATTTAGAACTACGTATATGAGGTCATTTAGAACCACGTACTTAGAGGACATTTAGAACCACGTACTTAGAGGGCATTTGAACTAAGTATTTAGAGGTCATTTAGAACCACGTACTTAGAGGTCATTTAGAACCACATACTTAGAGGTCATTTAGAACTACGTACTTAGAGGTCATTTAGAACTACGTACTTTAAGGTCATTTAAATCCACGTACTTAGAGGTCATTTAGAAGCACGTACTTAGAGGTCATCTAGAACAACGTACTTAGAGGTCATTTAGAACCACTTACCTAGATGTCATTTGGAAGTACGTACCTAGAGGTCATTTAGAACCACGTACTTAGAGGTCATTTAGAACCACGTACTTAGAGGTCATTTAGAACCCAGTACTTAGAGGTCATTTAGAACTACGTACTTAGAAGATATTTAGAACCACGTACTTAGAGGTCATTTAGAACCAACTTTTTAGAGGTCATTTAGAACTACGTACTTAGAGGTCCTTTAGAACCACGTACATAGAGGTCATTTAGAACTACGTACTTAGAGGTCATTTAGAACTACGTATTTATAGGTCGTTTAGAACTACGAACTTAGGGGTCATTTAGAACCCACGTACTTAGAGGTCATTTAGAACCACGTAGTTAGAGGTCATCTAGAACAACGTACTTAGAGGTCATTTAGAACCACTTTCTTAGATGTCATTTGAAAGTACGTACCTAGAGGTAATTTAGAAGCACGTACTTAGAGGTCATTTAGAACCACGTAGTTAGAGGTCATTTAGAACCACGTACTTAGAGGTCATTTAGAACTACGTATATGATTTCATTTAGAACCACGTACTTAGAGGACATTTAGAACCACGTACTTTGGTGTCATTTAGAACTACTGACTTAGATGTCATTTAGAACCAAGTACTTAGAGGTCATTTAGAACCTCGTACTTAGAGGTCAATTAGAACTACGAACTTAGGGGTCAATTAGAACTACGTACTTAGAGGTGTTATAGAACTACGTTCTTAGAGGTCATTTAGGACTTCGTACTTAGAGGTCATTTAGAACTACGTACCAAGAGGTCATTTAGGACCACGTACTTAGAGGTCATTTAGAACCACTTACTTAGAGGTCATTTGGAACTACGTATCTAGAGGTATTTAGAACTACGTACTTAGACGTCATTTAGAACTACGTACTTAGAAGATATTTAGAACCACGTACTTAGAGGTCATTTAGAACCAACTATTTAGAGGTCATTTAGAACTACGTACTTAGATGTCATTTAGAACCACGTACATAGAGGTCATTTAGAACCACGTACTGAGAGGTCATTTAGAAACACGTACTTAGAGGTCATTTAGAACCAACAACTTAGAGATCATTTAGAACTACGTACTTAGTGGTCATTTAGAAGCACGTACTCAGATGTCATTTAGAGCCCACGTACCTAGAGGTCATATAGAACCACGTACATAGAGGTCATTTAGAACTACGTACTTAGAGGTCATTTAGAGCTACGTATTTAGAGGTCATTTAGAACCCACGTACTTAGAGGTCATTTAGAACTACGTATATGAGGTCTTTTAGAACTACGTACTTAGAGGACATTTAGAACCACGTACTTAGAGGTCATTTAGAACCAAGTACTTAGAGGTCATTTAGAACTAAGTACTTAGAGGTCATTTAGAACTACGTACTTAGAAGATATTTAGAACCACGTACTTAGAGGTCATTTAGAACCAACTTTTTAGAGGTCATTTAGAACTACGTACTTAGAGGTATTTTAGAACCACGTACATAGAGGTCATTTAGAACTACGTACTTAGAGGTCATTTAGAACTACGTATTTAGAGGTCATTTAGAACCACGTACTTAGAGGACATTTAGAACCAACAACTTAGAGGTCATTTAGAACTACATACTTAGAGGTCATTTATAACGACGTACTCAGAGGTCATTTAGAACCTACGTACTTAGAGGTCATTTAGAACCACGTACTTAGAGGTCATTTAGAACCACATACTTAGAGGTCGTTTAGAACTACTTACTTAGGGGTCATTTAGAACCACGTACTCTGAGGTCATTAATTTAGAACCAAGTACTTAGAGGTCACTTAGAACCACATATATGAGGTCGTTTAGAATTACGTACTTAGAGGTCATTTAGAACTACGTACTTAGAGGTAATTTAGTACTACGTACATAGGTGTAATTCAGAACTACTGATTTAGAGGTCATTTAGAACCAAGTACTTAGAGGTCATTTAGAACCACGTACTTAGAGGTCATTTAGAACCTCGTACTTAGAGGTCATTTAGAACCACGTACTTATAGGATAGTTAGAACCATGTAATTAGAGGTCAGTTAGAACTACGTTCTAAGAGGTCATTTAGAACCCTTGAACTTAGAGGTCATTCAGAACCACGTACTTAGAGGTCATTTAGAACCACGTACTTAGAGGTGATTTAGAACCACGTACTTAGAGGTTATTTAGCACTAAGTATATAAGGTCATTTAGAACCACGTACTTAGAGGACATTTAGAACCACGTACTTAGAAGTCATTAGAAGAACCCACGTACTTAGAGGTCATTTAGAACCACGTACTAAGAGGTCATATAGGACCACGTACTTAGAGGTCATTTAGAACTACGTACTTAGGAGTCATTTAGAACTACTTACTTAGAGGTCATTTAGAACCACATACTTAGAGGTCATTTAGAACCACGAACTTATGGGTCATTTAGAACCCACGTACTTAGAGGTCATTTAGTACCCACGTACTTAGAGGTCATATAGAACCTCGTACTTAGAGGTCATTTATAACCACTTACTTAGATGTCATTTGGAAGTACGTACCTAGAGGTCATTTAGACCTACGTACTTAGGGGTCATTTAGAACTACTTACTTAGAGGTCATTTAGAAGCACGTACTTAGAGGTCATTTAGAACCACGTACTTAGAGGTCATTTAGAACTACGTAGCTAGAGGTCATTTAGGACCACGTACTTAGAGGTCATTTAGAACCACTTACTTAGAGGTCATTTAGAACTACGTATATGAGGTCATTTAGAACCACGTACTTAGAGGACATTTAGAACCACGTACTTAGAGGGCATTTGAACTAAGTATTTAGAGGTCATTTAGAACCACGTACTTAGAGGTCATTTAGAACCACATACTTAGAGGTCATTTAGAACTACGTACTTAGAGGTCATTTAGAACTACGTACTTTAAGGTCATTTAAATCCACGTACTTAAAGGTCATTTAGAAGCACGTACATAGAGGTCATTTAGAACCACGTACTTAGAGGTCATCTAGAACAACGTACTTAGAGGTCATTTAGAACCACTTACTTAGATGTCATTTGGAAGTACGTACCTAGAGGTCATTTAGAACCACGTACTTAGAGGTCATTTAGAACCACGTACATAGAGGTCATTTAGAACCCAGTACTTAGAGGTCATTTAGAACTACGTACTTAGAAGATATTTAGAACCACGTACTTAGAGGTCATTTAGAACCAACTTTTTAGAGGTCATTTAGAACTACGTACTTAGAGGTCCTTTAGAACCACGTACATAGAGGTCATTTAGAACTACGTACTTAGAGGTCATTTAGAACTACGTATTTATAGGTCGTTTAGAACT
Source organism: Aphrophora alni (assembly GCA_963513935.1). NCBI lineage: Eukaryota > Metazoa > Arthropoda > Insecta > Hemiptera > Aphrophoridae > Aphrophora > Aphrophora alni. The sequence continues at coordinate 2,218,518 of CAUPSG010000858.1, read as the reverse complement.
ACGAACTTAGGGGTCATTTAGAACCCACGTACTTAGAGGTCATTTAGAACCACGTAGTTAGAGGTCATCTAGAACAACGTACTTAGAGGTCATTTAGAACCACTTTCTTAGATGTCATTTGGAAGTACGTACCTAGAGGTCATTTAGAAGCACGTACTTAGAGGTCATTTAGAACCACGTAGTTAGAGGTCATTTAGAACCACGTACTTAGAGGTCAATTAGAACTACGTATATGAGGTCATTTAGAACCACGTACTTAGAGGACATTTAGAACCACGTACTTTGGTGTCATTTAGAACTACTGACTTAGATGTCATTTAGAACCAAGTACTTAGAGGTCATTTAGAACCTCGTACTTAGAGGTCAATTAGAACTACGAACTTAGGGGTCATTTTGAACTACGTACTTAGAGGTGTTATAGAACTACGTTCTTAGAGGTCATTTAGGACCTCGTACTTAGATGTCATTTAGAACTACGTACTTAGAGGTCATTTAGAACCACATACTTAGAGGTCATTTAGAACTACTTACTTAGAGGTCATTTAGAACTACGTACCTAGAGGTCATTTAGGACCACGTACTTAGAGGTCATTTAGAACCACTTACTTAGAGGTCATTTGGAACTACGTATCTAGAGGTATTTAGAACTACGTACTTAGACGTCATTTAGAACTACGTACTTAGAAGATATTTAGAACCACGTACTTAGAGGTCATTTAGAACCAACTATTTAGAGGTCATTTAGAACTACGTACTTAGATGTCATTTAGAACCACGTACTTAGAGGTCATTTAGAACCACGTACTGAGAGGTCATTTAGAAACACGTACTTAGAGGTCATTTAGAACCAACAACTTAGAGATCATTTAGAACTACGTACTTGGAGGTCATTTAGAACCACGTACTCAGATGTCATTTAGAGCCCACGTACCTAGAGGTCATATAGAACCACGTACATAGAGGTCATTTAGAACTACGTAATTAGAGGTCATTTAGAGCTACGTATTTAGAGGTCATTTAGAACCCACGTACTTAGAGGTCATTTAGAACTACGTATATGAGGTCTTTTAGAACCACGTACTTAGAGGACATTTAGAACCACGTACTTAGAGGTCATTTAGAACCACTTACTTAGAAGTCATTTGGAAGTACGTACTTAGAGGTCATTTAGAACTACGTACTTAGGGGTCATTTAGAACTACTTACTTAGAGGTTATTTAGCACTACGTATATAAGGTCATTTAGAACCACGTACTTAGAGGACATTTTGAACCACGTACTTAGAAGTCATTTAGAAGAACCCACGTACTTAGAGGTCATTTAGAACCACGTACTAAGAGATCATATTGAACCACGTACTTAGAGGTCATTTAGAACCACTTACTTAGAGGTCATTTAGAACCACTTACTTAGAGGTCATTTAGAAATACTTACTTTGAGGTCATTTAGAACTACGTACCTAGAGGTCATTTTGGACCACGTACTTAGAGGTCATTTAGAACCACTTACTTAGATGTCATTTGAAAGTACGTACCTAGAGGTCATTTAGAACTACGTACTTAGGGGTCATTTAGAACTACTTACTTAGAGGTCATTTAGAAGCACGTACTTAGAGGTCATTTATAACCACGTACTTAGAGGTCATTTAGAACCACGTTTTTAGAGGTTATTTAGCACTACGTATATAAGGTCATTTAGAACCCCGTACTTAGAGGACATTTTGAACCACGTACTTAGAAGTCATTTAGAAGAACCCACGTACTTAGAGGTCATTTAGAACCACGTACTAAGAGATCATATAGAACCACGTACTTAGAGGTCATTTAGAACCACATACTTAGAGGTCATTTAGAAACACTTACTTTGAGGTCATTTAGAACTACGTACCTAGAGGTCAATTAGAACTACGTACTTAGAGGTCATTTAGAACTACGTACTTAGAGGTAATATAGAACTACGTTCTTAGAGGTCATTTAGTACCACATACTTAGAGGTCATTTAGAACTACTTACTTAGAGGTCATTTAAAACTACGTACCTAGAGGTCATTTAGGACTACGTACTTAGAGGTCATTTAGAACTACTTACTTAGAGGACATTTGGAACTACGTATCTAGAGGTATTTAGAACTACGTACTTAGACGTCATTTAGAACTACGTACTTAGAAGATAGTTAGAAACACGTACTTAGAGGTCATTTAGAACCAACTATTTAGAGGTCTTTTAGAACCACGTACTTAGAGGACATTTAGAACCACGTACTTAGAGGTCATTTAGAACCACTTACTTAGAGTCATTTGGTAGTACGTACCTAGAGGTCATTTAGAACTACGTACTTAGGGGTCATTTAGAACTACTTACTTAGAGGTCATTTAGAAGCACGTACTTAGAGGTCATTTAGAACCACGTAGTTAGAGGTCATTTAGAACCACGTACTTAGAGGTCATTCAGAACTACGTATATGAGGTCATTTAGAACCACGTACTTAGAGGACATTTAGAACCACGTACTTAGAGGTCATTTAGAACTACGTATTTATAGGTCGTTTAGAACTACGAACTTAGGGGTCATTTAGAACCCACGTACTTAGAGGTCATTTAGAACCACGTAGTTAGAGGTCATCTAGAACAACGTACTTAGAGGTCATTTAGAACCACTTTCTTAGATGTCATTTGGAAGTACGTACCTAGAGGTCATTTAGAAGCACGTACTTAGAGGTCATTTAGAACCACGTAGTTAGAGGTCATTTAGAACCACGTACTTAGAGGTCAATTAGAACTACGTATATGAGGTCATTTAGAACCACGTACTTAGAGGACATTTAGAACCACGTACTTTGGTGTCATTTAGAACTACTGACTTAGATGTCATTTAGAACCAAGTACTTAGAGGTCATTTAGAACCTCGTACTTAGAGGTCAATTAGAACTACGAACTTAGGGGTCATTTTGAACTACGTACTTAGAGGTGTTATAGAACTACGTTCTTAGAGGTCATTTAGGACCTCGTCCTTAGATGTCATTTAGAACTACGTACTTAGAGGTCATTTAGAACCACATACTTAGAGGTCATTTAGAACTACTTACTTAGAGGTCATTTAGAACTACGTACCTAGAGGTCATTTAGGACCACGTACTTAGAGGTCATTTAGAACCACTTACTTAGAGGTCATTTGGAACTACGTATCTAGAGGTATTTAGAACTACGTACTTAGACGTCATTTAGAACTACGTACTTAGAAGATATTTAGAACCACGTACTTAGAGGTCATTTAGAACCAACTATTTAGAGGTCATTTAGAACTACGTACTTAGATGTCATTTAGAACCACGTACTTAGAGGTCATTTAGAACCACGTACTGAGAGGTCATTTAGAAACACGTACTTAGAGGTCATTTAGAACCAACAACTTAGAGATCATTTAGAACTACGTACTTGGAGGTCATTTAGAACCACGTACTCAGATGTCATTTAGAGCCCACGTACCTAGAGGTCATATAGAACCACGTACATAGAGGTCATTTAGAACTACGTAATTAGAGGTCATTTAGAGCTACGTATTTAGAGGTCATTTAGAACCCACGTACTTAGAGGTCATTTAGAACTACGTATATGAGGTCTTTTAGAACCACGTACTTAGAGGACATTTAGAACCACGTACTTAGAGGTCATTTAGAACCACTTACTTAGAAGTCATTTGGAAGTACGTACTTAGAGGTCATTTAGAACTACGTACTTAGGGGTCATTTAGAACTACTTACTTAGAGGTTATTTAGCACTACGTATATAAGGTCATTTAGAACCACGTACTTAGAGGACATTTTGAACCACGTACTTAGAAGTCATTTAGAAGAACCCACGTACTTAGAGGTCATTTAGAACCACGTACTAAGAGATCATATTGAACCACGTACTTAGAGGTCATTTAGAACCACTTACTTAGAGGTCATTTAGAACCACTTACTTAGAGGTCATTTAGAAATACTTACTTTGAGGTCATTTAGAACTACGTACCTAGAGGTCATTTTGGACCACGTACTTAGAGGTCATTTAGAACCACTTACTTAGATGTCATTTGAAAGTACGTACCTAGAGGTCATTTAGAACTACGTACTTAGGGGTCATTTAGAACTACTTACTTAGAGGTCATTTAGAAGCACGTACTTAGAGGTCATTTATAACCACGTACTTAGAGGTCATTTAGAACCACGTTTTTAGAGGTTATTTAGCACTACGTATATAAGGTCATTTAGAACCCCGTACTTAGAGGACATTTTGAACCACGTACTTAGAAGTCATTTAGAAAAACCCACGTACTTAGAGGTCATTTAGAACCACGTACTAAGAGATCATATAGAACCACGTACTTAGAGGTCATTTAGAACCACATACTTAGAGGTCATTTAGAAACACTTACTTTGAGGTCATTTAGAACTACGTACCTAGAGGTCAATTAGAACTACGTACTTAGAGGTCATTTAGAACTACGTACTTAGAGGTAATATAGAACTACGTTCTTAGAGGTCATTTAGTACCACATACTTAGAGGTCATTTAGAACTACTTACTTAGAGGTCATTTAAAACTACGTACCTAGAGGTCATTTAGGACTACGTACTTAGAGGTCATTTAGAACTACTTACTTAGAGGACATTTGGAACTACGTATCTAGAGGTATTTAGAACTACGTACTTAGACGTCATTTAGAACTACGTACTTAGAAGATAGTTAGAAACACGTACTTAGAGGTCATTTAGAACCAACTATTTAGAGGTCTTTTAGAACCACGTACTTAGAGGACATTTAGAACCACGTACTTAGAGGTCATTTAGAACCACTTACTTAGAGTCATTTGGTAGTACGTACCTAGAGGTCATTTAGAACTACGTACTTAGGGGTCATTTAGAACTACTTACTTAGAGGTCATTTAGAAGCACGTACTTAGAGGTCATTTAGAACCACGTAGTTAGAGGTCATTTAGAACCACGTACTTAGAGGTCATTCAGAACTACGTATATGAGGTCATTTAGAACCACGTACTTAGAGGACATTTAGAACCACGTACTTAGAGGGCATTTGAACGAAGTATTTAGAGGTCATTTAGAACCACGTACTTAGAGGTCATTTAGAACCACATACTTAGAGGTCATTTAGAACTACGTACTTAGAGGTCATTTAGAACTACGTACTTTAAGGTCATTTAGAACCAAGTACTTAGAGGTCATTTAGATTCACGTACTTAGAGGTCATTTAGAACTACGTACTTAGGGGTCATTTAGAACTACTTACTTAGAGGTCATTTAGAACCCAGTATTTAGAGGTCATTTAGAACTACGTACTTAGAAGATATTTAGAACCACGTACTTAGAGGTCATTTAGAACCAACTTTTTAGAGGTCATTTAGAACTACGTACTTAGAGGTCCCTTAGAACCACGTACATAAAGGTCATTTAGAACTACGTACTTAGAGGTCATTTAGAACTACGTATTTATAGGTCGTTTAGAACTACGAACTTAGGGGTCATTTAGAACCCACGTACTTAGAGGTCATTTAGAACTACGTATATGAGGTCATTTAGAACCACGTACTTAGAGGACATTTAGAACCACGTACTTAGAGGTCATTTAGAACTTACGTACTTAGAGGTCATTTAGAACTACGTACTTAGAGGTAATTTAGTACTACGTACTTAGGTGTCATTTAGAACTACGTACTTAGAGGTCATTTAGAACGACGTACTCAGAGGTCTTTTGGAACCTACGTACTTAGAGGTCATTTAGAACCACTTACTTAGAGGTCATTTAGAACCACATACTTAGAGGTCGTTTAGAACTACTTACTTAGGGATCATTTAGAACCACGTACTCTGAGGTCATTTAGAACCACGTACTTAGAAGTCATTTAGAACCACGTTCTTAGAGGTCATTTAGAACAACGTACTTAGAGGTCATTTTGAACCACGTACTTAGAGGTCATTTAGAACCAACGTACTAAGAGGTCATTTAGAACCAAACACTTAGAGGTCGTTTAGAACTACGTACTTAGAAGTCATTTAGAACCCACGTACTTAGAGGTCATTTAGAAACCACGTTCTTAGAGGTTATTTAGAACGAATTTCTTAGAGGTCATTTAGAACCCATGTACTTAGAGGTAATTTAGAACCCACGTACTTAGAGGTCATTTAGAACTACGTACTTAGAGGTCATTTAGTACTACGTACTTAGGGGTCATTTAGAACTACTTGCTTAGAGGTCATAGAACCATGTACTTAGAGGTCATTTAGATTCACGTACTTAGAGGTCATTTAGAACTACGTACTTAGGGGTCATTTAGAACTACTTACTTAAAGGTCATTTAGAACCACGTACTTATAGGTCATTTAGAACCACGTACTTAGAGGTCATTTAAAAAAACAACTTAGAGGTCATTTAGAACTACGTACTTAGAGGTCATTTAGAACCAAGTACTTAGAGGTCATTTAGAACCACGTACTTAGAGGTCATTTAGAACCAAGTACTAAGAGGTCATTTAGAACCAAGTACTTAGAGGTCATTTAGAACTACGTACTTAGAAGATATTTAGAACCACGTACTTAGAGGTCATTTAGAACCAACTTTTTAGAGGTCATTTAGAACTACGTACTTAGAGGTCCTTTAGAACCACGTACATAGAGGTCATTTAGAACTACGTACTTAGAGGTCATTTAGAACTACGTATTTAGAGGTCATTTAGAACCACGTACTTAGAGGACATTTAGAACCAACAACTTAGAGGTCATTAGAACTACATACTTAGAGGTCATTTATAACGACGTACTCAGAGGTCATTTAGAACCTACGTACTTAGAGGTCATTTAGAACCACGTACTTAGAGGTCATTTAGAACCACATACTTAGAGGTCGTTTAGAACTACTTACTTAGGGGTCATTTAGAACCACGTACTCTGAGGTCATTAATTTAGAACCAAGTACTTAGAGGTCACTTAGAACCACATATTTGAGGTGGTTTAGAATTACGTACTTTGAGGTCATTTAGAACTTACGTACTTAGAGGTCATTTAGAACCACGTACTTAGAGGTTATTTAGCACTAAGTATATAAGGTCATTTAGAACAACGTACTTAGAGGACATTTAGAACCACGTACTTAGAAGTCATTAGAAGAACCCACGTACTTAGAGGTCATTTAGAACCACGTACTAAGAGGTCATATAGAACCACGTACTTAGAGGTCATTTAGAACTACGTACTTAGGAGTCATTTAGAACTACTTACTTAGAGGTCATTTAGAACCACATACTTAGAGGTCATTTAGAACTACGAACTTAGGGGTCATTTAGAACCCACGTACTTAGAGGTCATTTAGTACCCACGTACTTAGAGGTCATATAGAACCTCGTACTTAGAGGTCATTTAAAACCACTTACTTAGATGTCATTTGGAAGTACGTACCTAGAGGTCATTTAGAACTACGTACTTAGGGGTCATTTAGAACTACTTACTTAGAGGTCATTTAGAAGCACGTACTTAGAGGTCATTTAGAACCACGTACTTAGAGGTCATTTAGAACCACGTACTTAGAGGTTATTTAGCACTACGTATATAAGGTCATTTAGAACCACGTACTTAGAGGACATATTGAACCACGTACTTAGAAGTCATTTAGAAGAACCCACGTACTTAGAGGTCATTTAGAACCACGTACTAAGAGATCATATAGAACCACGTACTTAGAGGTCATTTAGAACCACTTACTTAGAGGTCATTTAGAACCACATACTTAGAGGTCATTTAGAACTACTTTCTTTGAGGTCATTTAGAACTACGTACCTAGAGGTCAATTAGAACTACGTACTTAGAGGTCATTTAGAACTACGTACTTAGAGGTAATATAGAACTACGTTCTTAGAGGTCATTTAGGACTTCGTACTTAGAGGTCATTTAGACCTACGTACTTATAGGTCATTTAGAACCACGTACTTAGACGTCATTTGGAACTACTTATCTAGAGGTATTTAGAACTACGTAGTTAGACGTCATTTAGAACTACGTACTTAGAAGATATTTAAAACCACGTACTTAGAGGTCATATAGAACCAACTATTTAGAGGTCATTTAGAACTACGTACTTAGATGTCATTTAGAACCACGTACTTAGAGGTCATTTAGAACCACGTACTGAGAGGTCATTTAGAACCACGTACTTAGAGGTCATTTAGAACCAACAACTTAGAGGTCATTTAGAACTACGTACTTAGAGGTCATTTTTAACCACGTACTCAGATGTCATTTAGAGCCCACGTACTTAGAGGTCATATAGAACCACGTACATAGAGGTCATTTAGAGCTACATATTTAGAGGTCATTTAGAACTACGAACTTAGGGGTCATTTAGAACCCACGTACTTAGAGGTCATTTAGAACTACGTATATAAGGTCTTTTAGAACCACGTACTTAGAGGACATTTAGAACCACGTTCATAGAGGTCATTTAGAACCACTTACTTAGAAGTCATTTGGTAGTACGTACCTAGAGGTCATTTAGAACTACGTACTTAGGGGTCATTTAGAACTACTTACTTAGAGGTCATTTAGAAGCACGTACTTAGAGGTCATTTAGAACTACGTATATGAGGTCATTTATTACCACGTACTTAGAGGACATTTAGAACCACGTACTTAGAGGGCATTTGAACTAAGTATTTAGAGGTCATTTAGAACCACGTACTTAGAGGTCATTTAGAACCACATACTTAGAGGTCATTTAGAACTCCGTACTTAGAGGTCATTTAGAACTACGTACTTAGAGGTCATTTAGAACTACGTACTTTAAGGTCATTTAAATCTACGTACTTATGGTCAATAAGTACTACGTACTTAGAGGTGATATAGAAGCACGTACATAGAGGTCATTTAGAACCACGTAGTTAGAGGTCATCTAGAACAACGTACTTAGAGATCATTTAGAACCACTTACTTAGATGTTATTTGGAAGTAAGTACCTATAGGTCATTTAGAAGCACGTACTTAGAGGTAATTTAGAACCACGTAGTTAGAGGTCATTTAGAACCTAGTACTTAGAGGTCATTTAGAACTACGTATATGAGGTCATTTAGAACCACGTACTTAGAGGACATTTAGAACCACGTACGTAGGTGTCATTTAGAACTACTCACTTAGATGTCATTTAGAACCAAGTACTTAGAGGTCATTTAGAACCACGTACTTAGAGGTCATTTAGAACCTCGTACTTAGAGGTCATTTAGAACTACGAACTTAGGGGTCATTTAGACCTACGTACTTAGAGGTGTTATAGAACTACGTTCTTAGAGGTCATTTAGGACTTCGTACTTAGAGGTCATTTAGAACTACGTACTTAGAGGTCATTTAGAACCACATACTTAGAGGTCATTTAGAACTACTTACTAAGAGGTCATTTAGAACTACGTAGCTAGAGGTCATTTAGGACCATGTACTTAGAGGTCATTTAGAACCACTTACTTAGAGGTCATTTGGAACTACGTATCTAGAGGTATTTAAAACTACGTACTTAGACGTCATTTAGAACTACGTACTTAGAAGATATTTAGAACCACGTACTTAGAGGTCATTTAGAACCAACTATTTAGAGGTCATTTAGAACTACGTACTTAGATGTCATTTAGAACCACGTACTTAGAGGTCATTTAGAACCACGTACTGAGAGGTCATTTAGACCCACGTACTTAGAGGTCATTTAGAACCAACAACTTAGAGATCATTTAGAACTACGTACTTAGAGGTCAATTAGGATCACGTACTCAGATGTCATTTAGAGCCTAAGTACTTAGAGGTCATATAGAACCACGTACATAGAGGTCATTTAGAACTACGTACATAGAGGTCATTTAGAGCTACGTACTTAGAGGTCATTTAGAACTACGAACTTAGGGGTCATTTAGAACCCACGTACTTAGAGGTCATTTAGAACTACGTATATGAGGTCTTTTAGAACCACGTACTTAGAGGACATTTAGAACCACGTACTTAGAGGTCATTTAGAACCACTTACTTAGAGGTCATTTAGAAGCACGTACTTAGAGGTCATTTAGAACCACGTAGTTAGAGGTCATTTAGAACCACGGACTTAGAGGTCATTTAGAACTACGTATATGAGGTCATTTAGAACCACGTACTTAGAGGACATTTAGAACCACGTACTTGGAGGGCATTTGAACTAAGTATTTAGAGGTCATTTAGAACCACGTACTTAGAATTCATTTAGAACCACATACTTAGAGGTCATTTAGAACTACGTACTTAAAGGTCATTTAGAACTACGTACTTTAAGGTCATTTAAATCCACGTACTTATGGTCATTTAGAACTACGTACTTAGAGGTCATTTAGAAGCACGTACATAGAGGTCATTTAGAACCACGTACTTAGAGGTCATCTAGAACAACGTACTTAGAGGTCATTTAGAACCACTTACTTAGATGTCATTTGGAAGTACGTACCTAGAGGTCATTTAGAACCACGTACTTAGAGGTCATTTAGAACCACGTACTTAGAGGTCATTTAGAACCAACGTACTTAGAGGTCATTTAGAACCAAACACTTGGAGGTCGTTTAGAACTACGTACTTAGAGGTCATTTAGAACCCACGTACTTAGAGGTCATTTAGAAACCACGTTCTTAGAGGTTATTTAGAACCAACTTCTTAGAGGTCATTTAGAACCCACGTACTTAGAGGTAATTTAGAACCCACGTACTTATAGGTCATTTAGAACCACGTACTTAGACGTCATTTGGAACTACTTATCTAGAGGTATTTAGAACTACGTAGTTAGACGTCATTTAGAACTACGTACTTAGAAGATATTTAAAACCACGTACTTAGAGGTCATATAGAACCAACTATTTAGAGGTCATTTAGAACTACGTACTTAGATGTCATTTAGAACCACGTACTTAGAGGTCATTTAGAACCACGTACTGAGAGGTCATTTAGAACCACGTACTTAGAGGTCATTTAGAACCAACAACTTAGAGGTCATTTAGAACTACGTACTTAGAGGTCATTTAGAACCACGTACTCAGATGTCATTTAGAGCCCACGTACTTAGAGGTCATATAGAACCACGTACATAGAGGTCATTTAGAGCTACGTATTTAGAGGTCATTTAGAACTACGAACTTAGGGGTCATTTAGAACCCACGTACTTAGAGGTCATTTAGAACTACGTATATAAGGTCTTTTAGAACCACGTACTTTAAGGTCATTTAAATCCACGTACTTAGAGGTCATTTAGAAGCACGTACATAGAGGACATTTAGAACCACGTACTTAGAGGTCATCTAGAACAACGTACTTAGAGGTCATTTAGAACCACTTACTTAGATGTCATTTGGAAGTATGTACCTAGAGGTCATTTAGAACCACGTACTTAGAGGTCATTTAGAACCACGTACTTAGAGGTCATTTAGAACCCAGGACTTAGCGGTCATTTAGAACTACGTACTTAGAAGATATTTAGAACCACGTACTTAGAGGTCATTTAGAACCAACTTTTTAGAGGTCATTTAGAACTACGTACTTAGAGGTCCTTTAGAACCACGTACATAGAGGTCATTTAGAACTACGTACTTAGAGGTCATTTAGAACTACGTATTTATAGGTCGTTTAGAACTACGAACTTAGGGGTCATTTAGAACCCACGTACTTAGAGGTCATTTAGAACTACGTAGCTAGAGGTCATTTAGGACCACGTACTTAGAGGTCATTTAGAACCACTTACTTAGAGGTCATTTAGAGCTACGTATTTAGAGGTCATTTAGAACTACGAACTTAGGGGACATTTAGAACCACGTACTTAGAGGTCATTTAGAACCACTTACTTAGAAGTCATTTGGTAGTACGTACCTAGAGGTCATTTAGAACTACGTACTTAGGGGTCATTTAGAACTACTTACTTAGAGGTCATTTAGAAGCACGTACTTAGAGGTCATTTAGAACTACGTATATGAGGTCATTTATTACCACGTACTTAGAGGACATTTAGAACCACGTACTTAGAGGGCATTTGAACTAAGTATTTAGAGGTCATTTAGAACCACGTACTTAGAGGTCATTTAGAACCACATACTTAGAGGTCATTTAGAACTACGTACTTAGAGGTCATTTAGAACTACGTACTTTAAGGTCATTTAAATCTACGTACTTATGGTCAATAAGTACTACGTACTTAGAGGTGATATAGAAGCACGTACATAGAGGTCATTTAGAACCACGTAGTTAGAGGTCATCTAGAACAACGTACTTAGAGGTCATTTAGAACCACTTACTTAGATGTTATTTGGAAGTACGTACCTATAGGTCGTTTAGAAGCACGTACTTAGAGGTAATTTAGAACCACGTAGTTAGAGGTCATCTAGAACAACGTATTTAGAGGTCATTTAGAACCACTTACTTAGATGTTATTTGGAAGTACGTACCTATAGGTCGTTTAGAAGCACGTACTTAGAGGTAATTTAGAACCACGTAGTTAGAGGTCATTTAGAACCTAGTACTTAGAGGTCATTTAGAACTACGTATATGAGGTCATTTAGAACCACGTACTTAGAGGACATTTAGAACCACGTACTTAGGTGTCATTTAGAACTACTCACTTAGATGTCATTTAGAACCAAGTACTTAGAGGTCATTTAGAACCACGTACTTAGAGGTCATTTAGAACCTCGTACTTAGAGGTCATTTAGAACTACGAACTTAGGGGTCATTTAGACCTACGTACTTAGAGGTGTTATAGAACTACGTTCTTAGAGGTCATTTAGGACTTCGTACTTAGAGGTCATTTAGAACTACGTACTTAGAGGTCATTTAGAACCACATACTTAGAGGTCATTTAGAACTACTTACTAAGAGGTCATTTAGAACCACATACTTAGAGGTCATTTAGAACTACGTACTTAGAGGTCATTTAGAACTACGTACTTTAAGGTCATTTGAATCTACGTACTTATGGTCAATAAGTACTACGTACTTAGAGGTGATTTAGAAGCACGTACATAGAGGTCATTTAGAACCACGTAGTTAGAGGTCATCTAGAACAACGTACTTAGAGGTCATTTAGAACCACTTACTTAGATGTTATTTGGAAGTACGTACCTATAGGTCATTTAGAAGCACGTACTTAGAGGTCATTTAGAACCACGTAGTTAGAGGTCATTTAGAACCTAGTACTTAGAGGTCATTTAGAACTACGTATATGAGGTCATTTAGAACCACGTACTTAGAGGACATTTAGAACCACGTACTTAGGTGTCATTTAGAACTACTCACTTAGATGTCATTTAGAACCAAGTACTTAGAGGTCATTTAGAACCACGTACTTAGAGGTCATTTAGAACCTCGTACTTAGAGGTCATTTAGAACCACGTACTTAGAGGTCATTTAGAACCTCGTACTTAGAGGACATTTAGAACCACGTACTTAGTTGTCATTTAGAACTACTCACTTAGATGTCATTTAGAACCACGTACTTAGAGGTCATTTAGAACCACGTACTTAGAGGTCATTTAGAACCTCGTACTTAGAGGTCATTTAGAACTACGAACTTAGGGGTCATTTAGAACTACGTACTTAGAGGTGTTATAGAACTACGTTCTTAGAGGTCATTTAGGACTTCGTACTTAGAGGTCATTTAGAACTACGTACTTAGAGGTCATTTAGAACCACATACTTAGAGGTAATTTAGAACTACTTACTAAGAGGTCATTTAGAACTACGTAGCTAGAGGTCATTTAGGACCACGTACTTAGAGGTCATTTAGAACCACTTACTTAGAGGTCATTTGTAACTACGTATCTAGAGGTATTTAAAACTACGTACTTAGACGTCATTTAGAACTACGTACTTAGAAGATATTTAGAACCACGTACTTAGAGGTCATTTAGAACCAAATATTTAGAGGTCATTTAGAACTACGTACTTAGATGTCATTTAGAACTACGTACTTAGAGGTCATTTAGAACCACGTACTGAGAGGTCATTTAGACCCACGTACTTAGAGGTCATTTAGAACCAACAACTTAGAGATCATTTAGAACTACGTACTTAGAGGTCATTTAGAACCACGTACTCAGATGTCATTTAGAGCCTAAGTACTTAGAGGTCATATAGAACCACGTACATAGAGGTCATTTAGAAGTACGTACATAGAGGTCATTTAGAGCTACGTACTTAGAGGTCATTTAGAACTACGAACTTAGGGGTCATTTAGAACCCACGTACTTAGAGGTCATTAAGAACTACGTATATGAGGTCTTTTAGAACCACGTACTTAGAGGACATTTAGAACCACGTACTTAGAGGTCATTTAGAACCACTTACTTAGAGGTCATTTAGAAGCACGTACTTAGAGGTCATTTAGAACCACGTAGTTAGAGGTCATTTTGAACCACGGACTTAGAGGTCATTTAGAACTACGTATATGAGGTCATTTAGAACCACGTACTTAGAGGACATTTAGAACCACGTACTTAGAGGGCATTTGAACTAAGTATTATAGGTCATTTAGAACCACGTACTTAGAGGTCATTTAGAACCACATACTTAGAGGTCATTTAGAACTACGTACTTAGAGGTCATTTAGAACTACGTACTTTAAGGTCATTTAAATCCACGTACTTATGGTCATTTAGAACTACGTACTTAGAGGTCATTTAGAAGCACGTACATAGAGGTCATTTAGAACCACGTACTTAGAGGTCATCTAGAACAACGTACTTAGAGGTCAATTAGAACCACTTACTTAGATGTCATTTGGAAGTACGTACCTAGAGGTCATTTAGAACCACGTACTTAGAGGTCATTTAGAACCACGTACTTAGAGGTCATTTAGAACCACGTACTTAGAGGTCATCTAGAACAACGTACTTAGAGGTCATTTAGAACCACTTACTTAGATGTCATTTGGAAGTACGTACCTAGAGGTCATTTAGAACCACGTACTTAGAGGTCATTTAGAACCACGTACTTAGAGGTCATTTAGAACCAACGTACTTAGAGGTCATTTAGAACCAAACACTTGGAGGTCGTTTAGAACTACGTACTTAGAGGTAATTTAGAACCCACGTACTTAGAGGTCATTTAGAACTACGTACTTAGATGTCATTTAGAACTACGTACTTAGAGATCATTTAGAACTACGTACTTAGAGGTCATTTAGAACCACGTACTCAGATGTCATTTAGAGCCTAAGTACTTAGAGGTCATATAGAACCACGTACATAGAGGTCATTTAGAACTACGTACATAGAGGTCATTTAGAGCTACGTACTTAGAGGTCATTTAGAACTACGAACTTAGGGGTCATTTCGAACTTACGTACTTAGAGGACATTTAGAACCACGTACTTAGAGGTCATTTAGAACCACTTACTTAGAAGTCATTTAGAACTACGTACTTAGAGGTCATTTAGAACCACGTACTCAGATGTCATTTAGAGCCTAAGTACTTAAAGGTCATATAGAACCACGTACATAGAGGTCATTTAGAACTACGTACATAGAGGTCATTTAGAGCTACGTGTTTAGAGGTCATTTAGAACTACGAACTTAGGGGTCATTTTGAACCCACGTTCTTAGAGGACATTTAGAACCACGTACTTAGAGGTCATTTAGAACCACTTACTTAGAAGTCATTTGGAAGCACGTACTTAGAGGTCATTTAGAACCACGTACTTAGAGGTCATTTAGAACTACGTATATGAGGTCATTTAGAACCACGTACTTAGAGGACATTTAGAACCACGTACTTAGAGGGCATTTAAACTAAGTATTTAGAGGTCATTTAGAACCACGTACTTAGAGGTCATTTAGTACCACATACTTAGAGGTCATTTAGAACTACGTACTTAGAGGTCATTTAGAACTACGTACTTTAAGGTCATTTAAATCCACGTACTTAGAGGTCATTTAGAAGCACGTACATAGAGGTCATTTAGAACCACTTACTTAGATGTCATTTGGAAGTACGTACCTAGAGGTCATTTAGAACCACGTACTTAGAGGTCATATAGAACCACGTACTTAGAGGTCATTTAGAACCCAGTACTTAGAGGTCATTTAGAACCAACTTTTTAGAGGTCATTTAGAACTACGTACTTAGAGGTCCTTTAGAACCACGTACATAGAGGTCATTTAGAACTACGTACTTAGAGGTCATTTAGAACTACGTATTTATAGGTCGTTTAGAACTACGAACTTAGGGGTCATTTAGAACCCACGTACTTAGAGGTCATTTAGAACCACGTAGTTAGAGGTCATCTAGAACAACGTACTTAGAGGTCATTTAGAACCACTTTCTTAGATGTCATTTGGAAGTACGTACCTAGAGGTCATTTAGAAGCACGTACTTAGAGGTCATTTAGAACCACGTAGTTAGAGGTCATTTAGAACCACGTACTTAGAGGTCATTTAGAACTACGTATATGAGGTCATTTAGAACCACGTACTTAGAGGACATTTAGAACCACGTACTTTGGTGTCATTTAGAACTACTGACTTAGATGTCATTTAGAACCAAGTACTTAGAGGTCATTTAGAACCTCGTACTTAGAATTCAATTAGAACTACGAACTTAGGGGTCATTTAGAACTACGTACTTAGAGGTGTTATAGAACTACGTTCTTAGAGGTCATTTAGGACTTCGTATTTAGAGGTCATTTAGAACCACGTACTTAGAGGTCATTTAGAACCCAGTACTTAGAGGTCATTTAGAACTACGTACTTAGAGGTCATTTAGAACTACGTAGCTAGAGGTCATTTAGGACCACGTACTTAGAGGACATTTAGAACCACGTACTTAGAGGGCATTTAAACTAAGTATTTAGAGGTCATTTAGAACCACGTACTTAGAGGTCATTTAGAACCACATACTTAGAGGTCATTTAGAACTACGTACTTAGAGGTCATTTAGAACTACGTACTTTAAGGTCATTTAAATCCACGTACTTAGACGTCATTTAGAAGCACGTACATAGAGGTCATTTAGAACCACTTACTTAGATGTCATTTGGAAGTACGTACCTAGAGGTCATTTAGAACCACGTACTTAGAGGTCATATAGAACCACGTACTAAGAGGTCATTTAGAACCCAGTACTTAGAGGTCATTTAGAACCAACTATTTAGAGGTCATTTAGAACTACGTACTTAGATGTCATTTAGAACCACGTACTTAGAGGTCATTTAGAACCACGTACTGAGAGGTCATTTAGACCCACGTACTTAGAGGTCATTTAGAACCACTTACTTAGAGGTCATTTAGAACTACGTATATGAGGTCATTTAGAACCACGTACTTAGAGGACATTTAGAACCTCGTACTTAGAGGTCAATTAGAAGCACGTACATAGAGGTCATTTAGAACCACTTACTTAGAGGTCATTTGGAACTACGTATCTAGAGGTATTTAGAACTACGTACTTAGACGTCATTTAGAACTACGTACTTAGAAGATATTTAGAACCACGTACTTAGAGGTCATTTAGAACCAACTATTTAGAGGTCATTTAGAACTACGTACTTAGATGTCATTTAGAACCACGTACTTAGAGGTCATTTAGAACCACGTACTGAGAGGTCATTTAGAAACACGTACTTAGAGGTCATTTAGAACCAACAACTTAGAGATCATTTAGAACTACGTACTTAGAGGTCATTTAGAACCACGTACTCAGATGTCATTTAGAGCCCACGTACCTAGAGGTCATATAGAACCACGTACATAGAGGTCATTTAGAACTACGTACTTAGAGGTCATTTAGAGCTACGTATTTAGAGGTCATTTAGAACCCACGTACTTAGAGGTCATTTAGAACTACGTATATGAGGTCTTTTAGAACCACGTACTTAGAGGACATTTAGAACCACGTACTTAGAGGTCATTTAGAACCAAGTACTTAGAGGTCATTTAGAACCAAGTACTTAGAGGTCATTTAGAACTACGTACTTAGAAGATATTTAGAACCACGTACTTAGAGGTCATTTAGAACCAACTTTTTAGAGGTCATTTAGAACTACGTACTTAGAGGTCTTTTAGAACCACGTACATAGAGGTCATTTAGAACTACGTACTTAGAGGTCATTTAGAACTACGTATTTAGAGGTCATTTAGAACCACGTACTTAGAGGACATTTAGAACCAACAACTTAGAGGTCATTTAGAACTACATACTTAGAGGTCATTTATAACGACGTACTCAGAGGTCATTTAGAACCACATACTTAGAGGTCGTTTAGAACTACTTACTTAGGGGTCATTTAGAACCACGTACTCTGAGGTCATTAATTTAGAACCAAGTACTTAGATGTCACTTAGAACCACATATATGAGGTCGTTTAGAATTACGTACTTAGAGGTCATTTAGAACTACGTACTTAGAGGTAATTTAGTACTACGTACTTAGGTGTCATTTAGAACTACTGATTTAGAGGTCATTTAGAACCAAGTACTTAGAGGTCATTTAGAACCACGTACTTATAGGTCATTTAGAACCTTGTACTTAGAGGTCATTTAGAACCACGTACTTATAGGATAGTTAGAACCATGTAAATAGAGGTCAGTTAGAACTACGTTCTAAGAGGTCATTTAGAACCCTTGAACTTAGAGGTCATTCAGAACCACGTACTTAGAGGTCATTTAGAACCACGTACTTAGAGGTGATTTAGAACCACGTACTTAGAGGTTATTTAGCACTAAGTATATAAGGTCATTTAGAACCACGTACTTAGAGGACATTTAGAACCACGTACTTAGAAGTCATTAGAAGAACCCACGTACTTAGAGGTCATTTAGAACCACGTACTAAGAGGTCATATAGGACCACGTACTTAGAGGTCATTTAGAACTACGTACTTAGGAGTCATTTAGAACTACTTACTTAGAGGTAATTTAGAACCACATACTTAGAGGTCATTTAGAACTACGAACTTATGGGTCATTTAGAACCCACGTACTTAGAGGTCATTTAGTACCCACGTACTTAGAGGTCATATAGAACCTCGTACTTAGAGGTCATTTAAAACCACTTACTTAGATGTCATTTGGAAGAACGTACCTAGAGGTCATTTAGAACTACGTACTTAGGGGTCATTTAGAACTACTTACTTAGAGGTCATTTAGAAGCACGTACTTAGAGGTCATTTAGAACCACGTACTTAGAGGTCATTTAGAACTACGTAGCTAGAGGTCATTTAGGACCACGTACTTAGAGGTCATTTAGAACCACTTACTTAGAGGTCATTTAGAACTACGTATATGAGGTCATTTAGAACCACGTACTTAGAGGTCATTTAGAACCACATACTTAGAGGTCATTTAGAACTACGTACTTAGAGGTCATTTAGAACTACGTACTTTAAGGTCATTTAAATCCACGTACTTAGAGGTCATTTAGAAGCACGTACATAGAGGACATTTAGAACCACGTACTTAGAGGTCATCTAGAACAACGTACTTAGAGGTCATTTAGAACCACTTACTTAGATGTCATTTGGAAGTATGTACCTAGAGGTCATTTAGAACCACGTACTTAGAGGTCATTTAGAACCACGTACTTAGAGGTCATTTAGAACCCAGGACTTAGCGGTCATTTAGAACTACGTACTTAGAAGATATTTAGAACCACGTACTTAGAGGTCATTTAGAACCAACTTTTTAGAGGTCATTTAGAACTACGTACTTAGAGGTCCTTTAGAACCACGTACATAGAGGTCATTTAGAACTACGTACTTAGAGGTCATTTAGAACTACGTATTTATAGGTCGTTTAGAACTACGAACTTAGGGGTCATTTAGAACCCACGTACTTAGAGGTCATTTAGAACCACGTAGTTAGAGGTCATCTAAAACAACGTACTTAGAGGTCATTTAGAACCACTTTCTTAGATGTCATTTGGAAGTACGTACCTAGAGGTCATTTAGAAGCACGTACTTAGAGGTCATTTAGAACCACGTAGTTAGAGGTCATTTAGAACCACGTACTTAGAGGTCATTTAGAACTACGTATATGAGGTCATTTAGAACCACGTACTTAGAGGACATTTAGAACCACGTACTTTGGTGTCATTTAGAACTACTGACTTAGATGTCATTTAGAACCAAGTACTTAGAGGTCATTTAGAACCTCGTACTTAGAGGTCAATTAGAACTACGAACTTAAGGGTCATTTAGAACTACGTACTTAGAGGTGTTATAGAACTACGTTCTTAGAGGTCATCTAGGACTTCGTACTTAGAGGTCATTTAGAACTACGTACTTAGAGGTCATTTAGAACCACATACTTAGAGGTCATTTAGAACTACTTACTTAGAGGTCATTTAGAACTACGTACCTAGAGGTCATTTAGGACCACGTACTTAGAGGTCATTTAGAACCACTTACTTAGAGGTCATTTGGAACTACGTATCTAGAGGTATTTAGAACTACGTACTTAGACGTCATTTAGAACTACGTACTTAGAATATATTTAGAACCACGTACTTAGAGGTCATTTAGAACCAACTATTTAGAGGTCATTTAGAACTACGTACTTAGATGTCATTTAGAACCACGTACTTAGAGGTCATTTAGAACCACATACTTAGAGGTCATTTAGAACTACGTACTTAGAGGTCATTTAGAACTACGTACTTTAAGGTCATTTAAATCAACGTACTTAGAGGTCATTTAGAAGCACGTACATAGAGGTCATTTAGAACCACGTACTTAGAGGTCATCTAGAACAACGTACTTAGAGGTCATTTAGAACCACTTATTTAGATGTCATTTGGAAGTACGTACCTAGAGGTCATTTAGAACCACGTACTTAGAGGTCATTTAGAACCACGTACTTAGAGGTCATTTAGAACCCAGTACTTAGAGGTCATTTAGAACTACGTACTTAGAAGATATTTAGAACCACGTACTTAGAGGTCATTTAGAACCAACTTTTTAGAGGTCATTTAGAACTACGTACTTAGAGGTCCTTTAGAACCACGTACATAGAGGTCATTTAGAACTACGTACTTAGAGGTCATTTAGAACTACGTATTTATAGGACGTTTAGAACCACTTTCTTAGATGTCATTTGGAAGTACGTACCTAGAGGTCATTTAGAAGCACGTACTTAGAGGTCATTTAGAACCACGTACTTAGAGGTCATTTAGAACTACGTATATGAGGTCATTTAGAACCACGTACTTAGAGGACATTTAGAACCACGTACTTAGAGGGCATTTGAACTAAGTATTTAGAGGTCATTTAGAACCACGTACTTAGAGGTCATTTAGAACCACTTACTTAGAGGTCATTTAGAACTACGTACTTAGAGGTCATTTAGAACTAGGTACTTTAAGGTCATTTAAATCCACGTACTTAGAGGTCATTTAGAAGCACGTACATAGAGGTCATTTAGAACCACGTACATAGAGGTCATTTAGAACTACGTATTTATATGTCGTTTAGAACTACGAACTTAGGGGTCATTTAGAACCCACGTACTTAGAGGTCATTTAGAACCACGTAGTTAGAGGTCATCTAGAACAACCTACTTAGAGGTCTTTTAGAACCACTTTCTTAGATGTCATTTGGAAGTACGTACCTAGAGGTCATTTAGAAGCACGTACTTAGAGGTCATTTAGAACCACGTAGTTAGAGGTCATTTAGAACCACGTCCTTAGAGGTCATTTAGAACTACGTATATGAGGTCATTTAGAACTACGTACTTAGAGGACATTTAGAACCACGTACTTTGGTGTCATTTAGAACTACTGACTTAGATGTCATTTAGAACCAAGTACTTAGAGGTCATTTAGAACCTCGTACTTAGAGGTCAATTAGAACTACGAACTTAGGGGTCATTTATAACTACGTACTTAGAGGTGTTATAGAACTACGTTCTTAGAGGTCATTTAGGACTTCGTACTTAGAGGTCATTTAGAACTACGTACCTAGAGGTCATTTAGGACCACGTACTTAGAGGTCATTTAGAACCACTTACTTAGAGGTCATTTGGAACTACGTATCTAGAGGTATTTAGAACTACGTACTTAGACGTCATTTAGAACTACGTACTTAGAAGATATTTAGAACCACGTACTTAGAGGTCATTTAGAACCAACTATTTAGAGGTCATTTAGAACTACGTACTTAGATGTCATTAAGAACCACGTACTTAGAGGTCATTTAGAACCACGTACTGAGAGGTCATTAAGAAACACGTACTTAGAGGTCATTTAGAACCAACAACTTAGAGATCATTTAGAACTACGTACTTAGAGGTCATTTAGAACCACGTACTCAGATGTCATTTAGAGCCCACGTACCTAGAGGTCATATAGAACCACGTACATAGAGGTCATTTAGAACTACGTACTTAGAGGTCATTTAGAGCTACGTATTTAGAGGTCATTTAGAACCCACGTACTTAGAGGTCATTTAGAACTACGTATATGAGGTCTTTTAGAACCACGTACTTAGAGGACATTTAGAACCACGTACTTAGAGGTCATTTAGAACCAAGTACTTAGAGGTCATTTAGAACCAAGTACTTAGAGGTCATTTAGAACTACGTACCTAGAAGATATTTAGAACCACGTACTTAGAGGACATTTAGAACCACGTACTTAGAGGGCATTTGAACTAAGTATTTAGAGGTCATTTAGAACCACGTACTTAGAGGTCATTTAGAACCACATACTTAGAGGTCATTTAGAACTACGTACTTAGAGGTCATTTAGAACTACGTACTTTAAGGTCATTTAAATCTACGTACTTATGGTCAATAAGTACTACGTACTTAGAGGTGATTTAGAAGCACGTACATAGAGGTCATTTAGAACCACGTAGTTAGAGGTCATCTAGAACAACGTACTTAGAGGTCATTTAGAACCACTTACTTAGATGTTATTTGGAAGTACGTACCTATAGGTCATTTAGAAGCACGTACTTAGAGGTCATTTAGAACCACGTAGTTAGAGGTCATTTAGAACCTAGTACTTAGAGGTCATTTAGAACTACGTATATGAGGTCATTTAGAACCACGTACTTAGAGGACATTTAGAACCACGTACTTAGGTGTCATTTAGAACTACTCACTTAGATGTCATTTAGAACCAAGTACTTAGAGGTCATTTAGAACCACGTACTTAGAGGTCATTTAGAACCTCGTACTTAGAGGTCATTTAGAACTACGAACTTAGGGGTCGTTTAGAACTACGTACTTAGAGGTGTTATAGAACTACGTTCTTAGAGGTCATTTAGGACTTCGTACTTAGAGGTCATTTAGAACTACGTACTTAGAGGTCATTTAGAACCACATACTTAGAGGTCATTTAGAACTACTTACTAGGAGGTCATTTAGAACTACGTAGCTAGAGGTCATTTAGGACCACGTACTTAGAGGTCATTTAGAACCACTTACTTAGAGGTCATTTGGAACTACGTATCTAGAGGTATTTAAAACTACGTACTTAGACGTCATTTAGAACTACGTACTTAGAAGATATTTAGAACCACGTACTTAGAGGTCATTAAGAACCAACTATTTAGAGGTCATTTAGAACTACGTACTTAGATGTCATTTAGAACCACGTACTTAGAGGTCATTTAGAACCACGTACTGAGAGGTCATTTAGACCCACGTACTTAGAGGTCATTTAGAACCAACAACTTAGAGATCATTTAGAACTACGTACTTAGAGGTCATTTAGAACCACGTACTCAGATGTCTTTTAGAGCCTAAGTACTTAGAGGTCATATAGAACCACGTACATAGAGGTCATTTAGAACTACGTACATAGAGGTCATTTAGAGCTACGTACTTAGAGGTCATTTAGAACTACGAACTTAGGGGTCATTTAGAACCCACGTACTTAGAGGTCATTTAGAACTACGTATATGAGGTCTTTTAGAACCACGTACTTAGAGGACATTTGGAACCACGTACTTAGAGGTCATTTAGAACCACTTACTTAGAGGTCATTTAGAAGCACGTACTTAGAGGTCATTTAGAACCACGTAGTTAGAGGTCATTTAGAACCACGGACTTAGAGGTCATTTAGAACTACGTATATGAGGTCATTTAGAACCACGTACTTAGAGGACATTTAGAACCACGTACTTAGAGGTCATTTAGAACCACATACTTAGAGGTCATTTAGAACTACGTACTTAGAGGTCATTTAGAACCACGTACTTTAAGGTCATTTAAATCCACGTACTTATGGTCATTTAGAACTACGTACTTAGAGGTCATTTAGAAGCACGTACATAGAGGTCATTTAGAACCACGTACTTAGAGGTCATCTAGAACAACGTACTTAGAGGTCATTTAGAACCACTTACTTAGATGTCATTTGGAAGTACGTACCTAGAGGTCATTTAGAACCACGTACTTAGAGGTCATTTAGAACCACGTACTTTGAGGTCATTTAGAACCAACGTACTTAGACGTCATTTAGAACCAAACACTTGGAGGTCGTTTAGAACTACGTACTTAGAGGTCATTTAGAACCCACGTACTTAGAGGTCATTTAGGAACCACGTTCTTAGAGGTTATTTAGAACCAACTTATTAGAGGTCATTTAGAACCCACGTACTTAGAGGTAATTTAGAACCCACGTACTTAGAGGTCATTTAGAACTACGTACTTAGATGTCATTTAGAACTACGTACTTAGAGGTCATTTAGTACTACGTACTTAGAGGACATTTAGAACCAACAACTTAGAGATCATTTAGAACTACGTACTTAGAGGTCATTTAGAACCACGTACTCAGATGTCATTTAGAGCCTAAGTACTTAGAGGTCATATAGAACCACGTACATAGAGGTCATTTAGAACTACGTACATAGAGGTCATTTAGAGCTACGTACTTAGAGGTCATTTAGAACTACGAACTTAGGGGTCATTTCGAACTTACGTACTTAGAGGACATTTAGAACCACGTTCTTAGAGGTCATTTAGAACCACTTACTTAGAAGTCATTTAGAACTACGTACTTAGAGGTCATTTAGAACCACGTACTCAGATGTCATTTAGAGCCTAAGTACTTAGAGGTCATATAGAACCACGTACATAGAGGTCATTTAGAACTACGTACATAGAGGTCATTTAGAGCTACGTACTTAGAGGTCATTTAGAACTACGAACTTAGGGGTCATTTAGAACCCACGTACTTAGAGGACATTTAGAACCACGTACTTAGAGGTCATTTAGAACCACTTACTTAGAAGTCATTTGGAAGTACGTACTTAGAGGTCATTTAGAACTACGAACTTAGGGGTCATTTAGAACCACTTACTTAGAGGTCATTTAGAAGCACGTACTTAGAGGTCATTTAGAACCACGTACTTAGAGGTCATTTAGAACCACGTAGTTAGAGGTCATTTAGAACCACGGACTTAGAGGTCATTTAGAACTACGTATATGAGGTCATTTAGAACCACGTACTTAGAGGACATTTAGAACCACGTACTTAGAGGGCATTTGAACTAAGTATTTAGAGGTCATTTAGAACCACGTACTTAGAGGTCATTTAGAACCACATACTTAGAGGTCATTTAGAACTACGTACTTAGAGGTCATTTAGAACCACGTACTTTAAGGTCATTTAAATCCACGTACTTATGGTCATTTAGAACTACGTACTTAGAGGTCATTTAGAAGCACGTACATAGAGGTCATTTAGAACCACGTACTTAGAGGTCATCTAGAACAACGTACTTAGAGGTCATTTAGAACCACTTACTTAGATGTCATTTGGAAGTACGTACCTAGAGGTCATTTAGAACAACGTACTTAGAGGTCATTTAGAACCACGTACTTAGAGGTCATTTAGAACCAACGTACTTAGACGTCATTTAGAACCAAACACTTGGAGGTCGTTTAGAACTACGTACTTAGAGGTCATTTAGAACCCACGTACTTAGAGGTCATTTAGGAACCACGTTCTTAGAGGTTATTTAGAACCAACTTCTTAGAGGTCATTTAGAACCCACGTACTTAGAGGTAATTTAGAACCCACGTACTTAGAGGTCATTTAGAACTACGTACTTAGATGTCATTTAGAACTACGTACTTAGAGGTCATTTAGTACTACGTACTTAGAGGACATTTAGAACCAACAACTTAGAGATCATTTAGAACTACGTACTTAGAGGTCATTTAGAACCACGTACTCAGATGTCATTTAGAGCATAAGTACTTAGAGGTCATATAGAACCACGTACATAGAGGTCATTTAGAACTACGTACATAGAGGTCATTTAGAGCTACGTACTTAGAGGTCATTTAGAACTACGAACTTAGGGGTCATTTCGAACTTACGTACTTAGAGGACATTTAGAACCACGTACTTAGAGGTCATTTAGAACCACTTACTTAGAAGTCATTTAGAACTACGTACTTAGAGGTCATTTAGAACCACGTACTCAGATGTCATTTAGAGCCTAAGTACTTAGAGGTCATATAGAACCACGTACATAGAGGTCATTTAGAACTACGTACATAGAGGTCATTTAGAGCTACGTACTTAGAGGTCATTTAGAACTACGAACTTAGGGGTCATTTAGAACCCACGTACTTAGAGGACATTTAGAACCACGTACTTAGAGGTCATTTAGAACCACTTACTTAGAAGTCATTTGGAAGTACGTACTTAGAGGTCATTTAGAACTACGTACTTAGGGGTCATTTAGAACCACTTACTTAGAGGTCATTTAGAAGCACGTACTTAGAGGTCATTTAGAACCACGTACTTAGAGGTCATTTAGAACTACGTATATGAGGTCATTTAGAACCACGTACTTAGAGGACATTTAGAACCACGTACTTAGAGGGCATTTAAACTAAGTATTTAGAGGTCATTTAGAACCACGTACTTAGAGGTCATTTAGAACCACATACTTAGAGGTCATTTAGAACTACGTACTTAGAGGTCATTTAGAACTACGTACTTTAAGGTCATTTAAATCCACGTACTTAGAGGTCATTTAGAAGCACGTACATAGAGGTCATTTAGAACCACGTACTTAGAGGTCATCTAGAACAACGTACTTAGAGGTCATTTAGAACCACTTACTTAGATGTCATTTGGAAGTACGTACCTAGAGGTCATTTAGAACCACGTACTTAGAGGTCATATAGAACCACGTACATAGAGGTCATTTAGAACTACGTACTTAGAGGTCATTTAGAACTACGTATTTATAGGTCGTTTAGAACTACGAGCTTAGGGGTCATTTAGAACCCACGTACTTAGAGGTCATTTAGAACCACGTAGTTAGAGGTCATCTAGAACAACGTACTTAGAGGTCATTTAGAACCACTTTCTTAGATGTCATTTGGAAGTACGTACCTAGAGGTCATTTAGAAGCACGTACTTAGAGGTAATTTAGAACCACGTAGTTAGAGGTCATTTAGAACTACGTACTTAGAGGTCATTTAGAACTACGTATATGAGGTCATTTAGAACCACGTACTTAGAGGACATTTAGAACCACGTACTTTGGTGTCATTTAGAACTACTGACTTAGATGTCATTTAGAACCACGTACTTATAGGTCATTTAGAACCTCGTACTTAGAGGTCAATTAGAACTACGAACTTAGGGGTCATTTAGAACCACTTACTTAGAAGTCATTTGGAAGTACGTACTTAGAGGTCATTTAGAACTACGTACTTAGGGGTCTTTTAGAACCACTTACTTAGAGGTCATTTAGAAGCACGTACTTAGAGGTCATTTAGAACCACGTACTTAGAGGTCATTTAGAACTACGTATATGAGGTCATTTAGAACCACGTACTTAGAGGACATTTAGAACCACGTACTTAGAGGGCATTTGAACTAAGTATTTAGAGGTCATTTAGAACAACGTACTTAGAGGTCATTTAGAACCACATACTTAGAGGTCATTTAGAACTACGTACTTAGAGGTCATTTAGAACTACGTACTTTAAGGTCATTTAAATCCACGTACTTAGAGGTCATTTAGAACCACTTACTTAGATGTCATTTGGAAGTACGTACCTAGAGGTCATTTAGAACCGCGTACTTAGAGGTCATATAGAACCACGTACTTAGAGGTCATTTAGAACCCAGTACTTAGAGGTCATTTAGAACTACGTACTTAGAAGATATTTAGAACCACGTACTTAGAGGTCATTTAGAACAATCTTTTTAGATGTCATTTAGAACTACGTACTTAGAGGTCCTTTAGAACCACGTACATAGAGGTCATTTAGAACTACGTACTTAGAGGTCATTTAGAACTACGTATTTATAGGTCGTTTAGAACTACGAACTTAGGGGTCATTTAGAACCCACGTACTTAGAGGTCATTTAGAACCACGTAGTTAGAGGTCATTTAGAACCACGTACTTAGAGGTCATTTAGAACCAACAACTTAGAGGTCATTTAGAACTACGTACTTAGAGGTCATTTAGAACCAAGTACTTAGAGGTCATTTAGAACCACGTACTTAGAGGTCATTTAGAACCAAGTACTTAGAGGTCATTTAGAACCAAGTACTTAGAAGTCATTTAGAACTACATACTTAGAGGTCATTTAGAACTACTTACTTTGAGGTCATTTAGAACTACGTACCCAGAGGTCAATTAGAACTACGTACTTAGAGGTCATTTAGAACTACGTACTTAGAGGTCATTTAGAACCACTTTCTTAGATGTCATTTGGAAGTACTTACCTAGAGGTCATTTAGAAGCACGTACTTAGAGGTCATTTAGAACCACGTAGTTAGAGGTCATTTAGAACCACGTACTTAGAGGTCATTTAGAACTACGTATATGAGGTCATTTAGAACCACGTACTTAGAGGACATTTAGAACCACGTACTTTGGTGTCATTTAGAACTACTGACTTAGATGTCATTTAGAACCAAGTACTTAGAGGTCATTTAGAACCACGTACTTATAGGTCATTTAGAACCTCGTACTTAGAGGTCAATTAGAACTACGAACTTAGGGGTCATTTAGAACTACGTACTTAGAGGTGTTATAGAACTACGTTCTTAGAGGTCATTTAGGACTTCGTACTTAGAGGTCATTTAGAACTACGTACTTAGAGGTCATTTAGAACCACATACTTAGAGGTCATTTAGAACTACTTACTTAGAGGTCATTTAGAATTACGTACCTAGAGGTCATTTAGGACCACGTACTTAGAGGTCATTTAGAACCACTTACTTAGAGGTTATTTGGAACTACGTATCTAGAGGTATTTAGAACTACGTACTTAGACGTCATTTAGAACTACGTACTTAGAAGATATTTAGAACCACGTACTTAGAGGTCATTTAGAACCAACTATTTAGAGGTCATTTAGAACTACGTACTTAGATGTCATTTAGAACCACGTACTTAGAGGTCATTTAGAACCACGTACTGAGAGGTCATTTAGAAACACGTACTTAGAGGTCATTTAGAACCAACAACTTAGAGATCATTTAGAACTACGTACTTAGAGGTCATTTAGAACCACGTACTCAGATGTCATTTAGAGCCCACGTACCTAGAGGTCATAATTATAGAACCACGTACATAGAGGTCATTTAGAACTACGTACTTAGAGGTCATTTCGAGCTACGTATTTAGAGGTCATTTAGAACCCACGTACTTAGAGGTCATTTAGAACTACGTATATGAGGTCTTTTAGAACCACGTACTTAGAGGACATTTAGAACCACGTACTTAGAGGTCATTTAGAACTACGTATTTATAGGTCGTTTAGAACTACGAGCTTAGGGGTCATTTAGAACCCACGTACTTAGAGGTCATTTAGAACCACGTAGTTAGAGGTCATCTAGAACAACGTACTTAGAGGTCATTTAGAACCACTTTCTTAGATGTCATTTGGAAGTACGTACCTAGAGGTCATTTAGAAGCACGTACTTAGAGGTAATTTAGAACCACGTAGTTAGAGGTCATTTAGAACTACGTACTTAGAGGTCATTTAGAACTACGTATATGAGGTCATTTAGAACCACGTACTTAGAGGACATTTAGAACCACGTACTTTGGTGTCATTTAGAACTACTGACTTAGATGTCATTTAGAACCACGTACTTATAGGTCATTTAGAACCTCGTACTTAGAGGTCAATTAGAACTACGAACTTAGGGGTCATTTAGAACCACTTACTTAGAAGTCATTTGGAAGTACGTACTTAGAGGTCATTTAGAACTACGTACTTAGGGGTCTTTTAGAACCACTTACTTAGAGGTCATTTAGAAGCACGTACTTAGAGGTCATTTAGAACCACGTACTTAGAGGTCATTTAGAACTACGTATATGAGGTCATTTAGAACCACGTACTTAGAGGACATTTAGAACCACGTACTTAGAGGGCATTTGAACTAAGTATTTAGAGGTCATTTAGAACAACGTACTTAGAGGTCATTTAGAACCACATACTTAGAGGTCATTTAGAACTACGTACTTAGAGGTCATTTAGAACTACGTACTTTAAGGTCATTTAAATCCACGTACTTAGAGGTCATTTAGAACCACTTACTTAGATGTCATTTGGAAGTACGTACCTAGAGGTCATTTAGAACCGCGTACTTAGAGGTCATATAGAACCACGTACTTAGAGGTCATTTAGAACCCAGTACTTAGAGGTCATTTAGAACTACGTACTTAGAAGATATTTAGAACCACGTACTTAGAGGTCATTTAGAACAAACTTTTTAGATGTCATTTAGAACTACGTACTTAGAGGTCCTTTAGAACCACGTACATAGAGGTCATTTAGAACTACGTACTTAGAGGTCATTTAGAACTACGTATTTATAGGTCGTTTAGAACTACGAACTTAGGGGTCATTTAGAACCCACGTACTTAGAGGTCATTTAGAACCACGTAGTTAGAGGTCATTTAGAACCACGTACTTAGAGGTCATTTAGAACTAACAACTTAGAGGTCATTTAGAACTACGTACTTAGAGGTCATTTAGAACCAAGTACTTAGAGGTCATTTAGAACCACGTACTTAGAGGTCATTTAGAACCAAGTACTTAGAGGTCATTTAGAACCAAGTACTTAGAAGTCATTTAGAACTACATACTTAGAGGTCATTTAGAACTACTTACTTTGAGGTCATTTAGAACTACGTACCCAGAGGTCAATTAGAACTACGTACTTAGAGGTCATTTAGAACTACGTACTTAGAGGTCATTTAGAACCACTTTCTTAGATGTCATTTGGAAGTACTTACCTAGAGGTCATTTAGAAGCACGTACTTAGAGGTCATTTAGAACCACGTAGTTAGAGGTCATTTAGAACCACGTACTTAGAGGTCATTTAGAACTACGTATATGAGGTCATTTAGAACCACGTACTTAGAGGACATTTAGAACCACGTACTTTGGTGTCATTTAGAACTACTGACTTAGATGTCATTTAGAACCAAGTACTTAGAGGTCATTTAGAACCACGTACTTATAGGTCATTTAGAACCTCGTACTTAGAGGTCAATTAGAACTACGAACTTAGGGGTCATTTAGAACTACGTACTTAGAGGTGTTATAGAACTACGTTCTTAGAGGTCATTTAGGACTTCGTACTTAGAGGTCATTTAGAACTACGTACTTAGAGGTCATTTAGAACCACATACTTAGAGGTCATTTAGAACTACTTACTTAGAGGTCATTTAGAATTACGTACCTAGAGGTCATTTAGGACCACGTACTTAGAGGTCATTTAGAACCACTTACTTAGAGGTTATTTGGAACTACGTATCTAGAGGTATTTAGAACTACGTACTTAGACGTCATTTAGAACTACGTACTTAGAAGATATTTAGAACCACGTACTTAGAGGTCATTTAGAACCAACTATTTAGAGGTCATTTAGAACTACGTACTTAGATGTCATTTAGAACCACGTACTTAGAGGTCATTTAGAACCACGTACTGAGAGGTCATTTAGAAACACGTACTTAGAGGTCATTTAGAACCAACAACTTAGAGATCATTTAGAACTACGTACTTAGAGGTCATTTAGAACCACGTACTCAGATGTCATTTAGAGCCCACGTACCTAGAGGTCATAATTATAGAACCACGTACATAGAGGTCATTTAGAACTACGTACTTAGAGGTCATTTCGAGCTACGTATTTAGAGGTCATTTAGAACCCACGTACTTAGAGGTCATTTAGAACTACGTATATGAGGTCTTTTAGAACCACGTACTTAGAGGACATTTAGAACCACGTACTTAGAGGTCATTTAGAACCACTTACTTAGAAGTCATTTTGAAGTACGTACTTAGAGGTCATTTAGAACTACGTACTTAGGGGTCATTTAGAACTACTTACTTAGAGGTTATTTAGCACTACGTATATAAGGTCATTTAGAACCACGTACCTAGAGGACATTTTGAACCACGTACTTAGAAGTCATTTAGAAGAACCCACGTACTTAGAGGTCATTTAGAACCACGTACTAAGAGATCATATTGAACCACGTACTTAGAGGTCATTTAGAACCACTTACTTAGAGGTCATTTAGAACCACTTACTTAGAGGTCATTTAGAAATACTTACTTTGAGGTCATTTAGAACTACGTACCTAGAGGTCAATTAGAACTACGTACTTAGAGGTCATTTAGAACTACGTACTTAGAGGTAATATAGAACTACGTACTTAGAGGTCATTTAGGACTTCGTACTTAGATGTCATTTAGAACTACGTACTTAGAGGTCATTTAGAACCACATACTTAGAGGTCATTTAGAACTATTTACTTAGAGGTAATTTAGAACTACGTACCTAGAGGTCATTTTGGACCACGTACTTAGAGGTCATTTAGAACCACTTACTTAGATGTCATTTGAAAGTACGTATCTAGAGGTAATTTAGAACTACGTACTTAGGGGTCATTTAGAACTACTTACTTAGAGGTCATTTAGAAGCACGTACTTAGAGGTCATTTATAACCACGTACTTAGAGGTCATTTAGAACCACGTACTTAGAGGTTATTTAGCACTACGTATATAAGGTCATTTAGAACCCCGTACTTAGAGGACATTTTGAACCACGTACTTAGAAGTCATTTAGAAGAACCCACGTACTTAGAGGTCATTTAGAACCACGTACTAAGAGATCATATAGAACCACGTACTTAGAGGTCATTTAGAATCACTTACTTAGAGGTCATTTAGAACCACATACTTAGAGGTCATTTAGAACTACTTACTTTGAGGTCATTTAGAACTACGTACCTAGAGGTCAATTAGAACTACGTACTTAGAGATCATTTAGAACTACGTACTTAAGGTCATTTAAATCCACGTACTTATGGTCATTTAGAACTACGTACTTAGAGGTCATTTAGAAGCACGTACATAGAGGTCATTTAGAACCACGTACTTAGAGGTCATCTAGAACATCGTACTTAGAGGTCATTTAGAACCACTTAGATGTCATTTGGAAGTACGTACCTAGAGGTCATTTAGAACCACGTACTTAGAGGTCATTTAGAACCACGTACTTAGAGGTCATTTAGAACCAACGTACTTAGAGGTCATTTAGAACCAAACACTTAGAGGTCGTTTAGAACTACGTACTTAGAGGTCATTTAGAACCCACGTACTTAGAGGTCATTTAGAAACCACGTTCTTATAGGTTATTTAGAACCAACTTCTTAGAGGTCATTTAGAACCCACGTACTTAGAGGTAATTTAGAACCCACGTACTTAGAGGTCATTTAGAACTACGTACTTAGAGGTCATTTAGAACTACGTACTTAGAGGGCATTTGAACTAAGTATTTAGAGGTCATTTAGAACCACGTACTTAGAGGTCATTTAGAACCACATACTTAGAGGTCATTTAGAACTACGTACTTAGAGGTCATTTAGAACTACGTACTTTAAGGTCATTTAAATCTACGTACTTATGGTCAATAAGTACTACGTACTTAGAGGTGATTTAGAAGCACGTACTTAGAGGTCATTTAAAACCACTTACTTAGATGTTATTTGGAAGTACGTACCTATAGGTCATTTAGAAGCACGTACTTAGAGGTCATTTAGAACCACGTAGTTAGAGGTCATTTAGAACCTAGTACTTAGAGGTAATTTAGAACTACGTATATGAGGTCATTTAGAACCACGTACTTAGAGGACATTTAGAACCACGTACTTAGGTGTCATTTAGAACTACTCACTTAGATGTCATTTAGAACCAAGTACTTAGAGTTCATTTAGAACCACGTACTTAGAGGTCATTTAGAACCTCGTACTTAGAGGTCATTTAGAACTACGAACTTAGGGGTCATTTAGAACTACGTACTTAGAGGTGTTATAGAACTACGTTCTTAGAGGTCATTTAGGACTTCGTACTTAGAGGTCATTTAGAACTACGTACTTAGAGGTCATTTAGAACCACATACTTAGAGGTCATTTAGAACTACTTACTAAGAGGTCATTTAGAACTACGTAGCTAGAGGTCATTTAGGACCACGTACTTAGAGGTCATTTAGAACCACTTACTTAGAGGTCATTTGGAACTACGTATCTAGAGGTATTTAAAACTACGTACTTAGACGTCATTTAGAACTACGTACTTAGAAGATATTTAGAACCACGTACTATTGGTCATTTAGAACCAACTATTTAGAGGTCATTTAGAACTACGTACTTAGATGTCATTTAGAACCACGTACTTAGAGGTCATTTAGAACCACGTACTGAGAGGTCATTTAGACCCACGTACTTAGAGGTCATTTAGAACCAACAACTTAGAGATCATTTAGAACTACGTACTTAGAGGTCATTTAGAACCACGTACTCAGATGTCATTTAGAGCCTAAGTACTTAGAGGTCATATAGAACCACGTACATAGAGGTCATTTAGAACCCACGTACTTAGAGGTCATTTAGAACTACGTATATGAGGTCTTTTAGAACCACGTACTTAGAGGTCATTTAGAACCACTTACTTAGAGGTCATTTAGAAGCACGTACTTAGAGGTCATTTAGAACCACATACTTAGAGGTCATTTAGAACTACGTACTTAGAGGTCATTTAGAACTACGTACTTTAAGGTCATTTAAATCCACGTACTTATGGTTATTTAGAACTACGTACTTAGAGGTCATTTAGAACCAACGTACTTAGAGGTCATTTAGAACCAAACACTTGGAGGTCGTTTAGAACTACGTACTTAGAGGTCATTTAGAACCCACGTACTTAGAGGTCATTTAGAAACCACGTTCTTAGAGGTTATTTAGAACCAATTTCTTAGAGGTCATTTAGAACCCACGTACTTAGAGGTAATTTAGAACCCACGTACTTATAGGTCATTTAGAACGACGTACTTAGTTGTCATTTAGATCTACGTACTTAGAGGTCATTTAGTACTACGTACTTAGAGGACATTTAGAACCAACAACTTAGAGATCATTTAGAACTACGTACTTAGAGGTCATTTAGAACCACCTACTCAGATGTCATTTAGAGCCTAAGTACTTAGAGGTCATATAGAACCACGTACATAGAGGTCATTTAGAACTACGTACATAGAGGTCATTTAGAGCTACGTACTTAGAGGTCATTTAGAACTACGAACTTAGGGGTCATTTCGAACTTACGTACTTAGAGGACATTTAGAACCACGTACTTAGAGGTCATTTAGAACCACTTACTTAGAAGTCATTTAGAACTACGTACTTAGAGGTCATTTAGAACCACGTACTCAGATGTCATTTAGAGCCTAAGTACTTAGAGGTCATATAGAACCACGTACATAGAGGTCATTTAGAACTACGTACATAGAGGTCATTTAGAGCTACGTACTTAGAGGTCATTTAGAACTACGAACTTAGGGGTCATTTAGAACCCACGTACTTAGAGGACATTTAGAACCACGTACTTAGAGGTCATTTAGAACCACTTACTTAGAAGTCATTTGGAAGTACGTACTTAGAGGTCATTTAGAACTACGTACTTAGGGGTCATTTAGAACCACTTACTTAGAGGTCATTTAGAAGCACGTACTTAGAGGTCATTTAGAACCACGTACTTAGAGGTCATTTAGAACTACGTATATGAGGTCATTTAGAACCACGTACTTAGAGGACATTTAGAACCACGTACTTAGAGGGCATTTAAACTAAGTATTTAGAGGTCATTTAGAACCACGTACTTAGAGGTCATTTAGAACCACATACTTAGAGGTCATTTAGAACTACGTACTTAGAGGTCATTTAGAACTACGTACTTTAAGGTCATTTAAATCCACGTACTTAGAGGTCATTTAGAAGCACGTACATAGAGGTCATTTAGAACCACGTACTTAGAGGTCATCTAGAACAACGTACTTAGAGGTCATTTAGAACCACTTACTTAGATGTCATTTGGATGTACGTACCTAGAGGTCATTTAGAACCACGTACTTAGAGGTCATATAGAACCACGTACTTAGAGGTCATTTAGAACCCAGTACTTAGAGGTCATTTAGAACCAACTTTTTAGAGGTCATTTAGAACTACGTACTTAGAGGTCCTTTAGAACCACGTACATAGAGGTCATTTAGAACTACGTACTTAGAGGTCATTTAGAACTACGTATCTAGAGGTATTTAGAACTACGTACTTAGACGTCATTTAGAACTACGTACTTAGAAGATATTTAGAACCACGTACTTAGAGGTCATTTAGAACCAACTATTTAGAGGTCATTTAGAACTACGTACTTAGATGTCATTTAGAACCACGTACTTAGAGGTCATTTAGAACCACATACTTAGAGGTCATTTAGAACTACGTACTTAGAGGTCATTTAGAACTACGTACTTTAAGGTCATTTAAATCAACGTACTTAGAGGTCATTTAGAAGCACGTACATAGAGGTCATTTAGAACCACGTACTTAGAGGTCATCTAGAACAACGTACTTAGAGGTCATTTAGAACCACTTATTTAGATGTCATTTGGAAGTACGTACCTAGAGGTCATTTAGAACCACGTACTTAGAGGTCATTTAGAACCACGTACTTAGAGGTCATTTAGAACCCAGTACTTAGAGGTCATTTAGAACTACGTACTTAGAAGATATTTAGAACCACGTACTTAGAGGTCATTTAGAACCAACTTTTTAGAGGTCATTTAGAACTACGTACTTAGAGGTCCTTTAGAACCACGTACATAGAGGTCATTTAGAACTACGTACTTAGAGGTCATTTAGAACTACGTATTTATAGGACGTTTAGAACCACTTTCTTAGATGTCATTTGGAAGTACGTACCTAGAGGTCATTTAGAAGCACGTACTTAGAGGTCATTTAGAACCACGTACTTAGAGGTCATTTAGAACTACGTATATGAGGTCATTTAGAACCACGTACTTAGAGGACATTTAGAACCACGTACTTAGAGGGCATTTGAACTAAGTATTTAGAGGTCATTTAGAACCACGTACTTAGAGGTCATTTAGAACCACTTACTTAGAGGTCATTTAGAACTACGTACTTAGAGGTCATTTAGAACTAGGTACTTTAAGGTCATTTAAATCCACGTACTTAGAGGTCATTTAGAAGCACGTACATAGAGGTCATTTAGAACCACGTACATAGAGGTCATTTAGAACTACGTATTTATATGTCGTTTAGAACTACGAACTTAGGGGTCATTTAGAACCCACGTACTTAGAGGTCATTTAGAACCACGTAGTTAGAGGTCATCTAGAACAACCTACTTAGAGGTCTTTTAGAACCACTTTCTTAGATGTCATTTGGAAGTACGTACCTAGAGGTCATTTAGAAGCACGTACTTAGAGGTCATTTAGAACCACGTAGTTAGAGGTCATTTAGAACCACGTCCTTAGAGGTCATTTAGAACTACGTATATGAGGTCATTTAGAACTACGTACTTAGAGGACATTTAGAACCACGTACTTTGGTGTCATTTAGAACTACTGACTTAGATGTCATTTAGAACCAAGTACTTAGAGGTCATTTAGAACCTCGTACTTAGAGGTCAATTAGAACTACGAACTTAGGGGTCATTTATAACTACGTACTTAGAGGTGTTATAGAACTACGTTCTTAGAGGTCATTTAGGACTTCGTACTTAGAGGTCATTTAGAACTACGTACCTAGAGGTCATTTAGGACCACGTACTTAGAGGTCATTTAGAACCACTTACTTAGAGGTCATTTGGAACTACGTATCTAGAGGTATTTAGAACTACGTACTTAGACGTCATTTAGAACTACGTACTTAGAAGATATTTAGAACCACGTACTTAGAGGTCATTTAGAACCAACTATTTAGAGGTCATTTAGAACTACGTACTTAGATGTCATTAAGAACCACGTACTTAGAGGTCATTTAGAACCACGTACTGAGAGGTCATTAAGAAACACGTACTTAGAGGTCATTTAGAACCAACAACTTAGAGATCATTTAGAACTACGTACTTAGAGGTCATTTAGAACCACGTACTCAGATGTCATTTAGAGCCCACGTACCTAGAGGTCATATAGAACCACGTACATAGAGGTCATTTAGAACTACGTACTTAGAGGTCATTTAGAGCTACGTATTTAGAGGTCATTTAGAACCCACGTACTTAGAGGTCATTTAGAACTACGTATATGAGGTCTTTTAGAACCACGTACTTAGAGGACATTTAGAACCACGTACTTAGAGGTCATTTAGAACCAAGTACTTAGAGGTCATTTAGAACCAAGTACTTAGAGGTCATTTAGAACTACGTACCTAGAAGATATTTAGAACCACGTACT
The DNA here is from genome assembly GCA_963513935.1 of Aphrophora alni. Classification (NCBI taxonomy): domain Eukaryota; kingdom Metazoa; phylum Arthropoda; class Insecta; order Hemiptera; family Aphrophoridae; genus Aphrophora; species Aphrophora alni. The sequence goes on along the minus strand of CAUPSG010000858.1, from coordinate 2,179,730 downwards.
TAGAGGACATTTAGAACCACGTACTTAGAGGGCATTTGAACTAAGTATTTAGAGGTCATTTAGAACCACGTACTTAGAGGTCATTTAGAACCACATACTTAGAGGTCATTTAGAACTACGTACTTAGAGGTCATTTAGAACTACGTACTTTAAGGTCATTTAAATCTACGTACTTATGGTCAATAAGTACTACGTACTTAGAGGTGATTTAGAAGCACGTACATAGAGGTCATTTAGAACCACGTAGTTAGAGGTCATCTAGAACAACGTACTTAGAGGTCATTTAGAACCACTTACTTAGATGTTATTTGGAAGTACGTACCTATAGGTCATTTAGAAGCACGTACTTAGAGGTCATTTAGAACCACGTAGTTAGAGGTCATTTAGAACCTAGTACTTAGAGGTCATTTAGAACTACGTATATGAGGTCATTTAGAACCACGTACTTAGAGGACATTTAGAACCACGTACTTAGGTGTCATTTAGAACTACTCACTTAGATGTCATTTAGAACCAAGTACTTAGAGGTCATTTAGAACCACGTACTTAGAGGTCATTTAGAACCTCGTACTTAGAGGTCATTTAGAACTACGAACTTAGGGGTCGTTTAGAACTACGTACTTAGAGGTGTTATAGAACTACGTTCTTAGAGGTCATTTAGGACTTCGTACTTAGAGGTCATTTAGAACTACGTACTTAGAGGTCATTTAGAACCACATACTTAGAGGTCATTTAGAACTACTTACTAGGAGGTCATTTAGAACTACGTAGCTAGAGGTCATTTAGGACCACGTACTTAGAGGTCATTTAGAACCACTTACTTAGAGGTCATTTGGAACTACGTATCTAGAGGTATTTAAAACTACGTACTTAGACGTCATTTAGAACTACGTACTTAGAAGATATTTAGAACCACGTACTTAGAGGTCATTAAGAACCAACTATTTAGAGGTCATTTAGAACTACGTACTTAGATGTCATTTAGAACCACGTACTTAGAGGTCATTTAGAACCACGTACTGAGAGGTCATTTAGACCCACGTACTTAGAGGTCATTTAGAACCAACAACTTAGAGATCATTTAGAACTACGTACTTAGAGGTCATTTAGAACCACGTACTCAGATGTCTTTTAGAGCCTAAGTACTTAGAGGTCATATAGAACCACGTACATAGAGGTCATTTAGAACTACGTACATAGAGGTCATTTAGAGCTACGTACTTAGAGGTCATTTAGAACTACGAACTTAGGGGTCATTTAGAACCCACGTACTTAGAGGTCATTTAGAACTACGTATATGAGGTCTTTTAGAACCACGTACTTAGAGGACATTTGGAACCACGTACTTAGAGGTCATTTAGAACCACTTACTTAGAGGTCATTTAGAAGCACGTACTTAGAGGTCATTTAGAACCACGTAGTTAGAGGTCATTTAGAACCACGGACTTAGAGGTCATTTAGAACTACGTATATGAGGTCATTTAGAACCACGTACTTAGAGGACATTTAGAACCACGTACTTAGAGGTCATTTAGAACCACATACTTAGAGGTCATTTAGAACTACGTACTTAGAGGTCATTTAGAACCACGTACTTTAAGGTCATTTAAATCCACGTACTTATGGTCATTTAGAACTACGTACTTAGAGGTCATTTAGAAGCACGTACATAGAGGTCATTTAGAACCACGTACTTAGAGGTCATCTAGAACAACGTACTTAGAGGTCATTTAGAACCACTTACTTAGATGTCATTTGGAAGTACGTACCTAGAGGTCATTTAGAACCACGTACTTAGAGGTCATTTAGAACCACGTACTTTGAGGTCATTTAGAACCAACGTACTTAGACGTCATTTAGAACCAAACACTTGGAGGTCGTTTAGAACTACGTACTTAGAGGTCATTTAGAACCCACGTACTTAGAGGTCATTTAGGAACCACGTTCTTAGAGGTTATTTAGAACCAACTTATTAGAGGTCATTTAGAACCCACGTACTTAGAGGTAATTTAGAACCCACGTACTTAGAGGTCATTTAGAACTACGTACTTAGATGTCATTTAGAACTACGTACTTAGAGGTCATTTAGTACTACGTACTTAGAGGACATTTAGAACCAACAACTTAGAGATCATTTAGAACTACGTACTTAGAGGTCATTTAGAACCACGTACTCAGATGTCATTTAGAGCCTAAGTACTTAGAGGTCATATAGAACCACGTACATAGAGGTCATTTAGAACTACGTACATAGAGGTCATTTAGAGCTACGTACTTAGAGGTCATTTAGAACTACGAACTTAGGGGTCATTTCGAACTTACGTACTTAGAGGACATTTAGAACCACGTTCTTAGAGGTCATTTAGAACCACTTACTTAGAAGTCATTTAGAACTACGTACTTAGAGGTCATTTAGAACCACGTACTCAGATGTCATTTAGAGCCTAAGTACTTAGAGGTCATATAGAACCACGTACATAGAGGTCATTTAGAACTACGTACATAGAGGTCATTTAGAGCTACGTACTTAGAGGTCATTTAGAACTACGAACTTAGGGGTCATTTAGAACCCACGTACTTAGAGGACATTTAGAACCACGTACTTAGAGGTCATTTAGAACCACTTACTTAGAAGTCATTTGGAAGTACGTACTTAGAGGTCATTTAGAACTACGAACTTAGGGGTCATTTAGAACCACTTACTTAGAGGTCATTTAGAAGCACGTACTTAGAGGTCATTTAGAACCACGTACTTAGAGGTCATTTAGAACCACGTAGTTAGAGGTCATTTAGAACCACGGACTTAGAGGTCATTTAGAACTACGTATATGAGGTCATTTAGAACCACGTACTTAGAGGACATTTAGAACCACGTACTTAGAGGGCATTTGAACTAAGTATTTAGAGGTCATTTAGAACCACGTACTTAGAGGTCATTTAGAACCACATACTTAGAGGTCATTTAGAACTACGTACTTAGAGGTCATTTAGAACCACGTACTTTAAGGTCATTTAAATCCACGTACTTATGGTCATTTAGAACTACGTACTTAGAGGTCATTTAGAAGCACGTACATAGAGGTCATTTAGAACCACGTACTTAGAGGTCATCTAGAACAACGTACTTAGAGGTCATTTAGAACCACTTACTTAGATGTCATTTGGAAGTACGTACCTAGAGGTCATTTAGAACAACGTACTTAGAGGTCATTTAGAACCACGTACTTAGAGGTCATTTAGAACCAACGTACTTAGACGTCATTTAGAACCAAACACTTGGAGGTCGTTTAGAACTACGTACTTAGAGGTCATTTAGAACCCACGTACTTAGAGGTCATTTAGGAACCACGTTCTTAGAGGTTATTTAGAACCAACTTCTTAGAGGTCATTTAGAACCCACGTACTTAGAGGTAATTTAGAACCCACGTACTTAGAGGTCATTTAGAACTACGTACTTAGATGTCATTTAGAACTACGTACTTAGAGGTCATTTAGTACTACGTACTTAGAGGACATTTAGAACCAACAACTTAGAGATCATTTAGAACTACGTACTTAGAGGTCATTTAGAACCACGTACTCAGATGTCATTTAGAGCATAAGTACTTAGAGGTCATATAGAACCACGTACATAGAGGTCATTTAGAACTACGTACATAGAGGTCATTTAGAGCTACGTACTTAGAGGTCATTTAGAACTACGAACTTAGGGGTCATTTCGAACTTACGTACTTAGAGGACATTTAGAACCACGTACTTAGAGGTCATTTAGAACCACTTACTTAGAAGTCATTTAGAACTACGTACTTAGAGGTCATTTAGAACCACGTACTCAGATGTCATTTAGAGCCTAAGTACTTAGAGGTCATATAGAACCACGTACATAGAGGTCATTTAGAACTACGTACATAGAGGTCATTTAGAGCTACGTACTTAGAGGTCATTTAGAACTACGAACTTAGGGGTCATTTAGAACCCACGTACTTAGAGGACATTTAGAACCACGTACTTAGAGGTCATTTAGAACCACTTACTTAGAAGTCATTTGGAAGTACGTACTTAGAGGTCATTTAGAACTACGTACTTAGGGGTCATTTAGAACCACTTACTTAGAGGTCATTTAGAAGCACGTACTTAGAGGTCATTTAGAACCACGTACTTAGAGGTCATTTAGAACTACGTATATGAGGTCATTTAGAACCACGTACTTAGAGGACATTTAGAACCACGTACTTAGAGGGCATTTAAACTAAGTATTTAGAGGTCATTTAGAACCACGTACTTAGAGGTCATTTAGAACCACATACTTAGAGGTCATTTAGAACTACGTACTTAGAGGTCATTTAGAACTACGTACTTTAAGGTCATTTAAATCCACGTACTTAGAGGTCATTTAGAAGCACGTACATAGAGGTCATTTAGAACCACGTACTTAGAGGTCATCTAGAACAACGTACTTAGAGGTCATTTAGAACCACTTACTTAGATGTCATTTGGAAGTACGTACCTAGAGGTCATTTAGAACCACGTACTTAGAGGTCATATAGAACCACGTACATAGAGGTCATTTAGAACTACGTACTTAGAGGTCATTTAGAACTACGTATTTATAGGTCGTTTAGAACTACGAGCTTAGGGGTCATTTAGAACCCACGTACTTAGAGGTCATTTAGAACCACGTAGTTAGAGGTCATCTAGAACAACGTACTTAGAGGTCATTTAGAACCACTTTCTTAGATGTCATTTGGAAGTACGTACCTAGAGGTCATTTAGAAGCACGTACTTAGAGGTAATTTAGAACCACGTAGTTAGAGGTCATTTAGAACTACGTACTTAGAGGTCATTTAGAACTACGTATATGAGGTCATTTAGAACCACGTACTTAGAGGACATTTAGAACCACGTACTTTGGTGTCATTTAGAACTACTGACTTAGATGTCATTTAGAACCACGTACTTATAGGTCATTTAGAACCTCGTACTTAGAGGTCAATTAGAACTACGAACTTAGGGGTCATTTAGAACCACTTACTTAGAAGTCATTTGGAAGTACGTACTTAGAGGTCATTTAGAACTACGTACTTAGGGGTCTTTTAGAACCACTTACTTAGAGGTCATTTAGAAGCACGTACTTAGAGGTCATTTAGAACCACGTACTTAGAGGTCATTTAGAACTACGTATATGAGGTCATTTAGAACCACGTACTTAGAGGACATTTAGAACCACGTACTTAGAGGGCATTTGAACTAAGTATTTAGAGGTCATTTAGAACAACGTACTTAGAGGTCATTTAGAACCACATACTTAGAGGTCATTTAGAACTACGTACTTAGAGGTCATTTAGAACTACGTACTTTAAGGTCATTTAAATCCACGTACTTAGAGGTCATTTAGAACCACTTACTTAGATGTCATTTGGAAGTACGTACCTAGAGGTCATTTAGAACCGCGTACTTAGAGGTCATATAGAACCACGTACTTAGAGGTCATTTAGAACCCAGTACTTAGAGGTCATTTAGAACTACGTACTTAGAAGATATTTAGAACCACGTACTTAGAGGTCATTTAGAACAATCTTTTTAGATGTCATTTAGAACTACGTACTTAGAGGTCCTTTAGAACCACGTACATAGAGGTCATTTAGAACTACGTACTTAGAGGTCATTTAGAACTACGTATTTATAGGTCGTTTAGAACTACGAACTTAGGGGTCATTTAGAACCCACGTACTTAGAGGTCATTTAGAACCACGTAGTTAGAGGTCATTTAGAACCACGTACTTAGAGGTCATTTAGAACCAACAACTTAGAGGTCATTTAGAACTACGTACTTAGAGGTCATTTAGAACCAAGTACTTAGAGGTCATTTAGAACCACGTACTTAGAGGTCATTTAGAACCAAGTACTTAGAGGTCATTTAGAACCAAGTACTTAGAAGTCATTTAGAACTACATACTTAGAGGTCATTTAGAACTACTTACTTTGAGGTCATTTAGAACTACGTACCCAGAGGTCAATTAGAACTACGTACTTAGAGGTCATTTAGAACTACGTACTTAGAGGTCATTTAGAACCACTTTCTTAGATGTCATTTGGAAGTACTTACCTAGAGGTCATTTAGAAGCACGTACTTAGAGGTCATTTAGAACCACGTAGTTAGAGGTCATTTAGAACCACGTACTTAGAGGTCATTTAGAACTACGTATATGAGGTCATTTAGAACCACGTACTTAGAGGACATTTAGAACCACGTACTTTGGTGTCATTTAGAACTACTGACTTAGATGTCATTTAGAACCAAGTACTTAGAGGTCATTTAGAACCACGTACTTATAGGTCATTTAGAACCTCGTACTTAGAGGTCAATTAGAACTACGAACTTAGGGGTCATTTAGAACTACGTACTTAGAGGTGTTATAGAACTACGTTCTTAGAGGTCATTTAGGACTTCGTACTTAGAGGTCATTTAGAACTACGTACTTAGAGGTCATTTAGAACCACATACTTAGAGGTCATTTAGAACTACTTACTTAGAGGTCATTTAGAATTACGTACCTAGAGGTCATTTAGGACCACGTACTTAGAGGTCATTTAGAACCACTTACTTAGAGGTTATTTGGAACTACGTATCTAGAGGTATTTAGAACTACGTACTTAGACGTCATTTAGAACTACGTACTTAGAAGATATTTAGAACCACGTACTTAGAGGTCATTTAGAACCAACTATTTAGAGGTCATTTAGAACTACGTACTTAGATGTCATTTAGAACCACGTACTTAGAGGTCATTTAGAACCACGTACTGAGAGGTCATTTAGAAACACGTACTTAGAGGTCATTTAGAACCAACAACTTAGAGATCATTTAGAACTACGTACTTAGAGGTCATTTAGAACCACGTACTCAGATGTCATTTAGAGCCCACGTACCTAGAGGTCATAATTATAGAACCACGTACATAGAGGTCATTTAGAACTACGTACTTAGAGGTCATTTCGAGCTACGTATTTAGAGGTCATTTAGAACCCACGTACTTAGAGGTCATTTAGAACTACGTATATGAGGTCTTTTAGAACCACGTACTTAGAGGACATTTAGAACCACGTACTTAGAGGTCATTTAGAACTACGTATTTATAGGTCGTTTAGAACTACGAGCTTAGGGGTCATTTAGAACCCACGTACTTAGAGGTCATTTAGAACCACGTAGTTAGAGGTCATCTAGAACAACGTACTTAGAGGTCATTTAGAACCACTTTCTTAGATGTCATTTGGAAGTACGTACCTAGAGGTCATTTAGAAGCACGTACTTAGAGGTAATTTAGAACCACGTAGTTAGAGGTCATTTAGAACTACGTACTTAGAGGTCATTTAGAACTACGTATATGAGGTCATTTAGAACCACGTACTTAGAGGACATTTAGAACCACGTACTTTGGTGTCATTTAGAACTACTGACTTAGATGTCATTTAGAACCACGTACTTATAGGTCATTTAGAACCTCGTACTTAGAGGTCAATTAGAACTACGAACTTAGGGGTCATTTAGAACCACTTACTTAGAAGTCATTTGGAAGTACGTACTTAGAGGTCATTTAGAACTACGTACTTAGGGGTCTTTTAGAACCACTTACTTAGAGGTCATTTAGAAGCACGTACTTAGAGGTCATTTAGAACCACGTACTTAGAGGTCATTTAGAACTACGTATATGAGGTCATTTAGAACCACGTACTTAGAGGACATTTAGAACCACGTACTTAGAGGGCATTTGAACTAAGTATTTAGAGGTCATTTAGAACAACGTACTTAGAGGTCATTTAGAACCACATACTTAGAGGTCATTTAGAACTACGTACTTAGAGGTCATTTAGAACTACGTACTTTAAGGTCATTTAAATCCACGTACTTAGAGGTCATTTAGAACCACTTACTTAGATGTCATTTGGAAGTACGTACCTAGAGGTCATTTAGAACCGCGTACTTAGAGGTCATATAGAACCACGTACTTAGAGGTCATTTAGAACCCAGTACTTAGAGGTCATTTAGAACTACGTACTTAGAAGATATTTAGAACCACGTACTTAGAGGTCATTTAGAACAAACTTTTTAGATGTCATTTAGAACTACGTACTTAGAGGTCCTTTAGAACCACGTACATAGAGGTCATTTAGAACTACGTACTTAGAGGTCATTTAGAACTACGTATTTATAGGTCGTTTAGAACTACGAACTTAGGGGTCATTTAGAACCCACGTACTTAGAGGTCATTTAGAACCACGTAGTTAGAGGTCATTTAGAACCACGTACTTAGAGGTCATTTAGAACTAACAACTTAGAGGTCATTTAGAACTACGTACTTAGAGGTCATTTAGAACCAAGTACTTAGAGGTCATTTAGAACCACGTACTTAGAGGTCATTTAGAACCAAGTACTTAGAGGTCATTTAGAACCAAGTACTTAGAAGTCATTTAGAACTACATACTTAGAGGTCATTTAGAACTACTTACTTTGAGGTCATTTAGAACTACGTACCCAGAGGTCAATTAGAACTACGTACTTAGAGGTCATTTAGAACTACGTACTTAGAGGTCATTTAGAACCACTTTCTTAGATGTCATTTGGAAGTACTTACCTAGAGGTCATTTAGAAGCACGTACTTAGAGGTCATTTAGAACCACGTAGTTAGAGGTCATTTAGAACCACGTACTTAGAGGTCATTTAGAACTACGTATATGAGGTCATTTAGAACCACGTACTTAGAGGACATTTAGAACCACGTACTTTGGTGTCATTTAGAACTACTGACTTAGATGTCATTTAGAACCAAGTACTTAGAGGTCATTTAGAACCACGTACTTATAGGTCATTTAGAACCTCGTACTTAGAGGTCAATTAGAACTACGAACTTAGGGGTCATTTAGAACTACGTACTTAGAGGTGTTATAGAACTACGTTCTTAGAGGTCATTTAGGACTTCGTACTTAGAGGTCATTTAGAACTACGTACTTAGAGGTCATTTAGAACCACATACTTAGAGGTCATTTAGAACTACTTACTTAGAGGTCATTTAGAATTACGTACCTAGAGGTCATTTAGGACCACGTACTTAGAGGTCATTTAGAACCACTTACTTAGAGGTTATTTGGAACTACGTATCTAGAGGTATTTAGAACTACGTACTTAGACGTCATTTAGAACTACGTACTTAGAAGATATTTAGAACCACGTACTTAGAGGTCATTTAGAACCAACTATTTAGAGGTCATTTAGAACTACGTACTTAGATGTCATTTAGAACCACGTACTTAGAGGTCATTTAGAACCACGTACTGAGAGGTCATTTAGAAACACGTACTTAGAGGTCATTTAGAACCAACAACTTAGAGATCATTTAGAACTACGTACTTAGAGGTCATTTAGAACCACGTACTCAGATGTCATTTAGAGCCCACGTACCTAGAGGTCATAATTATAGAACCACGTACATAGAGGTCATTTAGAACTACGTACTTAGAGGTCATTTCGAGCTACGTATTTAGAGGTCATTTAGAACCCACGTACTTAGAGGTCATTTAGAACTACGTATATGAGGTCTTTTAGAACCACGTACTTAGAGGACATTTAGAACCACGTACTTAGAGGTCATTTAGAACCACTTACTTAGAAGTCATTTTGAAGTACGTACTTAGAGGTCATTTAGAACTACGTACTTAGGGGTCATTTAGAACTACTTACTTAGAGGTTATTTAGCACTACGTATATAAGGTCATTTAGAACCACGTACCTAGAGGACATTTTGAACCACGTACTTAGAAGTCATTTAGAAGAACCCACGTACTTAGAGGTCATTTAGAACCACGTACTAAGAGATCATATTGAACCACGTACTTAGAGGTCATTTAGAACCACTTACTTAGAGGTCATTTAGAACCACTTACTTAGAGGTCATTTAGAAATACTTACTTTGAGGTCATTTAGAACTACGTACCTAGAGGTCAATTAGAACTACGTACTTAGAGGTCATTTAGAACTACGTACTTAGAGGTAATATAGAACTACGTACTTAGAGGTCATTTAGGACTTCGTACTTAGATGTCATTTAGAACTACGTACTTAGAGGTCATTTAGAACCACATACTTAGAGGTCATTTAGAACTATTTACTTAGAGGTAATTTAGAACTACGTACCTAGAGGTCATTTTGGACCACGTACTTAGAGGTCATTTAGAACCACTTACTTAGATGTCATTTGAAAGTACGTATCTAGAGGTAATTTAGAACTACGTACTTAGGGGTCATTTAGAACTACTTACTTAGAGGTCATTTAGAAGCACGTACTTAGAGGTCATTTATAACCACGTACTTAGAGGTCATTTAGAACCACGTACTTAGAGGTTATTTAGCACTACGTATATAAGGTCATTTAGAACCCCGTACTTAGAGGACATTTTGAACCACGTACTTAGAAGTCATTTAGAAGAACCCACGTACTTAGAGGTCATTTAGAACCACGTACTAAGAGATCATATAGAACCACGTACTTAGAGGTCATTTAGAATCACTTACTTAGAGGTCATTTAGAACCACATACTTAGAGGTCATTTAGAACTACTTACTTTGAGGTCATTTAGAACTACGTACCTAGAGGTCAATTAGAACTACGTACTTAGAGATCATTTAGAACTACGTACTTAAGGTCATTTAAATCCACGTACTTATGGTCATTTAGAACTACGTACTTAGAGGTCATTTAGAAGCACGTACATAGAGGTCATTTAGAACCACGTACTTAGAGGTCATCTAGAACATCGTACTTAGAGGTCATTTAGAACCACTTAGATGTCATTTGGAAGTACGTACCTAGAGGTCATTTAGAACCACGTACTTAGAGGTCATTTAGAACCACGTACTTAGAGGTCATTTAGAACCAACGTACTTAGAGGTCATTTAGAACCAAACACTTAGAGGTCGTTTAGAACTACGTACTTAGAGGTCATTTAGAACCCACGTACTTAGAGGTCATTTAGAAACCACGTTCTTATAGGTTATTTAGAACCAACTTCTTAGAGGTCATTTAGAACCCACGTACTTAGAGGTAATTTAGAACCCACGTACTTAGAGGTCATTTAGAACTACGTACTTAGAGGTCATTTAGAACTACGTACTTAGAGGGCATTTGAACTAAGTATTTAGAGGTCATTTAGAACCACGTACTTAGAGGTCATTTAGAACCACATACTTAGAGGTCATTTAGAACTACGTACTTAGAGGTCATTTAGAACTACGTACTTTAAGGTCATTTAAATCTACGTACTTATGGTCAATAAGTACTACGTACTTAGAGGTGATTTAGAAGCACGTACTTAGAGGTCATTTAAAACCACTTACTTAGATGTTATTTGGAAGTACGTACCTATAGGTCATTTAGAAGCACGTACTTAGAGGTCATTTAGAACCACGTAGTTAGAGGTCATTTAGAACCTAGTACTTAGAGGTAATTTAGAACTACGTATATGAGGTCATTTAGAACCACGTACTTAGAGGACATTTAGAACCACGTACTTAGGTGTCATTTAGAACTACTCACTTAGATGTCATTTAGAACCAAGTACTTAGAGTTCATTTAGAACCACGTACTTAGAGGTCATTTAGAACCTCGTACTTAGAGGTCATTTAGAACTACGAACTTAGGGGTCATTTAGAACTACGTACTTAGAGGTGTTATAGAACTACGTTCTTAGAGGTCATTTAGGACTTCGTACTTAGAGGTCATTTAGAACTACGTACTTAGAGGTCATTTAGAACCACATACTTAGAGGTCATTTAGAACTACTTACTAAGAGGTCATTTAGAACTACGTAGCTAGAGGTCATTTAGGACCACGTACTTAGAGGTCATTTAGAACCACTTACTTAGAGGTCATTTGGAACTACGTATCTAGAGGTATTTAAAACTACGTACTTAGACGTCATTTAGAACTACGTACTTAGAAGATATTTAGAACCACGTACTATTGGTCATTTAGAACCAACTATTTAGAGGTCATTTAGAACTACGTACTTAGATGTCATTTAGAACCACGTACTTAGAGGTCATTTAGAACCACGTACTGAGAGGTCATTTAGACCCACGTACTTAGAGGTCATTTAGAACCAACAACTTAGAGATCATTTAGAACTACGTACTTAGAGGTCATTTAGAACCACGTACTCAGATGTCATTTAGAGCCTAAGTACTTAGAGGTCATATAGAACCACGTACATAGAGGTCATTTAGAACCCACGTACTTAGAGGTCATTTAGAACTACGTATATGAGGTCTTTTAGAACCACGTACTTAGAGGTCATTTAGAACCACTTACTTAGAGGTCATTTAGAAGCACGTACTTAGAGGTCATTTAGAACCACATACTTAGAGGTCATTTAGAACTACGTACTTAGAGGTCATTTAGAACTACGTACTTTAAGGTCATTTAAATCCACGTACTTATGGTTATTTAGAACTACGTACTTAGAGGTCATTTAGAACCAACGTACTTAGAGGTCATTTAGAACCAAACACTTGGAGGTCGTTTAGAACTACGTACTTAGAGGTCATTTAGAACCCACGTACTTAGAGGTCATTTAGAAACCACGTTCTTAGAGGTTATTTAGAACCAATTTCTTAGAGGTCATTTAGAACCCACGTACTTAGAGGTAATTTAGAACCCACGTACTTATAGGTCATTTAGAACGACGTACTTAGTTGTCATTTAGATCTACGTACTTAGAGGTCATTTAGTACTACGTACTTAGAGGACATTTAGAACCAACAACTTAGAGATCATTTAGAACTACGTACTTAGAGGTCATTTAGAACCACCTACTCAGATGTCATTTAGAGCCTAAGTACTTAGAGGTCATATAGAACCACGTACATAGAGGTCATTTAGAACTACGTACATAGAGGTCATTTAGAGCTACGTACTTAGAGGTCATTTAGAACTACGAACTTAGGGGTCATTTCGAACTTACGTACTTAGAGGACATTTAGAACCACGTACTTAGAGGTCATTTAGAACCACTTACTTAGAAGTCATTTAGAACTACGTACTTAGAGGTCATTTAGAACCACGTACTCAGATGTCATTTAGAGCCTAAGTACTTAGAGGTCATATAGAACCACGTACATAGAGGTCATTTAGAACTACGTACATAGAGGTCATTTAGAGCTACGTACTTAGAGGTCATTTAGAACTACGAACTTAGGGGTCATTTAGAACCCACGTACTTAGAGGACATTTAGAACCACGTACTTAGAGGTCATTTAGAACCACTTACTTAGAAGTCATTTGGAAGTACGTACTTAGAGGTCATTTAGAACTACGTACTTAGGGGTCATTTAGAACCACTTACTTAGAGGTCATTTAGAAGCACGTACTTAGAGGTCATTTAGAACCACGTACTTAGAGGTCATTTAGAACTACGTATATGAGGTCATTTAGAACCACGTACTTAGAGGACATTTAGAACCACGTACTTAGAGGGCATTTAAACTAAGTATTTAGAGGTCATTTAGAACCACGTACTTAGAGGTCATTTAGAACCACATACTTAGAGGTCATTTAGAACTACGTACTTAGAGGTCATTTAGAACTACGTACTTTAAGGTCATTTAAATCCACGTACTTAGAGGTCATTTAGAAGCACGTACATAGAGGTCATTTAGAACCACGTACTTAGAGGTCATCTAGAACAACGTACTTAGAGGTCATTTAGAACCACTTACTTAGATGTCATTTGGATGTACGTACCTAGAGGTCATTTAGAACCACGTACTTAGAGGTCATATAGAACCACGTACTTAGAGGTCATTTAGAACCCAGTACTTAGAGGTCATTTAGAACCAACTTTTTAGAGGTCATTTAGAACTACGTACTTAGAGGTCCTTTAGAACCACGTACATAGAGGTCATTTAGAACTACGTACTTAGAGGTCATTTAGAACTACGTATTTATAGGTCGTTTAGAACTACGAACTTAGCTGTCATTTAGAACCCACGTACTTAGAGGTCATTTAGAACCACGTAGTTAGAGGTCATCTAGAACAACGTACTTAGAGGTCATTTAGAACCACTTTCTTAGATGTCATTTGGAAGTACGTACCTAGAGGTCATTTAGAAGCACGTACTTAGAGGTCATTTAGAACCACGTAGTTAGAGGTCATTTAGAACCACGTACTTAGAGGTCATTTAGAACTACGTATATGAGGTCATTTAGAACCACGTACTTAGAGGACATTTAGAACCACGTACTTTGGTGTCATTTAGAACTACTGACTTAGATGTCATTTAGAACCAAGTACTTAGAGGTCATTTAGAACCTCGTACTTAGAATTCAATTAGAACTACGAAATTAGGGGTCATTTAGAACTACGTACTTAGAGGTGTTATAGAACTACGTTCTTAGAAGTCATTTAGGACTTCGTACTTAGAGGTCATTTAGAACCACGTACTTAAAGGTCATTTAGAACCCAGTACTTAGAGGTCATTTAGAACTACGTACTTAGAGGTCATTTAGAACTAAGTAGCTAGAGGTCATTTAGGACCACGTACTTAGAGGTCATTTAGAACCACTTACTTAGAGGTCATTTGGAACTACGTATCTAGAGGTATTTAAAACTACGTACTTAGACGTCATTTAGAACTACGTACTTAGAAGATATTTAGAACCACGTACTTAGAGGTCATTTAGAACCACGTACTGAGAGGTCATTTAGACCCACGTACTTAGAGGTCATTTAGAACCAACAACTTAGAGATCATTTAGAACTACGTACTTAGAGGTCATTTAGAACCACGTACTCAGATGTCATTTAGAGCCTAAGTACTTAGAGGTCATATAGAACCACGTACATAGAGGTCATTTAGAACCCACGTACTTAGAGGTCATTTAGAACTACGTATATGAGGTCTTTTAGAACCACGTACTTAGAGGTCATTTAGAACCACTTACTTAGAGGTCATTTAGAAGCACGTACTTAGAGGTCATTTAGAACCACATACTTAGAGGTCATTTAGAACTACGTACTTAGAGGTCATTTAGAACTACGTACTTTAAGGTCATTTAAATCCACGTACTTATGGTTATTTAGAACTACGTACTTAGAGGTCATTTAGAACCAACGTACTTAGAGGTCATTTAGAACCAAACACTTGGAGGTCGTTTAGAACTACGTACTTAGAGGTCATTTAGAACCCACGTACTTAGAGGTCATTTAGAAACCACGTTCTTAGAGGTTATTTAGAACCAATTTCTTAGAGGTCATTTAGAACCCACGTACTTAGAGGTAATTTAGAACCCACGTACTTATAGGTCATTTAGAACGACGTACTTAGTTGTCATTTAGATCTACGTACTTAGAGGTCATTTAGTACTACGTACTTAGAGGACATTTAGAACCAACAACTTAGAGATCATTTAGAACTACGTACTTAGAGGTCATTTAGAACCACCTACTCAGATGTCATTTAGAGCCTAAGTACTTAGAGGTCATATAGAACCACGTACATAGAGGTCATTTAGAACTACGTACATAGAGGTCATTTAGAGCTACGTACTTAGAGGTCATTTAGAACTACGAACTTAGGGGTCATTTCGAACTTACGTACTTAGAGGACATTTAGAACCACGTACTTAGAGGTCATTTAGAACCACTTACTTAGAAGTCATTTAGAACTACGTACTTAGAGGTCATTTAGAACCACGTACTCAGATGTCATTTAGAGCCTAAGTACTTAGAGGTCATATAGAACCACGTACATAGAGGTCATTTAGAACTACGTACATAGAGGTCATTTAGAGCTACGTACTTAGAGGTCATTTAGAACTACGAACTTAGGGGTCATTTAGAACCCACGTACTTAGAGGACATTTAGAACCACGTACTTAGAGGTCATTTAGAACCACTTACTTAGAAGTCATTTGGAAGTACGTACTTAGAGGTCATTTAGAACTACGTACTTAGGGGTCATTTAGAACCACTTACTTAGAGGTCATTTAGAAGCACGTACTTAGAGGTCATTTAGAACCACGTACTTAGAGGTCATTTAGAACTACGTATATGAGGTCATTTAGAACCACGTACTTAGAGGACATTTAGAACCACGTACTTAGAGGGCATTTAAACTAAGTATTTAGAGGTCATTTAGAACCACGTACTTAGAGGTCATTTAGAACCACATACTTAGAGGTCATTTAGAACTACGTACTTAGAGGTCATTTAGAACTACGTACTTTAAGGTCATTTAAATCCACGTACTTAGAGGTCATTTAGAAGCACGTACATAGAGGTCATTTAGAACCACGTACTTAGAGGTCATCTAGAACAACGTACTTAGAGGTCATTTAGAACCACTTACTTAGATGTCATTTGGATGTACGTACCTAGAGGTCATTTAGAACCACGTACTTAGAGGTCATATAGAACCACGTACTTAGAGGTCATTTAGAACCCAGTACTTAGAGGTCATTTAGAACCAACTTTTTAGAGGTCATTTAGAACTACGTACTTAGAGGTCCTTTAGAACCACGTACATAGAGGTCATTTAGAACTACGTACTTAGAGGTCATTTAGAACTACGTATTTATAGGTCGTTTAGAACTACGAACTTAGCTGTCATTTAGAACCCACGTACTTAGAGGTCATTTAGAACCACGTAGTTAGAGGTCATCTAGAACAACGTACTTAGAGGTCATTTAGAACCACTTTCTTAGATGTCATTTGGAAGTACGTACCTAGAGGTCATTTAGAAGCACGTACTTAGAGGTCATTTAGAACCACGTAGTTAGAGGTCATTTAGAACCACGTACTTAGAGGTCATTTAGAACTACGTATATGAGGTCATTTAGAACCACGTACTTAGAGGACATTTAGAACCACGTACTTTGGTGTCATTTAGAACTACTGACTTAGATGTCATTTAGAACCAAGTACTTAGAGGTCATTTAGAACCTCGTACTTAGAATTCAATTAGAACTACGAAATTAGGGGTCATTTAGAACTACGTACTTAGAGGTGTTATAGAACTACGTTCTTAGAAGTCATTTAGGACTTCGTACTTAGAGGTCATTTAGAACCACGTACTTAAAGGTCATTTAGAACCCAGTACTTAGAGGTCATTTAGAACTACGTACTTAGAGGTCATTTAGAACTAAGTAGCTAGAGGTCATTTAGGACCACGTACTTAGAGGTCATTTAGAACCACTTACTTAGAGGTCATTTGGAACTACGTATCTAGAGGTATTTAAAACTACGTACTTAGACGTCATTTAGAACTACGTACTTAGAAGATATTTAGAACCACGTACTTAGAGGTCATTTAGAACCAACTATTTAGAGGTCATTTAGAACTACGTACTTAGATGTCATTTAGAACCACGTACTTAGAGGTCATTTAGAAGCACGTACTTAGAGGTCATTTAGAACCACGTACTTAGAGGTCATTTAGAACTACGTATATGAGGTCATTTAGAACCACGTACTTAGAGGACATTTAGAACCACGTACTTAGAGGGCATTTAGAACCACTTACTTAGAAGTCATTTGGAAGTACGTACTTAGAGGTCATTTAGAACTACGTACTTAGGGGTCATTTAGAACCACTTACTTAGAGGTCATTTAGAAGCACGTACTTAGAGGTCATTTAGAACCACGTACTTAGAGGTCATTTAGAACTACGTATATGAGGTCATTTAGAACCACGTACTTAGAGGACATTTAGAACCACGTACTTAGAGGGCATTTGAACTAAGTATTTAGAGGTCATTTAGAACCACGTACTTAGAGGTCATTTAGAACCACATACTTAGAGGTCATTTAGAACTACGTACTTAGAGGTCATTTAGAACTACGTACTTTAAGATCATTTAAATCCACGTACTTAGAGGTCATTTAGAAGCACGTACATAGAGGTCATTTAGAACCACGTACTTAGAGGTCATCTAGAACAACGTACTTAGAGGTCATTTAGAACCACTTACTTAGATGTCATTTGGAGGTACGTACCTAGAGGTCATTTAGAACCACGTACTTAGAGGTCATTTAGAACCACGTACTTAGAGGTCATTTAGAACCCAGTACTTAGAGGTCATTTAGAACTACGTACTTAGAAGATATTTAGAACCACGTACTTAGAGGTCATTTAGAACCAACTTTTTAGAGGTCATTTAGAACTACGTACTTAGAGGTCCTTTAGAACCACGTACATAGAGGTCATTTAGAACTACGTACTTAGAGGTCATTTAGAACTACGTATTTATAGGTCGTTTAGAACTACGAACTTAGGGGTCATTTAGAACCCACGTACTTAGAGGTCATTTAGAACCACGTAGTTAGAGGTCATCTAGAACAACGTACTTAGAGGTCATTTAGAACCACTTTCTTAGATGTCATTTGGAAGTACGTACCTAGAGGTCATTTAGAAGCACGTACTTAGAGGTCATTTAGAACCACGTAGTTAGAGGTCATTTAGAACCACGTACTTAGAGGTCTTTTAGAACTACGTATATGAGGTCATTTAGAACCACGTACTTAGAGGACATTTAGAACCACGTACTTTGGTGTCATTTAGAACTACTAACTTAGATGTCATTTAGAACCAAGTACTTAGAGGTCATTTAGAACCTCGTACTTAGAGGTCAATTAGAACTACGAACTTAGGGGTCATTTAGAACTACGTACTTAAAGGTGTTATAGAACTACGTTCTTAGAGGTCATTTAGGACCACGTACTTAGAGGTCATTTAGAACCACTTACTTAGAGGTCATTTGGAACTACGTATCTAGAGGTATTTAGAACTACGTACTTAGACGTCATTTAGAACTACGTACTTAGAAGATATTTAGAAACACGTACTCAGAGGTCATTTAGAACCAACTATTTAGAGGTCATTTAGAACTACGTACTTAGATGTCATTTAGAACCACGTACTTAGAGGTCATTTAGAACCACGTACTGAGAGGTCATTTAGAAACACGTACTTAGAGGTCATTTAGAACCAACAACTTAGAGATCATTTAGAACTACGTACTTAGAGGTCATTTAGAACCACGTACTCAGATGTCATTTAGAGCCCACGTACCTAGAGGTCATATAGAACCACGTACATAGAGGTCATTTAGAACTACGTACTTAGAGGTCATTTAGAGCTACGTATTTAGAGGTCATTTAGAACCCACGTACTTAGAGGTCATTTAGAACTACGTATATGAGGTCTTTTAGAACCACGTACTTAGAGGACATTTAGAACCACGTACTTAGAGGTCATTTAGAACCAAGTACTTAGAGGTCATTTAGAACTAAGTACTTAGAGGTCATTTAGAACTACGTACTTAGAAGATATTTAGAACCACGTACTTAGAGGTCATTTAGAACCAACTTTTTAGAGGTCATTTAGAACTACGTACTTAGAGGTCTTTTAGAACCACGTACATAGAGGTCATTTAGAACTACGTACTTAGAGGTCATTTAGAACTACGTATTTAGAGGTCATTTAGAACCACGTACTTAGAGGACATTTAGAACCAACAACTTAGAGGTCATTTAGAACTACATACTTAGAGGTCATTTATAACGACGTACTCAGAGGTCATTTAGAACCTACGTACTTAGAGGTCATTTAGAACCACGTACTTAGAGGTCATTTAGAACCACGTACTTAGAGGTCGTTTAGAACTACTTACTTAGGGGTCATTTAGAACCACGTCCTCTGAGGTCATTAATTTAGAACCAAGTACTTAGAGGTCACTTAGAACCACATATATGAGGTCGTTTAGAATTACGTACTTAGAGGTCATTTAGAACTACGTACTTAGAGGTAATTTAGTACTACGTACTTAGGTGTCATTTAGAACTACTGATTTAGAGGTCATTTAGAACCAAGTACTTAGAGGTCATTTAGAACCACGTACTTTGAGGTCATTTAGAACCTCGTACTTAGAGGTCATTTAGAACCACGTACTTATAGGATAGTTAGAACCATGTAATTAGAGGTCAGTTAGAACTACGTTCTAAGAGGTCATTTAGAACCCTTGAACTTAGAGGTCATTCAGAACCACGTACTTAGAGGTCATTTAGAACCACGTACTTAGAGGTGATTTAGAACCACGTACTTAGAGGTTATTTAGCACTAAGTATATAAGGTCATTTAGAACCACGTACTTAGAGGACATTTAGAACCACGTACTTAGAAGTCATTAGAAGAACCCACGTACTTAGAGGTCATTTAGAACCACGTACTAAGAGGTCATATAGGACCACGTACTTAGAGGTCATTTAGAACTACGTACTTAGGAGTCATTTAGAACTACTTACTTAGAGGTCATTTAGAACCACATACTTAGAGGTCATTTAGAACTACGAACTTATGGGTCATTTAGAACCCTCGTACTTAGAGGTCATTTAGTACCCACGTACTTAGAGGTCATATAGAACCTCGTACTTAGAGGTCATTTAGAACCACGTACTTAGAGGTCATTTAGAACCAACGTACTTAGAGGTCATTTAGAACCAAACACTTAGAGGTCGTTTAGAACTACGTACTTAGAGGTCATTTAGAACTACGTACTTAGAGGTCATTTAGAACCACATACTTAGAGGTCATTTAGAACTACTTACTTAGAGGTCATTTAGAACTACGTACCTAGAGGTCATTTAGGACCACGTACTTAGAGGTCATTTAGAACCACTTACTTAGAGGTCATTTGGAACTACGTATCTAGAGGTATTTAGAACTACGTACTTAGACGTCATTTAGAACTACGTACTTAGAAGATATTTAGAACCACGTACTTAGAGGTCATTTAGAACCAACTATTTAGAGGTCATTTAGAACTACGTACTTAGATGTCATTTAGAACCACGTACTTAGAGGTCATTTAGAACCACGTACTGAGAGGTCATTTAGAAACACGTACTTAGAGGTCATTTAGAACCAACAACTAGAGATCATTTAGAACTACGTACTTAGAGGTCATTTAGAACCACGTACTCAGATGTCATTTAGAGCCCACGTACCTAGAGGTCATATAGAACCACGTACATAGAGGTCATTTAGAACTACGTACTTAGAGGTCATTTAGAGCTACGTATTTAGAGGTCATTTAGAACCCACGTACTTAGAGGACATTTAGAACCACGTACTTAGAGGTCATTTAGAACCACTTACTTAGAAGTCATTTTGAAGTACGTACTTAGAGGTCATTTAGAACTACGTACTTAGGGGTCATTTAGAACTACTTACTTAGAGGTTATTTAGCACTACGTATATAAGGTCATTTAGAACCACGTACCTAGAGGACATTTTGAACCACGTACTTAGAAGTCATTTAGAAGAACCCACGTACTTAGAGGTCATTTAGAACCGAGTACTAAGAGATCATATTGAACCACGTACTTAGAGGTCATTTAGAACCACTTACTTAGAGGTCATTTAGAACCACTTACTTAGAGGTCATTTAGAAATACTTACTTTGAGGTCATTTAGAACTACGTACTTAGAGGTCAATTAGAACTACGTACTTAGAGGTCATTTAGAACTACGTACTTGGAGGTAATATAGAACTACGTTCTTAGAGGTCATTTAGGACTTCGTACTTAGATGTCATTTAGAACTACGTACTTAGAGGTCATTTAGAACCACATACTTAGAGGTCATTTAGAACTATTTACTTAGAGGTCATTTAGAACTACGTACCTAGAGGTCATTTTGGACCACGTACTTAGAGGTCATTTAGAACCACTTACTTAGATGTCATTTGAAAGTACGTACCTAGAGGTAATTTAGAACTACGTACTTAGGGGTCATTTAGAACTACTTACTTAGAGGTCATTTAGAAGCACGTACTTAGAGGTCATTTATAACCACGTACTTAGAGGTCATTTAGAACCACGTACTTAGAGGTTATTTAGCACTACGTATATAAGGTCATTTAGAACCCCGTACTTAGAGGACATTTTGAACCACGTACTTAGAAGTCATTTAGAAGAACCCACGTACTTAGAGGTCATTTAGAACCACGTACTAAGAGATCATATAGAACCACGTACTTAGAGGTCATTTAGAACCACTTACTTAGAGGTCATTTAGAACCACATACTTAGAGGTCATTTAGAACTACTTACTTTGAGGTCATTTAGAACTACGTACCAAGAGGTCAATTAGAACTACGTACTTAGAGGTCATTTAGAACTACGTACTTAGAGGTAATATAGAACTACGTATATGAGGTCATTTAGAACCACGTACTTAGAGGGCATTTGAACTAAGTATTTAGAGGTCATTTAGAACCACGTACTTAGAGGTCATTTAGAACCACATACTTAGAGGTCATTTAGAACTACGTACTTAGAGGTCATTTAGAACTACGTACTTTAAGGTCATTTAAATCTACGTACTTATGGTCAATAAGTACTACGTACTTAGAGGTGATTTAGAAGCACGTACATAGAGGTCATTTAGAACCACGTAGTTAGAGGTCATCTAGAACAACGTACTTAGAGGTCATTTAGAACCACTTACTTAGATGTTATTTGGAAGTACGTACCTATAGGTCATTTAGAAGCACGTACTTAGAGGTCATTTAGAACCACGTAGTTAGAGGTCATTTAGAACCTAGTACTTAGAGGTAATTTAGAACTACGTATATGAGGTCATTTAGAACCACGTACTTAGAGGACATTTAGAACCACGTACTTAGGTGTCATTTAGAACTACTCACTTAGATGTCATTTAGAACCAAGTACTTAGAGGTCATTTAGAACCACGTACTTAGAGGTCATTTAGAACCTCGTACTTAGAGGTCATTTAGAACTACGAACTTAGGGGTCATTTAGAACTACGTACTTAGAGGTGTTATAGAACTACGTTCTTAGAGGTCATTTAGGACTTCGTACTTAGAGGTCATTTAGAACTACGTACTTAGAGGTCATTTAGAACCACATACTTAGAGGTCATTTAGAACTACTTACTAAGAGGTCATTTAGAACTACGTAGCTAGAGGTCATTTAGGACGACGTACTTAGAGGTCATTTAGAACCACTTACTTAGAGGTCATTTGGAACTACGTATCTAGAGGTATTTAAAACTACGTACTTAGACGTCATTTAGAACTACGTACTTAGAAGATATTTAGAACCACGTACTTAGAGGTCATTTAGAACCAACTATTTAGAGGTCATTTAGAACTACGTACTTAGATGTCATTTAGAACCACGTACTTAGAGGTCATTTAGAACCACGTACTGAGAGGTCATTTAGACCCACGTACTTAGAGGTCTTTTAGAACCAACAACTTAGAGATCATTTAGAACTACGTACTTAGAGGTCATTTAGAACCACGTACTCAGATGTCATTTAGAGCCTAAGTACTTAGAGGTCATATAGAACCACGTACATAGAGGTCATTTAGAATACGTACATAGAGGTCATTTAGAGCTACGTACTTAGAGGTCATTTAGAACTACGAACTTAGGGGTCATTTAGAACCCACGTACTTAGAGGTCATTTAGAACTACGTATATGAGGTCTTTTAGAACCACGTACTTAGAGGACATTTAGAACCACGTACTTAGAGGTCATTTAGAACCACTTACTTAGAGGTCATTTAGAAGCACGTACTTAGAGGTCATTTAGAACCACGTAGTTAGAGGTCATTTAGAACCACGGACTTAGAGGTCATTTAGAACTACGTATATGAGGTCATTTAGAACCACGTACTTAGAGGACATTTAGAACCACGTACTTAGAGGGCATTTGAACTAAGTATTTAGAGGTCATTTAGAACCACGTACTTAGAGGTCATTTAGAACCACATACTTAGAGGTCATTTAGAACTACGTACTTAGAGGTCATTTAGAACTACGTACTTTAAGGTCATTTAAATCCACGTACTTATGGTCATTTAGAACTACGTACTTAGAGGTCATTTAGAAGCACGTACATAGAGGTCATTTAGAACCACGTACTTAGAGGTCATCTAGAACAACGTACTTAGAGGTCATTTAGAACCACTTACTTAGATGTCATTTGGAAGTACGTACCTAGAGGTCATTTAGAACCACGTACTTAGAGATCATTTAGAACCACGTACTTAGAGGTCATTTAGAACCAACGTACTTAGAGGTCATTTAGAACCAAACACTTGGAGGTCGTTTAGAACTACGTACTTAGAGGTCATTTAGAACCCACGTACTTAGAGGTCATTTAGAAACCACGTTCTTAGAGGTTATTTAGAACCAACTTCTTAGAGGTCATTTAGAACCCACGTACTTAGAGGTAATTTAGAACCCACGTACTTAGAGGTCATTTAGAACTACGTACTTAGATGTCATTTAGAACTACGTACTTAGAGGTCATTTAGTACTACGTACTTAGAGGACATTTAGAACCAACAACTTAGAGATCATTTAGAACTACGTACTTAGAGGTCATTTAGAACCACTTACTCAGATGTCATTTAGAGCCTAAGTACTTAGAGGTCATATAGAACCACGTACATAGAGGTCATTTAGAACTACGTACATAGAGGTCATTTAGAGCTACGTACTTAGAGGTCATTTAGAACTACGAACATAGGGGTCATTTCGAACTTACGTACTTAGAGGACATTTTAGAACCACGTACTTAGAGGTCATTTAGAACCACTTACTTAGAAGTCATTTAGAACTACGTACTTAGAGGTCATTTAGAACCACGTACTCAGATGTCATTTAGAGCCTAAGTACTTAGAGGTCATATAGAACCACGTACATAGAGGTCATTTAGAACTACGTACATAGAGGTCATTTAGAGCTACGTACTTAGAGGTCATTTAGAACTACGAACGTAGGGGTCATTTAGAACCCACGTACTTAGAGGACATTTAGAACCACGTACTTAGAGGTCATTTAGAACCACTTACTTAGAAGTCATTTGGAAGTACGTACTTAGAGGTCATTTAGAACTACGTACTTAGGGGTCATTTAGAACCACTTACTTAGAGGTCATTTAGAAGCACGTACTTAGAGGTCATTTAGAACCACGTACTTAGAGGTCATTTAGAACTACGTATATGAGGTCATTTAGAACCACGTACTTAGAGGACATTTAGAACCACGTACTTAGAGGGCATTTAAACTAAGTATTTAGAGGTCATTTAGAACCACGTACTTAGAGGTCATTTAGAACCACATACTTAGAGGTCATTTAGAACTACGTACTTAGAGGTCATTTAGAACTACGTACTTTAAGGTCATTTAAATCCACGTACTTAGAGGTCATTTAGAAGCACGTACATAGAGGTCATTTAGAACCACGTACTTAGAGGTCATCTAGAACAACGCCTTAGAGGTCATTTAGAACCACTTACTTAGATGTCATTTGGAAGTACGTACCTAGAGGTCATTTAGAACCACGTACTTAGAGGTCATATAGAACCACGTACTTAGAGGTCATTTAGAACCCAGTACTTAGAGGTCATTTAGAACCAACTTTTTAGAGGTCATGTAGAACTACGTACTTAGAGGTCCTTTAGAACCACGTACATAGAGGTCATTTAGAACTACGTACTTAGAGGTCATTTAGAACTACGTATTTATAGGTCGTTTAGAACTACGAACTTAGGGGTCATTTAGAACCCACGTACTTAGAGGTCATTTAGAACCACGTAGTTAGAGGTCATCTAGAACAACGTACTTAGAGGTCATTTAGAACCACTTTCTTAGATGTCATTTGGAAGTACGTACCTAGAGGTCATTTAGAAGCACGTACTTAGAGGTCATTTAGAACCATGTAGTTAGAGGTCATTTAGAACCACGTACTTAGAGGTCATTTAGAACTACGTATATGAGGTCATTTAGAACCACGTACTTAGAGGACATTTAGAACCACGTACTTTGGTGTCATTTAGAACTACTGACTTAGATGTCATTTAGAACCATGTACTTAGAGGTCATTTAGAACCTCGTACTTAGAATTCAATTAGAACTACGAACTTAGGGGTCATTTAGAACTACGTACTTAGAGGTGTTATAGAACTACGTTCTTAGAAGTCATTTAGGACTTCGTACTTAGAGGTCATTTAGAACCACGTACTTAAAGGTCATTTAGAACCCAGTACTTAGAGGTCATTTAGAACTACGTACTTAGAGGTCATTTAGAACTAAGTAGCTAGAGGTCATTTAGGACCACGTACTTAGAGGTCATTTAGAACCACTTACTTAGAGGTCATTTGGAACTACGTATCTAGAGGTATTTAAAACTACGTACTTAGACGTCATT
The DNA here is from genome assembly GCA_963513935.1 of Aphrophora alni. NCBI lineage: Eukaryota > Metazoa > Arthropoda > Insecta > Hemiptera > Aphrophoridae > Aphrophora > Aphrophora alni. The sequence goes on along the minus strand of CAUPSG010000858.1, from coordinate 2,153,434 downwards.
TAGAACTACGTACTTAGAAGATATTTAGAACCACTTACTTAGAGGTCATTTAGAACCAACTATTTAGAGGTCATTTAGAACTACGTACTTAGATGTCATTTAGAACCACGTACTTAGAGGTCATTTAGAAGCACGTACTTAGAGGTCATTTAGAACCACGTACTTAGAGGTCATATAGAACTACGTATATGAGGTCATTTAGAACCACGTACTTAGAGGACATTTAGAACCACGTACTTAGAGGGCATTTAGAACCACTTACTTAGAAGTCATTTGGAAGTACGTACTTAGAGGTCATTTAGAACTACGTACTTAGGGGTCATTTAGAACCACTTACTTAGAGGTCATTTAGAAGCACGTACTTAGAGGTCATTTAGAACCACGTACTTAGAGGTCATTTAGAACTACGTATATGAGGTCATTTAGAACCACGTACTTAGAGGACATTTAGAACCACGTACTTAGTAGGCATTTGAACTAAGTATTTAGAGGTCATTTAGAACCACGTACTTAGAGGTCATTTAGAACCACATACTTAGAGGTCATTTAGAACTACGTACTTAGAGGTCATTTAGAACTACGTACTTTAAGATCATTTAAATCCACGTACTTAGAGGTCATTTAGAAGCACGTACATAGAGGTCATTTAGAACCACGTACTTAGAGGTCATCTCGAACAACGTACTTAGAGGTCATTTAGAACCACTTACTTAGATGTCATTTGGAGGTACGTACCTAGAGGTCATTTAGAACCACGTACTTAGAGGTCATTTAGAACCACGTACTTAGAGGTCATTTAGAACCCAGTACTTAGAGGTCATTTAGAACTACGTACTTAGAAGATATTTAGAACCACGTACTTAGAGGTCATTTAGAACCAACTTTTTAGAGGTCATTTAGAACTACGTACTTAGAGGTCCTTTAGAACCACGTACATAGAGGTCATTTAGAACTACGTACTTAGAGGTCATTTAGAACTACGTATTTATAGGTCGTTTAGAACTACGAACTTAGGGGTCATTTAGAACCCACGTACTTAGAGGTCATTTAGAACCACGTAGTTAGAGGTCATCTAGAACAACGTACTTAGAGGTCATTTAGAACCACTTTCTTAGATGTCATTTGGAAGTACGTACCTAGAGGTCATTTAGAAGCACGTACTTAGAGGTCATTTAGAACCACGTACTTAGAGGTCATTTAGAACTACGTATATGAGGTCATTTAGAACCACGTACTTAGAGGACATTTAGAACCACGTACTTAGAGGGCATTTAGAACCACTTACTTAGAAGTCATTTGGAAGTACGTACTTAGAGGTCATTTAGAACTACGTACTTAGGGGTCATTTAGAACCACTTACTTAGAGGTCATTTAGAAGCACGTACTTAGAGGTCATTTAGAACCACGTACTTAGAGGTCATTTAGAACTACGTATATGAGGTCATTTAGAACCACGTACTTAGAGGACATTTAGAACCACGTACTTAGAGGGCATTTGAACTAAGTATTTAGAGGTCATTTAGAACCACGTACTTAGAGGTCATTTAGAACCACATACTTAGAGGTCATTTAGAACTACGTACTTAGAGGTCATTTAGAACTACGTACTCTAAGATCATTTAAATCCACGTACTTAGAGGTCATTTAGAAGCACGTACATAGAGGTCATTTAGAACCACGTACTTAGAGGTCATTTAGAACCCAGTACTTAGAGGTCATTTAGAACTACGTACTTAGAAGATATTTAGAACCACGTACTTAGAGGTCATTTAGAACCAACTTTTTAGAGGTCATTTAGAACTACGTACTTAGAGGTCCTTTAGAACCACGTACATAGAGGTCATTTAGAACTACGTACTTAGAGGTCATTTAGAACTACGTATTTATAGGTCGTTTAGAACTACGAACTTAGGGGTCATTTAGAACCCACGTACTTAGAGGTCATTTAGAACCACGTAGTTAGAGGTCATCTAGAACAACGTACTTAGAGGTCATTTAGAACCACTTTCTTAGATGTCATTTGGAAGTACGTACCTAGAGGTCATTTAGAAGCACGTACTTAGAGGTCATTTAGAACCACGTAGTTAGAGGTCATTTAGAACCACGTACTTAGAGGTCTTTTAGAACTACGTATATGAGGTCATTTAGAACCACGTACTTAGAGGACATTTAGAACCACGTACTTTGGTGTCATTTAGAACTACTAACTTAGATGTCATTTAGAACCAAGTACTTAGAGGTCATTTAGAACCTCGTACTTAGAGGTCAATTAGAACTACGAACTTAGGGGTCATTTAGAACTACGTACTTAGAGGTGTTATAGAACTACGTTCTTAGAGGTCATTTAGGACCACGTACTTAGAGGTCATCTAGAACCACTTACTTAGAGGTCATTTGGAACTACGTATCTAGAGGTATTTAGAACTACGTACTTAGACGTCATTTAGAACTACGTACTTAGAAGATATTTAGAAACACGTACTCAGAGGTCATTTAGAACCAACTATTTAGAGGTCATTTAGAACTACGTACTTAGATGTCATTTAGAACCACGTACTTAGAGGTCATTTAGAACCACGTACTGAGAGGTCATTTAGAAACACGTACTTAGAGGTCATTTAGAACCAACAACTTAGAGATCATTTAGAACTACGTACTTAGATGTCATTTAGAACCACGTACTCAGATGTCATTTAGAGCCCACGTACCTAGAGGTCATATAGAACCACGTACATAGAGGTCATTTAGAACTACGTACTTAGAGGTCATTTAGAGCTACGTATTTAGAGGTCATTTAGAACCCACGTACTTAGAGGTCATTTAGAACTACGTATATGAGGTCTTTTAGAACCACGTACTTAGAGGACATTTAGAACCACGTACTTAGAGGTCATTTAGAACCAAGTACTTAGAGGTCATTTAGAACTAAGTACTGTACTTAGAGGTCATTTAGAACTACGTACTTAGAAGATATTTAGAACCACGTACTTAGAGGTCATTTAGAACCAACTTTTTAGAGGTCATTTAGAACTACGTACTTAGAGGTCTTTTAGAACCACGTACATAGAGGTCATTTAGAACTACGTACTTAGAGGTCATTTAGAACTACGTATTTAGAGGTCATTTAGAACCACGTACTTAGAGGACATTTAGAACCAACAACTTAGAGGTCATTTAGAACTACATACTTAGAGGTCATTTATAACGACGTACTTAGGGGTCATTTAGAACCACTTACTTAGAGGTCATTTAGAAGCACGTACTTAGAGGTCATTTAGAACCACGTACTTAGAGGTCATTTAGAACTACGTATATGAGGTCATTTAGAACCACGTACTTAGAGGACATTTAGAACCACGTACTTAGTAGGCATTTGAACTAAGTATTTAGAGGTCATTTAGAACCACGTACTTAGAGGTCATTTAGAACCACATACTTAGAGGTCATTTAGAACTACGTACTTAGAGGTCATTTAGAACTACGTACTTTAAGATCATTTAAATCCACGTACTTATAAGTCATTTAGAAGCACGTACATAGAGGTCATTTAGAACCACGTACTTAGAGGTCATCTCGAACAACGTACTTAGAGGTCATTTAGAACCACTTACTTAGATGTCATTTGGAGGTACGTACCTAGAGGTCATTTAGAACCACGTACTTAGAGGTCATTTAGAACCACGTACTTAGAGGTCATTTAGAACCCAGTACTTAGAGGTCATTTAGAACTACGTACTTAGAAGATATTTAGAACCACGTACTTAGAGGTCATTTAGAACCAACTTTTTAGAGGTCATTTAGAACTACGTACTTAGAGGTCCTTTAGAACCACGTACATAGAGGTCATTTAGAACTACGTACTTAGAGGTCATTTAGAACTACGTATTTATAGGTCGTTTAGAACTACGAACTTAGGGGTCATTTAGAACCCACGTACTTAGAGGTCATTTAGAACCACGTAGTTAGAGGTCATCTAGAACAACGTACTTAGAGGTCATTTAGAACCACTTTCTTAGATGTCATTTGGAAGTACGTACCTAGAGGTCATTTAGAAGCACGTACTTAGAGGTCATTTAGAACCACGTACTTAGAGGTCATTTAGAACTACGTATATGAGGTCATTTAGAACCACGTACTTAGAGGACATTTAGAACCACGTACTTAGAGGGCATTTAGAACCACTTACTTAGAAGTCATTTGGAAGTACGTACTTAGAGGTCATTTAGAACTACGTACTTAGGGGTCATTTAGAACCACTTACTTAGAGGTCATTTAGAAGCACGTACTTAGAGGTCATTTAGAACCACGTACTTAGAGGTCATTTAGAACTACGTATATGAGGTCATTTAGAACCACGTACTTAGAGGACATTTAGAACCACGTACTTAGAGGGCATTTGAACTAAGTATTTAGAGGTCATTTAGAACCACGTACTTAGAGGTCATTTAGAACCACATACTTAGAGGTCATTTAGAACTACGTACTTAGAGGTCATTTAGAACTACGTACTCTAAGATCATTTAAATCCACGTACTTAGAGGTCATTTAGAAGCACGTACATAGAGGTCATTTAGAACCACGTACTTAGAGGTCATTTAGAACCCAGTACTTAGAGGTCATTTAGAACTACGTACTTAGAAGATATTTAGAACCACGTACTTAGAGGTCATTTAGAACCAACTTTTTAGAGGTCATTTAGAACTACGTACTTAGAGGTCCTTTAGAACCACGTACATAGAGGTCATTTAGAACTACGTACTTAGAGGTCATTTAGAACTACGTATTTATAGGTCGTTTAGAACTACGAACTTAGGGGTCATTTAGAACCCACGTACTTAGAGGTCATTTAGAACCACGTAGTTAGAGGTCATCTAGAACAACGTACTTAGAGGTCATTTAGAACCACTTTCTTAGATGTCATTTGGAAGTACGTACCTAGAGGTCATTTAGAAGCACGTACTTAGAGGTCATTTAGAACCACGTAGTTAGAGGTCATTTAGAACCACGTACTTAGAGGTCTTTTAGAACTACGTATATGAGGTCATTTAGAACCACGTACTTAGAGGACATTTAGAACCACGTACTTTGGTGTCATTTAGAACTACTAACTTAGATGTCATTTAGAACCAAGTACTTAGAGGTCATTTAGAACCTCGTACTTAGAGGTCAATTAGAACTACGAACTTAGGGGTCATTTAGAACTACGTACTTAGAGGTGTTATAGAACTACGTTCTTAGAGGTCATTTAGGACCACGTACTTAGAGGTCATCTAGAACCACTTACTTAGAGGTCATTTGGAACTACGTATCTAGAGGTATTTAGAACTACGTACTTAGACGTCATTTAGAACTACGTACTTAGAAGATATTTAGAAACACGTACTCAGAGGTCATTTAGAACCAACTATTTAGAGGTCATTTAGAACTACGTACTTAGATGTCATTTAGAACCACGTACTTAGAGGTCATTTAGAACCACGTACTGAGAGGTCATTTAGAAACACGTACTTAGAGGTCATTTAGAACCAACAACTTAGAGATCATTTAGAACTACGTACTTAGATGTCATTTAGAACCACGTACTCAGATGTCATTTAGAGCCCACGTACCTAGAGGTCATATAGAACCACGTACATAGAGGTCATTTAGAACTACGTACTTAGAGGTCATTTAGAGCTACGTATTTAGAGGTCATTTAGAACCCACGTACTTAGAGGTCATTTAGAACTACGTATATGAGGTCTTTTAGAACCACGTACTTAGAGGACATTTAGAACCACGTACTTAGAGGTCATTTAGAACCAAGTACTTAGAGGTCATTTAGAACTAAGTACTGTACTTAGAGGTCATTTAGAACTACGTACTTAGAAGATATTTAGAACCACGTACTTAGAGGTCATTTAGAACCAACTTTTTAGAGGTCATTTAGAACTACGTACTTAGAGGTCTTTTAGAACCACGTACATAGAGGTCATTTAGAACTACGTACTTAGAGGTCATTTAGAACTACGTATTTAGAGGTCATTTAGAACCACGTACTTAGAGGACATTTAGAACCAACAACTTAGAGGTCATTTAGAACTACATACTTAGAGGTCATTTATAACGACGTACTCAGAGGTCATTTAGAACCTACGTACTTAGAGGTCATTTAGAACCACGTACTTAGAGGTCATTTAGAACCACATACTTAGAGGTCGTTTAGAACTACTTACTTAGGGGTCATTTAGAACCACGTACTCTGAGGTCATTAATTTAGAACCAAGTACTTAGAGGTCACTTAGAACCACATATATGAGGTCGTTTAGAATTACGTACTTAGAGGTCATTTAGAACTACGTACTTAGAGGTAATTTAGTACTACGTACTTAGGTGTCATTTAGAACTACTGATTTAGAGGTCATTTAGAACCAAGTACTTAGAGGTCATTTAGAACCACGTACTTAGAGGTCATTTAGAACCTCGTACTTAGAGGTCATTTAGAACCACGTACTTATAGGATAGTTAGAACCATGTAATTAGAGGTCAGTTAGAACTACGTTCTAAGAGGTCATTTAGAACCCTTGAACTTAGAGGTCATTCAGAACCACGTACTTAGAGGTCATTTAGAACCACGTACTTAGAGGTGATTTAGAACCACGTACTTAGAGGTTATTTAGCACTAAGTATATAAGGTCATTTAGAACCACGTACTTAGAGGACATTTAGAACCACGTACTTAGAAGTCATTAGAAGAACCCACGTACTTAGAGGTCATTTAGAACCACGTACTAAGAGGTCATATAGGACCACGTACTTAGAGGTCATTTAGAACTACGTACTTAGGAGTCATTTAGAACTACTTACTTAGAGGTCATTTAGAACCACATACTTAGAGGTCATTTAGAACTACGAACTTATGGGTCATTTAGAACCCACGTACTTAGAGGTCATTTAGTACCCACGTACTTAGAGGTCATATAGAACCTCGTACTTAGAGGTCATTTAGAACCACGTACTTAGAGGTCATTTAGACCAACGTACTTAGAGGTCATTTAGAACCAAACACTTAGAGGTCGTTTAGAACTACGTACTTAGAGGTCATTTAGAACTACGTACTTAGAGGTCATTTAGAACCACATACTTAGAGGTCATTTAGAACTACTTACTTAGAGGTCATTTAGAACTACGTACCTAGAGGTCATTTAGGACCACGTACTTAGAGGTCATTTAGAACCACTTACTTAGAGGTCATTTGGAACTACGTATCTAGAGGTATTTAGAACTACGTACTTAGACGTCATTTAGAACTACGTACTTAGAAGATATTTAGAACCACGTACTTAGAGGTCATTTAGAACCAACTATTTAGAGGTCATTTAGAACTACGTACTTAGATGTCATTTAGAACCACGTACTTAGAGGTCATTTAGAACCACGTACTGAGAGGTCATTTAGAAACACGTACTTAGAGGTCATTTAGAACCAACAACTTAGAGATCATTTAGAACTACGTACTTAGAGGTCATTTAGAACCACGTACTCAGATGTCATTTAGAGCCCACGTACCTAGAGGTCATATAGAACCACGTACATAGAGGTCATTTAGAACTACGTACTTAGAGGTCATTTAGAGCTACGTATTTAGAGGTCATTTAGAACCCACGTACTTAGAGGTCATTTAGAACTACGTATATGAGGTCTTTTAGAACCACGTACTTAGAGGACATTTAGAACCACGTACTTAGAGGTCATTTAGAACCACTTACTTAGAAGTCATTTTGAAGTACGTACTTAGAGGTCATTTAGAACTACGTACTTAGGGGTCATTTAGAACTACTTACTTAGAGGTTATTTAGCACTACGTATATAAGGTCATTTAGAACCACGTACCTAGAGGACATTTTGAACCACGTACTTAGAAGTCATTTAGAAGAACCCACGTACTTAGAGGTCATTTAGAACCACGTACTAAGAGATCATATTTAACCACGTACTTAGAGGTCATTTAGAAATACTTACTTTGAGGTCATTTAGAACTACGTACCTAGAGGTCAATTAGAACTACGTACTTAGAGGTCATTTAGAACTACGTACTTGGAGGTAATATAGAACTACGTTCTTAGAGGTCATTTAGGACTTCGTACTTAGATGTCATTTAGAACTACGTACTTAGAGGTCATTTAGAACCACATACTTAGAGGTCATTTAGAACTATTTACTTAGAGGTCATTTAGAACTACGTACCTAGAGGTCATTTTGGACCACGTACTTAGAGGTCATTTAGAACCACTTACTTAGATGTCATTTGAAAGTACGTACCTAGAGGTAATTTAGAACTACGTACTTAGGGGTCATTTAGAACTACTTACTTAGAGGTCATTTAGAAGCACGTACTTAGAGGTCATTTATAACCACGTACTTAGAGGTCATTTAGAACCACGTACTTAGAGGTTATTTAGCACTACGTATATAAGGTCATTTAGAACCCCGTACTTAGAGGACATTTTGAACCACGTACTTAGAAGTCATTTAGAAGAACCCACGTACTTAGAGGTCATTTAGAACCACGTACTAAGAGATCATATAGAACCACGTACTTAGAGGTCATTTAGAACCACTTACTTAGAGGTCATTTAGAACCACATACTTAGAGGTCATTTAGAACTACTTACTTTAAGGTCATTTAGAACTACGTACCTAGAGGTCAATTAGAACTACGTACTTAGAGGTCATTTAGAACTACGTACTTAGAGGTAATATAGAACTACGTATATGAGGTCATTTAGAACCACGTACTTAGAGGGCATTTGAACTAAGTATTTAGAGGTCATTTAGAACCACGTACTTAGAGGTCATTTAGAACCACATACTTAGAGGTCATTTAGAACTACGTACTTAGAGGTCATTTAGAACTACGTACTTTAAGGTCATTTAAATCTACGTACTTATGGTCAATAAGTACTACGTACTTAGAGGTGATTTAGAAGCACGTACATAGAGGTCATTTAGAACCACGTAGTTAGAGGTCATCTAGAACAACGTACTTAGAGGTCATTTAGAACCACTTACTTAGATGTTATTTGGAAGTACGTACCTATAGGTCATTTAGAAGCACGTACTTAGAGGTCATTTAGAACCACGTAGTTAGAGGTCATTTAGAACCTAGTACTTAGAGGTAATTTAGAACTACGTATATGAGGTCATTTAGAACCACGTACTTAGAGGACATTTAGAACCACGTACTTAGGTGTCATTTAGAACTACTCACTTAGATGTCATTTAGAACCAAGTACTTAGAGGTCATTTAGAACCACGTACTTAGAGGTCATTTAGAACCTCGTACTTAGAGGTCATTTAGAACTACGAACTTAGGGGTCATTTAGAACTACGTACTTAGAGGTGTTATAGAACTACGTTCTTAGAGGTCTTTTAGGACTTCGTACTTAGAGGTCATTTAGAACTACGTACTTAGAGGTCATTTAGAACCACATACTTAGAGGTCATTTAGAACTACTTACTAAGAGGTCATTTAGAACTACGTAGCTAGAGGTCATTTAGGACCACGTACTTAGAGGTCATTTAGAACCACTTACTTAGAGGTCATTTGGAACTACGTATCTAGAGGTATTTAAAACTACGTACTTAGACGTCATTTAGAACTACGTACTTAGAAGATATTTAGAACCACGTACTTAGAGGTCATTTAGAACCAACTATTTAGAGGTCATTTAGAACTACGTACTTAGAGGTCATTTAGAACCCACGTACTTAGAGGTCATTTAGGAACCACGTTCTTAGAGGTTATTTAGAACCAACTTCTTAGAGGTCATTTAGAACCCACGTACTTAGAGGTAATTTAGAACCCACGTACTTAGAGGTCATTTAGAACTACGTACTTAGATGTCATTTAGAACTACGTACTTAGAGGTCATTTAGTACTACGTACTTAGAGGACATTTAGAACCAACAACTTAGAGATCATTTAGAACTACGTACTTAGAGGTCATTTAGAACCACGTACTCAGATGTCATTTAGAGCTTAAGTACTTAGAGGTCATTTAGAACCACATACTTAGAGGTCATTTAGAACTACTTACTAAGAGGTCATTTAGAACTACGTAGCTAGAGGTCATTTAGGACCACGTACTTAGAGGTCATTTAGAACCACTTACTTAGAGGTCATTTGGAACTACGTATCTAGAGGTATTTAAAACTACGTACTTAGACGTCATTTAGAACTACGTACTTAGAAGATATTTAGAACCACGTACTTAGAGGTCATTTAGAACCAACTATTTAGAGGTCATTTAGAACTACGTACTTAGATGTCATTTAGAACCACGTACTTAGAGGTCATTTAGAACTACGTACTGAGAGGTCATTTAGACCCACGTACTTAGAGGTCTTTTAGAACCAACAACTTAGAGATCATTTAGAACTACGTACTTAGAGGTCATTTAGAACCACGTACTCAGATGTCATTTAGAGCCTAAGTACTTAGAGGTCATATAGAACCACGTACATAGAGGTCATTTAGAACTACGTACATAGAGGTCATTTAGAGCTACGTACTTAGAGGTCATTTAGAACTACGAACTTAGGGGTCATTTCGAACTTACGTACTTAGAGGACATTTAGAACCACGTACTTAGAGGTCATTTAGAACCACTTACTTAGAAGTCATTTAGAACTACGTACTTAGAGGTCATTTAGAACCACGTACTCAGATGTCATTTGAGCCTAAGTACTTAGAGGTCATATAGAACCACGTACATAGAGGTCATTTAGAACTACGTACATAGAGGTCATTTAGAGCTACGTACTTAGAGGTCATTTAGAACTACGAACTTAGGGGTCATTTAGAACCCACGTACTTAGAGGACATTTAGAACCACGTACTTAGAGGTCATTTAGAACCACTTACTTAGAAGTCATTTGGAAGTACGTACTTAGAGGTCATTTAGAACTACGTACTTAGGGGTCATTTAGAACCACTTACTTAGAGGTCATTTAGAAGCACGTACTTAGAGGTCATTTAGAACCACGTACTTAGAGGTCATTTAGAACCACGTAGTTAGAGGTCATTTAGAACCACGGACTTAGAGGTCATTTAGAACTACGTATATGAGGTCATTTAGAACCACGTACTTAGAGGACATTTAGAACCACGTACTTAGAGGGCATTTGAACTAAGTATTTAGAGGTCATTTAGAACCACGTACTTAGAGGTCATTTAGAACCACATACTTAGAGGTCATTTAGAACTACGTACTTAGAGGTCATTTAGAACCACGTACTTTAAGGTCATTTAAATCCACGTACTTATGGTCATTTAGAACTACGTACTTAGAGGTCATTTAGAAGCACGTACATAGAGGTCATTTAGAACCACGTACTTAGAGGTCATCTAGAACAACGTACTTAGAGGTCATTTAGAACCACTTACTTAGATGTCATTTGGAAGTACGTACCTAGAGGTCATTTAGAACAACGTACTTAGAGGTCATTTAGAACCACGTACTTAGAGGTCATTTAGAACCAACGTACTTAGACGTCATTTAGAACCAAACACTTGGAGGTCGTTTAGAACTACGTACTTAGAGGTCATTTAGAACCCACGTACTTAGAGGTCATTTAGGAACCACGTTCTTAGAGGTTATTTAGAACCAACTTCTTAGAGGTCATTTAGAACCCACGTACTTAGAGGTAATTTAGAACCCACGTACTTAGAGGTCATTTAGAACTACGTACTTAGATGTCATTTAGAACTACGTACTTAGAGGTCATTTAGTACTACGTACTTAGAGGACATTTAGAACCAACAACTTAGAGATCATTTAGAACTACGTACTTAGAGGTCATTTAGAACCACGTACTCAGATGTCATTTAGAGCTTAAGTACTTAGAGGTCATATAGAACCACGTACATAGAGGTCATTTAGAACTACGTACATAGAGGTCATTTAGAGCTACGTACTTAGAGGTCATTTAGAACTACGAACTTAGGGGTCATTTCGAACTTACGTACTTAGAGGACATTTAGAACCACGTACTTAGAGGTCATTTAGAACCACTTACTTAGAAGTCATTTAGAACTACGTACTTAGAGGTCATTTAGAACCACGTACTCAGATGTCATTTAGAGCCTAAGTACTTAGAGGTCATATAGAACCACGTACATAGAGGTCATTTAGAACTACGTACATAGAGGTCATTTAGAGCTACGTACTTAGAGGTCATTTAGAACTACGAACTTAGGGGTCATTTAGAACCCACGTACTTAGAGGACATTTAGAACCACGTACTTAGAGGTCATTTAGAACCACTTACTTAGAAGTCATTTGGAAGTACGTACTTAGAGGTCATTTAGAACTACGTACTTAGGGGTCATTTAGAACCACTTACTTAGAGGTCATTTAGAAGCACGTACTTAGAGGTCATTTAGAACCACGTACTTAGAGGTCATTTAGAACTACATATATGAGGTCATTTAGAACCACGTACTTAGAGGACATTTAGAACCACGTACTTAGAGGGCATTTAAACTAAGTATTTAGAGGTCATTTAGAACCACGTACTTAGAGGTCATTTAGAACCACATACTTAGAGGTCATTTAGAACTACGTACTTAGAGGTCATTTAGAACTACGTACTTTAAGGTCATTTAAATCCACGTACTTAGAGGTCATTTAGAAGCACGTACATAGAGGTCATTTAGAACCACGTACTTAGAGGTCATCTAGAACAACGTACTTAGAGGTCATTTAGAACCACTTACTTAGATGTCATTTGGAAGTACGTACCTAGAGGTCATTTAGAACCACGTACTTAGAGGTCATATAGAACCACGTACATAGAGGTCATTTAGAACTACGTACTTAGAGGTCATTTAGAACTACGTATTTATAGGTCGTTTAGAACTACGAGCTTAGGGGTCATTTAGAACCCACGTACTTAGAGGTCATTTAGAACCACGTAGTTAGAGGTCATCTAGAACAACGTACTTAGAGGTCATTTAGAACCACTTTCTTAGATGTCATTTGGAAGTACGTACCTAGAGGTCATTTAGAAGCACGTACTTAGAGGTCATTTAGAACCACGTAGTTAGAGGTCATTTAGAACTACGTACTTAGAGGTCATTTAGAACTACGTATATGAGGTCATTTAGAACCACGTACTTAGAGGACATTTAGAACCACGTACTTTGGTGTCATTTAGAACTACTGACTTAGATGTCATTTAGAACCACGTACTTATAGGTCATTTAGAACCTCGTACTTAGAGGTCAATTAGAACTACGAACTTAGGGGTCATTTAGAACCACTTACTTAGAAGTCATTTGGAAGTACGTACTTAGAGGTCATTTAGAACTACGTACTTAGGGGTCTTTTAGAACCACTTACTTAGAGGTCATTTAGAAGCACGTACTTAGAGGTCATTTAGAACCACGTACTTAGAGGTCATTTAGAACTACGTATATGAGGTCATTTAGAACCACGTACTTAGAGGACATTTAGAACCACGTACTTAGAGGGCATTTGAACTAAGTATTTAGAGGTCATTTAGAACAACGTACTTAGAGGTCATTTAGAACCACATACTTAGAGGTCATTTAGAACTACGTACTTAGAGGTCATTTAGAACTACGTACTTTAAGGTCATTTAAATCCACGTACTTAGAGGTCATTTAGAACCACTTACTTAGATGTCATTTGGAAGTACGTACCTAGAGGTCATTTAGAACCGCGTACTTAGAGGTCATATAGAACCACGTACTTAGAGGTCATTTAGAACCCAGTACTTAGAGGTCATTTAGAACTACGTACTTAGAAGATATTTAGAACCACGTACTTAGAGGTCATTTAGAACAAACTTTTTAGATGTCATTTAGAACTACGTACTTAGAGGTCCTTTAGAACCACGTACATAGAGGTCATTTAGAACTACGTACTTAGAGGTCATTTAGAACTACGTATTTATAGGTCGTTTAGAACTACGAACTTAGGGGTCATTTAGAACCCACGTACTTAGAGGTCATTTAGAACCACGTAGTTAGAGGTCATTTAGAACCACGTACTTAGAGGTCATTTAGAACCAACAACTTAGAGGTCATTTAGAACTACGTACTTAAAGGTCATTTAGAACCAAGTACTTAGAGGTCATTTAGAACCACGTACTTAGAGGTCATTTAGAACCAAGTACTTAGAGGTCATTTAGAACCAAGTACTTAGAAGTCATTTAGAACTACATACTTAGAGGTCATTTAGAACTACTTACTTTGAGGTCATTTAGAACTACGTACCCAGAGGTCAGTTAGAACTACGTACTTAGAGGTCATTTAGAACTACGTACTTAGAGGTCATTTAGAACCACTTTCTTAGATGTCATTTGGAAGTACGTACCTAGAGGTCATTTAGAAGCACGTACTTAGAGGTCATTTAGAACCACGTAGTTAGAGGTCATTTAGAACCACGTACTTAGAGGTCATTTAGAACTACGTATATGAGGTCATTTAGAACCACGTACTTAGAGGACATTTAGAACCACGTACTTTGGTGTCATTTAGAACTACTGACTTAGATGTCATTTAGAACCAAGTACTTAGAGGTCATTTAGAACCACGTACTTATAGGTCATTTAGAACCTCGTACTTAGAGGTCAATTAGAACTACGAACTTAGGGGTCATTTAGAACTACGTACTTAGAGGTGTTATAGAACTACGTTCTTAGAGGTCATTTAGGACTTCGTACTTAGAGGTCATTTAGAACTACGTACTTAGAGGTCATTTAGAACCACATACTTAGAGGTCATTTAGAACTACTTACTTAGAGGTCATTTAGAATTACGTACCTAGAGGTCATTTAGGACCACGTACTTAGAGGTCATTTAGAACCACTTACTTAGAGGTTATTTGGAACTACGTATCTAGAGGTATTTAGAACTACGTACTTAGACGTCATTTAGAACTACGTACTTAGAAGATATTTAGAACCACGTACTTAGAGGTCATTTAGAACCAACTATTTAGAGGTCATTTAGAACTACGTACTTAGATGTCATTTAGAACCACGTACTTAGAGGTCATTTAGAACCACGTACTGAGAGGTCATTTAGAAACACGTACTTAGAGGTCATTTAGAACCAACAACTTAGAGATCATTTAGAACTACGTACTTAGAGGTCATTTAGAACCACGTACTCAGATGTCATTTAGAGCCCACGTACCTAGAGGTCATATAGAACCACGTACATAGAGGTCATTTAGAACTACGTACTTAGAGGTCATTTCGAGCTACGTATTTAGAGGTCATTTAGAACCCACGTACTTAGAGGTCATTTAGAACTACGTATATGAGGTCTTTTAGAACCACGTACTTAGAGGACATTTAGAACCACGTACTTAGAGGTCATTTAGAACCACTTACTTAGAAGTCATTTTGAAGTACGTACTTAGAGGTCATTTAGAACTACGTACTTAGGGGTCATTTAGAACTACTTACTTAGAGGTTATTTAGCACTACGTATATAAGGTCATTTAGAACCACGTACCTAGAGGACATTTTGAACCACGTACTTAGAAGTCATTTAGAAGAACCCACGTACTTAGAGGTCATTTAGAACCACGTACTAAGAGATCATATTGAACCACGTACTTAGAGGTCATTTAGAACCACTTACTTAGAGGTCATTTAGAACCACTTACTTAGAGGTCATTTAGAAATACTTACTTTGAGGTCATTTAGAACTACGTACCTAGAGGTCAATTAGAACTACGTACTTAGAGGTCATTTAGAACTACGTACTTAGAGGTAATATAGAACTACGTACTTAGAGGTCATTTAGGACTTCGTACTTAGATGTCATTTAGAACTACGTACTTAGAGGTCATTTAGAACCACATACTTAGAGGTCATTTAGAACTATTTACTTAGAGGTAATTTAGAACTACGTACCTAGAGGTCATTTTGGACCACGTACTTAGAGGTCATTTAGAACCACTTACTTAGATGTCATTTGAAAGTACGTACCTAGAGGTAATTTAGAACTACGTACTTAGGGGTCATTTAGAACTACTTACTTAGAGGTCATTTATAACCACGTACTTAGAGGTCATTTAGAACCACGTACTTAGAGGTTATTTAGCACTACGTATATAAGGTCATTTAGAACCCCGTACTTAGAGGACATTTTGAACCACGTACTTAGAAGTCATTTAGAAGAACCCACGTACTTAGAGGTCATTTAGAACCACGTACTAAGAGATCATATAGAACCACGTACTTAGAGGTCATTTAGAACCACTTACTTAGAGGTCATTTAGAACCACATACTTAGAGGTCATTTAGAACTACTTACTTTGAGGTCATTTAGAACTACGTACCTAGAGGTCAATTAGAACTACGTACTTAGAGATCATTTAGAACTACGTACTTAGAGGTAATATAGAACTACGTATATGAGGTCATTTAGAACCACGTACTTAGAGGGCATTTGAACTAAGTATTTAGAGGTCATTTAGAACCACATACTTAGAGGTCATTTAGAACTACGTACTTAGAGGTCATTTAGAACTACGTACTTTAAGGTCATTTAAATCCACGTACTTATGGTCATTTAGAACTACGTACTTAGAGGTCATTTAGAAGCACGTACATAGAGGTCATTTAGAACCACGTACTTAGAGGTCATCTAGAACATCGTACTTAGAGGTCATTTAGAACCACTTACTTAGATGTCATTTGGAAGTACGTACCTAGAGGTCATTTAGAACCACGTACTTACAGGTCATTTAGAACCACGTACTTAGAGGTCATTTAGAACCAACGTACTTAGAGGTCATTTAGAACCAAACACTTAGAGGTCGTTTAGAACTACGTACTTAGAGGTCATTTAGAACCCACGTACTTAGAGGTCATTTAGAAACCACGTTCTTATAGGTTATTTAGAACCAACTTCTTATAGGTCATTTAGAACCCACGTACTTAGAGGTAATTTAGAACCCACGTACTTAGAGGTCATTTAGAACTACGTACTTAGAGGTCATTTAGAACTACGTACTTAGAGGGCATTTGAACTAAGTATTTAGAGGTCATTTAGAACCACGTACTTAGAGGTCATTTAGAACCACATACTTAGAGGTCATTTAGAACTACGTACTTAGAGGTCATTTAGAACTACGTACTTTAAGGTCATTTAAATCTACGTACTTATGGTCAATAAGTACTACGTACTTAGAGGTGATTTAGAAGCACGTACTTAGAGGTCATTTAAAACCACTTACTTAGATGTTATTTGGAAGTACGTACCTATAGGTCATTTAGAAGCACGTACTTAGAGGTCATTTAGAACCACGTAGTTAGAGGTCATTTAGAACCTAGTACTTAGAGGTAATTTAGAACTACGTATATGAGGTCATTTAGAACCACGTACTTAGAGGACATTTAGAACCACGTACTTAGGTGTCATTTAGAACTACTCACTTAGATGTCATTTAGAACCAAGTACTTAGAGTTCATTTAGAACCACGTACTTAGAGGTCATTTAGAACCTCGTACTTAGAGGTCATTTAGAACTACGAACTTAGGGGTCATTTAGAACTACGTACTTAGAGGTGTTATAGAACTACGTTCTTAGAGGTCATTTAGGACTTCGTACTTAGAGGTCATTTAGAACTACGTACTTAGAGGTCATTTAGAACCACATACTTAGAGGTCATTTAGAACTACTTACTAAGAGGTCATTTAGAACTACGTAGCTAGAGGTCATTTAGGACCACGTACTTAGAGGTCATTTAGAACCACTTACTTAGAGGTCATTTGGAACTACGTATCTAGAGGTATTTAAAACTACGTACTTAGACGTCATTTAGAACTACGTACTTAGAAGATATTTAGAACCACGTACTATTGGTCATTTAGAACCAACTATTTAGAGGTCATTTAGAACTACGTACTTAGATGTCATTTAGAACCACGTACTTAGAGGTCATTTAGAACCACGTACTGAGAGGTCATTTAGACCCACGTACTTAGAGGTCATTTAGAACCAACAACTTAGAGATCATTTAGAACTACGTACTTAGAGGTCATTTAGAACCACGTACTCAGATGTCATTTAGAGCCTAAGTACTTAGAGGTCATATAGAACCACGTACATAGAGGTCATTTAGAACCCACGTACTTAGAGGTCATTTAGAACTACGTATATGAGGTCTTTTAGAACCACGTATTAGAGGACATTTAGAACCACGTACTTAGAGGTCATTTAGAACCACTTACTTAGAGGTCATTTAGAAGCACGTACTTAGAGGTCATTTAGAACCACATACTTAGAGGTCATTTAGAACTACGTACTTAGAGGTCATTTAGAACTACGTACTTTAAGGTCATTTAAATCCACGTACTTATGGTTATTTAGAACTACGTACTTAGAGGTCATTTAGAAGCACGTACATAGAGGTCATTTAGAACCACGTACTTAGAGGTCATCTAGAACAACGTACTTAGAGGTCATTTAGAACCACTTACTTAGATGTCATTTGGAAGTACGTACCTAGAGGTCATTTAGAACCACGTACTTAGAGGTCATTTAGAACCACGTACTTAGAGGTCATTTAGAACCAACGTACTTAGAGGTCATTTAGAACCAAACACTTGGAGGTCGTTTAGAACTACGTACTTAGAGGTCATTTAGAACCCACGTACTTAGAGGTCATTTAGAAACCACGTTCTTAGAGGTTATTTAGAACCAACTTCTTAGAGGTCATTTAGAACCCACGTACTTAGAGGTAATTTAGAACCCACGTACTTAGAGGTCATTTAGAACTACGTACTTAGATGTCATTTAGTACTACGTACTTAGAGGACATTTAGAACCAACAACTTAGAGATCATTTAGAACTACGTACTTAGAGGTCATTTAGAACCACGTACTCAGATGTCATTTAGAGCCTAAGTACTTAGAGGTCATATAGAACCACGTACATAGAGGTCATTTAGAACTACGTACATAGAGGTCATTTAGAGCTACGTACTTAGAGGTCATTTAGAACTACGAACTTAGGGGTCATTTCGAACTTACGTACTTAGAGGACATTTAGAACCACGTACTTAGAGGTCATTTAGAACCACTTACTTAGAAGTCATTTAGAACTACGTACTTAGAGGTCATTTAGAACCACGTACTCAGATGTCATTTAGAGCCTAAGTACTTAGAGGTCATATAGAACCACGTACATAGAGGTCATTTAGAACTACGTACATAGAGGTCATTTAGAGCTACGTACTTAGAGGTCATTTAGAACTACGAACTTAGGGGTCATTTAGAACCCACGTACTTAGAGGACATTTAGAACCACGTACTTAGAGGTCATTTAGAACCACTTACTTAGAAGTCATTTGGAAGTACGTACTTAGAGGTCATTTAGAACTACGTACTTAGGGGTCATTTAGAACCACTTACTTAGAGGTCATTTAGAAGCACGTACTTAGAGGTCATTTAGAACCACGTACTTAGAGGTCATTTAGAACTACGTATATGAGGTCATTTAGAACCACGTACTTAGAGGACATTTAGAACCACGTACTTAGAGGGCATTTAAACTAAGTATTTAGAGGTCATTTAGAACCACGTACTTAGAGGTCATTTAGAACCACATACTTAGAGGTCATTTAGAACTACGTACTTAGAGGTCATTTAGAACTACGTACTTTAAGGTCATTTAAATCCACGTACTTAGAGGTCATTTAGAAGCACGTACATAGAGGTCATTTAGAACCACGTACTTAGAGGTCATCTAGAACAACGTACTTAGAGGTCATTTAGAACCACTTACTTAGATGTCATTTGGATGTACGTACCTAGAGGTCATTTAGAACCACGTACTTAGAGGTCATATAGAACCACGTACTTAGAGGTCATTTAGAACCCAGTACTTAGAGGTCATTTAGAACCAACTTTTTAGAGGTCATTTAGAACTACGTACTTAGAGGTCCTTTAGAACCACGTACATAGAGGTCATTTAGAACTACGTACTTAGAGGTCATTTAGAACTACGTATTTATAGGTCGTTTAGAACTACGAACTTAGCTGTCATTTAGAACCCACGTACTTAGAGGTCATTTAGAACCACGTAGTTAGAGGTCATCTAGAACAACGTACTTAGAGGTCATTTAGAACCACTTTCTTAGATGTCATTTGGAAGTACGTACCTAGAGGTCATTTAGAAGCACGTACTTAGAGGTCATTTAGAACCACGTAGTTAGAGGTCATTTAGAACCACGTACTTAGAGGTCATTTAGAACTACGTATATGAGGTCATTTAGAACCACGTACTTAGAGGACATTTAGAACCACGTACTTTGGTGTCATTTAGAACTACTGACTTAGATGTCATTTAGAACCAAGTACTTAGAGGTCATTTAGAACCTCGTACTTAGAATTCAATTAGAACTACGAAATTAGGGGTCTTTTAGAACTACGTACTTAGAGGTGTTATAGAACTACGTTCTTAGAAGTCATTTATGACTTCGTACTTAGAGGTCATTTAGAACCACGTACTTAAAGGTCATTTAGAACCCAGTACTTAGAGGTCATTTAGAACTACGTACTTAGAGGTCATTTAGAACTAAGTAGCTAGAGGTCATTTAGGACCACGTACTTAGAGGTCATTTAGAACCACTTACTTAGAGGTCATTTGGAACTACGTATCTAGAGGTATTTAAAACTACGTACTTAGACGTCATTTAGAACTACGTACTTAGAAGATATTTAGAACCACGTACTTAGAGGTCATTTAGAACCAACTATTTAGAGGTCATTTAGAACTACGTACTTAGATGTCATTTAGAACCACGTACTTAGAGGTCATTTAGAAGCACGTACTTAGAGGTCATTTAGAACCACGTACTTAGAGGTCATTTAGAACTACGTATATGAGGTCATTTAGAACCACGTACTTAGAGGACATTTAGAACCACGTACTTAGAGGGCATTTAGAACCACTTACTTAGAAGTCATTTGGAAGTACGTACTTAGAGGTCATTTAGAACTACGTACTTAGGGGTCATTTAGAACCACTTACTTAGAGGTCATTTAGAAGCACGTACTTAGAGGTCATTTAGAACCACGTACTTAGAGGTCATTTAGAACTACGTATATGAGGTCATTTAGAACCACGTACTTAGAGGACATTTAGAACCACGTACTTAGAGGGCATTTGAACTAAGTATTTAGAGGTCATTTAGAACCACGTACTTAGAGGTCATTTAGAACCACATACTTAGAGGTCATTTAGAACTACGTACTTAGAGGTCATTTAGAACTACGTACTTTAAGATCATTTAAATCCACGTACTTAGAGGTCATTTAGAAGCACGTACATAGAGGTCATTTAGAACCACGTACTTAGAGGTCATCTAGAACAACGTACTTAGAGGTCATTTAGAACCACTTACTTAGATGTCATTTGGAGGTACGTACCTAGAGGTCATTTAGAACCACGTACTTAGAGGTCATTTAGAACCACGTACTTAGAGGTCATTTAGAACCCAGTACTTAGAGGTCATTTAGAACTACGTACTTAGAAGATATTTAGAACCACGTACTTAGAGGTCATTTAGAACCAACTTTTTAGAGGTCATTTAGAACTACGTACTTAGAGGTCCTTTAGAACCACGTACATAGAGGTCATTTAGAACTACGTACTTAGAGGTCATTTAGAACTACGTATTTATAGGTCGTTTAGAACTACGAACTTAGGGGTCATTTAGAACCCACGTACTTAGAGGTCATTTAGAACCACGTAGTTAGAGGTCATCTAGAACAACGTACTTAGAGGTCATTTAGAACCACTTTCTTAGATGTCATTTGGAAGTACGTACCTAGAGGTCATTTAGAAGCACGTACTTAGAGGTCATTTAGAACCACGTAGTTAGAGGTCATTTAGAACCACGTACTTAGAGGTCTTTTAGAACTACGTATATGAGGTCATTTAGAACCACGTACTTAGAGGACATTTAGAACCACGTACTTTGGTGTCATTTAGAACTACTAACTTAGATGTCATTTAGAACCAAGTACTTAGAGGTCATTTAGAACCTCGTACTTAGAGGTCAATTAGAACTACGAACTTAGGGGTCATTTAGAACTACGTACTTAGAGGTGTTATAGAACTACGTTCTTAGAGGTCATTTAGGACCACGTACTTAGAGGTCATTTAGAACCACTTACTTAGAGGTCATTTGGAACTACGTATCTAGAGGTATTTAGAACTACGTACTTAGACGTCATTTAGAACTACGTACTTAGAAGATATTTAGAAACACGTACTCAGAGGTCATTTAGAACCAACTATTTAGAGGTCATTTAGAACTACGTACTTAGATGTCATTTAGAACCACGTACTTAGAGGTCATTTAGAACCACGTACTGAGAGGTCATTTAGAAACACGTACTTAGAGGTCATTTAGAACCAACAACTTAGAGATCATTTAGAACTACGTACTTAGAGGTCATTTAGAACCACGTACTCAGATGTCATTTAGAGCCCACGTACCTAGAGGTCATATAGAACCACGTACATAGAGGTCATTTAGAACTACGTACTTAGAGGTCATTTAGAGCTACGTATTTAGAGGTCATTTAGAACCCACGTACTTAGAGGTCATTTAGAACTACGTATATGAGGTCTTTTAGAACCACGTACTTAGAGGACATTTAGAACCACGTACTTAGAGGTCATTTAGAACAAAGTACTTAGAGGTCATTTAGAACTAAGTACTTAGAGGTCATTTAGAACTACGTACTTAGAAGATATTTAGAACCACGTACTTAGAGGTCATTTAGAACCAACTTTTTAGAGGTCATTTAGAACTACGTACTTAGAGGTCTTTTAGAACCACGTACATAGAGGTCATTTAGAACTACGTACTTAGAGGTCATTTAGAACTACGTATTTAGAGGTCATTTAGAACCACGTACTTAGAGGACATTTAGAACCAACAACTTAGAGGTCATTTAGAACTACATACTTAGAGGTCATTTATAACGACGTACTCAGAGGTCATTTAGAACCTACGTACTTAGAGGTCATTTAGAACCACGTACTTAGAGGTCATTTAGAACCACATACTTAGAGGTCGTTTAGAACTACTTACTTAGGGGTCATTTAGAACCACGTACTCTGAGGTCATTAATTTAGAACCAAGTACTTAGAGGTCACTTAGAACCACATATATGAGGTCGTTTAGAATTACGTACTTAGAGGTCATTTAGAACTACGTACTTAGAGGTAATTTAGTACTACGTACTTAGGTGTCATTTAGAACTACTGATTTAGAGGTCATTTAGAACCAAGTACTTAGAGGTCATTTAGAACCACGTACTTTGAGGTCATTTAGAACCTCGTACTTAGAGGTCATTTAGAACCACGTACTTATAGGATAGTTAGAACCATGTAATTAGAGGTCAGTTAGAACTACGTTCTAAGAGGTCATTTAGAACCCTTGAACTTAGAGGTCATTCAGAACCACGTACTTAGAGGTCATTTAGAACCACGTACTTAGAGGTGATTTAGAACCACGTACTTAGAGGTTATTTAGCACTAAGTATATAAGGTCATTTAGAACCACGTACTTAGAGGACATTTAGAACCACGTACTTAGAAGTCATTAGAAGAACCCACGTACTTAGAGGTCATTTAGAACCACGTACTAAGAGGTCATATAGGACCACGTACTTAGAGGTCATTTAGAACTACGTACTTAGGAGTCATTTAGAACTACTTACTTAGAGGTCATTTAGAACCACATACTTAGAGGTCATTTAGAACTACGAACTTATGGGTCATTTAGAACCCTCGTACTTAGAGGTCATTTAGTACCCACGTACTTAGAGGTCATATAGAACCTCGTACTTAGAGGTCATTTAGAACCACGTACTTAGAGGTCATTTAGAACCAACGTACTTAGAGGTCATTTAGAACCAAACACTTAGAGGTCGTTTAGAACTACGTACTTAGAGGTCATTTAGAACTACGTACTTAGAGGTCATTTAGAACCACATACTTAGAGGTCATTTAGAACTACTTACTTAGAGGTCATTTAGAACTACGTACCTAGAGGTCATTTAGGACCACGTACTTAGAGGTCATTTAGAACCACTTACTTAGAGGTCATTTGGAACTACGTATCTAGAGGTATTTAGAACTACGTACTTAGACGTCATTTAGAACTACGTACTTAGAAGATATTTAGAACCACGTACTTAGAGGTCATTTAGAACCAACTATTTAGAGGTCATTTAGAACTACGTACTTAGATGTCATTTAGAACCACGTACTTAGAGGTCATTTAGAACCACGTACTGAGAGGTCATTTAGAAACACGTACTTAGAGGTCATTTAGAACCAACAACTTAGAGATCATTTAGAACTACGTACTTAGAGGTCATTTAGAACCACGTACTCAGATGTCATTTAGAGCCCACGTACCTAGAGGTCATATAGAACCACGTACATAGAGGTCATTTAGAACTACGTACTTAGAGGTCATTTAGAGCTACGTATTTAGAGGTCATTTAGAACCCACGTACTTAGAGGTCATTTAGAACTACGTATATGAGGTCTTTTAGAACCACGTACTTAGAGGACATTTAGAACCACGTACTTAGAGGTCATTTAGAACCACTTACTTAGAAGTCATTTTGAAGTACGTACTTAGAGGTCATTTAGAACTACGTACTTAGGGGTCATTTAGAACTACTTACTTAGAGGTTATTTAGCACTACGTATATAAGGTCATTTAGAACCACGTACCTAGAGGACATTTTGAACCACGTACTTAGAAGTCATTTAGAAGAACCCACGTACTTAGAGGTCATTTAGAACCACGTACTAAGAGATCATATTGAACCACGTACTTAGAGGTCATTTAGAACCACTTACTTAGAGGTCATTTAGAACCACTTACTTAGAGGTCATTTAGAAATACTTACTTTGAGGTCATTTAGAACTACGTACCTAGAGGTCGATTAGAACTACGTACTTAGAGGTCATTTAGAACTACGTACTTGGAGGTAATATAGAACTACGTTCTTAGAGGTCATTTAGGACTTCGTACTTAGATGTCATTTAGAACTACGTACTTAGAGGTCATTTAGAACCACATACTTAGAGGTCATTTAGAACTATTTACTTAGAGGTCATTTAGAACTACGTACCTAGAGGTCATTTTGGACCACGTACTTAGAGGTCATTTAGAACCACTTACTTAGATGTCATTTGAAAGTACGTACCTAGAGGTAATTTAGAACTACGTACTTAGGGGTCATTTAGAACTACTTACTTAGAGGTCATTTAGAAGCACGTACTTAGAGGTCATTTATAACCACGTACTTAGAGGTCATTTAGAACCACGTACTTAGAGGTTATTTAGCACTACGTATATAAGGTCATTTAGAACCCCGTACTTAGAGGACATTTTGAACCACGTACTTAGAAGTCATTTAGAAGAACCCACGTACTTAGAGGTCATTTAGAACCACGTACTAAGAGATCATATAGAACCACGTACTTAGAGGTCATTTAGAACCACTTACTTAGAGGTCATTTAGAACCACATACTTAGAGGTCATTTAGAACTACTTACTTTGAGGTCATTTAGAACTACGTACCTAGAGGTCAATTAGAACTACGTACTTAGAGGTCATTTAGAACTACGTACTTAGAGGTAATATAGAACTACGTATATGAGGTCATTTAGAACCACGTACTTAGAGGGCATTTGAACTAAGTATTTAGAGGTCATTTAGAACCACGTACTTAGAGGTCATTTAGAACCACATACTTAGAGGTCATTTAGAACTACGTACTTAGAGGTCATTTAGAACTACGTACTTTAAGGTCATTTAAATCTACGTACTTATGGTCAATAAGTACTACGTACTTAGAGGTGATTTAGAAGCACGTACATAGAGGTCATTTAGAACCACGTAGTTAGAGGTCATCTAGAACAACGTACTTAGAGGTCATTTAGAACCACTTACTTAGATGTTATTTGGAAGTACGTACCTATAGGTCATTTAGAAGCACGTACTTAGAGGTCATTTAGAACCACGTAGTTAGAGGTCATTTAGAACCTAGTACTTAGAGGTAATTTAGAACTACGTATATGAGGTCATTTAGAACCACGTACTTAGAGGACATTTAGAACCACGTACTTAGGTGTCATTTAGAACTACTCACTTAGATGTCATTTAGAACCAAGTACTTAGTTGTCATTTAGAACCACGTACTTAGAGGTCATTTAGAACCTCGTACTTAGAGGTCATTTAGAACTACGAACTTAGGGGTCATTTAGAACTACGTACTTAGAGGTGTTATAGAACTACGTTCTTAGAGGTCATTTAGGACTTCGTACTTAGAGGTCATTTAGAACTACGTACTTAGAGGTCATTTAGAACCACATACTTAGAGGTCATTTAGAACTACTTACTAAGAGGTCATTTAGAACTACGTAGCTAGAGGTCATTTAGGACCACGTACTTAGAGGTCATTTAGAACCACTTACTTAGAGGTCATTTGGAACTACGTATCTAGAGGTATTTAAAACTACGTACTTAGACGTCATTTAGAACTACGTACTTAGAAGATATTTAGAACCACGTACTTAGAGGTCATTTAGAACCAACTATTTAGAGGTCATTTAGAACTACGTACTTAGATGTCATTTAGAACCACGTACTTAGAGGTCATTTAGAACCACGTACTGAGAGGTCATTTAGACCCACGTACTTAGAGGTCTTTTAGAACCAACAACTTAGAGATCATTTAGAACTACGTACTTAGAGGTCATTTAGAACCACGTACTCAGATGTCATTTAGAGCCTAAGTACTCAGAGGTCATATAGAACCACGTACATAGAGGTCATTTAGAATACGTACATAGAGGTCATTTAGAGCTACGTACTTAGAGGTCATTTAGAACTACGAACTTAGGGGTCATTTAGAACCCACGTACTTAGAGGTCATTTAGAACTACGTATATGAGGTCTTTTAGAACCACGTACTTAGAGGACATTTAGAACCACGTACTTAGAGGTCATTTAGAACCACTTACTTAGAGGTCATTTAGAAGCACGTACTTAGAGGTCATTTAGAACCACGTAGTTAGAGGTCATTTAGAACCACGGACTTAGAGGTCATTTAGAACTACGTATATGAGGTCATTTAGAACCACGTACTTAGAGGACATTTAGAACCACGTACTTAGAGGGCATTTGAACTAAGTATTTAGAGGTCATTTAGAACCACGTACTTAGAGGTCATTTAGAACCACATACTTAGAGGTCATTTAGAAGCACGTACATAGAGGTCATTTAGAACCACGTACTTAGAGGTCATCTAGAACAACGTACTTAGAGGTCATTTAGAACCACTTACTTAGATGTCATTTGGAAGTACGTACCTAGAGGTCATTTAGAACCACGTACTTAGAGATCATTTAGAACCACGTACTTAGAGGTCATTTAGAACCAACGTACTTAGAGGTCATTTAGAACCAAACACTTGGAGGTCGTTTAGAACTACGTACTTAGAGGTCATTTAGAACCCACGTACTTAGAGGTCATTTAGAAACCACGTTCTTAGAGGTTATTTAGAACCAACTTCTTAGAGGTCATTTAGAACCCACGTACTTAGAGGTAATTTAGAACCCACGTACTTAGAGGTCATTTAGAACTACGTACTTAGATGTCATTTAGAACTACGTACTTAGAGGTCATTTAGTACTACGTACTTAGAGGACATTTAGAACCAACAACTTAGAGATCATTTAGAACTACGTACTTAGAGGTCATTTAGAACCACGTACTCAGATGTCATTTAGAGCCTAAGTACTTAGAGGTCATATAGAACCACGTACATAGAGGTCATTTAGAACTACGTACATAGAGGTCATTTAGAGCTACGTACTTAGAGGTCATTTAGAACTACGAACATAGGGGTCATTTCGAACTTACGTACTTAGAGGACATTTAGAACCACGTACTTAGAGGTCATTTAGAACCACTTACTTAGAAGTCATTTAGAACTACGTACTTAGAGGTCATTTAGAACCACGTACTCAGATGTCATTTAAAGCCTAAGTACTTAGAGGTCATATAGAACCACGTACATAGAGGTCATTTAGAACTACGTACATAGAGGTCATTTAGAGCTACGTACTTAGAGGTCATTTAGAACTACGAACGTAGGGGTCATTTAGAACCCACGTACTTAGAGGACATTTAGAACCACGTACTTAGAGGTCATTTAGAACCACTTACTTAGAGGTCATTTGGAACTACGTATCTAGAGGTATTTAGAACTACGTACTTAGACGTCATTTAGAACTACGTACTTAGAAGATATTTAGAACCACGTACTTAGAGGTCATTTAGAACCAACTATTTAGAGGTCATTTAGAACTACGTACTTAGATGTCATTTAGAACCACGTACTTAGAGGTCATTTAGAACCACGTACTGAGAGGTCATTTAGAAACACGTACTTAGAGGTCATTTAGAACCAACAACTTAGAGATCATTTAGAACTACGTACTTAGAGGTCATTTAGAACCACGTACTCAGATGTCATTTAGAGCCCACGTACCTAGAGGTCATATAGAACCACGTACATAGAGGTCATTTAGAACTACGTACTTAGAGGTCATTTAGAGCTACGTATTTAGAGGTCATTTAGAACCCACGTACTTAGAGGTCATTTAGAACTACGTATATGAGGTCTTTTAGAACCACGTACTTAGAGGACATTTAGAACCACGTACTTAGAGGTCATTTAGAACCACTTACTTAGAAGTCATTTTGAAGTACGTACTTAGAGGTCATTTAGAACTACGTACTTAGGGGTCATTTAGAACTACTTACTTAGAGGTTATTTAGCACTACGTATATAAGGTCATTTAGAACCACGTACCTAGAGGACATTTTGAACCACGTACTTAGAAGTCATTTAGAAGAACCCACGTACTTAGAGGTCATTTAGAACCACGTACTAAGAGATCATATTGAACCACGTACTTAGAGGTCATTTAGAACCACTTACTTAGAGGTCATTTAGAACCACTTACTTAGAGGTCATTTAGAAATACTTACTTTGAGGTCATTTAGAACTACGTACCTAGAGGTCGATTAGAACTACGTACTTAGAGGTCATTTAGAACTACGTACTTGGAGGTAATATAGAACTACGTTCTTAGAGGTCATTTAGGACTTCGTACTTAGATGTCATTTAGAACTACGTACTTAGAGGTCATTTAGAACCACATACTTAGAGGTCATTTAGAACTATTTACTTAGAGGTCATTTAGAACTACGTACCTAGAGGTCATTTTGGACCACGTACTTAGAGGTCATTTAGAACCACTTACTTAGATGTCATTTGAAAGTACGTACCTAGAGGTAATTTAGAACTACGTACTTAGGGGTCATTTAGAACTACTTACTTAGAGGTCATTTAGAAGCACGTACTTAGAGGTCATTTATAACCACGTACTTAGAGGTCATTTAGAACCACGTACTTAGAGGTTATTTAGCACTACGTATATAAGGTCATTTAGAACCCCGTACTTAGAGGACATTTTGAACCACGTACTTAGAAGTCATTTAGAAGAACCCACGTACTTAGAGGTCATTTAGAACCACGTACTAAGAGATCATATAGAACCACGTACTTAGAGGTCATTTAGAACCACTTACTTAGAGGTCATTTAGAACCACATACTTAGAGGTCATTTAGAACTACTTACTTTGAGGTCATTTAGAACTACGTACCTAGAGGTCAATTAGAACTACGTACTTAGAGGTCATTTAGAACTACGTACTTAGAGGTAATATAGAACTACGTATATGAGGTCATTTAGAACCACGTACTTAGAGGGCATTTGAACTAAGTATTTAGAGGTCATTTAGAACCACGTACTTAGAGGTCATTTAGAACCACATACTTAGAGGTCATTTAGAACTACGTACTTAGAGGTCATTTAGAACTACGTACTTTAAGGTCATTTAAATCTACGTACTTATGGTCAATAAGTACTACGTACTTAGAGGTGATTTAGAAGCACGTACATAGAGGTCATTTAGAACCACGTAGTTAGAGGTCATCTAGAACAACGTACTTAGAGGTCATTTAGAACCACTTACTTAGATGTTATTTGGAAGTACGTACCTATAGGTCATTTAGAAGCACGTACTTAGAGGTCATTTAGAACCACGTAGTTAGAGGTCATTTAGAACCTAGTACTTAGAGGTAATTTAGAACTACGTATATGAGGTCATTTAGAACCACGTACTTAGAGGACATTTAGAACCACGTACTTAGGTGTCATTTAGAACTACTCACTTAGATGTCATTTAGAACCAAGTACTTAGTTGTCATTTAGAACCACGTACTTAGAGGTCATTTAGAACCTCGTACTTAGAGGTCATTTAGAACTACGAACTTAGGGGTCATTTAGAACTACGTACTTAGAGGTGTTATAGAACTACGTTCTTAGAGGTCATTTAGGACTTCGTACTTAGAGGTCATTTAGAACTACGTACTTAGAGGTCATTTAGAACCACATACTTAGAGGTCATTTAGAACTACTTACTAAGAGGTCATTTAGAACTACGTAGCTAGAGGTCATTTAGGACCACGTACTTAGAGGTCATTTAGAACCACTTACTTAGAGGTCATTTGGAACTACGTATCTAGAGGTATTTAAAACTACGTACTTAGACGTCATTTAGAACTACGTACTTAGAAGATATTTAGAACCACGTACTTAGAGGTCATTTAGAACCAACTATTTAGAGGTCATTTAGAACTACGTACTTAGATGTCATTTAGAACCACGTACTTAGAGGTCATTTAGAACCACGTACTGAGAGGTCATTTAGACCCACGTACTTAGAGGTCTTTTAGAACCAACAACTTAGAGATCATTTAGAACTACGTACTTAGAGGTCATTTAGAACCACGTACTCAGATGTCATTTAGAGCCTAAGTACTCAGAGGTCATATAGAACCACGTACATAGAGG
Source organism: Aphrophora alni (assembly GCA_963513935.1). Taxonomy (NCBI): domain Eukaryota; kingdom Metazoa; phylum Arthropoda; class Insecta; order Hemiptera; family Aphrophoridae; genus Aphrophora; species Aphrophora alni. Next base: position 2,122,369 of record CAUPSG010000858.1, on the reverse strand, counting down.
TCATTTAGAATACGTACATAGAGGTCATTTAGAGCTACGTACTTAGAGGTCATTTAGAACTACGAACTTAGGGGTCATTTAGAACCCACGTACTTAGAGGTCATTTAGAACTACGTATATGAGGTCTTTTAGAACCACGTACTTAGAGGACATTTAGAACCACGTACTTAGAGGTCATTTAGAACCACTTACTTAGAGGTCATTTAGAAGCACGTACTTAGAGGTCATTTAGAACCACGTAGTTAGAGGTCATTTAGAACCACGGACTTAGAGGTCATTTAGAACTACGTATATGAGGTCATTTAGAACCACGTACTTAGAGGACATTTAGAACCACGTACTTAGAGGGCATTTGAACTAAGTATTTAGAGGTCATTTAGAACCACGTACTTAGAGGTCATTTAGAACCACATACTTAGAGGTCATTTAGAAGCACGTACATAGAGGTCATTTAGAACCACGTACTTAGAGGTCATCTAGAACAACGTACTTAGAGGTCATTTAGAACCACTTACTTAGATGTCATTTGGAAGTACGTACCTAGAGGTCATTTAGAACCACGTACTTAGAGATCATTTAGAACCACGTACTTAGAGGTCATTTAGAACCAACGTACTTAGAGGTCATTTAGAACCAAACACTTGGAGGTCGTTTAGAACTACGTACTTAGAGGTCATTTAGAACCCACGTACTTAGAGGTCATTTAGAAACCACGTTCTTAGAGGTTATTTAGAACCAACTTCTTAGAGGTCATTTAGAACCCACGTACTTAGAGGTAATTTAGAACCCACGTACTTAGAGGTCATTTAGAACTACGTACTTAGATGTCATTTAGAACTACGTACTTAGAGGTCATTTAGTACTACGTACTTAGAGGACATTTAGAACCAACAACTTAGAGATCATTTAGAACTACGTACTTAGAGGTCATTTAGAACCACGTACTCAGATGTCATTTAGAGCCTAAGTACTTAGAGGTCATATAGAACCACGTACATAGAGGTCATTTAGAACTACGTACATAGAGGTCATTTAGAGCTACGTACTTAGAGGTCATTTAGAACTACGAACATAGGGGTCATTTCGAACTTACGTACTTAGAGGACATTTAGAACCACGTACTTAGAGGTCATTTAGAACCACTTACTTAGAAGTCATTTAGAACTACGTACTTAGAGGTCATTTAGAACCACGTACTCAGATGTCATTTAGAGCCTAAGTACTTAGAGGTCATATAGAACCACGTACATAGAGGTCATTTAGAACTACGTACATAGAGGTCATTTAGAGCTACGTACTTAGAGGTCATTTAGAACTACGAACGTAGGGGTCATTTAGAACCCACGTACTTAGAGGACATTTAGAACCACGTACTTAGAGGTCATTTAGAACCACTTACTTAGAAGTCATTTGGAAGTACGTACTTAGAGGTCATTTAGAACTACGTACTTAGGGGTCATTTAGAACCACTTACTTAGAGGTCATTTAGAAGCACGTACTTAGAGGTCATTTAGAACCACGTACTTAGAGGTCATTTAGAACTACGTATATGAGGTCATTTAGAACCACGTACTTAGAGGACATTTAGAACCACGTACTTAGAGGGCATTTAAACTAAGTATTTAGAGGTCATTTAGAACCACGTACTTAGAGGTCATTTAGAACCACATACTTAGAGGTCATTTAGAACTACGTACTTAGAGGTCATTTAGAACTACGTACTTTAAGGTCATTTAAATCCACGTACTTAGAGGTCATTTAGAAGCACGTACATAGAGGTCATTTAGAACCACGTACTTAGAGGTCATCTAGAACAACGCCTTAGAGGTCATTTAGAACCACTTACTTAGATGTCATTTGGAAGTACGTACCTAGAGGTCATTTAGAACCACGTACTTAGAGGTCATATAGAACCACGTACTTAGAGGTCATTTAGAACCCAGTACTTAGAGGTCATTTAGAACCAACTTTTTAGAGGTCATGTAGAACTACGTACTTAGAGGTCATTTAGAACTACGTACTTAGAGGTCATTTAGAACTACGTATTTATAGGTCGTTTAGAACTACGAACTTAGGGGTCATTTAGAACCCACGTACTTAGAGGTCATTTAGAACCACGTAGTTAGAGGTCATCTAGAACAACGTACTTAGAGGTCATTTAGAACCACTTTCTTAGATGTCATTTGGAAGTACGTACCTAGAGGTCATTTAGAAGCACGTACTTAGAGGTCATTTAGAACCATGTAGTTAGAGGTCATTTAGAACCACGTACTTAGAGGTCATTTAGAACTACGTATATGAGGTCATTTAGAACCACGTACTTAGAGGACATTTAGAACCACGTACTTTGGTGTCATTTAGAACTACTGACTTAGATGTCATTTAGAACCATGTACTTAGAGGTCATTTAGAACCTCGTACTTAGAATTCAATTAGAACTACGAACTTAGGGGTCATTTAGAACTACGTACTTAGAGGTGTTATAGAACTACGTTCTTAGAAGTCATTTAGGACTTCGTACTTAGAGGTCATTTAGAACCACGTACTTAAAGGTCATTTAGAACCCAGTACTTAGAGGTCATTTAGAACTACGTACTTAGAGGTCATTTAGAACTAAGTAGCTAGAGGTCATTTAGGACCACGTACTTAGAGGTCATTTAGAACCACTTACTTAGAGGTCATTTGGAACTACGTATCTAGAGGTATTTAAAACTACGTACTTAGACGTCATTTAGAACTACGTACTTAGAAGATATTTAGAACCACGTACTTAGAGGTCATTTAGAACCAACTATTTAGAGGTCATTTAGAACTACGTACTTAGATGTCATTTAGAACCACGTACTTAGAGGTCATTTAGAAGCACGTACTTAGAGGTCATTTAGAACCACGTACTTAGAGGTCATTTAGAACTACGTATATGAGGTCATTTAGAACCACGTACTTAGAGGACATTTAGAACCACGTACTTAGAGGGCATTTAGAACCACTTACTTAGAAGTCATTTGGAAGTACGTACTTAGAGGTCATTTAGAACTACGTACTTAGGGGTCATTTAGAACCACTTACTTAGAGGTCATTTAGAAGCACGTACTTAGAGGTCATTTAGAACCACGTACTTAGAGGTCATTTAGAACTACGTATATGAGGTCATTTAGAACCACGTACTTAGAGGACATTTAGAACCACGTACTTAGAGGGCATTTGAACTAAGTATTTAGAGGTCATTTAGAACCACGTACTTAGAGGTCATTTAGAACCACATACTTAGAGGTCATTTAGAACTACGTACTTAGAGGTCATTTAGAACTACGTACTTTAAGATCATTTAAATCCACGTACTTAGAGGTCATTTAGAAGCACGTACATAGAGGTCATTTAGAACCACGTACTTAGAGGTCATCTCGAACAACTTACTTAGAGGTCATTTAGAACCACTTACTTAGATGTCATTTGGAGGTACGTACCTAGAGGTCATTTAGAACCACGTACTTAGAGGTCATTTAGAACCACGTACTTAGAGGTCATTTAGAACCCAGTACTTAGAGGTCATTTAGAACTACGTACTTAGAAGATATTTAGAACCACGTACTTAGAGGTCATTTAGAACCAACTTTTTAGAGGTCATTTAGAACTACGTACTTAGAGGTCCTTTAGAACCACGTACATAGAGGTCATTTAGAACTACGTACTTAGAGGTCATTTAGAACTACGTATTTATAGGTCGTTTAGAACTACGAACTTAGGGGTCATTTAGAACCCACGTACTTAGAGGTAATTTAGAACCACGTAGTTAGAGGTCATCTAGAACAACGTACTTAGAGGTCATTTAGAACCACTTTCTTAGATGTCATTTGGAAGTACGTACCTAGAGGTCATTTAGAAGCACGTACTTAGAGGTCATTTAGAACCACGTACTTAGAGGTCATTTAGAACTACGTATATGAGGTCATTTAGAACCACGTACTTAGAGGACATTTAGAACCACGTACTTAGAGGGCATTTAGAACCACTTACTTAGAAGTCATTTGGAAGTACGTACTTAGAGGTCATTTAGAACTACGTACTTAGGGGTCATTTAGAACCACTTACTTAGAGGTCATTTAGAAGCACGTACTTAGAGGTCATTTAGAACCACGTACTTAGAGGTCATTTAGAACTACGTATATGAGGTCATTTAGAACCACGTACTTAGAGGACATTTAGAACCACGTACTTAGAGGGCATTTGAACTAAGTATTTAGAGGTCATTTAGAACCACGTACTTAGAGGTCATTTAGAACCACATACTTAGAGGTCATTTAGAACTACGTACTTAGAGGTCATTTAGAACTACGTACTTTAAGATCATTTAAATCCACGTACTTAGAGGTCATTTAGAAGCACGTACATAGAGGTCATTTAGAACCACGTACTTAGAGGTCATCTCGAACAACGTACTTAGAGGTCATTTAGAACCACTTACTTAGATGTCATTTGGAGGTACGTACCTAGAGGTCATTTAGAACCACGTACTTAGAGGTCATTTAGAACCACGTACTTAGAGGTCATTTAGAACCCAGTACTTAGAGGTCATTTAGAACTACGTACTTAGAAGATATTTAGAACCACGTACTTAGAGGTCATTTAGAACCAACTTTTTAGAGGTCATTTAGAACTACGTACTTAGAGGTCCTTTAGAACCACGTACATAGAGGTCATTTAGAACTACGTACTTAGAGGTCATTTAGAACTACGTATTTATAGGTCGTTTAGAACTACGAACTTAGGGGTCATTTAGAACCCACGTACTTAGAGGTCATTTAGAACCACGTAGTTAGAGGTCATCTAGAACAACGTACTTAGAGGTCATTTAGAACCACTTTCTTAGATGTCATTTGGAAGTACGTACCTAGAGGTCATTTAGAAGCACGTACTTAGAGGTCATTTAGAACCACGTAGTTAGAGGTCATTTAGAACCACGTACTTAGAGGTCTTTTAGAACTACGTATATGAGGTCATTTAGAACCACGTACTTAAAGGACATTTAGAACCACGTACTTTGGTGTCATTTAGAACTACTAACTTAGATGTCATTTAGAACCAAGTACTTAGAGGTCATTTAGAACCTCGTACTTAGAGGTCAATTAGAACTACGAACTTAGGGGTCATTTAGAACTACGTACTTAGAGGTGTTATAGAACTACGTTCTTAGAGGTCATTTAGGACCACGTACTTAGAGGTCATCTAGAACCACTTACTTAGAGGTCATTTGGAACTACGTATCTAGAGGTATTTAGAACTACGTACTTAGACGTCATTTAGAACTACGTACTTAGAAGATATTTAGAAACACGTACTCAGAGGTCATTTAGAACCAACTATTTAGAGGTCATTTAGAACTACGTACTTAGATGTCATTTAGAACCACGTACTTAGAGGTCATTTAGAACCACGTACTGAGAGGTCATTTAGAAACACGTACTTAGAGGTCATTTAGAACAAACAACTTAGAGATCATTTAGAACTACGTACTTAGAGGTCATTTAGAACCACGTACTCAGATGTCATTTAGAGCCCACGTACCTAGAGGTCATATAGAACCACGTACATAGAGGTCATTTAGAACTACGTACTTAGAGGTCATTTAGAGCTACGTATTTAGAGGTCATTTAGAACCCACGTACTTAGAGGTCATTTAGAACTACGTATATGAGGTCTTTTAGAACCACGTACTTAGAGGACATTTAGAACCACGTACTTAGAGGTCATTTAGAACCAAGTACTTAGAGGTCATTTAGAACTAAGTACTGTACTTAGAGGTCATTTAGAACTACGTACTTAGAAGATATTTAGAACCACGTACTTAGAGGTCATTTAGAACCAACTTTTTAGAGGTCATTTAGAACTACGTACTTAGAGGTCTTTTAGAACCACGTACATAGAGGTCATTTAGAACTACGTACTTAGAGGTCATTTAGAACTACGTATTTAGAGGTCATTTAGAACCACGTACTTAGAGGACATTTAGAACCAACAACTTAGAGGTCATTTAGAACTACATACTTAGAGGTCATTTATAACGACGTACTCAGAGGTCATTTAGAACCTACGTACTTGGAGGTCATTTAGAACCACGTACTTAGAGGTCATTTAGAACCACATACTTAGAGGTCGTTTAGAACTACTTACTTAGGGGTCATTTAGAACCACGTACTCTGAGGTCATTAATTTAGAACCAAGTACTTAGAGGTCACTTAGAACCACATATATGAGGTCGTTTAGAATTACGTACTTAGAGGTCATTTAGAACTACGTACTTAGAGGTAATTTAGTACTACGTACTTAGGTGTCATTTAGAACTACTGATTTAGAGGTCATTTAGAACCAAGTACTTAGAGGTCATTTAGAACCACGTACTTAGAGGTCATTTAGAACCTCGTACTTAGAGGTCATTTAGAACCACGTACTTATAGGATAGTTAGAACCATGTAATTAGAGGTCAGTTAGAACTACGTTCTAAGAGGTCATTTAGAACCCTTGAACTTAGAGGTCATTCAGAACCACGTACTTAGAGGTCATTTAGAACCACGTACTTAGAGGTGATTTAGAACCACGTACTTAGAGGTTATTTAGCACTAAGTATATAAGGTCATTTAGAACCACGTACTTAGAGGACATTTAGAACCACGTACTTAGAAGTCATTAGAAGAACCCACGTACTTAGAGGTCATTTAGAACCACGTACTAAGAGGTCATATAGGACCACGTACTTAGAGGTCATTTAGAACTACGTACTTAGGAGTCATTTAGAACTACTTACTTAGAGGTCATTTAGAACCACATACTTAGAGGTCATTTAGAACTACGAACTTATGGGTCATTTAGAACCCACGTACTTAGAGGTCATTTAGTACCCACGTACTTAGAGGTCATATAGAACCTCGTACTTAGAGGTCATTTAGAACCACGTACTTAGAGGTCATTTAGACCAACGTACTTAGAGGTCATTTAGAACCAAACACTTAGAGGTCGTTTAGAACTACGTACTTAGAGGTCATTTAGAACTACGTACTTAGAGGTCATTTAGAACCACATACTTAGAGGTCATTTAGAACTACTTACTTAGAGGTCATTTAGAACTACGTACCTAGAGGTCATTTAGGACCACGTACTTAGAGGTCATTTAGAACCACTTACTTAGAGGTCATTTGGAACTACGTATCTAGAGGTATTTAGAACTACGTACTTAGACGTCATTTAGAACTACGTACTTAGAAGATATTTAGAACCACGTACTTAGAGGTCATTTAGAACCAACTATTTAGAGGTCATTTAGAACTACGTACTTAGATGTCATTTAGAACCACGTACTTAGAGGTCATTTAGAACCACGTACTGAGAGGTCATTTAGAAACACGTACTTAGAGGTCATTTAGAACCAACAACTTAGAGATCATTTAGAACTACGTACTTAGAGGTCATTTAGAACCACGTACTCAGATGTCATTTAGAGCCCACGTACCTAGAGGTCATATAGAACCACGTACATAGAGGTCATTTAGAACTACGTACTTAGAGGTCATTTAGAGCTACGTACTTAGAGGTCATTTAGAACTACGAACTTAGGGGTCATTTAGAACCCACGTACTTAGAGGTCATTTAGAACTACGTATATGAGGTCTTTTAGAACCACGTACTTAGAGGACATTTAGAACCACGTACTTAGAGGTCATTTAGAACCACTTACTTAGAGGTCATTTAGAAGCACGTACTTAGAGGTCATTTAGAACCACGTAGTTAGAGGTCATTTAGAACCACGGACTTAGAGGTCATTTAGAACTACGTATATGAGGTCATTTAGAACCACGTACTTAGAGGACATTTAGAACCACGTACTTAGAGGGCATTTGAACTAAGTATTTAGAGGTCATTTAGAACCACGTACTTAGAGGTCATTTAGAACCACATACTTAGAGGTCATTTAGAACTACGTACTTAGAGGTCATTTAGAACTACGTACTTTAAGGTCATTTAAATCCACGTACTTATGGTCATTTAGAACTACGTACTTAGAGGTCATTTAGAAGCACGTACATAGAGGTCATTTAGAACCACGTACTTAGAGGTCATCTAGAACAACGTACTTAGAGGTCATTTAGAACCACTTACTTAGATGTCATTTGGAAGTACGTACCTAGAGGTCATTTAGAACCACGTACTTAGAGATCATTTAGAACCACGTACTTAGAGGTCATTTAGAACCAACGTACTTAGAGGTCATTTAGAACCAAACACTTGGAGGTCGTTTAGAACTACGTACTTAGAGGTCATTTAGAACCCACGTACTTAGAGGTCATTTAGAAACCACGTTCTTAGAGGTTATTTAGAACCAACTTCTTAGAGGTCATTTAGAACCCACGTACTTAGAGGTAATTTAGAACCCACGTACTTAGAGGTCATTTAGAACTACGTACTTAGATGTCATTTAGAACTACGTACTTAGAGGTCATTTAGTACTACGTACTTAGAGGACATTTAGAACCAACAACTTAGAGATCATTTAGAACTACGTACTTAGAGGTCATTTAGAACCACGTACTCAGATGTCATTTAGAGCCTAAGTACTTAGAGGTCATATAGAACCACGTACATAGAGGTCATTTAGAACTACGTACATAGAGGTCATTTCGAACTTACGTACTTAGAGGACATTTAGAACCACGTACTTAGAGGTCATTTAGAACCACTTACTTAGAAGTCATTTAGAACTACGTACTTAGAGGTCATTTAGAACCACGTACTCAGATGTCATTTAGAGCCTAAGTACTTAGAGGTCATATAGAACCACGTACATAGAGGTCATTTAGAACTACGTACATAGAGGTCATTTAGAGCTACGTACTTAGAGGTCATTTAGAACTACGAACTTAGGGGTCATTTAGAACCCACGTACTTAGAGGACATTTAGAACCACGTACTTAGAGGTCATTTAGAACCACTTACTTAGAAGTCATTTGGAAGTACGTACTTAGAGGTCATTTAGAACTACGTACTTAGGGGTCATTTAGAACCACTTACTTAGAGGTCATTTAGAAGCACGTACTTAGAGGTCATTTAGAACCACGTACTTAGAGGTCATTTAGAACTACGTATATGAGGTCATTTAGAACCACGTACTTAGAGGACATTTAGAACCACGTACTTAGAGGTCATTTAGAACCCAGTACTTAGAGGTCATTTAGAACCAACTTTTTAGAGGTCATGTAGAACTACGTACTTAGAGGTCCTTTAGAACCACGTACATAGAGGTCATTTAGAACTACGTACTTAGAGGTCATTTAGAACTACGTATTTATAGGTCGTTTAGAACTACGAACTTAGGGGTCATTTAGAACCCACGTACTTAGAGGTCATTTAGAACCACGTAGTTAGAGGTCATCTAGAACAACGTACTTAGATTTCATTTAGAACCACTTTCTTAGATGTCATTTGGAAGTACGTACCTAGAGGTCATTTAGAAGCACGTACTTAGAGGTCATTTAGAACCACGTAGTTAGAGGTCATTTAGAACCACGTACTTAGAGGTCATTTAGAACTACGTATATGAGGTCATTTAGAACCACGTACTTAGAGGACATTTAGAACCACGTACTTTGGTGTCATTTAGAACTACTGACTTAGATGTCATTTAGAACCAAGTACTTAGAGGTCATTTAGAACCCAGTACTTAGAGGTCATTTAGAACTACGTACTTAGAGGTCATTTAGAACTACGTAGCTAGAGGTCATTTAGGACCACGTACTTAGAGGTCATTTAGAACCACTTACTTAGAGGTCATTTGGAACTACGTATCTAGAGGTATTTAAAACTACGTACTTAGACGTCATTTAGAACTACGTACTTAGAAGATATTTAGAACCACGTACTTAGAGGTCATTTAGAACCAACTATTTAGAGGTCATGTAGAACTACGTACTTAGATGTCATTTAGAACCACGTACTTAGAGGTCATTTATAACCACGTACTGAGAGGTCATTTAGACCCACGTACTTAGAGGTCATTTAGAACCACTTACTTAGAAGTCATTTGGAAGTACGTACTTAGAGATCATTTAGAACTACGTACTTAGGGGTCATTTAGAACCACTTACTTAGAGGTCATTTAGAAGCACGTACTTAGAGGTCATTTAGAACCACGTACTTAGAGGTCATTTAGAACCACTTACTTAGAGGTCATTTGGAACTACGTATCTAGAGGTATTTAAAACTACGTACTTAGACGTCATTTAGAACTACGTACTTAGAAGATATTTAGAACCACGTACTTAGAGGTCATTTAGAACCAACTATTTAGAGGTCATTTAGAACCACGTACTTAGAGGTCATTTAGAACCACATACTTAGAGGTCATTTAGAACTACGTACTTAGAGGTCATTTAGAACTACGTACTTTAAGGTCATTTAAATCCACGTACTTAGAGGTCATTTAGAAGCACGTACATAGAGGTCATTTAGAACCACGTACTTAGAGGTCATCTAGAACAACGTACTTAGAGGTCATTTAGAACCACTTACTTAGATGTCATTTGGAAGTACGTACCTAGAGGTCATTTAGAACCACGTACTTAGAGGTCATTTAGAACCACGTACTTAGAGGTCATTTAGAACCCAGTACTTAGAGGTCATTTAGAACTACGTACTTAGAAGATATTTAGAACCACGTACTTAGAGGTCATTTAGAACCAACTCTTCAGAGGTCATTTAGAACTACGTACTCAGAGGTCATTTAGAACTACGTATTTATAGGTCGTTTAGAACTACGAACTTAGGGGTCATTTAGAACCCACGTACTTAGAGGTCATTTAGAACCACGTAGTTAGAGGTCATCTAGAACAACGTACTTAGAGGTCATTTAGAACCACTTTCTTAGATGTCATTTGGAAGTACGTACCTAGAGGTCATTTAGAAGCACGTACTTAGAGGTCATTTAGAACCACGTAGTTAGAGGACATTTAGAACCACGTACTTAGAGGTCTTTTAGAACTACGTATATGAGGTCATTTAGAACCACGTACTTAGAGGACATTTAGAACCACGTACTTTGGTGTCATTTAGAACTACTGACTTAGATGTCATTTAGAACCAAGTACTTAGAGGTCATTTAGAACCTCGTACTTAGAGGTTAATTAGAACTACGAACTTAGGGGTCATTTAGAACTACGTACTTAGAGGTGTTATAGAACTACGTTCTTAGAGGTCATTTAGGACCACGTACTTAGAGGTCTTTTAGAACCACTTACTTAGAGGTCATTTGAAACTACGTATCTAGAGGTATTTAGAACTACGTACTTAGACGTCATTTAGAACTACGTACTTAGAAGATATTTAGAACCACGTACTTAGAGGTCATTTAGAACCAACTATTTAGAGGTCATTTAGAACTACGTATTTAGATGTCATTTAGAACCACGTACTTAGAGGTCATTTAGAACCACGTACTGAGAGGTCATTTAGAAACACGTACTTAGAGGTCATTTAGAACCAACAACTTAGAGATCATTTAGAACTACGTACTTAGAGGTCATTTAGAAACACGTACTCAGATGTCATTTAGAGCCCACGTACCTAGAGGTCATATAGAACCACGTACATAGAGGTCATTTAGAACTACGTACTTAGAGGTCATTTAGAGCTACGTATTTAGAGGTCATTTAGAACCCACGTACTTAGAGGTCATTTAGAACTACGTATATGAGGTCTTTTAGAACCACGTACTTAGAGGACATTTAGAACCACGTACTTAGAGGTCATTTAGAACCAAGTACTTAGAGGTCATTTAGAACTAAGTACTTAGAGGTCATTTAGAACTACGTACTTAGAAGATATTTAGAACCACGTACTTAGAGGTCATTTAGAACCAACTTTTTAGAGGTCATTTAGAACTACGTACTTAGAGGTCTTTTAGAACCACGTACATAGAGGTCATTTAGAACCACGTACTTAGAGGTCATTTAGAACTACGTATTTAGAGGTCATTTAGAACCACGTACTTAGAGGACATTTAGAACCAACAACTTAGAGGTCATTTAGAACTACATACTTAGAGGTCATTTATAACGACGTACTCAGAGGTCATTTAGAACCTACGTACTTAGAGGTCATTTAGAACCACGTACTTAGAGGTCATTTAGAACCACATACTTAGAGGTCGTTTAGAACTACTTACTTAGGGGTCATTTAGAACCACGTACTCTGAGGTCATTAATTTAGAACCAAGTACTTAGAGGTCACTTAGAACCACATATCTGAGGTCGTTTAGATTTACGTACTTAGAGGTCATTTAGAACTACGTACTTAGAGGTAATTTAGTACTACGTACTTAGGTGTCATTTAGAACTACTGATTTAGAGGTCATTTAGAACCAAGTACTTAGAGGTCATTTAGAACCACGTACTTAGAGGTCATTTAGAACCTCGTACTTAGAGGTCATTTAGAACCACGTACTTATAGGATAGTTAGAACCATGTAATTAGAGGTCAGTTAGAACTACGTTCTAAGAGGTCATTTAGAACCCTTGAACTTAGAGGTCATTCAGAACCACGTACTTAGAGGTCATTTAGAACCACGTACTTAGAGGTGATTTAGAACCACGTACTTAGAGGTTATTTAGCACTAAGTATATAAGGTCATTTAGAACCACGTACTTAGAGGACATTTAGAACCACGTACTTAGAAGTCATTAGAAGAACCCACGTACTTAGAGGTCATTTAGAACCACGTACTAAGAGGTCATATAGGACCACGTACTTAGAGGTCATTTAGAACTACGTACTTAGGAGTCATTTAGAACTACTTACTTAGAGGTCATTTAGAACCACATACTTAGAGGTCATTTAGAACTACGAACTTATGGGTCATTTAGAACCCACGTACTTAGAGGTCATTTAGTACCCACGTACTTAGAGGTCATATAGAACCTCGTACTTAGAGGTCATTTAAAACCTTTTACTTAGATGCCATTTGGAAGTACGTACCTAGAGGTCATTTAGAACTACGTACTTAGGGGTCATTTAGAACTACTTACTTAGAGGTCATTTAGAAGCACGTACTTAGAGGTCATTTAGAACCACGTACTTAGAGGTCATTTAGAACTACGTAGCTAGAGGTCATTTAGAACTACGTATTTATAGGTCGTTTAGAACTACGAACTTAGGGGTCATTTAGAACCCACGTACTTAGAGGTCATTTAGAACCACGTAGTTAGAGGTCATCTAGAACAACGTACTTAGAGGTCATTTAGAACCACTTTCTTAGATGTCATTTGGAAGTACGTACCTAGAGGTCATTTAGAAGCACGTACTTAGAGGTCATTTAGAACTACGTACTTAGAGGTCATTTAGAACTACGTATATGAGGTCATTTAGAACCACGTACTTAGAGGACATTTAGAACCACGTACTTAGAGGGCATTTAGAACCACTTACTTAGAAGTCATTTGGAAGTACGTACTTAGAGGTCATTTAGAACTACGTACTTAGGGGTCATTTAGAACCACTTACTTAGAGGTCATTTAGAAGCACGTACTTAGAGGTCATTTAGAACCACGTACTTAGAGGTCATTTAGAACTACGTATATGAGGTCATTTAGAACCACGTACTTAGAGGACATTTAGAACCACGTACTTAGAGGGCATTTGAACTAAGTATTTAGAGGTCATTTAGAACCACGTACTTAGAGGTCATTTAGAACCACATACTTAGAGGTCATTTAGAACTACGTACTTAGAGGTCATTTAGAACTACGTACTTTAAGATCATTTAAATCCACGTACTTAGAGGTCATTTAGAAGCACGTACATAGAGGTCATTTAGAACCACGTACTTAGAGGTCATCTCGAACAACGTACTTAGAGGTCATTTAGAACCACTTACTTAGATGTCATTTGGAGGTACGTACCTAGAGGTCATTTAGAACCACGTACTTAGAGGTCATTTAGAACCACGTACTTAGAGGTCATTTAGAACCCAGTACTTAGAGGTCATTTAGAACTACGTACTTAGAAGATATTTAGAACCACGTACTTAGAGGTCATTTAGAACCAACTTTTTAGAGGTCATTTAGAACTACGTACTTAGAGGTCCTTTAGAACCACGTACATAGAGGTCATTTAGAACTACGTACTTAGAGGTCATTTAGAACTACGTATTTATAGGTCGTTTAGAACTACGAACTTAGGGGTCATTTAGAACCCACGTACTTAGAGGTCATTTAGAACCACGTAGTTAGAGGTCATCTAGAACAACGTACTTAGAGGTCATTTAGAACCACTTTCTTAGATGTCATTTGGAAGTACGTACCTAGAGGTCATTTAGAAGCACGTACTTAGAGGTCATTTAGAACCACGTAGTTAGAGGTCATTTAGAACCACGTACTTAGAGGTCTTTTAGAACTACGTATATGAGGTCATTTAGAACCACGTACTTAAAGGACATTTAGAACCACGTACTTTGGTGTCATTTAGAACTACTAACTTAGATGTCATTTAGAACCAAGTACTTAGAGGTCATTTAGAACCTCGTACTTAGAGGTCAATTAGAACTACGAACTTAGGGGTCATTTAGAACTACGTACTTAGAGGTGTTATAGAACTACGTTCTTAGAGGTCATTTAGGACCACGTACTTAGAGGTCATCTAGAACCACTTACTTAGAGGTCATTTGGATCTACGTATCTAGAGGTATTTAGAACTACGTACTTAGACGTCATTTAGAACTACGTACTTAGAAGATATTTAGAAACACGTACTCAGAGGTCATTTAGAACCAACTATTTAGAGGTCATTTAGAACTACGTACTTAGATGTCATTTAGAACCACGTACTTAGAGGTCATTTAGAACCACGTACTGAGAGGTCATTTAGAAACACGTACTTAGAGGTCATTTAGAACAAACAACTTAGAGATCATTTAGAACTACGTACTTAGAGGTCATTTAGAACCACGTACTCAGATGTCATTTAGAGCCCACGTACCTAGAGGTCATATAGAACCACGTACATAGAGGTCATTTAGAACTACGTACTTAGAGGTCATTTAGAGGTCATTTAGAACCCACGTACTTAGAGGTCATTTAGAACTACGTATATGAGGTCTTTTAGAACCACGTACTTAGAGGACATTTAGAACCACGTACTTAGAGGTCATTTAGAACCAAGTACTTAGAGGTCATTTAGAACTAAGTACTGTACTTAGAGGTCATTTAGAACTACGTACTTAGAAGATATTTAGAACCACGTACTTAGAGGTCATTTAGAACCAACTTTTTAGAGGTCATTTAGAACTACGTACTTAGAGGTCTTTTAGAACCACGTACATAGAGGTCATTTAGAACCACGTACTTAGAGGTCATTTAGAACTACGTATTTAGAGGTCATTTAGAACCACGTACTTAGAGGACATTTAGAACCAACAACTTAGAGGTCATTTAGAACTACATACTTAGAGGTCATTTATAACGACGTACTCAGAGGTCATTTAGAACCTACGTACTTAGAGGTCATTTAGAACCACGTACTTAGAGGTCATTTAGAACCACATACTTAGAGGTCGTTTAGAACTACTTACTTAGGGGTCATTTAGAACCACGTACTCTGAGGTCATTAATTTAGAACCAAGTACTTAGAGGTCACTTAGAACCACATATCTGAGGTCGTTTAGATTTACGTACTTAGAGGTCATTTAGAACTACGTACTTAGAGGTAATTTAGTACTACGTACTTAGGTGTCATTTAGAACTACTGATTTAGAGGTCATTTAGAACCAAGTACTTAGAGGTCATTTAGAACCACGTACTTAGAGGTCATTTAGAACCTCGTACTTAGAGGTCATTTAGAACCACGTACTTATAGGATAGTTAGAACCATGTAATTAGAGGTCAGTTAGAACTACGTTCTAAGAGGTCATTTAGAACCCTTGAACTTAGAGGTCATTCAGAACCACGTACTTAGAGGTCATTTAGAACCACGTACTTAGAGGTGATTTAGAACCACGTACTTAGAGGTTATTTAGCACTAAGTATATAAGGTCATTTAGAACCACGTACTTAGAGGACATTTAGAACCACGTACTTAGAAGTCATTAGAAGAACCCACGTACTTAGAGGTCATTTAGAACCACGTACTAAGAGGTCATATAGGACCACGTACTTAGAGGTCATTTAGAACTACGTACTTAGGAGTCATTTAGAACTACTTACTTAGAGGTCATTTAGAACCACATACTTAGAGGTCATTTAGAACTACGAACTTATGGGTCATTTAGAACCCACGTACTTAGAGGTCATTTAGTACCCACGTACTTAGAGGTCATATAGAACCTCGTACTTAGAGGTCATTTAAAACCTTTTACTTAGATGCCATTTGGAAGTACGTACCTAGAGGTCATTTAGAACTACGTACTTAGGGGTCATTTAGAACTACTTACTTAGAGGTCATTTAGAAGCACGTACTTAGAGGTCATTTAGAACCACGTACTTAGAGGTCATTTAGAACTACGTAGCTAGAGGTCATTTAGAACTACGTATTTATAGGTCGTTTAGAACTACGAACTTAGGGGTCATTTAGAACCCACGTACTTAGAGGTCATTTAGAACCACGTAGTTAGAGGTCATCTAGAACAACGTACTTAGAGGTCATTTAGAACCACTTTCTTAGATGTCATTTGGAAGTACGTACCTAGAGGTCATTTAGAAGCACGTACTTAGAGGTCATTTAGAACCACGTACTTAGAGGTCATTTAGAACTACGTATATGAGGTCATTTAGAACCACGTACTTAGAGGACATTTAGAACCACGTACTTAGAGGGCATTTAGAACCACTTACTTAGAAGTCATTTGGAAGTACGTACTTAGAGGTCATTTAGAACTACGTACTTAGGGGTCATTTAGAACCACTTACTTAGAGGTCATTTAGAAGCACGTACTTAGAGGTCATTTAGAACCACGTACTTAGAGGTCATTTAGAACTACGTATATGAGGTCATTTAGAACCACGTACTTAGAGGACATTTAGAACCACGTACTTAGAGGGCATTTGAACTAAGTATTTAGAGGTCATTTAGAACCACGTACTTAGAGGTCATTTAGAACCACATACTTAGAGGTCATTTAGAACTACGTACTTAGAGGTCATTTAGAACTACGTACTTTAAGATCATTTAAATCCACGTACTTAGAGGTCATTTAGAAGCACGTACATAGAGGTCATTTAGAACCACGTACTTAGAGGTCATCTCGAACAACGTACTTAGAGGTCATTTAGAACCACTTACTTAGATGTCATTTGGAGGTACGTACCTAGAGGTCATTTAGAACCACGTACTTAGAGGTCATTTAGAACCACGTACTTAGAGGTCATTTAGAACCCAGTACTTAGAGGTCATTTAGAACTACGTACTTAGAAGATATTTAGAACCACGTACTTAGAGGTCATTTAGAACCAACTTTTTAGAGGTCATTTAGAACTACGTACTTAGAGGTCCTTTAGAACCACGTACATAGAGGTCATTTAGAACTACGTACTTAGAGGTCATTTAGAACTACGTATTTATAGGTCGTTTAGAACTACGAACTTAGGGGTCATTTAGAACCCACGTACTTAGAGGTCATTTAGAACCACGTAGTTAGAGGTCATCTAGAACAACGTACTTAGAGGTCATTTAGAACCACTTTCTTAGATGTCATTTGGAAGTACGTACCTAGAGGTCATTTAGAAGCACGTACTTAGAGGTCATTTAGAACCACGTAGTTAGAGGTCATTTAGAACCACGTACTTAGAGGTCTTTTAGAACTACGTATATGAGGTCATTTAGAACCACGTACTTAAAGGACATTTAGAACCACGTACTTTGGTGTCATTTAGAACTACTAACTTAGATGTCATTTAGAACCAAGTACTTAGAGGTCATTTAGAACCTCGTACTTAGAGGTCAATTAGAACTACGAACTTAGGGGTCATTTAGAACTACGTACTTAGAGGTGTTATAGAACTACGTTCTTAGAGGTCATTTAGGACCACGTACTTAGAGGTCATCTAGAACCACTTACTTAGAGGTCATTTGGATCTACGTATCTAGAGGTATTTAGAACTACGTACTTAGACGTCATTTAGAACTACGTACTTAGAAGATATTTAGAAACACGTACTCAGAGGTCATTTAGAACCAACTATTTAGAGGTCATTTAGAACTACGTACTTAGATGTCATTTAGAACCACGTACTTAGAGGTCATTTAGAACCACGTACTGAGAGGTCATTTAGAAACACGTACTTAGAGGTCATTTAGAACAAACAACTTAGAGATCATTTAGAACTACGTACTTAGAGGTCATTTAGAACCACGTACTCAGATGTCATTTAGAGCCCACGTACCTAGAGGTCATATAGAACCACGTACATAGAGGTCATTTAGAACTACGTACTTAGAGGTCATTTAGAGGTCATTTAGAACCCACGTACTTAGAGGTCATTTAGAACTACGTATATGAGGTCTTTTAGAACCACGTACTTAGAGGACATTTAGAACCACGTACTTAGAGGTCATTTAGAACCAAGTACTTAGAGGTCATTTAGAACTAAGTACTGTACTTAGAGGTCATTTAGAACTACGTACTTAGAAGATATTTAGAACCACGTACTTAGAGGTCATTTAGAACCAACTTTTTAGAGGTCATTTAGAACTACGTACTTAGAGGTCTTTTAGAACCACGTACATAGAGGTCATTTAGAACTACGTACTTAGAGGTCATTTAGAACTACGTATTTAGAGGTCATTTAGAACCACGTACTTAGAGGACATTTAGAACCAACAACTTAGAGGTCATTTAGAACTACATACTTAGAGGTCATTTATAACGACGTACTCAGAGGTCATTTAGAACCTACGTACTTGGAGGTCATTTAGAACCACGTACTTAGAGGTCATTTAGAACCACATACTTAGAGGTCGTTTAGAACTACTTACTTAGGGGTCATTTAGAACCACGTACTCTGAGGTCATTAATTTAGAACCAAGTACTTAGAGGTCACTTAGAACCACATATATGAGGTCGTTTAGAATTACGTACTTAGAGGTCATTTAGAACTACGTACTTAGAGGTAATTTAGTACTACGTACTTAGGTGTCATTTAGAACTACTGATTTAGAGGTCATTTAGAACCAAGTACTTAGAGGTCATTTAGAACCACGTACTTAGAGGTCATTTAGAACCTCGTACTTAGAGGTCATTTAGAACCACGTACTTATAGGATAGTTAGAACCATGTAATTAGAGGTCAGTTAGAACTACGTTCTAAGAGGTCATTTAGAACCCTTGAACTTAGAGGTCATTCAGAACCACGTACTTAGAGGTCATTTAGAACCACGTACTTAGAGGTGATTTAGAACCACGTACTTAGAGGTTATTTAGCACTAAGTATATAAGGTCATTTAGAACCACGTACTTAGAGGACATTTAGAACCACGTACTTAGAAGTCATTAGAAGAACCCACGTACTTAGAGGTCATTTAGAACCACGTACTAAGAGGTCATATAGGACCACGTACTTAGAGGTCATTTAGAACTACGTACTTAGGAGTCATTTAGAACTACTTACTTAGAGGTCATTTAGAACCACATACTTAGAGGTCATTTAGAACTACGAACTTATGGGTCATTTAGAACCCACGTACTTAGAGGTCATTTAGTACCCACGTACTTAGAGGTCATATAGAACCTCGTACTTAGAGGTCATTTAGAACCACGTACTTAGAGGTCATTTAGACCAACGTACTTAGAGGTCATTTAGAACCAAACACTTAGAGGTCGTTTAGAACTACGTACTTAGAGGTCATTTAGAACTACGTACTTAGAGGTCATTTAGAACCACATACTTAGAGGTCATTTAGAACTACTTACTTAGAGGTCATTTAGAACTACGTACCTAGAGGTCATTTAGGACCACGTACTTAGAGGTCATTTAGAACCACTTACTTAGAGGTCATTTGGAACTACGTATCTAGAGGTATTTAGAACTACGTACTTAGACGTCATTTAGAACTACGTACTTAGAAGATATTTAGAACCACGTACTTAGAGGTCATTTAGAACCAACTATTTAGAGGTCATTTAGAACTACGTACTTAGATGTCATTTAGAACCACGTACTTAGAGGTCATTTAGAACCACGTACTGAGAGGTCATTTAGAAACACGTACTTAGAGGTCATTTAGAACCAACAACTTAGAGATCATTTAGAACTACGTACTTAGAGGTCATTTAGAACCACGTACTCAGATGTCATTTAGAGCCCACGTACCTAGAGGTCATATAGAACCACGTACATAGAGGTCATTTAGAACTACGTACTTAGAGGTCATTTAGAGCTACGTACTTAGAGGTCATTTAGAACTACGAACTTAGGGGTCATTTAGAACCCACGTACTTAGAGGTCATTTAGAACTACGTATATGAGGTCTTTTAGAACCACGTACTTAGAGGACATTTAGAACCACGTACTTAGAGGTCATTTAGAACCACTTACTTAGAGGTCATTTAGAAGCACGTACTTAGAGGTCATTTAGAACCACGTAGTTAGAGGTCATTTAGAACCACGGACTTAGAGGTCATTTAGAACTACGTATATGAGGTCATTTAGAACCACGTACTTAGAGGACATTTAGAACCACGTACTTAGAGGGCATTTGAACTAAGTATTTAGAGGTCATTTAGAACCACGTACTTAGAGGTCATTTAGAACCACATACTTAGAGGTCATTTAGAACTACGTACTTAGAGGTCATTTAGAACTACGTACTTTAAGGTCATTTAAATCCACGTACTTATGGTCATTTAGAACTACGTACTTAGAGGTCATTTAGAAGCACGTACATAGAGGTCATTTAGAACCACGTACTTAGAGGTCATCTAGAACAACGTACTTAGAGGTCATTTAGAACCACTTACTTAGATGTCATTTGGAAGTACGTACCTAGAGGTCATTTAGAACCACGTACTTAGAGATCATTTAGAACCACGTACTTAGAGGTCATTTAGAACCAACGTACTTAGAGGTCATTTAGAACCAAACACTTGGAGGTCGTTTAGAACTACGTACTTAGAGGTCATTTAGAACCCACGTACTTAGAGGTCATTTAGAAACCACGTTCTTAGAGGTTATTTAGAACCAACTTCTTAGAGGTCATTTAGAACCCACGTACTTAGAGGTAATTTAGAACCCACGTACTTAGAGGTCATTTAGAACTACGTACTTAGATGTCATTTAGAACTACGTACTTAGAGGTCATTTAGTACTACGTACTTAGAGGACATTTAGAACCAACAACTTAGAGATCATTTAGAACTACGTACTTAGAGGTCATTTAGAACCACGTACTCAGATGTCATTTAGAGCCTAAGTACTTAGAGGTCATATAGAACCACGTACATAGAGGTCATTTAGAACTACGTACATAGAGGTCATTTCGAACTTACGTACTTAGAGGACATTTAGAACCACGTACTTAGAGGTCATTTAGAACCACTTACTTAGAAGTCATTTAGAACTACGTACTTAGAGGTCATTTAGAACCACGTACTCAGATGTCATTTAGAGCCTAAGTACTTAGAGGTCATATAGAACCACGTACATAGAGGTCATTTAGAACTACGTACATAGAGGTCATTTAGAGCTACGTACTTAGAGGTCATTTAGAACTACGAACTTAGGGGTCATTTAGAACCCACGTACTTAGAGGACATTTAGAACCACGTACTTAGAGGTCATTTAGAACCACTTACTTAGAAGTCATTTGGAAGTACGTACTTAGAGGTCATTTAGAACTACGTACTTAGGGGTCATTTAGAACCACTTACTTAGAGGTCATTTAGAAGCACGTACTTAGAGGTCATTTAGAACCACGTACTTAGAGGTCATTTAGAACTACGTATATGAGGTCATTTAGAACCACGTACTTAGAGGACATTTAGAACCACGTACTTAGAGGGCATTTAAACTAAGTATTTAGAGGTCATTTAGAACCACGTACTTAGAGGTCATTTAGAACCACATACTTAGAGGTCATTTAGAACTACGTACTTAGAGGTCATTTAGAACTACGTACTTTAAGGTCATTTAAATCCACGTACTTAGAGGTCATTTAGAAGCACGTACATAGAGGTCATTTAGAACCACGTACTTAGAGGTCATCTAGAACAACGCCTTAGAGGTCATTTAGAACCACTTACTTAGATGTCATTTGGAAGTACGTACCTAGAGGTCATTTAGAACCACGTACTTAGAGGTCATATAGAACCACGTACTTAGAGGTCATTTAGAACCCAGTACTTAGAGGTCATTTAGAACCAACTTTTTAGAGGTCATGTAGAACTACGTACTTAGAGGTCCTTTAGAACCACGTACATAGAGGTCATTTAGAACTACGTACTTAGAGGTCATTTAGAACTACGTATTTATAGGTCGTTTAGAACTACGAACTTAGGGGTCATTTAGAACCCACGTACTTAGAGGTCATTTAGAACCACGTAGTTAGAGGTCATCTAGAACAACGTACTTAGATTTCATTTAGAACCACTTTCTTAGATGTCATTTGGAAGTACGTACCTAGAGGTCATTTAGAAGCACGTACTTAGAGGTCATTTAGAACCACGTAGTTAGAGGTCATTTAGAACCACGTACTTAGAGGTCATTTAGAACTACGTATATGAGGTCATTTAGAACCACGTACTTAGAGGACATTTAGAACCACGTACTTTGGTGTCATTTAGAACTACTGACTTAGATGTCATTTAGAACCAAGTACTTAGAGGTCATTTAGAACCCAGTACTTAGAGGTCATTTAGAACTACGTACTTAGAGGTCATTTAGAACTACGTAGCTAGAGGTCATTTAGGACCACGTACTTAGAGGTCATTTAGAACCACTTACTTAGAGGTCATTTGGAACTACGTATCTAGAGGTATTTAAAACTACGTACTTAGACGTCATTTAGAACTACGTACTTAGAAGATATTTAGAACCACGTACATAGAGGTCATTTAGAACCAACTATTTAGAGGTCATTTAGAACTACGTACTTAGATGTCATTTAGAACCACGTACTTAGAGGTCATTTATAACCACGTACTGAGAGGTCATTTAGACCCACGTACTTAGAGGTCATTTAGAACCACTTACTTAGAAGTCATTTGGAAGTACGTACTTAGAGATCATTTAGAACTACGTACTTAGGGGTCATTTAGAACCACTTACTTAGAGGTCATTTAGAAGCACGTACTTAGAGGTCATTTAGAACCACGTACTTAGAGGTCATTTAGAACCACTTACTTAGAGGTCATTTGGAACTACGTATCTAGAGGTATTTAAAACTACGTACTTAGACGTCATTTAGAACTACGTACTTAGAAGATATTTAGAACCACGTACTTAGAGGTCATTTAGAACCAACTATTTAGAGGTCATTTAGAACCACGTACTTAGAGGTCATTTAGAACCACATACTTAGAGGTCATTTAGAACTACGTACTTAGAGGTCATTTAGAACTACGTACTTTAAGGTCATTTAAATCCACGTACTTAGAGGTCATTTAGAAGCACGTACATAGAGGTCATTTAGAACCACGTACTTAGAGGTCATCTAGAACAACGTACTTAGAGGTCATTTAGAACCACTTACTTAGATGTCATTTGGAAGTACGTACCTAGAGGTCATTTAGAACCACGTACTTAGAGGTCATTTAGAACCACGTACTTAGAGGTCATTTAGAACCCAGTACTTAGAGGTCATTTAGAACTACGTACTTAGAAGATATTTAGAACCACGTACTTAGAGGTCATTTAGAACCAACTCTTCAGAGGTCATTTAGAACTACGTACTCAGAGGTCATTTAGAACTACGTATTTATAGGTCGTTTAGAACTACGAACTTAGGGGTCATTTAGAACCCACGTACTTAGAGGTCATTTAGAACCACGTAGTTAGAGGTCATCTAGAACAACGTACTTAGAGGTCATTTAGAACCACTTTCTTAGATGTCATTTGGAAGTACGTACCTAGAGGTCATTTAGAAGCACGTACTTAGAGGTCATTTAGAACCACGTAGTTAGAGGACATTTAGAACCACGTACTTAGAGGTCTTTTAGAACTACGTATATGAGGTCATTTAGAACCACGTACTTAGAGGACATTTAGAACCACGTACTTTGGTGTCATTTAGAACTACTGACTTAGATGTCATTTAGAACCAAGTACTTAGAGGTCATTTAGAACCTCGTACTTAGAGGTTAATTAGAACTACGAACTTAGGGGTCATTTAGAACTACGTACTTAGAGGTGTTATAGAACTACGTTCTTAGAGGTCATTTAGGACCACGTACTTAGAGGTCTTTTAGAACCACTTACTTAGAGGTCATTTGAAACTACGTATCTAGAGGTATTTAGAACTACGTACTTAGACGTCATTTAGAACTACGTACTTAGAAGATATTTAGAACCACGTACTTAGAGGTCATTTAGAACCAACTATTTAGAGGTCATTTAGAACTACGTATTTAGATGTCATTTAGAACCACGTACTTAGAGGTCATTTAGAACCACGTACTGAGAGGTCATTTAGAAACACGTACTTAGAGGTCATTTAGAACCAACAACTTAGAGATCATTTAGAACTACGTACTTAGAGGTCATTTAGAAACACGTACTCAGATGTCATTTAGAGCCCACGTACCTAGAGGTCATATAGAACCACGTACATAGAGGTCATTTAGAACTACGTACTTAGAGGTCATTTAGAGCTACGTATTTAGAGGTCATTTAGAACCCACGTACTTAGAGGTCATTTAGAACTACGTATATGAGGTCTTTTAGAACCACGTACTTAGAGGACATTTAGAACCACGTACTTAGAGGTCATTTAGAACCAAGTACTTAGAGGTCATTTAGAACTAAGTACTTAGAGGTCATTTAGAACTACGTACTTAGAAGATATTTAGAACCACGTACTTAGAGGTCATTTAGAACCAACTTTTTAGAGGTCATTTAGAACTACGTACTTAGAGGTCTTTTAGAACCACGTACATAGAGGTCATTTAGAACCACGTACTTAGAGGTCATTTAGAACTACGTATTTAGAGGTCATTTAGAACCACGTACTTAGAGGACATTTAGAACCAACAACTTAGAGGTCATTTAGAACTACATACTTAGAGGTCATTTATAACGACGTACTCAGAGGTCATTTAGAACCTACGTACTTAGAGGTCATTTAGAACCACGTACTTAGAGGTCATTTAGAACCACATACTTAGAGGTCGTTTAGAACTACTTACTTAGGGGTCATTTAGAACCACGTACTCTGAGGTCATTAATTTAGAACCAAGTACTTAGAGGTCATTTAGAACCACATATCTGAGGTCGTTTAGATTTACGTACTTAGAGGTCATTTAGAACTACGTACTTAGAGGTAATTTAGTACTACGTACTTAGGTGTCATTTAGAACTACTGATTTAGAGGTCATTTAGAACCAAGTACTTAGAGGTCATTTAGAACCACGTACTTAGAGGTCATTTAGAACCTCGTACTTAGAGGTCATTTAGAACCACGTACTTATAGGATAGTTAGAACCATGTAATTAGAGGTCAGTTAGAACTACGTTCTAAGAGGTCATTTAGAACCCTTGAACTTAGAGGTCATTCAGAACCACGTACTTAGAGGTCATTTAGAACCACGTACTTAGAGGTGATTTAGAACCACGTACTTAGAGGTTATTTAGCACTAAGTATATAAGGTCATTTAGAACCACGTACTTAGAGGACATTTAGAACCACGTACTTAGAAGTCATTAGAAGAACCCACGTACTTAGAGGTCATTTAGAACCACGTACTAAGAGGTCATATAGGACCACGTACTTAGAGGTCATTTAGAACTACGTACTTAGGAGTCATTTAGAACTACTTACTTAGAGGTCATTTAGAACCACATACTTAGAGGTCATTTAGAACTACGAACTTATGGGTCATTTAGAACCCACGTACTTAGAGGTCATTTAGTACCCACGTACTTAGAGGTCATATAGAACCTCGTACTTAGAGGTCATTTAAAACCTTTTACTTAGATGCCATTTGGAAGTACGTACCTAGAGGTCATTTAGAACTACGTACTTAGGGGTCATTTAGAACTACTTACTTAGAGGTCATTTAGAAGCACGTACTTAGAGGTCATTTAGAACCACGTACTTAGAGGTCATTTAGAACTACGTAGCTAGAGGTCATTTAGAACTACGTACTTTAAGGTCATTTAAATCCACGTACTTAGAGGTCATTTAGAAGCACGTACATAGAGGTCATTTAGAACCACATACTTAGAGGTCATCTAGAACAACGTACTTAGAGGTCATTTAGAACCACTTACTTAGATGTCATTTGGAAGTACGTACCTAGAGGTCATTTAGAACCACGTACTTAGAGGTCATTTAGACCCACGTACTTAGAGGTCATTTAGAACCCAGTACTTAGAGGTCCTTTAGAACCAACTATTTAGAGGTCATTTAGAACTACGTACTTAGATGTCATTTAGAACCACGTACTTAGAGGTCATTTATAACCACGTACTGAGAGGTCATTTAGACCCACGTACTTAGAGGTCATTTAGAACCACTTACTTAGAAGTCATTTGGAAGTACGTACTTAGAGATCATTTAGAACTACGTACTTAGGGGTCATTTAGAACCACTTACTTAGAGGTCATTTAGAAGCACGTACTTAGAGGTCATTTAGAACCACGTACTTAGAGGTCATTTAGAACCACTTACTTAGAGGTCATTTGGAACTACGTATCTAGAGGTATTTAAAACTACGTACTTAGACGTCATTTAGAACTACGTACTTAGAAGATATTTAGAACCACGTACTTAGAGGTCATTTAGAACCAACTATTTAGAGGTCATTTAGAACCACGTACTTAGAGGTCATTTGGAACCGCATACTTAGAGGTCATTTAGAACTACGTACTTAGAGGTCATTTAGACCTACGTACTTTAAGGTCATTTAAATCCACGTACTTAGAGGTCATTTAGAAGCACGTACATAGAGGTCATTTAGAACCACGTACTTAGAGGTCATCTAGAACAACGTACTTAGAGGTCATTTAGAACCACTTACTTAGATGTCATTTGGAAGTACGTACCTAGAGGTCATTTAGAACCACGTACTTAGAGGTCATTTAGAACCACGTACTTAGAGGTCATTTAGAACCCAGTACTTAGAGGTCATTTAGAACTACGTACTTAGAAGATATTTAGAACCACGTACTTAGAGGTCATTTAGAACCAACTCTTCAGAGGTCATTTAGAACTACGTACTCAGAGGTCCTTTAGAACCACGTACATAGAGGTCATTTAGAACTACGTACTTAGAGGTCATTTAGAACTACGTATTTATAGGTCGTTTAGAACTACGAACTTAGGGGTCATTTAGAACCCACGTACTTAGAGGTCATTTAGAACCACGTAGTTAGAGGTCATCTAGAACAACGTACTTAGAGGTCATTTAGAACCACTTTCTTAGATGTCATTTGGAAGTACGTACCTAGAGGTCATTTAGAAGCACGTACTTAGAGGTCATTTAGAACCACGTAGTTAGAGGACATTTAGAACCACGTACTTAGAGGTCTTTTAGAACTACGTATATGAGGTCATTTAGAACCACGTACTTAGAGGACATTTAGAACCACGTACTTTGGTGTCATTTAGAACTACTGACTTAGATGTCATTTAGAACCAAGTACTTAGAGGTCATTTAGAACCTCGTACTTAGAGGTTAATTAGAACTACGAACTTAGGGGTCATTTAGAACTACGTACTTAGAGGTGTTATAGAACTACGTTCTTAGAGGTCATTTAGGACCACGTACTTTGAGGTCTTTTAGAACCACTTACTTAGAGGTCATTTGAAACTACGTATCTAGAGGTATTTAGAACTACGTACTTAGACGTCATTTAGAACTACGTACTTAGAAGATATTTAGAACCTCGTACTTAGAGGTCATTTAGAACCAACTATTTAGAGGTCATTTAGAACTACGTACTTAGATGTCATTTAGAACCACGTACTTAGAGGTCATTTAGAACCACGTACTGAGAGGTCATTTAGAAACACGTACTTAGAGGTCATTTAGAACCAACAACTTAGAGATCATTTAGAACTACGTACTTAGAGGTCATTTAGAAACACGTACTCAGATGTCATTTAGAGCCCACGTACCTAGAGGTCATATAGAACCACGTACATAGAGGTCATTTAGAACTACGTACTTAGAGGTCATTTAGAGCTACGTATTTAGAGGTCATTTAGAACCCACGTACTTAGAGGTCATTTAGAACTACGTATATGAGGTCTTTTAGAACCACGTACTTAGAGGACATTTAGAACCACGTACTTAGAGGTCATTTAGAACCAAGTACTTAGAGGTCATTTAGAACTAAGTACTTAGAGGTCATTTAGAACTACGTACTTAGAAGATATTTAGAACCACGTACTTAGAGGTCATTTAGAACCAACTTTTTAGAGGTCATTTAGAACTACGTACTTAGAGGTCTTTTAGAACCACGTACATAGAGGTCATTTAGAACTACGTACTTAGAGGTCATTTAGAACTACGTATTTAGAGGTCATTTAGAACCACGTACTTAGAGGACATTTAGAACCAACAACTTAGAGGTCATTTAGAACTACATACTTAGAGGTCATTTATAACGACGTACTCAGAGGTCATTTAGAACCTACGTACTTAGAGGTCATTTAGAACCACGTACTTAGAGGTCATTTAGAACCACATACTTAGAGGTCGTTTAGAACTACTTACTTAGGGGTCATTTAGAACCACGTACTCTGAGGTCATTAATTTAGAACCAAGTACTTAGAGGTCACTTAGAACCACATATCTGAGGTCGTTTAGATTTACGTACTTAGAGGTCATTTAGAACTACGTACTTAGAGGTAATTTAGTACTACGTACTTAGGTGTCATTTAGAACTACTGATTTAGAGGTCATTTAGAACCAAGTACTTAGAGGTCATTTAGAACCACGTACTTAGAGGTCATTTAGAACCTCGTACTTAGAGGTCATTTAGAACCACGTACTTATAGGATAGTTAGAACCATGTAATTAGAGGTCAGTTAGAACTACGTTCTAAGAGGTCATTTAGAACCCTTGAACTTAGAGGTCATTCAGAACCACGTACTTAGAGGTCATTTAGAACCACGTACTTAGAGGTGATTTAGAACCACGTACTTTGAGGTTATTTAGCACTAAGTATATAAGGTCATTTAGAACCACGTACTTAGAGGACATTTAGAACCACGTACTTAGAAGTCATTAGAAGAACCCACGTACTTAGAGGTCATTTAGAACCACGTACTAAGAGGTCATATAGGACCACGTACTTAGAGGTCATTTAGAACTACGTACTTAGGAGTCATTTAGAACTACTTACTTAGAGGTCATTTAGAACCACATACTTAGAGGTCATTTAGAACTACGAACTTATGGGTCATTTAGAACCCACGTACTTAGAGGTCATTTAGTACCCACGTACTTAGAGGTCATATAGAACCTCGTACTTAGAGGTCATTTAAAACCTTTTACTTAGATGCCATTTGGAAGTACGTACCTAGAGGTCATTTAGAACTACGTACTTAGGGGTCATTTAGAACTACTTACTTAGAGGTCATTTAGAAGCACGTACTTAGAGGTCATTTAGAACCACGTACTTAGAGGTCATTTAGAACCACGTAGTTAGAGGTCATTTAGAACCACGTACTTAGAGGTCATTCAGAACTACGTATATGAGGTCATTTAGAACCACGTACTTAGAGGACATTTAGAACCACGTACTTTGGTGTCATTTAGAACTACTGACTTAGATGTCATTTAGAACCAAGTACTTAGAGGTCATTTAGAACCTCGTACTTAGAGGTCAATTAGAACTACGAACTTAGGGGTCATTTAGAACTACGTACTTAGAGGTGTTATAGAACTACGTTCTTAGAGGTCATCTAGGACTTCGTACTTAGAGGTCATTTAGAACTACGTACTTAGAGGTCATTTAGAACCACATACTTAGAGGTCATTTAGAACTACTTACTTAGAGGTCATTTAGAACTACGTACCTAGAGGTCATTTAGGACCACGTACTTAGAGGTCATTTAGAACCACTTACTTAGAGGTCATTTGGAACTACGTATCTAGAGGTATTTAGAACTACGTACTTAGACGTCATTTAGAACTACGTACTTAGAAGATATTTAGAACCACGTACTTAGAGGTCATTTAGAACCAACTATTTAGAGGTCATTTAGAACTACGTACTTAGATGTCATTTAGAACCACGTACTTAGAGGTCATTTAGAACCACATACTTAGAGGTCATTTAGAACTACGTACTTAGAGGTCATTTAGAACTACGTACTTTAAGGTCATTTAAATCAACGTACTTAGAGGTCATTTAGAAGCACGTACATAGAGGTCATTTAGAACCACGTACTTAGAGGTCATCTAGAACAACGTACCAAGAGGTCATTTAGAACCACTTACTTAGATGTCATTTGGAAGTACGTACCTAGAGGTCATTTAGAACCACGTACTTAGAGGTCATTTAGAACCACGTACTTAGAGGTCATTTAGAACCCAGTACTTAGAGGTCATTTAGAACTACGTACTTAGAAGATATTTAGAACCACGTACTTAGAGGTCATTTAGAACCAACTTTTTAGAGGTCATTTAGAACTACGTACCTAGAGGTCTTTTAGAACCACGTACATAGAGGTCATTTAGAACTACGTACTTAGAGGTCATTTAGAACTACGTATTTATAGGTCGTTTAGAACTACGAACTTAGGGGTCATTTAGAACCCACGTACTTAGAGGTCATTTAGAACCACGTAGTTAGAGGTCATCTAGAACGACGTACTTAGAGGTCATTTAGAACCACTTTCTTAGATGTCATTTGGAAGTACGTACCTAGAGGTCATTTAGAAGCACGTACTTAGAGGTCATTTAGAACCACGTAGTTAGAGGTCATTTAGAACCACGTACTTAGAGGTCATTTAGAACTACGTATATGAGGTCATTTAGAACCACGTACTTAGAGGACATTTAGAACCACGTACTTTGGTGTCATTTAGAACTACTGACTTAGATGTCATTTAGAACCAAGTACTTAGAGGTCATTTAGAACCTCGTACTTAGAGGTCAATTAGAACTACGAACTTAGGGGTCATTTAGAACTACGTACTTAGAGGTGTTATAGAACTACGTTCTTAGAGGTCATTTAGGACTTCGTACTTAGAGGTCATTTAGAACCACGTACTTAGAGGTCATTTAGAACCCAGTACTTAGAGGTCATTTAGAACTACGTACTTAGAGGTCATTTAGAACTACGTAGCTAGAGGTCATTTAGGACCACGTACTTAGAGGTCATTTAGAACCACTTACTTAGAGGTCATTTGGAACTACGTATCTAGAGGTATTTAAAACTACGTACTTAGACGTCATTTAGAACTACGTACTTAGAAGATATTTAGAACCACGTACATAGAGGTCATTTAGAACCAACTATTTAGAGGTCATTTAGAACTACGTACTTAGATGTCATTTAGAACCACGTACTTAGAGGTCATTTAGAACCACGTACTGAGAGGTCATTTAGACCCACGTACTTAGAGGTCATTTAGAACCACTTACTTAGAAGTCATTTGGAAGTACGTACTTAGAGGTCATTTAGAACTACGTACTTAGGGGTCATTTAGAACCACTTACTTAGAGGTCATTTAGAAGCACGTACTTAGAGGTCATTTAGAACCACGTACTCAGATGTCATTTAGAGCCAACGTACCTAGAGGTCATATAGAACCACGTACAAAGAGGTCATTTAGAACTACGTACTTAGAGGTCATTTAGAGCTACGTATTTAGAGGTCATTTAGAACCCACGTACTTAGAGGTCATTTAGAACTACGTATATGAGGTCTTTTAGAACCACGTACCTAGAGGACATTTAGAACCACGTACTTAGAGGTCATTTAGAACCAAGTACTTAAAAGGTCATTTAGAACTAAGTACTTAGAGGTCATTTAGAACTACGTACTTAGAAGATATTTAGAACCACGTACTTAGAGGTCATTTAGAACCAACTTTTTAGAGGTCATTTAGAACTACGTACTTAGAGGTCTTTTAGAACCACGTACATAGTGGTCATTTAGAACTACGTACTTAGAGGTCATTTAGAACTACGTATTTAGAGGTCATTTAGAACCACGTACTTAGAGGACATTTAGAACCAACAACTTAGAGGTCATTTACAACTACATACTTAGAGGTCATTTATAACGACGTACTCAGAGGTCATTTAGAACCTACGTACTTAGAGGTCATTTAGAACCACGTACTTAGAGGTCATTTAGAACCACATACTTAGAGGTCGTTTAGAACTACTTACTTAGGGGTCATTTAGAACCACGTACTCTGAGGTCATTAATTTAGAACCAAGTACTTAGAGGTCACTTAGAACCACATATATGAGGTCGTTTAGAATTACGTACTTAGAGGTCATTTAGAACTACGTACTTAGAGGTAATTTAGTACTACGTACTTAGGTGTCATTTAGAACTACTGATTTAGAGGTCATTTAGAACCAAGTACTTAGAGGTCATTTAGAACCACGTACTTAGAGGTCATTTAGAACCTATTACTTAGAGGTCATTTAGAACCACGTACTTATAGGATAGTTAGAACCATGTAATTAGAGGTCAGTTAGAACTACGTTCTAAGAGGTCATTTAGAACCCTTGAACTTAGAGGTCATTCAGAACCACGTACTTAGAGGTCATTTAGAACCACGTACTTAGAGGTGATTTAGAACCACGTACTTAGAGGTTATTTAGCACTAAGTATATAAGGTCATTTA
This sequence comes from Aphrophora alni, assembly GCA_963513935.1. NCBI lineage: Eukaryota > Metazoa > Arthropoda > Insecta > Hemiptera > Aphrophoridae > Aphrophora > Aphrophora alni. Next base: position 2,089,372 of record CAUPSG010000858.1, on the reverse strand, counting down.
GAACCACGTACTTAGAGGACATTTAGAACCACGTACTTAGAAGTCATTTAGAACTACGTACTTAGAGGTCATTTAGAACTACGTACTTTAAGGTCATTTAAATCCACGTACTTAGAGGTCATTTAGAAGCACGTACATAGAGGTCATTTAGAACCACGTACTTAGAGGTCATCTAGAACAACGCCTTAGAGGTCATTTAGAACCACTTACTTAGATGTCATTTGGAAGTACGTACCTAGAGGTCATTTAGAACCACGTACTTAGAGGTCATATAGAACCACGTACTTAGAGGTCATTTAGAACCCAGTACTTAGAGGTCATTTAGAACCAACTTTTTAGAGGTCATGTAGAACTACGTACTTAGAGGTCCTTTAGAACCACGTACATAGAGGTCATTTAGAACTACGTACTTAGAGGTCATTTAGAACTACGTATTTATAGGTCGTTTAGAACTACGAACTTAGGGGTTATTTAGAACCCACGTACTTAGAGGTCATTTAGAACCACGTAGTTAGAGGTCATCTAGAACAACGTACTTAGATTTCATTTAGAACCACTTTCTTAGATGTCATTTGGAAGTACGTACCTAGAGGTCATTTAGAAGCACGTACTTAGAGGTCATTTAGAACCACGTAGTTAGAGGTCATTTAGAACCACGTACTTAGAGGTCATTTAGAACTACGTATATGAGGTCATTTAGAACCACGTACTTAGAGGACATTTAGAACCACGTACTTTGGTGTCATTTAGAACTACTGACTTAGATGTCATTTAGAACCAAGTACTTAGAGGTCATTTAGAACCCAGTACTTAGAGGTCATTTAGAACTACGTACTTAGAGGTCATTTAGAACTACGTAGCTAGAGGTCATTTAGGACCACGTACTTAGAGGTCATTTAGAACCACTTACTTAGAGGTCATTTGGAACTACGTATCTAGAGGTATTTAAAACTACGTACTTAGACGTCATTTAGAACTACGTACTTAGAAGATATTTAGAACCACGTACTTAGAGGTCATTTAGAACCAACTATTTAGAGGTCATTTAGAACTACGTACTTAGATGTCATTTAGAACCACGTACTTAGAGGTCATTTATAACCACGTACTGAGAGGTCATTTAGACCCACGTACTTAGAGGTCATTTAGAACCACTTACTTAGAAGTCATTTGGAAGTACGTACTTAGAGATCATTTAGAACTACGTACTTAGGGGTCATTTAGAACCACTTACTTAGAGGTCATTTAGAAGCACGTACTTAGAGGTCATTTAGAACCACGTACTTAGAGGTCATTTAGAACCACTTACTTAGAGGTCATTTGGAACTACGTATCTAGAGGTATTTAAAACTACGTACTTAGACGTCATTTAGAACTACGTACTTAGAAGATATTTAGAACCACGTACTTAGAGGTCATTTAGAACCAACTATTTAGAGGTCATTTAGAACCACGTACTTAGAGGTCATTTAGAACCACATACTTAGAGGTCATTTAGAACTACGTACTTAGAGGTCATTTAGAACTACGTACTTTAAGGTCATTTAAATCCACGTACTTAGAGGTCATTTAGAAGCACGTACATAGAGGTCATTTAGAACCACGTACTTAGAGGTCATCTAGAACAACGTACTTAGAGGTCATTTAGAACCACTTACTTAGATGTCATTTGGAAGTACGTACCTAGAGGTCATTTAGAACCACGTACTTAGAGGTCATTTAGAACCACGTACTTAGAGGTCATTTAGAACCCAGTACTTAGAGGTCATTTAGAACTACGTACTTAGAAGATATTTAGAACCACGTACTTAGAGGTCATTTAGAACCAACTCTTCAGAGGTCATTTAGAACTACGTACTCAGAGGTCATTTAGAACTACGTATTTATAGGTCGTTTAGAACTACGAACTTAGGGGTCATTTAGAACCCACGTACTTAGAGGTCATTTAGAACCACGTAGTTAGAGGTCATCTAGAACAACGTACTTAGAGGTCATTTAGAACCACTTTCTTAGATGTCATTTGGAAGTACGTACCTAGAGGTCATTTAGAAGCACGTACTTAGAGGTCATTTAGAACCACGTAGTTAGAGGACATTTAGAACCACGTACTTAGAGGTCTTTTAGAACTACGTATATGAGGTCATTTAGAACCACGTACTTAGAGGACATTTAGAACCACGTACTTTGGTGTCATTTAGAACTACTGACTTAGATGTCATTTAGAACCAAGTACTTAGAGGTCATTTAGAACCTCGTACTTAGAGGTTAATTAGAACTACGAACTTAGGGGTCATTTAGAACTACGTACTTAGAGGTGTTATAGAACTACGTTCTTAGAGGTCATTTAGGACCACGTACTTAGAGGTCTTTTAGAACCACTTACTTAGAGGTCATTTGAAACTACGTATCTAGAGGTATTTAGAACTACGTACTTAGACGTCATTTAGAACTACGTACTTAGAAGATATTTAGAACCACGTACTTAGAGGTCATTTAGAACCAACTATTTAGAGGTCATTTAGAACTACGTATTTAGATGTCATTTAGAACCACGTACTTAGAGGTCATTTAGAACCACGTACTGAGAGGTCATTTAGAAACACGTACTTAGAGGTCATTTAGAACCAACAACTTAGAGATCATTTAGAACTACGTACTTAGAGGTCATTTAGAAACACGTACTCAGATGTCATTTAGAGCCCACGTACCTAGAGGTCATATAGAACCACGTACATAGAGGTCATTTAGAACTACGTACTTAGAGGTCATTTAGAGCTACGTATTTAGAGGTCATTTAGAACCCACGTACTTAGAGGTCATTTAGAACTACGTATATGAGGTCTTTTAGAACCACGTACTTAGAGGACATTTAGAACCACGTACTTAGAGGTCATTTAGAACCAAGTACTTAGAGGTCATTTAGAACTAAGTACTTAGAGGTCATTTAGAACTACGTACTTAGAAGATATTTAGAACCACGTACTTAGAGGTCATTTAGAACCAACTTTTTAGAGGTCATTTAGAACTACGTACTTAGAGGTCTTTTAGAACCACGTACATAGAGGTCATTTAGAACCACGTACTTAGAGGTCATTTAGAACTACGTATTTAGAGGTCATTTAGAACCACGTACTTAGAGGACATTTAGAACCAACAACTTAGAGGTCATTTAGAACTACATACTTAGAGGTCATTTATAACGACGTACTCAGAGGTCATTTAGAACCTACGTACTTAGAGGTCATTTAGAACCACGTACTTAGAGGTCATTTAGAACCACATACTTAGAGGTCGTTTAGAACTACTTACTTAGGGGTCATTTAGAACCACGTACTCTGAGGTCATTAATTTAGAACCAAGTACTTAGAGGTCACTTAGAACCACATATCTGAGGTCGTTTAGATTTACGTACTTAGAGGTCATTTAGAACTACGTACTTAGAGGTAATTTAGTACTACGTACTTAGGTGTCATTTAGAACTACTGATTTAGAGGTCATTTAGAACCAAGTACTTAGAGGTCATTTAGAACCACGTACTTAGAGGTCATTTAGAACCTCGTACTTAGAGGTCATTTAGAACCACGTACTTATAGGATAGTTAGAACCATGTAATTAGAGGTCAGTTAGAACTACGTTCTAAGAGGTCATTTAGAACCCTTGAACTTAGAGGTCATTCAGAACCACGTACTTAGAGGTCATTTAGAACCACGTACTTAGAGGTGATTTAGAACCACGTACTTAGAGGTTATTTAGCACTAAGTATATAAGGTCATTTAGAACCACGTACTTAGAGGACATTTAGAACCACGTACTTAGAAGTCATTAGAAGAACCCACGTACTTAGAGGTCATTTAGAACCACGTACTAAGAGGTCATATAGGACCACGTACTTAGAGGTCATTTAGAACTACGTACTTAGGAGTCATTTAGAACTACTTACTTAGAGGTCATTTAGAACCACATACTTAGAGGTCATTTAGAACTACGAACTTATGGGTCATTTAGAACCCACGTACTTAGAGGTCATTTAGTACCCACGTACTTAGAGGTCATATAGAACCTCGTACTTAGAGGTCATTTAAAACCTTTTACTTAGATGCCATTTGGAAGTACGTACCTAGAGGTCATTTAGAACTACGTACTTAGGGGTCATTTAGAACTACTTACTTAGAGGTCATTTAGAAGCACGTACTTAGAGGTCATTTAGAACCACGTACTTAGAGGTCATTTAGAACTACGTAGCTAGAGGTCATTTAGAACTACGTACTTTAAGGTCATTTAAATCCACGTACTTAGAGGTCATTTAGAAGCACGTACATAGAGGTCATTTAGAACCACGTACTTAGAGGTCATCTAGAACAACGTACTTAGAGGTCATTTAGAACCACTTACTTAGATGTCATTTGGAAGTACGTACCTAGAGGTCATTTAGAACCACGTACTTAGAGGTCATTTAGACCCACGTACTTAGAGGTCATTTAGAACCCAGTACTTAGAGGTCATTTAGAACCAACTATTTAGAGGTCATTTAGAACTACGTACTTAGATGTCATTTAGAACCACGTACTTAGAGGTCATTTATAACCACGTACTGAGAGGTCATTTAGACCCACGTACTTAGAGGTCATTTAGAACCACTTACTTAGAAGTCATTTGGAAGTACGTACTTAGAGATCATTTAGAACTACGTACTTAGGGGTCATTTAGAACCACTTACTTAGAGGTCATTTAGAAGCACGTACTTAGAGGTCATTTAGAACCACGTACTTAGAGGTCATTTAGAACCACTTACTTAGAGGTCATTTGGAACTACGTATCTAGAGGTATTTAAAACTACGTACTTAGACGTCATTTAGAACTACGTACTTAGAAGATATTTAGAACCACGTACTTAGAGGTCATTTAGAACCAACTATTTAGAGGTCATTTAGAACCACGTACTTAGAGGTCATTTAGAACCACATACTTAGAGGTCATTTAGAACTACGTACTTAGAGGTCATTTAGACCTACGTACTTTAAGGTCATTTAAATCCACGTACTTAGAGGTCATTTAGAAGCACGTACATAGAGGTCATTTAGAACCACGTACTTAGAGGTCATCTAGAACAACGTACTTAGAGGTCATTTAGAACCACTTACTTAGATGTCATTTGGAAGTACGTACCTAGAGGTCATTTAGAACCACGTACTTAGAGGTCATTTAGAACCACGTACTTAGAGGTCATTTAGAACCCAGTACTTAGAGGTCATTTAGAACTACGTACTTAGAAGATATTTAGAACCACGTACTTAGAGGTCATTTAGAACCAACTCTTCAGAGGTCATTTAGAACTACGTACTCAGAGGTCCTTTAGAACCACGTACATAGAGGTCATTTAGAACTACGTACTTAGAGGTCATTTAGAACTACGTATTTATAGGTCGTTTAGAACTACGAACTTAGGGGTCATTTAGAACCCACGTACTTAGAGGTCATTTAGAACCACGTAGTTAGAGGTCATCTAGAACAACGTACTTAGAGGTCATTTAGAACCACTTTCTTAGATGTCATTTGGAAGTACGTACCTAGAGGTCATTTAGAAGCACGTACTTAGAGGTCATTTAGAACCACGTAGTTAGAGGACATTTAGAACCACGTACTTAGAGGTCTTTTAGAACTACGTATATGAGGTCATTTAGAACCACGTACTTAGAGGACATTTAGAACCACGTACTTTGGTGTCATTTAGAACTACTGACTTAGATGTCATTTAGAACCAAGTACTTAGAGGTCATTTAGAACCTCGTACTTAGAGGTTAATTAGAACTACGAACTTAGGGGTCATTTAGAACTACGTACTTAGAGGTGTTATAGAACTACGTTCTTAGAGGTCATTTAGGACCACGTACTTTGAGGTCTTTTAGAACCACTTACTTAGAGGTCATTTGAAACTACGTATCTAGAGGTATTTAGAACTACGTACTTAGACGTCATTTAGAACTACGTACTTAGAAGATATTTAGAACCTCGTACTTAGAGGTCATTTAGAACCAACTATTTAGAGGTCATTTAGAACTACGTACTTAGATGTCATTTAGAACCACGTACTTAGAGGTCATTTAGAACCACGTACTGAGAGGTCATTTAGAAACACGTACTTAGAGGTCATTTAGAACCAACAACTTAGAGATCATTTAGAACTACGTACTTAGAGGTCATTTAGAAACACGTACTCAGATGTCATTTAGAGCCCACGTACCTAGAGGTCATATAGAACCACGTACATAGAGGTCATTTAGAACTACGTACTTAGAGGTCATTTAGAGCTACGTATTTAGAGGTCATTTAGAACCCACGTACTTAGAGGTCATTTAGAACTACGTATATGAGGTCTTTTAGAACCACGTACTTAGAGGACATTTAGAACCACGTACTTAGAGGTCATTTAGAACCAAGTACTTAGAGGTCATTTAGAACTAAGTACTTAGAGGTCATTTAGAACTACGTACTTAGAAGATATTTAGAACCACGTACTTAGAGGTCATTTAGAACCAACTTTTTAGAGGTCATTTAGAACTACGTACTTAGAGGTCTTTTAGAACCACGTACATAGAGGTCATTTAGAACTACGTACTTAGAGGTCATTTAGAACTACGTATTTAGAGGTCATTTAGAACCACGTACTTAGAGGACATTTAGAACCAACAACTTAGAGGTCATTTAGAACTACATACTTAGAGGTCATTTATAACGACGTACTCAGAGGTCATTTAGAACCTACGTACTTAGAGGTCATTTAGAACCACGTACTTAGAGGTCATTTAGAACCACATACTTAGAGGTCGTTTAGAACTACTTACTTAGGGGTCATTTAGAACCACGTACTCTGAGGTCATTAATTTAGAACCAAGTACTTAGAGGTCACTTAGAACCACATATCTGAGGTCGTTTAGATTTACGTACTTAGAGGTCATTTAGAACTACGTACTTAGAGGTAATTTAGTACTACGTACTTAGGTGTCATTTAGAACTACTGATTTAGAGGTCATTTAGAACCAAGTACTTAGAGGTCATTTAGAACCACGTACTTAGAGGTCATTTAGAACCTCGTACTTAGAGGTCATTTAGAACCACGTACTTATAGGATAGTTAGAACCATGTAATTAGAGGTCAGTTAGAACTACGTTCTAAGAGGTCATTTAGAACCCTTGAACTTAGAGGTCATTCAGAACCACGTACTTAGAGGTCATTTAGAACCACGTACTTAGAGGTGATTTAGAACCACGTACTTAGAGGTTATTTAGCACTAAGTATATAAGGTCATTTAGAACCACGTACTTAGAGGACATTTAGAACCACGTACTTAGAAGTCATTAGAAGAACCCACGTACTTAGAGGTCATTTAGAACCACGTACTAAGAGGTCATATAGGACCACGTACTTAGAGGTCATTTAGAACTACGTACTTAGGAGTCATTTAGAACTACTTACTTAGAGGTCATTTAGAACCACATACTTAGAGGTCATTTAGAACTACGAACTTATGGGTCATTTAGAACCCACGTACTTAGAGGTCATTTAGTACCCACGTACTTAGAGGTCATATAGAACCTCGTACTTAGAGGTCATTTAAAACCTTTTACTTAGATGCCATTTGGAAGTACGTACCTAGAGGTCATTTAGAACTACGTACTTAGGGGTCATTTAGAACTACTTACTTAGAGGTCATTTAGAAGCACGTACTTAGAGGTCATTTAGAACCACGTACTTAGAGGTCATTTAGAACCCAGTACTTAGAGGTCATTTAGAACTACGTACTTAGAAGATATTTAGAACCACGTACTTAGAGGTCATTTAGAACCAACTTTTTAGAGGTCATTTAGAACTACGTACTTAGAGGTCCTTTAGAACCACGTACATAGAGGTCATTTAGAACTACGTACTTAGAGGTCATTTAGAACTACGTATTTATAGGTCGTTTAGAACTACGAACTTAGGGGTCATTTAGAACCCACGTACTTAGAGGTCATTTAGAACCACGTAGTTAGAGGTCATCTAATACAACGTACTTAGAGGTCATTTAGAAGCACGTACTTAGAGGTCATTTAGAACCACGTAGTTAGAGGTCATTTAGAACCACGTACTTAGAGGTCATTCAGAACTACGTATATGAGGTCATTTAGAACCACGTACTTAGAGGACATTTAGAACCACGTACTTTGGTGTCATTTAGAACTACTGACTTAGATGTCATTTAGAACCAAGTACTTAGAGGTCATTTAGAACCTCGTACTTAGAGGTCAATTAGAACTACGAACTTAGGGGTCATTTAGAACTACGTACTTAGAGGTGTTATAGAACTACGTTCTTAGAGGTCATCTAGGACTTCGTACTTAGAGGTCATTTAGAACTACGTACTTAGAGGTCATTTAGAACCACATACTTAGAGGTCATTTAGAACTACTTACTTAGAGGTCATTTAGAACTACGTACCTAGAGGTCATTTAGGACCACGTACTTAGAGGTCATTTAGAACCACTTACTTAGAGGTCATTTGGAACTACGTATCTAGAGGTATTTAGAACTACGTACTTAGACGTCATTTAGAACTACGTACTTAGAAGATATTTAGAACCACGTACTTAGAGGTCATTTAGAACCAACTATTTAGAGGTCATTTAGAACTACGTACTTAGATGTCATTTAGAACCACGTACTTAGAGGTCATTTAGAACCACATACTTAGAGGTCATTTAGAACTACGTACTTAGAGGTCATTTAGAACTACGTACTTTAAGGTCATTTAAATCAACGTACTTAGAGGTCATTTAGAAGCACGTACATAGAGGTCATTTAGAACCACGTACTTAGAGGTCATCTAGAACAACGTACCAAGAGGTCATTTAGAACCACTTACTTAGATGTCATTTGGAAGTACGTACCTAGAGGTCATTTAGAACCACGTACTTAGAGGTCATTTAGAACCACGTACTTAGAGGTCATTTAGAACCCAGTACTTAGAGGTCATTTAGAACTACGTACTTAGAAGATATTTAGAACCACGTACTTAGAGGTCATTTAGAACCAACTTTTTAGAGGTCATTTAGAACTACGTACTTAGAGGTCCTTTAGAACCACGTACATAGAGGTCATTTAGAACTACGTACTTAGAGGTCATTTAGAACTACGTATTTATAGGTCGTTTAGAACTACGAACTTAGGGGTCATTTAGAACCCACGTACTTAGAGGTCATTTAGAACCACGTAGTTAGAGGTCATCTAGAACGACGTACTTAGAGGTCATTTAGAACCACTTTCTTAGATGTCATTTGGAAGTACGTACCTAGAGGTCATTTAGAAGCACGTACTTAGAGGTCATTTAGAACCACGTAGTTAGAGGTCATTTAGAACCACGTACTTAGAGGTCATTTAGAACTACGTATATGAGGTCATTTAGAACCACGTACTTAGAGGACATTTAGAACCACGTACTTTGGTGTCATTTAGAACTACTGACTTAGATGTCATTTAGAACCAAGTACTTAGAGGTCATTTAGAACCTCGTACTTAGAGGTCAATTAGAACTACGAACTTAGGGGTCATTTAGAACTACGTACTTAGAGGTGTTATAGAACTACGTTCTTAGAGGTCATTTAGGACTTCGTACTTAGAGGTCATTTAGAACCACGTACTTAGAGGTCATTTAGAACCCAGTACTTAGAGGTCATTTAGAACTACGTACTTAGAGGTCATTTAGAACTACGTAGCTAGAGGTCATTTAGGACCACGTACTTAGAGGTCATTTAGAACCACTTACTTAGAGGTCATTTGGAACTACGTATCTAGAGGTATTTAAAACTACGTACTTAGACGTCATTTAGAACTACGTACTTAGAAGATATTTAGAACCACGTACATAGAGGTCATTTAGAACCAACTATTTAGAGGTCATTTAGAACTACGTACTTAGATGTCATTTAGAACCACGTACTTAGAGGTCATTTAGAACCACGTACTGAGAGGTCATTTAGACCCACGTACTTAGAGGTCATTTAGAACCACTTACTTAGAAGTCATTTGGAAGTACGTACTTAGAGGTCATTTAGAACTACGTACTTAGGGGTCATTTAGAACCACTTACTTAGAGGTCATTTAGAAGCACGTACTTAGAGGTCATTTAGAACCACGTACTCAGATGTCATTTAGAGCCCACGTACCTAGAGGTCATATAGAACCACGTACATAGAGGTCATTTAGAACTACGTACTTAGAGGTCATTTAGAGCTACGTATTTAGAGGTCATTTAGAACCCACGTACTTAGAGGTCATTTAGAACTACGTATATGAGGTCTTTTAGAACCACGTACCTAGAGGACATTTAGAACCACGTACTTAGAGGTCATTTAGAACCAAGTACTTAGAGGTCATTTAGAACTAAGTACTTAGAGGTCATTTAGAACTACGTACTTAGAAGATATTTAGAACCACGTACTTAGAGGTCATTTAGAACCAACTTTTTAGAGGTCATTTAGAACTACGTACTTAGAGGTCTTTTAGAACCACGTACATAGTGGTCATTTAGAACTACGTACTTAGAGGTCATTTAGAACTACGTATTTAGAGGTCATTTAGAACCACGTACTTAGAGGACATTTAGAACCAACAACTTAGAGGTCATTTACAACTACATACTTAGAGGTCATTTATAACGACGTACTCAGAGGTCATTTAGAACCTACGTACTTAGAGGTCATTTAGAACCACGTACTTAGAGGTCATTTAGAACCACATACTTAGAGGTCGTTTAGAACTACTTACTTAGGGGTCATTTAGAACCACGTACTCTGAGGTCATTAATTTAGAACCAAGTACTTAGAGGTCACTTAGAACCACATATATGAGGTCGTTTAGAATTACGTACTTAGAGGTCATTTAGAACTACGTACTTAGAGGTAATTTAGTACTACGTACTTAGGTGTCATTTAGAACTACTGATTTAGAGGTCATTTAGAACCAAGTACTTAGAGGTCATTTAGAACCACGTACTTAGAGGTCATTTAGAACCTATTACTTAGAGGTCATTTAGAACCACGTACTTATAGGATAGTTAGAACCATGTAATTAGAGGTCAGTTAGAACTACGTTCTAAGAGGTCATTTAGAACCCTTGAACTTAGAGGTCATTCAGAACCACGTACTTGGAGGTCATTTAGAACCACGTACTTAGAGGTGATTTAGAACCACGTACTTAGAGGTTATTTAGCACTAAGTATATAAGGTCATTTAGAACCACGTACTTAGAGGACATTTAGAACCACGTACTTAGAAGTCATTAGAAGAACCCACGTACTTAGAGGTCATTTAGAACCACGTACTAAGAGGTCATATAGGACCACGTACTTAGAGGTCATTTAGAACTACGTACTTAGGAGTCATTTAGAACTACTTACTTAGAGGTAATTTAGAACCACATACTTAGAGGTCATTTAGAACTACGAACTTATGGGTAATTTAGAACCCACGTACTTAGAGGTCATTTAGTACCCACGTACTTAGAGGTCATATAGAACCTCGTACTTAGAGGTCATTTAAAACCTTTTACTTAGATGTCATTTGGAAGTACGTACCTAGAGGTCATTTAGAACTACGTACTTAAGGGTCATTTAGAACTACTTACTTAGAGGTCATTTAGAAGCACGTACTTAGAGGTCATTTAGAACCACGTACTTAGAGGTCATTTAGAACTACGTAGCTAGAGGTCATTTAGGACCACGTACTTAGAGGTCATTTAGAACCACTTACTTAGAGGTCATTTAGAACTACGTATATGAGGTCATTTAGAACCACGTACTTAGAGGACATTTAGAACCACGTACTTAGAGGGCATTTGAACTAAGTCATTAGAGGTCATTTAGAACCACGTACTTAGAGGTCATTTAGAACCACATACTTAGAGGTCATTTAGAACTACGTACTTAGAGGTCATTTAGAACTACGTACTTTAAGGTCATTTAAATCCACGTACTTAGAGGTCATTTAGAAGCACGTACATAGAGGTCATTTAGAACCACGTACTTAGAGGTCATCTAGAACAACGTACTTAGAGGTCATTTAGAACCACTTACTTAGATGTCAATTGGAAGTACATACCTAGAGGTCATTTAGAACCACGTACTTAGAGGTCATTTAGAACCACGTACTTAGAGGTCATTTAGAACCCAGTACTTAGAGGTCATTTAGAACTTCGTACTTAGAAGATATTTAGAACCACGTACTTAGAGGTCATTTAGAACCCAGTACTTAGAGATCATTTAGAACTACGTACTTAGAGGTCATTTAGAACTACGTAGCTAGAGGTCATTTAGGACCACGTACTTAGAGGTCATTTAGAACCACTTACTTAGAGGTCATTTGGAACTACGTATCTAGAGGTATTTAAAACTACGTACTTGGACGTCATTTAGAACTACGTACTTAGAAGATATTTAGAACCACGTACTTAGAGGTCATTTAGAACCAACTATTTAGAGGTCATTTAGAACTACGTACTTAGATGTCATTTAGAACCACGTACTTAGAGGTCATTTAGAACCACGTACTGAGAGGTAATTTAGACCCACGTACTTAGAGGTCATTTAGAACCACTTACTTAGAAGTCATTTGGAAGTACGTACTTAGAGGTCATTTAGAACTACGTACTTAGGGGTCATTTAGAACCACTTACTTAGAGGTCATTTAGAAGCACGTACTTAGAGGTCATTTAGAACCACGTACTCAGATGTCATTTAGAGCCCACGTACCTAGAGGTCATATAGAACCACGTACATAGAGGTCATTTAGAACTACGTACTTAGAGGTCATTTAGAGCTACGTATTTAGAGGTCATTTAGAACCCACGTACTTAGAGGTCATTTAGAACTACGTATATGAGGTCTTTTAGAACCACGTACTTAGAGGACATTTAGAACCACGTACTTAGAGGTCATTTAGAACCAAGTACTTAGAGGTCATTTAGAACTAAGTACTTAGAGGTCATTTAGAACTACGTACTTAGAAGATAATTAGAACCACGTACTTAGATGTCATTTAGAACCAACTTTTTAGAGGTCATTTAGAACTACGTACTTAGAGGTCTTTTAGAACCACGTACATAGAGGTCATTTAGAACTACGTACTTAGAGGTCATTTAGAACTACGTATTTAGAGGTCATTTAGAACCAAGTACTTAGAGGACATTTAGAACCAACAACTTAGAGGTCATTTAGAACTACATACTTAGAGGTCATTTATAACCACATACTTAGAGGTCATTTAGAACTACGTACTTAGAGGTCATTTAGAACTACGTACTTTAAGGTCATTTAAATCCACGTACTTAGAGGTCATTTAGAAGCACGTACATAGAGGTCATTTAGAACCACGTACTTAGAGGTCATCTAGAACAACGTACTTAGAGGTCATTTAGAACCACTTACTTAGATGTCATTTGGAAGTACGTACCTAGAGGTCATTTAGAACCACGTACTTAGAGGTCATTTAGAACCACGTACTTAGAAGTCATTTAGAACCCAGTACTTAGAGGTCATTTAGAACTACGTACTTAGAAGATATTTAGAACCACGTACTTAGAGGTCATTTAGAACCCAGTACTTAGAGGTCATTTAGAACTACGTACTTAGAGGTCATTTAGAACTACGTAGCTAGAGGTCATTTAGGACCACGTACTTAGAGGTCATTTAGAACCACTTACTTAGAGGTCATTTGGAACTACGTATCTAGAGGTATTTAAAACTACGTACTTAGACGTCATTTAGAACTACGTACTTAGAAGATATTTAGAACCACGTACTTAGAGGTCATTTAGAACCAACTATTTAGAGGTCATTTAGAACTACGTACTTAGATGTCATTTAGAACCACGTACTTAGAGGTCATTTAGAACCACGTACTGAGAGGTCATTTAGACCCACGTACTTAGAGGTCATTTAGAACCACTTACTTAGAAGTCATTTGGAAGTACGTACTTAGAGGTCATTTAGAACTACGTACTTAGGGGTCATTTAGAAAAACTTACTTAGAGGTCATTTAGAAGCACGTACTTAGAGGTCATTTAGAACCACGTACTCAGATGTCATTTAGAGCCCACGTACCTAGAGGTCATATAGAACCACGTACATAGAGGACATTTAGAACCACGTACTTAGAGGGCATTTGAACTAAGTATTTAGAGGTCATTTAGAACCACGTACTTAGAGGTCATTTAGAACCACATACTTAGAGGTCATTTAGAACTACGTACTTAGAGGTCATTTAGAACTACGTACTTTAAGGTCATTTAAATCCACGTACTTAGAGGTCATTTAGAACCACGTACTTAGAGGTCATCTAGAACAACGTACTTAGAGGTCATTTAGAACCACTTACTTAGATGTCATTTGGAAGTACGTACCTAGAGGTCATTTAGAACCACGTACTTAGAGGTCATTTAGAACCACGTACTTAGAGGTCATTTAGAACCCAGTACTTAGAGGTCATTTAGAACTACGTACTTAGAAGATATTTAGAACCACGTACTTAGAGGTCATTTAGAACCAACTTTTTAGAGGTCATTTAGAACTACGTACTTAGAGGTCCTTTAGAACCACGTACATAGAGGTCATTTAGAACTACGTACTTAGAGGTCATTTAGAACTACGTATTTATAGGTCGTTTAGAACTACGAACTTAGGGGTCATTTAGAACCCACGTACTTAGAGGTCATTTAGAACCACGTAGTTAGAGGTCATCTAGAACAACGTACTTAGAGTTCATTTAGAACCACTTTCTTAGATGTCATTTGGAAGTACGTACCTAGAGGTCATTTAGAAGCACGTACTTAGAGGTCATTTAGAACCACGTAGTTAGAGGTCATTTAGAACCACGTACTTAGAGGTCATTTAGAACTACGTATATGAGGTCATTTAGAACCACGTACTTAGAGGACATTTAGAACCACGTACTTTGGTGTCATTTAGAACTACTGACTTAGATGTCATTTAGAACCAAGTACTTAGAGGTCATTTAGAACCTCGTACTTAGAGGTCAATTAGAACTACGAACTTAGGGGTCATTTAGAACTACGTACTTAGAGGTGTTATAGAACTACGTTCTTAGAGGTCATTTAGGACTTCGTACTTAGAGGTCATTTAGAACTACGTACCTAGAGGTCATTTAGGACCACGTACTTAGAGGTCATTTAGAAACACTTACTTAGAGGTCATTTGGAACTACGTATCTAGAGGTATTTAGAACTACGTACTTAGACGTCATTTAGAACTACGTACTTAGAAGATATTTAGAACCACGTACTTAGAGGTCATTTAGAACCAACTATTTAGAGGTCATTTAGAACTACGTACTTAGATGTCATTTAGAACCACGTACTTAGAGGTCATTTAGAACCACGTACTGAGAGGTCATTTAGAAACACGTACTTAGAGGTCATTTAGAACCAACAACTTAGAGATCATTTAGAACTACGTACTTAGAGGTCATTTAGAAGCACGTACTCAGATGTCATTTAGAGCCCACGTACCTAGAGGTCATATAGAACCACGTACATAGAGGTCATTTAGAACTACGTACTTAGAGGTCATTTAGAGCTACGTATTTAGAGGTCATTTAGAACCCACGTACTTAGAGGTCATTTAGAACTACATATATGAGGTCTTTTAGAACCACGTACTTAGAGGACATTTATAACCACGTACTTAGAGGTCATTTAGAACCAAGTACTTAGAGGTCATTTAGAACCAAGTACTTAGAGGTCATTTAGAACTACGTACTTAGAAGATATTTAGAACCACGTACTTAGAGGTCATTTAGAACCAACTTTTTAGAGGTCATTTAGAACTACGTACTTAGAGGTCTTTTAGAACCACGTACATAGAGGTCATTTAGAACTACGTACTTAGAGGTCATTTAGAACTACGTATTTAGAGGTCATTTAGAACCACGTACTTAGAGGACATTTAGAACCAACAACTTAGAGGTCATTTAGAACTACATACTTAGAGGTCATTTATAACGACGTACTCAGAGGTCATTTAGAACCTACGTACTTAGAGGTCATTTTGAACCACGTACTTAGAGGTCATTTAGAACCACATACTTAGAGGTCGTTTAGAACTACTTACTTAGGGGTCATTTAGAACCACGTACTCTGAGGTCATTAATTTAGAACCAAGTACTTAGAGGTCACTTAGAACCACATATATGAGGTCGTTTAGAATTACGTACTTAGAGGTCATTTAGAACTACGTACTTAGAGGTAATTTAGTACTACGTACATAGGTGTCATTCAGAACTACTGATTTAGAGGTCATTTAGAACCAAGTACTTAGAGGTCATTTAGAACCACGTACTTAGAGGTCATTTAGAACCTCGTACTTAGAGGTCATTTAGAACCACGTACTTATAGGATAGTTAGAACCATGTAATTAGAGGTCAGTTAGAACTACGTTCTAAGAGGTCATTTAGAACCCTTGAACTTAGAGGTCATTCAGAACCACGTACTTAGATGTCATTTAGAACCACGTACTTACAGGTGATTTAGAACCACGTACTTAGAGGTTATTTAGCACTAAGTATATAAGGTCATTTAGAACCACGTACTTAGAGGACATTTAGAACCACGTACTTAGAAGTCATTAGAAGAACCCACGTACTTAGAGGTCATTTAGAACCACGTACTAAGAGGTCATATAGGACCACGTACTTAGAGGTCATTTAGAACTACGTACTTAGGAGTCATTTAGAACTACTTACTTAGAGGTCATTTAGAACCACATACTTAGAGGTCATTTAGAACCACGAACTTATGGGTCATTTAGAACCCACGTACTTAGAGGTCATTTAGTACCCACGTACTTAGAGGTCATATAGAACCTCGTACTTAGAGGTCATTTAAAACCACTTACTTAGATGTCATTTGGAAGTACGTACATAGAGGTCATTTAGACCTACGTACTTAGGGGTCATTTAGAACTACTTACTTAGAGGTCATTTAGAAGCACGTACTTAGAGGTCATTTAGAACCACGTACTTAGAGGTCATTTAGAACTACGTAGCTAGAGGTCAATTAGGACCACGTACTTAGAGGTCATTTAGAACCACTTACTTAGAGGTCATTTAGAACTACGTATATGAGGTCATTTAGAACCACGTACTTAGAGGACATTTAGAACCACGTACTTAGAGGGCATTTGAACTAAGTATTTAGAGGTCATTTAGAACCACGTACTTAGAGGTCATTTAGAACCACATACTTAGAGGTCATTTAGAACTACGTACTTAGAGGTCATTTAGAACTACGTACTTTAAGGTCATTTAAATCCACGTACTTAGAGGTCATTTAGAAGCACGTACATAGAGGTCATTTAGAACCACGTACTTAGAGGTCATCTAGAACAACGTACTTAGAGGTCATTTAGAACCACTTACTTAGATGTCATTTGGAAGTACGTACCTAGAGGTCATTTAGAACCACGTACTTAGAGGTCATTTAGAACCACGTACTTAAAGGTCATTTAGAACCCAGTACTTAGAGGTCATTTAGAACTACGTACTTAGAGGTCCTTTAGAACCACGTACATAGAGGTCATTTAGAACTACGTACTTAGAGGTCATTTAGAACTACGTATTTATAGGTCGTTTAGAACTACGAACTTAGGGGTCATTTAGAACCCACGTACTTAGAGTTCATTTAGAACCACGTAGTTAGAGGTCATCTAGAACAACGTACTTAGAGGTCATTTAGAACCACTTTCTTAGATGTCATTTGGAAGTACGTACCTAGAGGTCATTTAGAAGCACGTACTTAGAGGTCATTTAGAACCACGTAGTTAGAGGTCATTTAGAACCACGTACTTAGAGGTCATTTAGAACTACGTATATGAGGTCATTTAGAACCACGTACTTAGAGGACATTTAGAACCACGTACTTTGGTGTCATTTAGAACTACTGACTTAGATGTCATTTAGAACCAAGTACTTAGAGGTCATTTAGAACCTCGTACTTAGAGGTCAATTAGAACTACGAACTTAGGGGTCATTTAGAACTACGTAGCTAGAGGTCATTTAGGACCACGTACTTAGAGGTCATTTAGAACCACTTACTTAGAGGTCATTTGGAACTACGTATCTAGAGGTATTTAAAACTACGTACTTAGACGTCATTTAGAACTACGTACTTAGAAGATATTTAGAACCACGTACTTAGAGGTCATTTAGAACCAACTATTTAGAGGTCATTTAGAACTACGTACTTAGATGTCATTTAGAACTACGTACTTAGAGGTCATTTAGAACCACGTACTGAGAGGTCATTTAGACCCACGTACTTAGAGGTCATTTAGAACCACTTACTTAGAAGTCATTTGGAAGTACGTACTTAGAGGTCATTTAGAACTACGTACTTAGGGGTCATTTAGAACCACTTACTTAGAGGTCATTTAGAAGCACGTACTTAGAGGTCATTTAGAACCGCGTACTTAGAGGTCATTTAGAACTACGTATATGAGGTCATTTAGAACCACGTACTTAGAGGACATTTAGAACCACGTACTTAGAGGGCATTTGAACTAAGTATTTAGAGGTCATTTAGAACCACGTACTTAGAGGTCATTTAGAACCACATACTTAGAGGTCATTTAGAACTACGTACTTAGAGGTCATTTAGAACTACGTTTATTAAGGTCATTTAAATCCACGTACTTAGAGGTCATTTAGAAGCACGTACATAGAGGTCATTTAGAACCACGTACTTAGAGGTCATCTAGAACAACGTACTTAGAGGTCATTTAGAACCACTTACTTAGATGTCATTTGCAAGTACGTACCTAGAGGTCATTTAGAAGCACGTACTTAGAGGTCATTTAGAACCAACTATTTAGAGGTCATTTAGAACTACGTACTTAGATGTCATTTAGAACCACGTACTTAGAGGTCATTTAGAACCACGTACTGAGAGGTCATTTAGAAACACGTACTTAGAGGTCATTTAGAACCAACAACTTAGAGATCATTTAGAACTACGTACTTAGAGGTCATTTAGAAGCACGTACTCAGATGTCATTTAGAGCCCACGTACCTAGAGGTCATATAGAACCACGTACATAGAGGTCATTTAGAACTACGTACTTAGAGGTCATTTAGAGCTACGTATTTAGAGGTCATTTAGAACCCACGTACTTAGAGGTCATTTAGAACTACATATATGAGGTCTTTTAGAACCACGTACTTAGAGGACATTTAGAACCACGTACTTAGAGGTCATTTAGAACCAAGTACTTAGAGGTCATTTAGAACCAAGTACTTAGAGGTCATTTAGAACTACGTACTTAGAAGATATTTAGAACCACGTACTTAGAGGTCATTTAGAACCAACTTTTTAGAGGTCATTTAGAACTACGTACTTAGAGGTCTTTTAGAACCACGTACATAGAGGTCATTTAGAACTACGTACTTAGAGGTCATTTAGAACTACGTATTTAGAGGTCATTTAGAACCACGTACTTAGAGGACATTTAGAACCAACAACTTAGAGGTCATTTAGAACTACATACTTAGAGGTCATTTATAACGACGTACTCAGAGGTCATTTAGAACCTACGTACTTAGAGGTCATTTAGAACCACGTACTTAGAGGTCATTTAGAACCACATACTTAGAGGTCGTTTAGAACTACTTACTTAGAGGTCATTTAGAACCACGTACTCTGAGGTCATTAATTTAGAACCAAGTACTTAGAGGTCACTTAGAACCACATATATGAGGTCGTTTAGAATTACGTACTTAGAGGTCATTTAGAACTACGTACTTAGAGGTAATTTAGTACTACGTACATAGGTGTCATTCAGAACTACTGATTTAGAGGTCATTTAGAACCAAGTACTTAGAGGTCATTTATAACCACGTACTTAGAGGTCATTTAGAACCTCGTACTTAGAGGTCATTTAGAACCACGTACTTATAGGATAGTTAGAACCATGTAATTAGAGGTCAGTTAGAACTACGTTCTAAGAGGTCATTTAAAACCCTTGAACTTAGAGGTCATTCAGAACCACGTACTTAGAGGTCATTTAGAACCACGTACTTACAGGTGATTTAGAACCACGTACTTAGAGGTTATTTAGCACTAAGTATATAAGGTCATTTAGAACCACGTACTTAGAGGACATTTAGAACCACGTACTTAGAAGTCATTAGAAGAACCCACGTACTTAGAGGTCATTTAGAACCACGTACTAAGAGGTCATATAGGACCACGTACTTAGAGGTCATTTAGAACTACGTACTTAGGAGTCATTTAGAACTACTTACTTAGAGGTCATTTAGAACCACATACTTAGAGGTCATTTAGAACCACGAACTTATGGGTCATTTAGAACCCACGTACTTAGAGGTCATTTAGTACCCACGTACTTAGAGGTCATATAGAACCTCGTACTTAGAGGTCATTTAAAACCACTTACTTAGATGTCATTTGGAAGTACGTACCTAGAGGTCATTTAGACCTACGTACTTAGGGGTCATTTAGAACTACTTACTTAGAGGTCATTTAGAAGCACGTACTTAGAGGTCATTTAGAACCACGTACTTAGAGGTCATTTAGAACTACGTAGCTAGAGGTCATTTAGGACCACGTACTTAGAGGTCATTTAGAACCACTTACTTAGAGGTCATTTAGAACTACGTATATGAGGTCATTTAGAACCACGTACTTAGAGGACATTTAGAACCACGTACTTAGAGGGCATTTGAACTAAGTATTTAGAGGTCATTTAGAACCACGTACTTAGAGGTCATTTAGAACCACATACTTAGAGGTCATTTAGAACTACGTACTTAGAGGTCATTTAGAACTACGTACTTTAAGGTCATTTAAATCCACGTACTTAGAGGTCATTTAGAAGCACGTACATAGAGGTCATTTAGAACCACGTACTTAGAGGTCATCTAGAAAAATATACTTAGAGGTCATTTAGAACCACTTACTTAGATGTCATTTGGAAGTACGTACCTAGAGGTCATTTAGAACCACGTACTTAGAGGTCATTAATTTAGAACCACGTACTTAGAGGTCATTTAGAACCCAGTACTTAGAGGTCATTTAGAACTACGTACTTAGAAGATATTTAGAACCACGTACTTAGAGGTCATTTAGAACCAACTTTTTAGAGGTCATTTAGAACTACGTACTTAGAGGTCCTTTAGAACCACGTACATAGAGGTCATTTAGAACTACGTACTTAGAGGTCATTTAGAACTACGTATTTATAGGTCGTTTAGAACTACGAACTTAGGGGTCATTTAGAACCCACGTACTTAGAGGTCATTTAGAACCACGTAGTTAGAGGTCATCTAGAACAACGTACTTAGAGGTCATTTAGAACCACTTTCTTAGATGTCATTTGGAAGTACGTACCTAGAGGTCATTTAGAAGCACGTACTTAGAGGTCATTTAGAACCACGTAGTTAGAGGTCATTTAGAACCACGTACTTAGAGGTCATTTAGAACTACGTATATGAGGTCATTTAGAACCACGTACTTAGAGGACATTTAGAACCACGTACTTTGGTGTCATTTAGAACTACTGACTTAGATGTCATTTAGAACCAAGTACTTAGAGGTCATTTAGAACCTCGTACTTAGAGGTCAATTAGAACTACGAACTTAGGGGTCATTTAGAACTACGTAGCTAGAGGTCATTTAGGACCACGTACTTAGAGGTCATTTAGAACCACTTACTTAGAGGTCATTTGGAACTACGTATCTAGAGGTATTTAAAACTACGTACTTAGACGTCATTTAGAACTACGTACTTAGAAGATATTTAGAACCACGTACTTAGAGGTCATTTAGAACCAACTATTTAGAGGTCATTTAGAACTACGTACTTAGATGTCATTTAGAACCACGTACTTAGAGGTCATTTAGAACCACGTACTGAGAGGTCATTTAGACCCACGTACTTAGAGGTCATTTAGAACCACTTACTTAGAAGTCATTTGGAAGTACGTACTTAGAGGTCATTTAGAACTACGTACTTAGGGGTCATTTAGAACCACTTACTTAGAGGTCATTTAGAAGCACGTACTTAGAGGTCATTTAGAACCACGTACTTAGAGGTCATTTAGAACTACGTATATGAGGTCATTTAGAACCACGTACTTAGAGGACATTTAGAACCACGTACTTAGAGGGCATTTGAACTAAGTATTTAGATGTCATTTAGAACCAAGTACTTAGAGGTCATTTAGAACCTCGTACTTAGAGGTCAATTAGAACTACGAACTTAGGGGTCATTTAGAACTACGTAGCTAGAGGTCATTTAGGACCACGTACTTAGAGGTCATTTAGAACCACTTACTTAGAGGTCATTTGGAACTACGTATCTAGAGGTATTTAAAACTACGTACTTAGACGTCATTTAGAACTACGTACTTAGAAGATATTTAGAACCACGTACTTAGAGGTCATTTAGAACCAACTATTTAGAGGTCATTTAGAACTACGTACTTAGATGTCATTTAGAACTACGTACTTAGAGGTCATTTAGAACCACGTACTGAGAGGTCATTTAGACCCACGTACTTAGAGGTCATTTAGAACCACTTACTTAGAAGTCATTTGGAAGTACGTACTTAGAGGTCATTTAGAACTACGTACTTAGGGGTCATTTAGAACCACTTACTTAGAGGTCATTTAGAAGCACGTACTTAGAGGTCATTTAGAACCGCGTACTTAGAGGTCATTTAGAACTACGTATATGAGGTCATTTAGAACCACGTACTTAGAGGACATTTAGAACCACGTACTTAGAGGGCATTTGAACTAAGTATTTAGAGGTCATTTAGAACCACGTACTTAGAGGTCATTTAGAACCACATACTTAGAGGTCATTTAGAACTACGTACTTAGAGGTCATTTAGAACTACGTTTTTTAAGGTCATTTAAATCCACGTACTTAGAGGTCATTTAGAAGCACGTACATAGAGGTCATTTAGAACCACGTACTTAGAGGTCATCTAGAACAACGTACTTAGAGGTCATTTAGAACCACTTACTTAGATGTCATTTGCAAGTACGTACCTAGAGGTCATTTAGAACCACGTACTTAGAGGTCATTTAGAACCACGTACTTAGAGGTCTTTTAGAACCCAGTACTTAGAGGTTATTTAGAACTACGTACTTAGAAGATATTTAGAACCACGTACTTAGAGGTCATTTAGAACCAACTTTTTAGAGGTCATTTAGAACTACGTACTTAGAGGTCCTTTAGAACCACGTACATAGAGGTCATTTAGAACTACGTACTTAGAGGTCATTTAGAACTACGTATTTATAGGTCGTTTAGAACTACGAACTTAGGGGTCATTTAGAACCCACGTACTTAGAGGTCATTTAGAACCACGTAGTTAGAGGTCATCTAGAACAACGTACTTAAAGGTCATTTAGAACCACTTTTTTAGATGTCATTTGGAAGTACGTACCTAGAGGTCATTTAGAAGCACGTACTTAGAGGTCATTTAGAACCAACTATTTAGAGGTCATTTAGAACTACGTACTTAGATGTCATTTAGAACCACGTACTTAGAGGTCATTTAGAACCACGTACTGAGAGGTCATTTAGAAACACGTACTTAGAGGTCATTTAGAACCAACAACTTAGAGATCATTTAGAACTACGTACTTAGAGGTCATTTAGAAGCACGTACTCAGATGTCATTTAGAGCCCACGTACCTAGAGGTCATATAGAACCACATACATAGAGGTCATTTAGAACTACGTACTTAGAGGTCATTTAGAGCTACGTATTTAGAGGTCATTTAGAACCCACGTACTTAGAGGTCATTTAGAACTACATATATGAGGTCTTTTAGAACCACGTACTTAGAGGACATTTAGAACCACGTACTTAGAGGTCATTTAGAACCAAGTACTTAGAGGTCATTTAGAACCAAGTACTTAGAGGTCATTTAGAACTACGTACTTAGAAGATATTTAGAACCACGTACTTAGAGGTCATTTAGAACCAACTTTTTAGAGGTCATTTAGAACTACGTACTTAGAGGTCTTTTAGAACCACGTACATAGAGGTCATTTAGAACTACGTACTTAGAGGTCATTTAGAACTACGTATTTAGAGGTCATTTAGAACCACGTACTTAGAGGACATTTAGAACCAACAACTTAGAGGTCATTTAGAACTACATACTTAGAGGTCATTTATAACGACGTACTCAGAGGTCATTTAGAACCTACGTACTTAGAGGTCATTTAGAATTACGTACTTAGAGGTCATTTAGAACCACATACTTAGAGGTCGTTTAGAACTACTTACTTAGAGGTCATTTAGAACCACGTACTCTGAGGTCATTAATTTAGAACCAAGTACTTAGAGGTCACTTAGAACCACATATATGAGGTCGTTTAGAATTACGTACTTAGAGGTCATTTAGAACTACGTACTTAGAGGTAATTTAGTACTACGTACATAGGTGTCATTCAGAACTACTGATTTAGAGGTCATTTAGAACCAAGTACTTAGAGGTCATTTATAACCACGTACTTAGAGGTCATTTAGAACCTCGTACTTAGAGGTCATTTAGAACCACGTACTTATAGGATAGTTAGAACCATGTAATTAGAGGTCAGTTAGAACTACGTTCTAAGAGGTCATTTAAAACCCTTGAACTTAGAGGTCATTCAGAACCACGTACTTAGAGGTCATTTAGAACCACGTACTTACAGGTGATTTAGAACCACGTACTTAGAGGTTATTTAGCACTAAGTATATAAGGTCATTTAGAACCACGTACTTAGAGGACATTTAGAACCACGTACTTAGAAGTCATTAGAAGAACCCACATACTTAGAGGTCATTTAGAACCACGTACTAAGAGGTCATATAGGACCACGTACTTAGAGGTCATTTAGAACTACGTACTTAGGAGTCATTTAGAACTACTTACTTAGAGGTCATTTAGAACCACATACTTAGAGGTCATTTAGAACCACGAACTTATGGGTCATTTAGAACCCACGTACTTAGAGGTCATTTAGTACCCACGTACTTAGAGGTCATATAGAACCTCGTACTTAGAGGTCATTTAAAACCACTTACTTAGATGTCATTTGGAAGTACGTACCTAGAGGTCATTTAGACCTACGTACTTAGGGGTCATTTAGAACTACTTACTTAGAGGTCATTTAGAAGCACGTACTTAGAGGTCATTTAGAACCACGTACTTAGAGGTCATTTAGAACTAGGTAGCTAGAGGTCATTTAGGACCACGTACTTAGAGGTCATTTAGAACCACTTACTTAGAGGTCATTTAGAACTACGTATATGAGGTCATTTAGAACCACGTACTTAGAGGACATTTAGAACCACGTACTTAGAGGGCATTTGAACTAAGTATTTAGAGGTCATTTAGAACCACGTACTTAGAGGTCATTTAGAACCACATACTTAGAGGTCATTTAGAACTACGTACTTAGAGGTCATTTAGAACTACGTACTTTAAGGTCATTTAAATCCACGTACTTAGAGGTCATTTAGAAGCACGTACATAGAGGTCATTTAGAACCACGTACTTAGAGGTCATCTAGAAAAATATACTTAGAGGTCATTTAGAACCACTTACTTAGATGTCATTTGGAAGTACGTACCTAGAGGTCATTTAGAACCACGTACTTAGAGGTCATTTAGAACCACGTACTTAGAGGTCATTTAGAACCCAGTACTTAGAGGTCATTTAGAACTACGTACTTAGAAGATATTTAGAACCACGTACTTAGAGGTCATTTAGAACCAACTTTTTAGAGGTCATTTAGAACTACGTACTTAGAGGTCCTTTAGAACCACGTACATAGAGGTCATTTAGAACTACGTACTTAGAGGTCATTTAGAACTACGTATTTATAGGTCGTTTAGAACTACGAACTTAGGGGTCATTTAGAACCCACGTACTTAGAGGTCATTTAGAACCACGTAGTTAGAGGTCATCTAGAACAACGTACTTAGAGGTCATTTAGAACCACTTTCTTAGATGTCATTTGGAAGTACGTACCTAGAGGTCATTTAGAAGCACGTACTTAGAGGTCATTTAGAACCACGTAGTTAGAGGTCATTTAGAACCACGTACTTAGAGGTCATTTAGAACTACGTATATGAGGTCATTTAGAACCACGTACTTAGAGGACATTTAGAACCACGTACTTTGGTGTCATTTAGAACTACTGACTTAGATGTCATTTAGAACCAAGTACTTAGAGGTCATTTAGAACCTCGTACTTAGAGGTCAATTAGAACTACGAACTTAGGGGTCATTTAGAACTACGTAGCTAGAGGTCATTTAGGACCACGTACTTAGAGGTCATTTAGAACCACTTACTTAGAGGTCATTTGGAACTACGTATCTAGAGGTATTTAAAACTACGTACTTAGACGTCATTTAGAACTACGTACTTAGAAGATATTTAGAACCACGTACTTAGAGGTCATTTAGAACCAACTATTTAGAGGTCATTTAGAACCACGTACTGAGAGGTCATTTAGACCCACGTACTTAGAGGTCATTTAGAACCACTTACTTAGAAGTCATTTGGAAGTACGTACTTAGAGGTCATTTAGAACTACGTACTTAGGGGTCATTTAGAACCACTTACTTAGAGGTCATTTAGAAGCACGTACTTAGAGGTCATTTAGAACCACGTACTTAGAGGTCATTTAGAACTACGTATATGAGGTCATTTAGAACCACGTACTTAGAGGACATTTAGAACCACGTACTTAGAGGGCATTTGAACTAAGTATTTAGAGGTCATTTAGAACCACGTACTTAGAGGTCATTTAGAACCACATACTTAGAGGTCATTTAGAACTACGTACTTAGAGGTCATTTAGAACTACGTACTTTAAGGTCATTTAAATCCACGTACTTAGAGGTCATTTAGAAGCACGTACATAGAGGTCATTTAGAACCACGTACTTAGAGGTCATCTAGAACAACGTACTTAGAGGTCATTTAGAACCACTTACTTAGATGTCATTTGCAAGTACGTACCTAGAGGTCATTTAGAACCACGTACTTAGAGGTCATTTAGAACCACGTACTTAGAGGTCATTTAAAACCCAGTACTTAGAGGTCATTTAGAACTACGTACTTAGAAGATATTTAGAACCACGTACTTAGAGGTCATTTAGAACCAACTTTTTAGAGGTCATTTAGAACTACGTACTTAGAGGTCCTTTAGAACCACGTACATAGAGGTCATTTAGAACTACGTACTTAGAGGTCATTTAGAACTACGTATTTATAGGTCGTTTAGAACTACGAACTTAGGGGTCATTTAGAACACACGTACTTAGAGGTCATTTAGAACCACGTAGTTAGAGGTCATCTAGAACAACGTACTTAAAGGTCATTTAGAACCACTTTTTTAGATGTCATTTGGAAGTACGTACCTAGAGGTCATTTAGAAGCACGTACTTAGAGGTCATTTAGAACCAACTATTTAGAGGTCATTTAGAACTACGTACTTAGATGTCATTTAGAACCACGTACTTAGAGGTCATTTAGAACCACGTACTGAGAGGTCATTTAGAAACACGTACTTAGAGGTCATTTAGAACCAACAACTTAGAGATCATTTACAACTACGTATTTAGAGGTCATTTAGAAGCACGTACTCAGATGTCATTTAGAGCCCACATACCTAGAGGTCATATAGAACCACGTACATAGAGGTCATTTAGAACTACGTACTTAGAGGTCATTTAGAGCTACGTATTTAGAGGTCATTTAGAACCCACGTACTTAGAGGTCATTTAGAACTACATATATGAGGTCTTTTAGAACCACGTACTTAGAGGACATTTAGAACCACGTACTTAGAGGTCATTTAGAACCAAGTACTTAGAGGTCATTTAGAACTACGTACTTAGAAGATATTTAGAACCACGTACTTAGAGGTCATTTAGAACCAACTTTTTAGAGGTCATTTAGAACTACGTACTTAGAGGTCTTTTAGAACCACGTACATAGAGGTCATTTAGAACTACGTACTTAGAGGTCATTTAGAACTACGTATTTAGAGGTCATTTAGAACCACGTACTTAGAGGACATTTAGAACCAACAACTTAGAGGTCATTTAGAACTACATACTTAGAGGTCATTTATAACGACGTACTCAGAGGTCATTTAGAACCTACGTACTTAGAGGTCATTTAGAACCACGTACTTAGAGGTCATTTAGAACCACATACTTAGAGGTCGTTTAGAACTACTTACTTAGGGGTCATTTAGAACCACGTACTCTGAGGTCATTAATTTAGAACCAAGTACTTAGAGGTCACTTAGAACCACATATATGAGGTCGTTTAGAATTACGTACTTAGAGGTCATTTAGAACTACGTACTTAGTGGTAATTTAGTACTACGTACATAGGTGTCATTCAGAACTACTGATTTAGAGGTCATTTAGAACCAAGTACTTAGAGGTCATTTATAACCACGTACTTAGAGGTCATTTAGAACCTCGTACTTAGAGGTCATTTAGAACCACGTACTTATAGGATAGTTAGAACCATGTAATTAGAGGTCAGTTAGAACTACGTTCTAAGAGGTCATTTAGAACCCTTGAACTTAGAGGTCATTCAGAACCACGTACTTAGAGGTCATTTAGAACCACGTACTTACAGGTGACTTAGAACCACGTACTTAGAGGTTATTTAGCACTAAGTATATAAGGTCATTTAGAACCACGTACTTAGAGGACATTTAGAACCACGTACTTAGAAGTCATTAGAAGAACCCACGTACTTAGAGGTCATTTAGAACCACGTACTAAGAGGTCATATAGGACCACGTACCTAGAGGTCATTTAGAACTACGTACTTAGGAGTCATTTAGAACTACTTACTTAGAGGTCATTTAGAACCACATACTTAGAGGTCATTTAGAACCACGAACTTATGGGTCATTTAGAACCCACGTACTTAGAGGTCATTTAGTACCCACGTACTTAGAGGTCATATAGAACCTCGTACTTAGAGGTCATTTAAAACCACTTACTTAGATGTCATTTGGAAGTACGTACCTAGAGGTCATTTAGACCTACGTACTTAGAGGTCATTTAGAACTACTTACTTAGAGGTCATTTAGAAGCACGTACTTAGAGGTCATTTAGAACCACGTACTTAGAGGTCATTTAGAACTACGTAGCTAGAGGTCATTTAGGACAACGTACTTAGAGGTCATTTAGAACCACTTACTTAGAGGTCATTTAGAACTACGTATATGAGGTCATTTAGAACCACGTACTTAGAGGACATTTAGAACCACGTACTTAGAGGGCATTTGAACTAAGTATTTAGAGGTCATTTAGAACCACGTACTTAGAGGTCATTTAGAACCACATACTTAGAGGTCATTTAGAACTACGTACTTAGAGGTCATTTAGAACTACGTACTTTAAGGTCATTTAAATCCACGTACTTAGAGCTCATTTAGAAGCACGTACATAGAGGTCATTTAGAACCACGTACTTAGAGGTCATCTAGAACAACGTACTTAGAGGTCATTTAGAACCACTTACTTAGATGTCATTTGGAAGTACGTACCTAGAGGTCATTTAGAACCACGTACTTAGAGGTCATTTAGAACCACGTACTTAGAGGTCATTTAGAACCCAGTACTTAGAGGTCATTTAGAACTACGTACTTAGAAGATATTTAGAACCACGTACTTAGAGGTCATTTAGAACCAACTTTTTAGAGGTCATTTAGAACTACGTACTTAGAGGTCCTTTAGAACCACGTACATAGAGGTCATTTAGAACTACGTACTTAGAGGTCATTTAGAACTACGTATTTATAGGTCGTTTAGAACTACGAACTTAGGGGTCATTTAGAACCCACGTACTTAGAGGTCATTTAGAACCACGTAGTTAGAGGTCATCTAGAACAACGTACTTAAAGGTCATTTAGAACCACTTTTTTAGATGTCATTTGGAAGTACGTACCTAGAGGTCATTTAGAAGCACGTACTTAGAGGTCATTTAGAACCACGTAGTTAGAGGTCATTTAGAACCACGTACTTAGAGGTCATATAGGACCACGTACTTAGAGGTCATTTAGAACTACGTACTTAGGAGTCATTTAGAACTACTTACTTAGAGGTCATTTAGAACCACATACTTAGAGGTCATTTAGAACCACGAACTTATGGGTCATTTAGAACCCACGTACTTAGAGGTCATTTAGTACCCACGTACTTAGAGGTCATATAGAACCTCGTACTTAGAGGTCATTTAAAACCACTTACTTAGATGTCATTTGGAAGTACGTACCTAGAGGTCATTTAGACCTACGTACTTAGGGGTCATTTAGAACTACTTACTTAGAGGTCATTTAGAAGCACGTACTTAGAGGTCATTTAGAACCACGTACTTAGAGGTCATTTAGAACTACGTAGCTAGAGGTCATTTAGGACCACGTACTTAGAGGTCATTTAGAACCACTTACTTAGAGGTCATTTAGAACTACGTATATGAGGTCATTTAGAACCACGTACTTAGAGGACATTTAGAACCACGTACTTAGAGGGCATTCGAACTAAGTATTTAGAGGTCATTTAGAACCACATACTTAGAGGTCATTTAGAACCACATACTTAGAGGTCATTTAGAACTACGTACTTAGAGGTCATTTAGAACTACGTACTTTAAGGTCATTTAAATCCACGTACTTAGAGGTCATTTAGAAGCACGTACATAGAGGTCATTTAGAACCACGTACTTAGAGGTCATCTAGAACAACGTACTTAGAGGTCATTTAGAACCACTTACTTAGATGTCATTTGGAAGTACGTACCTAGAGGTCATTTAGAACCACGTACTTAGAGGTCATTTAGAACCACGTACTTAGAGGTCATTTAGAACCCAGTACTTAGAGGTCATTTAGAACTACGTACTTAGAAGATATTTAGAACCACGTACTTAGAGGTCATTTAGAACCAACTTTTTAGAGGTCATTTAGAACTACGTACTTAGAGGTCCTTTAGAACCACGTACATAGAGGTCATTTAGAACTACGTACTTAGAGGTCATTTAGAACTACGTATTTATAGGTCGTTTAGAACTACGAACTTAGGGGTCATTTAGAACCCACGTACTTAGAGGTCATTTAGAACCACGTAGTTAGAGGTCATCTAGAACAACGTACTTAGAGGTCATTTAGAACCACTTTCTTAGATGTCATTTGGAAGTACGTACCTAGAGGTCATTTAGAAGCACGTACTTAGAGGTCATTTAGAACCACGTAGTTAGAGGTCATTTAGAACCACGTACTTAGAGGTCATTTAGAACTACGTATATGAGGTCATTTAGAACCACGTACTTAGAGGACATTTAGAACCACGTACTTTGGTGTCATTTAGAACTACTGACTTAGATGTCCTTTAGAACCAAGTACTTAGAGGTCATTTAGAACCTCGTACTTAGAGGTCAATTAGAACTACGAACTTAGGGGTCATTTAGAACTACGTAGCTAGAGGTCATTTAGGACCACGTACTTAGAGGTCATTTAGAACCACTTACTTAGAGGTCATTTGGAACTACGTATCTAGAGGTATTTAAAACTACGTACTTAGACGTCATTTAGAACTACGTACCTAGAAGATATTTAGAACCACGTACTTAGAGGTCATTTAGAACCAACTATTTAGAGGTCATTTAGAACTACGTACTTAGATGTCATTTAGAACCACCTACTTAGAGGTCATTTAGAACCACGTACTGAGAGGTCATTTAGACCCACGTACTTAGAGGTCATTTAGAACCACTTACTTAGAAGTCATTTGGAAGTACGTACTTAGAGGTCATTTAGAACTACGTACTTAGGGGTCATTTAGAACCACTTACTTAGAGGTCATTTAGAAGCACGTACTTAGAGATCATTTAGAACTACGTACTTAGAGGTCATTTAGAAACACGTACTCAGATGTCATTTAGAGCCCACGTACCTAGAGGTCATATAGAACCACGTACATAGAGGTCATTTAGAACTACGTACTTAGAGGTCATTTAGAGCTACGTATTTAGAGGTCATTTAGAACCCACGTACTTAGAGGTCATTTAGAACTACGTATATGAGGTCTTTTAGAACCACGTACTTAGAGGACATTTAGAACCACGTACTTAGAGGTCATTTAGAACCAAGTACTTAGAGGTCATTTAGAACTAAGTACTTAGAGGTCATTTAGAACTACGTACTTAGAAGATATTTAGAACCACGTACTTAGAGGTCATTTAGAACCAACTTTTTAGAGGTCATTTAGAACTACGTACTTAGAGGTCTTTTAGAACCACGTACATAGAGGTCATTTAGAACTACGTACTTAGAGGTCATTTAGAACTACGTATTTAGAGGTCATTTAGAACCACGTACTTAGAGGACATTTAGAACCAACAACTTAGAGGTCATTTAGAACTACATACTTAGAGGTCATTTATAACGACGTACTCAGAGGTCATTTAGAACCTACGTACTTAGAGGTCATTTAGAACCACGTACTTAGAGGTCATTTAGAACCACATACTTAGAGGTCGTTTAGAACTACTTACTTAGGGGTCATTTAGAACCACGTACTCTGAGGTCATTAATTTAGAACCAAGTACTTAGAGGTCACTTAGAACCACATATCTGAGGTCGTTTAGATTTACGTACTTAGAGGTCATTTAGAACTACGTACTTAGAGGTAATTTAGTACTACGTACTTAGGTGTCATTTAGAACTACTGATTTAGAGGTCATTTAGAACCAAGTACTTAGAGGTCATTTAGAACCACGTACTTAGAGGTCATTTAGAACCTCGTACTTAGAGGTCATTTAGAACCACGTACTTATAGGATAGTTAGAACCATGTAATTAGAGGTCAGTTAGAACTACGTTCTAAGAGGTCATTTAGAACCCTTGAACTTAGAGGTCATTCAGAACCACGTACTTAGAGGTCATTTAGAACCACGTACTTAGAGGTGATTTTGAACCACGTACTTAGAGGTTATTTAGCACTAAGTATATAAGGTCATTTAGAACCACGTACTTAGAGGACATTTAGAACCACGTACTTAGAAGTCATTAGAAGAACCCACGTACTTAGAGGTCATTTAGAACCACGTACTAAGAGGTCATATAGGACCACGTACTTAGAGGTCATTTAGAACTACGTACTTAGGAGTCATTTAGAACTACTTACTTAGAGGTCATTTAGAACCACATACTTAGAGGTCATTTAGAACTACGAACTTATGGGTCATTTAGAACCCACGTACTTAGAGGTCATTTAGTACCCACGTACTTAGAGGTCATATAGAACCTCGTACTTAGAGGTCATTTAAAACCTTTTACTTAGATGCCATTTGGAAGTACGTACCTAGAGGTCATTTAGAACTACGTACTTAGGGGTCATTTAGAACTACTTACTTAGAGGTCATTTAGAAGCACGTACTTAGAGGTCATTTAGAACCACGTACTTAGAGGTCATTTAGAACCCAGTACTTAGAGGTCATTTAGAACTACGTACTTAGAAGATATTTAGAACCACGTACTTAGAGGTCATTTAGAACCAACTTTTTAGAGGTCATTTAGAACTACGTACTTAGAGGTCCTTTAGAACCACGTACATAGAGGTCATTTAGAACTACGTACTTAGAGGTCATTTAGAACTACGTATTTATAGGTCGTTTAGAACTACGAACTTAGGGGTCATTTAGAACCCACGTACTTAGAGGTCATTTAGAACCACGTAGTTAGAGGTCATCTAATACAACGTACTTAGAGGTCATTTAGAAGCACGTACTTAGAGGTCATTTAGAACCACGTAGTTAGAGGTCATTTAGAACCACGTACTTAGAGGTCATTCAGAACTACGTATATGAGGTCATTTAGAACCACGTACTTAGAGGACATTTAGAACCACGTACTTTGGTGTCATTTAGAACTACTGACTTAGATGTCATTTAGAACCAAGTACTTAGAGGTCATTTAGAACCTCGTACTTAGAGGTCAATTAGAACTACGAACTTAGGGGTCATTTAGAACTACGTACTTAGAGGTGTTATAGAACTACGTTCTTAGAGGTCATCTAGGACTTCGTACTTAGAGGTCATTTAGAACTACGTACTTAGAGGTCATTTAGAACCACATACTTAGAGGTCATTTAGAACTACTTACTTAGAGGTCATTTAGAACTACGTACCTAGAGGTCATTTAGGACCACGTACTTAGAGGTCATTTAGAACCACTTACTTAGAGGTCATTTGGAACTACGTATCTAGAGGTATTTAGAACTACGTACTTAGACGTCATTTAGAACTACGTACTTAGAAGATATTTAGAACCACGTACTTAGAGGTCATTTAGAACCAACTATTTAGAGGTCATTTAGAACTACGTACTTAGATGTCATTTAGAACCACGTACTTAGAGGTCATTTAGAACCACATACTTAGAGGTCATTTAGAACTACGTACTTAGAGGTCATTTAGAACTACGTACTTTAAGGTCATTTAAATCAACGTACTTAGAGGTCATTTAGAAGCACGTACATAGAGGTCATTTAGAACCACGTACTTAGAGGTCATCTAGAACAACGTACCAAGAGGTCATTTAGAACCACTTACTTAGATGTCATTTGGAAGTACGTACCTAGAGGTCATTTAGAACCACGTACTTAGAGGTCATTTAGAACCACGTACTTAGAGGTCATTTAGAACCCAGTACTTAGAGGTCATTTAGAACTACGTACTTAGAAGATATTTAGAACCACGTACTTAGAGGTCATTTAGAACCAACTTTTTAGAGGTCATTTAGAACTACGTACTTAGAGGTCCTTTAGAACCACGTACATAGAGGTCATTTAGAACTACGTACTTAGAGGTCATTTAGAACTACGTATTTATAGGTCGTTTAGAACTACGAACTTAGGGGTCATTTAGAACCCACGTACTTAGAGGTCATTTAGAACCACGTAGTTAGAGGTCATCTAGAACGACGTACTTAGAGGTCATTTAGAACCACTTTCTTAGATGTCATTTGGAAGTACGTACCTAGAGGTCATTTAGAAGCACGTACTTAGAGGTCATTTAGAACCACGTAGTTAGAGGTCATTTAGAACCACGTACTTAGAGGTCATTTAGAACTACGTATATGAGGTCATTTAGAACCACGTACTTAGAGGACATTTAGAACCACGTACTTTGGTGTCATTTAGAACTACTGACTTAGATGTCATTTAGAACCAAGTACTTAGAGGTCATTTAGAACCTCGTACTTAGAGGTCAATTAGAACTACGAACTTAGGGGTCATTTAGAACTACGTACTTAGAGGTGTTATAGAACTACGTTCTTAGAGGTCATTTAGGACTTCGTACTTAGAGGTCATTTAGAACCACGTACTTAGAGGTCATTTAGAACCCAGTACTTAGAGGTCATTTAGAACTACGTACTTAGAGGTCATTTAGAACTACGTAGCTAGAGGTCATTTAGGACCACGTACTTAGAGGTCATTTAGAACCACTTACTTAGAGGTCATTTGGAACTACGTATCTAGAGGTATTTAAAACTACGTACTTAGACGTCATTTAGAACTACGTACTTAGAAGATATTTAGAACCACGTACATAGAGGTCATTTAGAACCAACTATTTAGAGGTCATTTAGAACTACGTACTTAGATGTCATTTAGAACCACGTACTTAGAGGTCATTTAGAACCACGTACTGAGAGGTCATTTAGACCCACGTACTTAGAGGTCATTTAGAACCACTTACTTAGAAGTCATTTGGAAGTACGTACTTAGAGGTCATTTAGAACTACGTACTTAGGGGTCATTTAGAACCACTTACTTAGAGGTCATTTAGAAGCACGTACTTAGAGGTCATTTAGAACCACGTACTCAGATGTCATTTAGAGCCCACGTACCTAGAGGTCATATAGAACCACGTACATAGAGGTCATTTAGAACTACGTACTTAGAGGTCATTTAGAGCTACGTATTTAGAGGTCATTTAGAACCCACGTACTTAGAGGTCATTTAGAACTACGTATATGAGGTCTTTTAGAACCACGTACCTAGAGGACATTTAGAACCACGTACTTAGAGGTCATTTAGAACCAAGTACTTAGAGGTCATTTAGAACTAAGTACTTAGAGGTCATTTAGAACTACGTACTTAGAAGATATTTAGAACCACGTACTTAGAGGTCATTTAGAACCAACTTTTTAGAGGTCATTTAGAACTACGTACTTAGAGGTCTTTTAGAACCACGTACATAGTGGTCATTTAGAACTACGTACTTAGAGGTCATTTAGAACTACGTATTTAGAGGTCATTTAGAACCACGTACTTAGAGGACATTTAGAACCAACAACTTAGAGGTCATTTACAACTACATACTTAGAGGTCATTTATAACGACGTACTCAGAGGTCATTTAGAACCTACGTACTTAGAGGTCATTTAGAACCACGTACTTAGAGGTCATTTAGAACCACATACTTAGAGGTCGTTTAGAACTACTTACTTAGGGGTCATTTAGAACCACGTACTCTGAGGTCATTAATTTAGAACCAAGTACTTAGAGGTCACTTAGAACCACATATATGAGGTCGTTTAGAATTACGTACTTAGAGGTCATTTAGAACTACGTACTTAGAGGTAATTTAGTACTACGTACTTAGGTGTCATTTAGAACTACTGATTTAGAGGTCATTTAGAACCAAGTACTTAGAGGTCATTTAGAACCACGTACTTAGAGGTCATTCAGAACCTATTACTTAGAGGTCATTTAGAACCACGTACTTATAGGATAGTTAGAACCATGTAATTAGAGGTCAGTTAGAACTACGTTCTAAGAGGTCATTTAGAACCCTTGAACTTAGAGGTCATTCAGAACCACGTACTTAGAGGTCATTTAGAACCACGTACTTAGAGGTGATTTAGAACCACGTACTTAGAGGTTATTTAGCACTAAGTACTTAGAAGTCATTAGAAGAACCCACGTACTTAGAGGTCATTTAGAACCACGTACTAAGAGGTCATATAGGACCACGTACTTAGAGGTCATTTAGAACTACGTACTTAGGAGTCATTTAGAACTACTTACTTAGAGGTAATTTAGAACCACATACTTAGAGGTCATTTAGAACTACGAACTTATGGGTAATTTAGAACCCACGTACTTAGAGGTCATTTAGTACCCACGTACTTAGAGGTCATATAGAACCTCGTACTTAGAGGTCATTTAAAACCTTTTACTTAGATGTCATTTGGAAGTACGTACCTAGAGGTCATTTAGAACTACGTACTTAAGGGTCATTTAGAACTACTTACTTAGAGGTCATTTAGAAGCACGTACTTAGAGGTCATTTAGAACCACGTACTTAGAGGTCATTTAGAACTACGTAGCTAGAGGTCATTTAGGACCACGTACTTAGAGGTCATTTAGAACCACTTACTTAGAGGTCATTTAGAACTACGTATATGAGGTCATTTAGAACCACGTACTTAGAGGACATTTAGAACCACGTACTTAGAGGGCATTTGAACTAAGTCATTAGAGGTCATTTAGAACCACGTACTTAGAGGTCATTTAGAACCACATACTTAGAGGTCATTTAGAACTACGTACTTAGAGGTCATTTAGAACTACGTACTTTAAGGTCATTTAAATCCACGTACTTAGAGGTCATTTAGAAGCACGTACATAGAGGTCATTTAGAACCACGTACTTAGAGGTCATCTAGAACAACGTACTTAGAGGTCATTTAGAACCACTTACTTAGATGTCAATTGGAAGTACATACCTAGAGGTCATTTAGAACCACGTACTTAGAGGTCATTTAGAACCACGTACTTAGAGGTCATTTAGAACCCAGTACTTAGAGGTCATTTAGAACTTCGTACTTAGAAGATATTTAGAACCACGTACTTAGAGGTCATTTAGAACCCAGTACTTAGAGATCATTTAGAACTACGTACTTAGAGGTCATTTAGAACTACGTAGCTAGAGGTCATTTAGGACCACGTACTTAGAGGTCATTTAGAACCACTTACTTAGAGGTCATTTGGAACTACGTATCTAGAGGTATTTAAAACTACGTACTTGGACGTCATTTAGAACTACGTACTTAGAAGATATTTAGAACCACGTACTTAGAGGTCATTTAGAACCAACTATTTAGAGGTCATTTAGAACTACGTACTTAGATGTCATTTAGAACCACGTACTTAGAGGTCATTTAGAACCACGTACTGAGAGGTAATTTAGACCCACGTACTTAGAGGTCATTTAGAACCACTTACTTAGAAGTCATTTGGAAGTACGTACTTAGAGGTCATTTAGAACTACGTACTTAGGGGTCATTTAGAACCACTTACTTAGAGGTCATTTAGAAGCACGTACTTAGAGGTCATTTAGAACCACGTACTCAGATGTCATTTAGAGCCCACGTACCTAGAGGTCATATAGAACCACGTACATAGAGGTCATTTAGAACTACGTACTTAGAGGTCATTTAGAGCTACGTATTTAGAGGTCATTTAGAACCCACGTACTTAGAGGTCATTTAGAACTACGTATATGAGGTCTTTTAGAACCACGTACTTAGAGGACATTTAGAACCACGTACTTAGAGGTCATTTAGAACCAAGTACTTAGAGGTCATTTAGAACTAAGTACTTAGAGGTCATTTAGAACTACGTACTTAGAAGATAATTAGAACCACGTACTTAGATGTCATTTAGAACCAACTTTTTAGAGGTCATTTAGAACTACGTACTTAGAGGTCTTTTAGAACCACGTACATAGAGGTCATTTAGAACTACGTACTTAGAGGTCATTTAGAACTACGTATTTAGAGGTCATTTAGAACCAAGTACTTAGAGGACATTTAGAACCAACAACTTAGAGGTCATTTAGAACTACATACTTAGAGGTCATTTATAACCACATACTTAGAGGTCATTTAGAACTACGTACTTAGAGGTCATTTAGAACTACGTACTTTAAGGTCATTTAAATCCACGTACTTAGAGGTCATTTAGAAGCACGTACATAGAGGTCATTTAGAACCACGTACTTAGAGGTCATCTAGAACAACGTACTTAGAGGTCATTTAGAACCACTTACTTAGATGTCATTTGGAAGTACGTACCTAGAGGTCATTTAGAACCACGTACTTAGAGGTCATTTAGAACCACGTACTTAGAAGTCATTTAGAACCCAGTACTTAGAGGTCATTTAGAACTACGTACTTAGAAGATATTTAGAACCACGTACTTAGAGGTCATTTAGAACCCAGTACTTAGAGGTCATTTAGAACTACGTACTTAGAGGTCATTTAGAACTACGTAGCTAGAGGTCATTTAGGACCACGTACTTAGAGGTCATTTAGAACCACTTACTTAGAGGTCATTTGGAACTACGTATCTAGAGGTATTTAAAACTACGTACTTAGACGTCATTTAGAACTACGTACTTAGAAGATATTTAGAACCACGTACTTAGAGGTCATTTAGAACCAACTATTTAGAGGTCATTTAGAACTACGTACTTAGATGTCATTTAGAACCACGTACTTAGAGGTCATTTAGAACCACGTACTGAGAGGTCATTTAGACCCACGTACTTAGAGGTCATTTAGAACCACTTACTTAGAAGTCATTTGGAAGTACGTACTTAGAGGTCATTTAGAACTACGTACTTAGGGGTCATTTAGAAAAACTTACTTAGAGGTCATTTAGAAGCACGTACTTAGAGGTCATTTAGAACCACGTACTCAGATGTCATTTAGAGCCCACGTACCTAGAGGTCATATAGAACCACGTACATAGAGGACATTTAGAACCACGTACTTAGAGGGCATTTGAACTAAGTATTTAGAGGTCATTTAGAACCACGTACTTAGAGGTCATTTAGAACCACATACTTAGAGGTCATTTAGAACTACGTACTTAGAGGTCATTTAGAACTACGTACTTTAAGGTCATTTAAATCCACGTACTTAGAGGTCATTTAGAACCACGTACTTAGAGGTCATCTAGAACAACGTACTTAGAGGTCATTTAGAACCACTTACTTAGATGTCATTTGGAAGTACGTACCTAGAGGTCATTTAGAACCACGTACTTAGAGGTCATTTAGAACCACGTACTTAGAGGTCATTTAGAACCCAGTACTTAGAGGTCATTTAGAACTACGTACTTAGAAGATATTTAGAACCACGTACTTAGAGGTCATTTAGAACCAACTTTTTAGAGGTCATTTAGAACTACGTACTTAGAGGTCCTTTAGAACCACGTACATAGAGGTCATTTAGAACTACGTACTTAGAGGTCATTTAGAACTACGTATTTATAGGTCGTTTAGAACTACGAACTTAGGGGTCATTTAGAACCCACGTACTTAGAGGTCATTTAGAACCACGTAGTTAGAGGTCATCTAGAACAACGTACTTAGAGTTCATTTAGAACCACTTTCTTAGATGTCATTTGGAAGTACGTACCTAGAGGTCATTTAGAAGCACGTACTTAGAGGTCATTTAGAACCACGTAGTTAGAGGTCATTTAGAACCACGTACTTAGAGGTCATTTAGAACTACGTATATGAGGTCATTTAGAACCACGTACTTAGAGGACATTTAGAACCACGTACTTTGGTGTCATTTAGAACTACTGACTTAGATGTCATTTAGAACCAAGTACTTAGAGGTCATTTAGAACCTCGTACTTAGAGGTCAATTAGAACTACGAACTTAGGGGTCATTTAGAACTACGTACTTAGAGGTGTTATAGAACTACGTTCTTAGAGGTCATTTAGGACTTCGTACTTAGAGGTCATTTAGAACTACGTACCTAGAGGTCATTTAGGACCACGTACTTAGAGGTCATTTAGAAACACTTACTTAGAGGTCATTTGGAACTACGTATCTAGAGGTATTTAGAACTACGTACTTAGACGTCATTTAGAACTACGTACTTAGAAGATATTTAGAACCACGTACTTAGAGGTCATTTAGAACCAACTATTTAGAGGTCATTTAGAACTACGTACTTAGATGTCATTTAGAACCACGTACTTAGAGGTCATTTAGAACCACGTACTGAGAGGTCATTTAGAAACACGTACTTAGAGGTCATTTAGAACCAACAACTTAGAGATCATTTAGAACTACGTACTTAGAGGTCATTTAGAAGCACGTACTCAGATGTCATTTAGAGCCCACGTACCTAGAGGTCATATAGAACCACGTACATAGAGGTCATTTAGAACTACGTACTTAGAGGTCATTTAGAGCTACGTATTTAGAGGTCATTTAGAACCCACGTACTTAGAGGTCATTTAGAACTACATATATGAGGTCTTTTAGAACCACGTACTTAGAGGACATTTATAACCACGTACTTAGAGGTCATTTAGAACCAAGTACTTAGAGGTCATTTAGAACCAAGTACTTAGAGGTCATTTAGAACTACGTACTTAGAAGATATTTAGAACCACGTACTTAGAGGTCATTTAGAACCAACTTTTTAGAGGTCATTTAGAACTACGTACTTAGAGGTCTTTTAGAACCACGTACATAGAGGTCATTTAGAACTACGTACTTAGAGGTCATTTAGAACTACGTATTTAGAGGTCATTTAGAACCACGTACTTAGAGGACATTTAGAACCAACAACTTAGAGGTCATTTAGAACTACATACTTAGAGGTCATTTATAACGACGTACTCAGAGGTCATTTAGAACCTACGTACTTAGAGGTCATTTTGAACCACGTACTTAGAGGTCATTTAGAACCACATACTTAGAGGTCGTTTAGAACTACTTACTTAGGGGTCATTTAGAACCACGTACTCTGAGGTCATTAATTTAGAACCAAGTACTTAGAGGTCACTTAGAACCACATATATGAGGTCGTTTAGAATTACGTACTTAGAGGTCATTTAGAACTACGTACTTAGAGGTAATTTAGTACTACGTACATAGGTGTCATTCAGAACTACTGATTTAGAGGTCATTTAGAACCAAGTACTTAGAGGTCATTTAGAACCACGTACTTAGAGGTCATTTAGAACCTCGTACTTAGAGGTCATTTAGAACCACGTACTTATAGGATAGTTAGAACCATGTAATTAGAGGTCAGTTAGAACTACGTTCTAAGAGGTCATTTAGAACCCTTGAACTTAGAGGTCATTCAGAACCACGTACTTAGATGTCATTTAGAACCACGTACTTACAGGTGATTTAGAACCACGTACTTAGAGGTTATTTAGCACTAAGTATATAAGGTCATTTAGAACCACGTACTTAGAGGACATTTAGAACCACGTACTTAGAAGTCATTAGAAGAACCCACGTACTTAGAGGTCATTTAGAACCACGTACTAAGAGGTCATATAGGACCACGTACTTAGAGGTCATTTAGAACTACGTACTTAGGAGTCATTTAGAACTACTTACTTAGAGGTCATTTAGAACCACATACTTAGAGGTCATTTAGAACCACGAACTTATGGGTCATTTAGAACCCACGTACTTAGAGGTCATTTAGTACCCACGTACTTAGAGGTCATATAGAACCTCGTACTTAGAGGTCATTTAAAACCACTTACTTAGATGTCATTTGGAAGTACGTACATAGAGGTCATTTAGACCTACGTACTTAGGGGTCATTTAGAACTACTTACTTAGAGGTCATTTAGAAGCACGTACTTAGAGGTCATTTAGAACCACGTACTTAGAGGTCATTTAGAACTACGTAGCTAGAGGTCATTTAGGACCACGTACTTAGAGGTCATTTAGAACCACTTACTTAGAG
The DNA here is from genome assembly GCA_963513935.1 of Aphrophora alni. NCBI lineage: Eukaryota > Metazoa > Arthropoda > Insecta > Hemiptera > Aphrophoridae > Aphrophora > Aphrophora alni. Next base: position 2,046,461 of record CAUPSG010000858.1, on the reverse strand, counting down.
GTCATTTAGAACTACGTATATGAGGTCATTTAGAACCACGTACTTAGAGGACATTTAGAACCACGTACTTAGAGGGCATTTGAACTAAGTATTTAGAGGTCATTTAGAACCACGTACTTAGAGGTCATTTAGAACCACATACTTAGAGGTCATTTAGAACTACGTACTTAGAGGTCATTTAGAACTACGTACTTTAAGGTCATTTAAATCCACGTACTTAGAGGTCATTTAGAAGCACGTACATAGAGGTCATTTAGAACCACGTACTTAGAGGTCATCTAGAACAACGTACTTAGAGGTCATTTAGAACCACTTACTTAGATGTCATTTGGAAGTACGTACCTAGAGGTCATTTAGAACCACGTACTTAGAGGTCATTTAGAACCACGTACTTAAAGGTCATTTAGAACCCAGTACTTAGAGGTCATTTAGAACTACGTACTTAGAGGTCCTTTAGAACCACGTACATAGAGGTCATTTAGAACTACGTACTTAGAGGTCATTTAGAACTACGTATTTATAGGTCGTTTAGAACTACGAACTTAGGGGTCATTTAGAACCCACGTACTTAGAGTTCATTTAGAACCACGTAGTTAGAGGTCATCTAGAACAACGTACTTAGAGGTCATTTAGAACCACTTTCTTAGATGTCATTTGGAAGTACGTACCTAGAGGTCATTTAGAAGCACGTACTTAGAGGTCATTTAGAACCACGTAGTTAGAGGTCATTTAGAACCACGTACTTAGAGGTCATTTAGAACTACGTATATGAGGTCATTTAGAACCACGTACTTAGAGGACATTTAGAACCACGTACTTTGGTGTCATTTAGAACTACTGACTTAGATGTCATTTAGAACCAAGTACTTAGAGGTCATTTAGAACCTCGTACTTAGAGGTCAATTAGAACTACGAACTTAGGGGTCATTTAGAACTACGTAGCTAGAGGTCATTTAGGACCACGTACTTAGAGGTCATTTAGAACCACTTACTTAGAGGTCATTTGGAACTACGTATCTAGAGGTATTTAAAACTACGTACTTAGACGTCATTTAGAACTACGTACTTAGAAGATATTTAGAACCACGTACTTAGAGGTCATTTAGAACCAACTATTTAGAGGTCATTTAGAACTACGTACTTAGATGTCATTTAGAACTACGTACTTAGAGGTCATTTAGAACCACGTACTGAGAGGTCATTTAGACCCACGTACTTAGAGGTCATTTAGAACCACTTACTTAGAAGTCATTTGGAAGTACGTACTTAGAGGTCATTTAGAACTACGTACTTAGGGGTCATTTAGAACCACTTACTTAGAGGTCATTTAGAAGCACGTACTTAGAGGTCATTTAGAACCGCGTACTTAGAGGTCATTTAGAACTACGTATATGAGGTCATTTAGAACCACGTACTTAGAGGACATTTAGAACCACGTACTTAGAGGGCATTTGAACTAAGTATTTAGAGGTCATTTAGAACCACGTACTTAGAGGTCATTTAGAACCACATACTTAGAGGTCATTTAGAACTACGTACTTAGAGGTCATTTAGAACTACGTTTATTAAGGTCATTTAAATCCACGTACTTAGAGGTCATTTAGAAGCACGTACATAGAGGTCATTTAGAACCACGTACTTAGAGGTCATCTAGAACAACGTACTTAGAGGTCATTTAGAACCACTTACTTAGATGTCATTTGCAAGTACGTACCTAGAGGTCATTTAGAAGCACGTACTTAGAGGTCATTTAGAACCAACTATTTAGAGGTCATTTAGAACTACGTACTTAGATGTCATTTAGAACCACGTACTTAGAGGTCATTTAGAACCACGTACTGAGAGGTCATTTAGAAACACGTACTTAGAGGTCATTTAGAACCAACAACTTAGAGATCATTTAGAACTACGTACTTAGAGGTCATTTAGAAGCACGTACTCAGATGTCATTTAGAGCCCACGTACCTAGAGGTCATATAGAACCACGTACATAGAGGTCATTTAGAACTACGTACTTAGAGGTCATTTAGAGCTACGTATTTAGAGGTCATTTAGAACCCACGTACTTAGAGGTCATTTAGAACTACATATATGAGGTCTTTTAGAACCACGTACTTAGAGGACATTTAGAACCACGTACTTAGAGGTCATTTAGAACCAAGTACTTAGAGGTCATTTAGAACCAAGTACTTAGAGGTCATTTAGAACTACGTACTTAGAAGATATTTAGAACCACGTACTTAGAGGTCATTTAGAACCAACTTTTTAGAGGTCATTTAGAACTACGTACTTAGAGGTCTTTTAGAACCACGTACATAGAGGTCATTTAGAACTACGTACTTAGAGGTCATTTAGAACTACGTATTTAGAGGTCATTTAGAACCACGTACTTAGAGGACATTTAGAACCAACAACTTAGAGGTCATTTAGAACTACATACTTAGAGGTCATTTATAACGACGTACTCAGAGGTCATTTAGAACCTACGTACTTAGAGGTCATTTAGAACCACGTACTTAGAGGTCATTTAGAACCACATACTTAGAGGTCGTTTAGAACTACTTACTTAGAGGTCATTTAGAACCACGTACTCTGAGGTCATTAATTTAGAACCAAGTACTTAGAGGTCACTTAGAACCACATATATGAGGTCGTTTAGAATTACGTACTTAGAGGTCATTTAGAACTACGTACTTAGAGGTAATTTAGTACTACGTACATAGGTGTCATTCAGAACTACTGATTTAGAGGTCATTTAGAACCAAGTACTTAGAGGTCATTTATAACCACGTACTTAGAGGTCATTTAGAACCTCGTACTTAGAGGTCATTTAGAACCACGTACTTATAGGATAGTTAGAACCATGTAATTAGAGGTCAGTTAGAACTACGTTCTAAGAGGTCATTTAAAACCCTTGAACTTAGAGGTCATTCAGAACCACGTACTTAGAGGTCATTTAGAACCACGTACTTACAGGTGATTTAGAACCACGTACTTAGAGGTTATTTAGCACTAAGTATATAAGGTCATTTAGAACCACGTACTTAGAGGACATTTAGAACCACGTACTTAGAAGTCATTAGAAGAACCCACGTACTTAGAGGTCATTTAGAACCACGTACTAAGAGGTCATATAGGACCACGTACTTAGAGGTCATTTAGAACTACGTACTTAGGAGTCATTTAGAACTACTTACTTAGAGGTCATTTAGAACCACATACTTAGAGGTCATTTAGAACCACGAACTTATGGGTCATTTAGAACCCACGTACTTAGAGGTCATTTAGTACCCACGTACTTAGAGGTCATATAGAACCTCGTACTTAGAGGTCATTTAAAACCACTTACTTAGATGTCATTTGGAAGTACGTACCTAGAGGTCATTTAGACCTACGTACTTAGGGGTCATTTAGAACTACTTACTTAGAGGTCATTTAGAAGCACGTACTTAGAGGTCATTTAGAACCACGTACTTAGAGGTCATTTAGAACTACGTAGCTAGAGGTCATTTAGGACCACGTACTTAGAGGTCATTTAGAACCACTTACTTAGAGGTCATTTAGAACTACGTATATGAGGTCATTTAGAACCACGTACTTAGAGGACATTTAGAACCACGTACTTAGAGGGCATTTGAACTAAGTATTTAGAGGTCATTTAGAACCACGTACTTAGAGGTCATTTAGAACCACATACTTAGAGGTCATTTAGAACTACGTACTTAGAGGTCATTTAGAACTACGTACTTTAAGGTCATTTAAATCCACGTACTTAGAGGTCATTTAGAAGCACGTACATAGAGGTCATTTAGAACCACGTACTTAGAGGTCATCTAGAAAAATATACTTAGAGGTCATTTAGAACCACTTACTTAGATGTCATTTGGAAGTACGTACCTAGAGGTCATTTAGAACCACGTACTTAGAGGTCATTAATTTAGAACCACGTACTTAGAGGTCATTTAGAACCCAGTACTTAGAGGTCATTTAGAACTACGTACTTAGAAGATATTTAGAACCACGTACTTAGAGGTCATTTAGAACCAACTTTTTAGAGGTCATTTAGAACTACGTACTTAGAGGTCCTTTAGAACCACGTACATAGAGGTCATTTAGAACTACGTACTTAGAGGTCATTTAGAACTACGTATTTATAGGTCGTTTAGAACTACGAACTTAGGGGTCATTTAGAACCCACGTACTTAGAGGTCATTTAGAACCACGTAGTTAGAGGTCATCTAGAACAACGTACTTAGAGGTCATTTAGAACCACTTTCTTAGATGTCATTTGGAAGTACGTACCTAGAGGTCATTTAGAAGCACGTACTTAGAGGTCATTTAGAACCACGTAGTTAGAGGTCATTTAGAACCACGTACTTAGAGGTCATTTAGAACTACGTATATGAGGTCATTTAGAACCACGTACTTAGAGGACATTTAGAACCACGTACTTTGGTGTCATTTAGAACTACTGACTTAGATGTCATTTAGAACCAAGTACTTAGAGGTCATTTAGAACCTCGTACTTAGAGGTCAATTAGAACTACGAACTTAGGGGTCATTTAGAACTACGTAGCTAGAGGTCATTTAGGACCACGTACTTAGAGGTCATTTAGAACCACTTACTTAGAGGTCATTTGGAACTACGTATCTAGAGGTATTTAAAACTACGTACTTAGACGTCATTTAGAACTACGTACTTAGAAGATATTTAGAACCACGTACTTAGAGGTCATTTAGAACCAACTATTTAGAGGTCATTTAGAACTACGTACTTAGATGTCATTTAGAACCACGTACTTAGAGGTCATTTAGAACCACGTACTGAGAGGTCATTTAGACCCACGTACTTAGAGGTCATTTAGAACCACTTACTTAGAAGTCATTTGGAAGTACGTACTTAGAGGTCATTTAGAACTACGTACTTAGGGGTCATTTAGAACCACTTACTTAGAGGTCATTTAGAAGCACGTACTTAGAGGTCATTTAGAACCACGTACTTAGAGGTCATTTAGAACTACGTATATGAGGTCATTTAGAACCACGTACTTAGAGGACATTTAGAACCACGTACTTAGAGGGCATTTGAACTAAGTATTTAGATGTCATTTAGAACCAAGTACTTAGAGGTCATTTAGAACCTCGTACTTAGAGGTCAATTAGAACTACGAACTTAGGGGTCATTTAGAACTACGTAGCTAGAGGTCATTTAGGACCACGTACTTAGAGGTCATTTAGAACCACTTACTTAGAGGTCATTTGGAACTACGTATCTAGAGGTATTTAAAACTACGTACTTAGACGTCATTTAGAACTACGTACTTAGAAGATATTTAGAACCACGTACTTAGAGGTCATTTAGAACCAACTATTTAGAGGTCATTTAGAACTACGTACTTAGATGTCATTTAGAACTACGTACTTAGAGGTCATTTAGAACCACGTACTGAGAGGTCATTTAGACCCACGTACTTAGAGGTCATTTAGAACCACTTACTTAGAAGTCATTTGGAAGTACGTACTTAGAGGTCATTTAGAACTACGTACTTAGGGGTCATTTAGAACCACTTACTTAGAGGTCATTTAGAAGCACGTACTTAGAGGTCATTTAGAACCGCGTACTTAGAGGTCATTTAGAACTACGTATATGAGGTCATTTAGAACCACGTACTTAGAGGACATTTAGAACCACGTACTTAGAGGGCATTTGAACTAAGTATTTAGAGGTCATTTAGAACCACGTACTTAGAGGTCATTTAGAACCACATACTTAGAGGTCATTTAGAACTACGTACTTAGAGGTCATTTAGAACTACGTTTTTTAAGGTCATTTAAATCCACGTACTTAGAGGTCATTTAGAAGCACGTACATAGAGGTCATTTAGAACCACGTACTTAGAGGTCATCTAGAACAACGTACTTAGAGGTCATTTAGAACCACTTACTTAGATGTCATTTGCAAGTACGTACCTAGAGGTCATTTAGAACCACGTACTTAGAGGTCATTTAGAACCACGTACTTAGAGGTCTTTTAGAACCCAGTACTTAGAGGTTATTTAGAACTACGTACTTAGAAGATATTTAGAACCACGTACTTAGAGGTCATTTAGAACCAACTTTTTAGAGGTCATTTAGAACTACGTACTTAGAGGTCCTTTAGAACCACGTACATAGAGGTCATTTAGAACTACGTACTTAGAGGTCATTTAGAACTACGTATTTATAGGTCGTTTAGAACTACGAACTTAGGGGTCATTTAGAACCCACGTACTTAGAGGTCATTTAGAACCACGTAGTTAGAGGTCATCTAGAACAACGTACTTAAAGGTCATTTAGAACCACTTTTTTAGATGTCATTTGGAAGTACGTACCTAGAGGTCATTTAGAAGCACGTACTTAGAGGTCATTTAGAACCAACTATTTAGAGGTCATTTAGAACTACGTACTTAGATGTCATTTAGAACCACGTACTTAGAGGTCATTTAGAACCACGTACTGAGAGGTCATTTAGAAACACGTACTTAGAGGTCATTTAGAACCAACAACTTAGAGATCATTTAGAACTACGTACTTAGAGGTCATTTAGAAGCACGTACTCAGATGTCATTTAGAGCCCACGTACCTAGAGGTCATATAGAACCACATACATAGAGGTCATTTAGAACTACGTACTTAGAGGTCATTTAGAGCTACGTATTTAGAGGTCATTTAGAACCCACGTACTTAGAGGTCATTTAGAACTACATATATGAGGTCTTTTAGAACCACGTACTTAGAGGACATTTAGAACCACGTACTTAGAGGTCATTTAGAACCAAGTACTTAGAGGTCATTTAGAACCAAGTACTTAGAGGTCATTTAGAACTACGTACTTAGAAGATATTTAGAACCACGTACTTAGAGGTCATTTAGAACCAACTTTTTAGAGGTCATTTAGAACTACGTACTTAGAGGTCTTTTAGAACCACGTACATAGAGGTCATTTAGAACTACGTACTTAGAGGTCATTTAGAACTACGTATTTAGAGGTCATTTAGAACCACGTACTTAGAGGACATTTAGAACCAACAACTTAGAGGTCATTTAGAACTACATACTTAGAGGTCATTTATAACGACGTACTCAGAGGTCATTTAGAACCTACGTACTTAGAGGTCATTTAGAACCACGTACTTAGAGGTCATTTAGAACCACATACTTAGAGGTCGTTTAGAACTACTTACTTAGAGGTCATTTAGAACCACGTACTCTGAGGTCATTAATTTAGAACCAAGTACTTAGAGGTCACTTAGAACCACATATATGAGGTCGTTTAGAATTACGTACTTAGAGGTCATTTAGAACTACGTACTTAGAGGTAATTTAGTACTACGTACATAGGTGTCATTCAGAACTACTGATTTAGAGGTCATTTAGAACCAAGTACTTAGAGGTCATTTATAACCACGTACTTAGAGGTCATTTAGAACCTCGTACTTAGAGGTCATTTAGAACCACGTACTTATAGGATAGTTAGAACCATGTAATTAGAGGTCAGTTAGAACTACGTTCTAAGAGGTCATTTAAAACCCTTGAACTTAGAGGTCATTCAGAACCACGTACTTAGAGGTCATTTAGAACCACGTACTTACAGGTGATTTAGAACCACGTACTTAGAGGTTATTTAGCACTAAGTATATAAGGTCATTTAGAACCACGTACTTAGAGGACATTTAGAACCACGTACTTAGAAGTCATTAGAAGAACCCACATACTTAGAGGTCATTTAGAACCACGTACTAAGAGGTCATATAGGACCACGTACTTAGAGGTCATTTAGAACTACGTACTTAGGAGTCATTTAGAACTACTTACTTAGAGGTCATTTAGAACCACATACTTAGAGGTCATTTAGAACCACGAACTTATGGGTCATTTAGAACCCACGTACTTAGAGGTCATTTAGTACCCACGTACTTAGAGGTCATATAGAACCTCGTACTTAGAGGTCATTTAAAACCACTTACTTAGATGTCATTTGGAAGTACGTACCTAGAGGTCATTTAGACCTACGTACTTAGGGGTCATTTAGAACTACTTACTTAGAGGTCATTTAGAAGCACGTACTTAGAGGTCATTTAGAACCACGTACTTAGAGGTCATTTAGAACTAGGTAGCTAGAGGTCATTTAGGACCACGTACTTAGAGGTCATTTAGAACCACTTACTTAGAGGTCATTTAGAACTACGTATATGAGGTCATTTAGAACCACGTACTTAGAGGACATTTAGAACCACGTACTTAGAGGGCATTTGAACTAAGTATTTAGAGGTCATTTAGAACCACGTACTTAGAGGTCATTTAGAACCACATACTTAGAGGTCATTTAGAACTACGTACTTAGAGGTCATTTAGAACTACGTACTTTAAGGTCATTTAAATCCACGTACTTAGAGGTCATTTAGAAGCACGTACATAGAGGTCATTTAGAACCACGTACTTAGAGGTCATCTAGAAAAATATACTTAGAGGTCATTTAGAACCACTTACTTAGATGTCATTTGGAAGTACGTACCTAGAGGTCATTTAGAACCACGTACTTAGAGGTCATTTAGAACCACGTACTTAGAGGTCATTTAGAACCCAGTACTTAGAGGTCATTTAGAACTACGTACTTAGAAGATATTTAGAACCACGTACTTAGAGGTCATTTAGAACCAACTTTTTAGAGGTCATTTAGAACTACGTACTTAGAGGTCCTTTAGAACCACGTACATAGAGGTCATTTAGAACTACGTACTTAGAGGTCATTTAGAACTACGTATTTATAGGTCGTTTAGAACTACGAACTTAGGGGTCATTTAGAACCCACGTACTTAGAGGTCATTTAGAACCACGTAGTTAGAGGTCATCTAGAACAACGTACTTAGAGGTCATTTAGAACCACTTTCTTAGATGTCATTTGGAAGTACGTACCTAGAGGTCATTTAGAAGCACGTACTTAGAGGTCATTTAGAACCACGTAGTTAGAGGTCATTTAGAACCACGTACTTAGAGGTCATTTAGAACTACGTATATGAGGTCATTTAGAACCACGTACTTAGAGGACATTTAGAACCACGTACTTTGGTGTCATTTAGAACTACTGACTTAGATGTCATTTAGAACCAAGTACTTAGAGGTCATTTAGAACCTCGTACTTAGAGGTCAATTAGAACTACGAACTTAGGGGTCATTTAGAACTACGTAGCTAGAGGTCATTTAGGACCACGTACTTAGAGGTCATTTAGAACCACTTACTTAGAGGTCATTTGGAACTACGTATCTAGAGGTATTTAAAACTACGTACTTAGACGTCATTTAGAACTACGTACTTAGAAGATATTTAGAACCACGTACTTAGAGGTCATTTAGAACCAACTATTTAGAGGTCATTTAGAACCACGTACTGAGAGGTCATTTAGACCCACGTACTTAGAGGTCATTTAGAACCACTTACTTAGAAGTCATTTGGAAGTACGTACTTAGAGGTCATTTAGAACTACGTACTTAGGGGTCATTTAGAACCACTTACTTAGAGGTCATTTAGAAGCACGTACTTAGAGGTCATTTAGAACCACGTACTTAGAGGTCATTTAGAACTACGTATATGAGGTCATTTAGAACCACGTACTTAGAGGACATTTAGAACCACGTACTTAGAGGGCATTTGAACTAAGTATTTAGAGGTCATTTAGAACCACGTACTTAGAGGTCATTTAGAACCACATACTTAGAGGTCATTTAGAACTACGTACTTAGAGGTCATTTAGAACTACGTACTTTAAGGTCATTTAAATCCACGTACTTAGAGGTCATTTAGAAGCACGTACATAGAGGTCATTTAGAACCACGTACTTAGAGGTCATCTAGAACAACGTACTTAGAGGTCATTTAGAACCACTTACTTAGATGTCATTTGCAAGTACGTACCTAGAGGTCATTTAGAACCACGTACTTAGAGGTCATTTAGAACCACGTACTTAGAGGTCATTTAAAACCCAGTACTTAGAGGTCATTTAGAACTACGTACTTAGAAGATATTTAGAACCACGTACTTAGAGGTCATTTAGAACCAACTTTTTAGAGGTCATTTAGAACTACGTACTTAGAGGTCCTTTAGAACCACGTACATAGAGGTCATTTAGAACTACGTACTTAGAGGTCATTTAGAACTACGTATTTATAGGTCGTTTAGAACTACGAACTTAGGGGTCATTTAGAACACACGTACTTAGAGGTCATTTAACCACGTAGTTAGAGGTCATCTAGAACAACGTACTTAAAGGTCATTTAGAACCACTTTTTTAGATGTCATTTGGAAGTACGTACCTAGAGGTCATTTAGAAGCACGTACTTAGAGGTCATTTAGAACCAACTATTTAGAGGTCATTTAGAACTACGTACTTAGATGTCATTTAGAACCACGTACTTAGAGGTCATTTAGAACCACGTACTGAGAGGTCATTTAGAAACACGTACTTAGAGGTCATTTAGAACCAACAACTTAGAGATCATTTACAACTACGTATTTAGAGGTCATTTAGAAGCACGTACTCAGATGTCATTTAGAGCCCACATACCTAGAGGTCATATAGAACCACGTACATAGAGGTCATTTAGAACTACGTACTTAGAGGTCATTTAGAGCTACGTATTTAGAGGTCATTTAGAACCCACGTACTTAGAGGTCATTTAGAACTACATATATGAGGTCTTTTAGAACCACGTACTTAGAGGACATTTAGAACCACGTACTTAGAGGTCATTTAGAACCAAGTACTTAGAGGTCATTTAGAACTACGTACTTAGAAGATATTTAGAACCACGTACTTAGAGGTCATTTAGAACCAACTTTTTAGAGGTCATTTAGAACTACGTACTTAGAGGTCTTTTAGAACCACGTACATAGAGGTCATTTAGAACTACGTACTTAGAGGTCATTTAGAACTACGTATTTAGAGGTCATTTAGAACCACGTACTTAGAGGACATTTAGAACCAACAACTTAGAGGTCATTTAGAACTACATACTTAGAGGTCATTTATAACGACGTACTCAGAGGTCATTTAGAACCTACGTACTTAGAGGTCATTTAGAACCACGTACTTAGAGGTCATTTAGAACCACATACTTAGAGGTCGTTTAGAACTACTTACTTAGGGGTCATTTAGAACCACGTACTCTGAGGTCATTAATTTAGAACCAAGTACTTAGAGGTCACTTAGAACCACATATATGAGGTCGTTTAGAATTACGTACTTAGAGGTCATTTAGAACTACGTACTTAGTGGTAATTTAGTACTACGTACATAGGTGTCATTCAGAACTACTGATTTAGAGGTCATTTAGAACCAAGTACTTAGAGGTCATTTATAACCACGTACTTAGAGGTCATTTAGAACCTCGTACTTAGAGGTCATTTAGAACCACGTACTTATAGGATAGTTAGAACCATGTAATTAGAGGTCAGTTAGAACTACGTTCTAAGAGGTCATTTAGAACCCTTGAACTTAGAGGTCATTCAGAACCACGTACTTAGAGGTCATTTAGAACCACGTACTTACAGGTGACTTAGAACCACGTACTTAGAGGTTATTTAGCACTAAGTATATAAGGTCATTTAGAACCACGTACTTAGAGGTCATTTAGGACAACGTACTTAGAGGTCATTTAGAACCACTTACTTAGAGGTCATTTAGAACTACGTATATGAGGTCATTTAGAACCACGTACTTAGAGGACATTTAGAACCACGTACTTAGAGGGCATTTGAACTAAGTCTTTAGAGGTCATTTAGAACCACGTACTTAGAGGTCATTTAGAACCACATACTTAGAGGTCATTTAGAACTACGTACTTAGAGGTCATTTAGAACTACGTACTTTAAGGTCATTTAAATCCACGTACTTAGAGCTCATTTAGAAGCACGTACATAGAGGTCATTTAGAACCACGTACTTAGAGGTCATCTAGAACAACGTACTTAGAGGTCATTTAGAACCACTTACTTAGATGTCATTTGGAAGTACGTACCTAGAGGTCATTTAGAACCACGTACTTAGAGGTCATTTAGAACCACGTACTTAGAGGTCATTTAGAACCCAGTACTTAGAGGTCATTTAGAACTACGTACTTAGAAGATATTTAGAACCACGTACTTAGAGGTCATTTAGAACCAACTTTTTAGAGGTCATTTAGAACTACGTACTTAGAGGTCCTTTAGAACCACGTACATAGAGGTCATTTAGAACTACGTACTTAGAGGTCATTTAGAACTACGTATTTATAGGTCGTTTAGAACTACGAACTTAGGGGTCATTTAGAACCCACGTACTTAGAGGTCATTTAGAACCACGTAGTTAGAGGTCATCTAGAACAACGTACTTAAAGGTCATTTAGAACCACTTTTTTAGATGTCATTTGGAAGTACGTACCTAGAGGTCATTTAGAAGCACGTACTTAGAGGTCATTTAGAACCACGTAGTTAGAGGTCATTTAGAACCACGTACTTAGAGGTCATATAGGACCACGTACTTAGAGGTCATTTAGAACTACGTACTTAGGAGTCATTTAGAACTACTTACTTAGAGGTCATTTAGAACCACATACTTAGAGGTCATTTAGAACCACGAACTTATGGGTCATTTAGAACCCACGTACTTAGAGGTCATTTAGTACCCACGTACTTAGAGGTCATATAGAACCTCGTACTTAGAGGTCATTTAAAACCACTTACTTAGATGTCATTTGGAAGTACGTACCTAGAGGTCATTTAGACCTACGTACTTAGGGGTCATTTAGAACTACTTACTTAGAGGTCATTTAGAAGCACGTACTTAGAGGTCATTTAGAACCACGTACTTAGAGGTCATTTAGAACTACGTAGCTAGAGGTCATTTAGGACCACGTACTTAGAGGTCATTTAGAACCACTTACTTAGAGGTCATTTAGAACTACGTATATGAGGTCATTTAGAACCACGTACTTAGAGGACATTTAGAACCACGTACTTAGAGGGCATTCGAACTAAGTATTTAGAGGTCATTTAGAACCACATACTTAGAGGTCATTTAGAACCACATACTTAGAGGTCATTTAGAACTACGTACTTAGAGGTCATTTAGAACTACGTACTTTAAGGTCATTTAAATCCACGTACTTAGAGGTCATTTAGAAGCACGTACATAGAGGTCATTTAGAACCACGTACTTAGAGGTCATCTAGAACAACGTACTTAGAGGTCATTTAGAACCACTTACTTAGATGTCATTTGGAAGTACGTACCTAGAGGTCATTTAGAACCACGTACTTAGAGGTCATTTAGAACCACGTACTTAGAGGTCATTTAGAACCCAGTACTTAGAGGTCATTTAGAACTACGTACTTAGAAGATATTTAGAACCACGTACTTAGAGGTCATTTAGAACCAACTTTTTAGAGGTCATTTAGAACTACGTACTTAGAGGTCCTTTAGAACCACGTACATAGAGGTCATTTAGAACTACGTACTTAGAGGTCATTTAGAACTACGTATTTATAGGTCGTTTAGAACTACGAACTTAGGGGTCATTTAGAACCCACGTACTTAGAGGTCATTTAGAACCACGTAGTTAGAGGTCATCTAGAACAACGTACTTAGAGGTCATTTAGAACCACTTTCTTAGATGTCATTTGGAAGTACGTACCTAGAGGTCATTTAGAAGCACGTACTTAGAGGTCATTTAGAACCACGTAGTTAGAGGTCATTTAGAACCACGTACTTAGAGGTCATTTAGAACTACGTATATGAGGTCATTTAGAACCACGTACTTAGAGGACATTTAGAACCACGTACTTTGGTGTCATTTAGAACTACTGACTTAGATGTCCTTTAGAACCAAGTACTTAGAGGTCATTTAGAACCTCGTACTTAGAGGTCAATTAGAACTACGAACTTAGGGGTCATTTAGAACTACGTAGCTAGAGGTCATTTAGGACCACGTACTTAGAGGTCATTTAGAACCACTTACTTAGAGGTCATTTGGAACTACGTATCTAGAGGTATTTAAAACTACGTACTTAGACGTCATTTAGAACTACGTACCTAGAAGATATTTAGAACCACGTACTTAGAGGTCATTTAGAACCAACTATTTAGAGGTCATTTAGAACTACGTACTTAGATGTCATTTAGAACCACCTACTTAGAGGTCATTTAGAACCACGTACTGAGAGGTCATTTAGACCCACGTACTTAGAGGTCATTTAGAACCACTTACTTAGAAGTCATTTGGAAGTACGTACTTAGAGGTCATTTAGAACTACGTACTTAGGGGTCATTTAGAACCACTTACTTAGAGGTCATTTAGAAGCACGTACTTAGAGGTCATTTAGAACCACGTACTTAGAGGTCATTTAGAACTACGTATATGAGGTCATTTAGAACCACGTACTTAGAGGAAATTTAGAACCACGTACTTAGAGGGCATTTGAACTAAGTATTTAGAGGTCATTTAGAACCACGTACTTAGAGGTCATTTAGAACCACATACTTAGAGGTCATTTAGAACTACGTACTTAGAGGTCATTTAGAACTACGTACTTTAAGGTCATTTAAATCCACGTACTTAGAGGTCATTTAGAAGCACGTACATAGAGGTCATTTAGAACCACGTACTTAGAGGTCATCTAGAACAACGTACTTAGAGGTCATTTAGAACCACTTACTTAGATGTCATTTGCAAGTACGTACCTAGAGGTCATTTAGAACCACGTACTTAGAGGTCATTTAGAACCACGTACTTAGAGGTCATTTAGAACCCAGTACTTAGAGGTCATTTAGAACTACGTACTTAGAAGATATTTAGAACCACGTACTTAGAGGTCAATTAGAACCAACTTTTTAGAGGTCATTTAGAACTACGTACTTAGAGGTCCTTTAGAACCACGTATATAGAGGTCATTTAGAACTACGTACTTAGAGGTCATTTAGAACTACGTATTTATAGGTCGTTTAGAACTACGAACTTAGGGGTCATTTAGAACCCACGTACTTAGAGGTCATTTAGAACCACGTAGTTAGAGGTCATCTAGAACAACGTACTTAAAGGTCATTTAGAACCACTTTTTTAGATGTCATTTGGAAGTACGTACCTAGAGGTCATTTAGAAGCACGTACTTAGAGGTCATTTAGAACCACGTAGTTAGAGGTCATTTAGAACCACGTACTTAGAGGTCATTTAGAACTACGTATATGAGGTCATTTAGAACCATGTACTTAGAGGACATTTAGAACCACGTACTTTGGTGTCATTTAGAACTACTGACTTAGATGTCATTTAGAACCAAGTACTTAGAGGTCATTTAGAACCTCGTACTTAGAGGTCAATTAGAACTACGAACTTAGGGGTCATTTAGAACTACGTACTTAGAGGTGTTATAGAACTACGTTCTTAGAGGTCATTTAGGACTTCGTACTTAAGGGTCATTTATAACTACGTACCTAGAGGTCATTTAGGACCACGTACTTAGAGGTCATTTAGAACCACTTACTTAGAGGTCATTTGGAACTACGTATCTAGAGGTATTTAGAACTACGTACTTAGACGTCATTTAGAACTACGTACTTAGAAAATATTTAGAACCACGTACTTAGAGGTCATTTAGAACCAACTATTTAGAGGTCATTTAGAACTACGTACTTAGATGTCATTTAGAACCACGTACTTAGAGGTCATTTAGAACCACGTACTGAGAGGTCATTTAGAAACACGTACTTAGAGGTCATTTAGAACCTACAACTTAGAGATCATTTAGAACTACGTACTTAGAGGTCATTTAGAACCACGTACTCAGATGTCATTTAGAGCCCACGTACCTAGAGGTCATATAGAACCACGTACATAGAGGTCATTTAGAACTACGTACTTAGAGGTCATTTAGAGCTACGTATTTAGAGGTCATTTAGAACCCACGTATTTAGAGGTCATTTAGAACTACGTATATGAGGTCTTTTAGAACCACGTACTTAGAGGACATTTAGAACCACGTACTTAGAGGTCATTTAGAACCAAGTACTTAGAGGTCATTTAGAACCAACTTTTTAGAGGTCATTTAGAACTACGTACTTAGAGGTCTTTTAGAACCACGTACATAGAGGTCATTTAGAACTACGTACTTAGAGGTCATTTAGAACTACGTATTTAGAGGTCATTTAGAACCACGTACTTAGAGGACATTTAGAACCAACAACTTAGAGGTCATTTAGAACTACATACTTAGAGGTCATTTATAACGACGTACTCAGAGGTCATTTAGAACCTACGTACTTAGAGGTCATTTAGAACCACGTACTTAGAGGTCATTTAGAACCACATACTTAGAGGTCGTTTAGAACTACTTACTTAGGGGTCATTTAGAACCACGTACTCTGAGGTCATTAATTTAGAACCAAGTACTTAGAGGTCACTTAGAACCACATATATGAGGTCGTTTAGAATTACGTACTTAGAGGTCATTTAGAACTACGTACTTAGAGGTAATTTAGTACTACGTACTTAGGTGTCATTTAGAACTACTGATTTAGAGGTCATTTAGAACCAAGTACTTAGAGGTCATTTAGAACCACGTACTTAGAGGTCATTTAGAACCTCGTACTTAGAGGTCATTTAGAACCACGTACTTATAGGATAGTTAGAACCATGTAATTAGAGGTCAGTTAGAACTACGTTCTAAGAGGTCATTTAGAACCCTTGAACTTAGAGGTCATTCAGAACCACGTACTTAGAGGTCATTTAGAACCACGTACTTAGAGGTGATTTAGAACCACGTACTTAGAGGTTATTTAGCACTAAGTATATAAGGTCATTTAGAACCACGTACTTAGAGGACATTTAGAACCACGTACTTAGAAGTCATTAGAAGAACCCACGTACTTAGAGGTCATTTAGAACCACGTACTAAGAGGTCATATAGGACCACGTACTTAGAGGTCATTTAGAACTACGTACTTAGGAGTCATTTAGAACTACTTACTTAGAGGTCATTTAGAACCACATACTTAGAGATCATTTAGAACTACGAACTTATAGGTCATTTAGAACCCACGTACTTAGAGGTCATTTAGTACCCACGTACTTAGAGGTCATATAGAACCTCGTACTTAGAGGTCATTTAAAACCACTTACTTAGATGTCATTTGGAAGTACGTACCTAGAGGTCATTTAGAACTACGTACTTAGGGGTCATTTAGAACTACTTACTTAGATGTAATTTAGAAGCACGTACTTAGAGGTCATTTAGAACCACGTACTTAGAGGTCATTTAGAACTACGTAGCTAGAGGTCATTTAGGACCACGTACTTAGAGGTCATTTAGAACCACTTACTTAGAGGTCATTTAGAACTACGTATATGAGGTCATTTAGAACCACGTACTTAGAGGACATTTAGAACGACGTATTTAGAGGGCATTTGAACTAAGTATTTAGAGGTCATTTAGAACCACGTACTTAGAGGTCATTTAGAACCACATACTTAGAGGTCATTTAGAACTACGTACTTAGAGGTCATTTAGAACTACGTACTTTAAGGTCATTTAAATCCACGTACTTAGAGGTCATTTAGAAGCACGTACATACAGGTCATTTAGAACCACGTACTTAGAGGTCATCTAGAACAACGTACTTAGAGGTCATTTAGAACCACTTACTTAGATGTCATTTGGAAGTACGTACCTAGAGGTCATTTAGAACCACGTACTTAGAGGTCATTTAGAACCACGTACTTAGAGGTCATTTAGAACCCAGTACTTAGAGGTCATTTAGAACTACGTACTTAGAAGATATTTAGAACCACGTACTTAGATGTCATTTAGAACCAACTTTTTAGAGGTCATTTAGAACTACGTACTTAGAGGTCCTTTAGAACCACGTACATAGAGGTCATTTAGAACTACGTAGTTAGAGGTCATCTAGAACAACGTACTTAGAGGTCATTTAGAACCACTTTCTTAGATGTCATTTGGAAGTACGTACCTAGAGGTCATTTAGAAGCACGTACTTAGAGGTCATTTAGAACCACGTAGTTAGAGGTCATTTAGAACCACGTACTTAGAGGTCATTTAGAACTACGTATATGAGGTCATTTAGAACCACGTACTTAGAGGACATTTAGAACCACGTACTTTGGTGTCATTTAGAACTACTGACTTAGATGTCATTTAGAACCAAGTACTTAGAGGTCATTTAGAACCTCGTACTTAGAATTCAATTAGAACTACGAACTTAGGGGTCATTTAGAACTACGTACTTAGAGGTGTTATAGAACTACGTTCTTAGAGGTCATTTAGGACTTCGTACTTAGAGGTCATTTAGAACCACGTACTTAGAGGTCATTTAGAACCCAGTACTTAGAGGTCATTTAGAACTACGTACTTAGAGGTCATTTAGAACTACGTAGCTAGAGGTCATTTAGGACCACGTACTTAGAGGTCATTTAGAACCACTTACTTAGAGGTCATTTGGAACTACGTATCTAGAGGTATTTAAAACTACGTACTTAGACGTCATTTAGAACTACGTACTTAGAAGATATTTGGAACCACGTACTTAGAGGTCATTTAGAACCAACTATTTAGAGGTCATTTAGAACTACGTACTTAGATGTCATTTAGAACCACGTACTTAGAGGTCATTTAGAACCACGTACTGAGAGGTCATTTAGACCCACGTACTTAGAGGTCATTTAGAACCACTTACTTAGAAGTCATTTGGAAGTACGTACTTAGAGGTCATTTAGAACTACGTACTTAGGGGTCATTTAGAACCACTTACTTAGAGGTCATTTAGAAGCACGTACTTAGAGGTCATTTAGAACCACGTACTTAGAGGTCATTTAGAACTACGTATATGAGGTCATTTAGAACCACGTACTTAGAGGACATTTAGAACCACGTACTTAGAGGGCATTTGAACTAAGTATTTAGAGGTCATTTAGAACCACGTACTTAGAGGTCATTTAGAACCACATACTTAGAGGTCATTTAGAACTACGTACTTAGAGGTCATTTAGAACTACGTACTTTAAGGTAATTTAAATCCACGTACTTAGAGGTCATTTAGAAGCACGTACATAGAGGTCATTTAGAACCACGTACTTAGAGGTCATCTAGAACAACGTACTTAGAGGTCATTTAGAACCACTTACTTAGATGTCATTTGGAAGTACGTACCTAGAGGTCATTTAGAACCACGTACTTAGAGGTCATTTAGAACCACGTACTTAGAGGTAATTTAGAACCCAGTACTTAGAGGTCATTTAGAACTACGTACTTAGAAGATATTTAGAACCACGTACTTAGAGGTCATTTAGAACCAACTTTTTAGAGGTCATTTAGAACTACGTACTTAGAGGTCCTTTAGAACCACGTACATAGAGGTCATTTAGAACTACGTACTTAGAGGTCATTTAGAACTACGTATTTATAGGTCGTTTAGAACTACGAACTTAGGGGTCATTTAGAACCCACGTACTTAGAGGTCATTTAGAACCACGTAGTTAGAGGTCATCTAGAACAACGTACTTAGAGGTCATTTAGAACCACTTTCTTAGATGTCATTTGGAAGTACGTACCTAGAGGTCATTTAGAAGCACGTACTTAGAGGTCATTTAGAACCACGTAGTTAGAGGTCATTTAGAACCACGTACTTAGAGGTCATTTAGAACTACGTATATGAGGTCATTTAGAACCACGTACTTAGAGGACATTTAGAACCACGTACTTTGGTGTCATTTAGAACTACTGACTTAGATGTCATTTAGAACCAAGTACTTAGAGGTCATTTAGAACCTCGTACTTAGAGGTCAATTAGAACTACGAACTTAGGGGTCATTTAGAACTACGTACTTAGAGGTGTTATAGAACTACGTTCTTAGAGGTCATTTAGGACCACGTACTTAGAGGTCATTTAGAACCACTTACTTAGAGGTCATTTGGAACTACGTATCTAGAGGTATTTAGAACTACGTACTTAGACGTCATTTAGAACTACGTACTTAGAAGATATTTAGAACCACGTACTTAGAGGTCATTTAGAACCAACTATTTAGAGGTCATTTAGAACTACGTACTTAGATGTCATTTAGAACCACGTACTTAGAGGTCATTTAGAACCACGTACTGAGAGGTCATTTAGAAACACGTACTTAGAGGTCATTTAGAACCAACAACTTAGAGATCATTTAGAACTACGTACTTAGAGGTCATTTAGAACCACGTACTCAGATGTCATTTAGAGCCCACGTACCTAGAGGTCATATAGAACCACGTACATAGAGGTCATTTAGAACTACGTACTTAGAGGTCATTTAGAGCTACGTATTTAGAGGTCATTTAGAACCCACGTACTTAGAGGTCATTTAGAACTACGTATATGAGGTCTTTTAGAACCACGTACTTAGAGGACATTTAGAACCACGTACTTAGAGGTCATTTAGAACCAAGTACTTAGAGGTCATTTAGAACCAAGTACTTAGAGGTCATTTAGAACTAAGTACTTAGAATATATTTAGAACCACGTACTTAGAGGTCATTTAGAACCAACTTTTTAGAGGTCATTTAGAACTACGTACTTAGAGGTCTTTTAGAACCACGTACATAGAGGTCATTTAGAACTACGTACTTAGAGGTCATTTAGAACTACGTATTTAGAGGTCATTTAGAACCACGTACTTAGAGGACATTTAGAACCAACAACTTAGAGGTCATTTAGAACTACATACTTAGAGGTCATTTATAACGACGTACTCAGAGGTCATTTAGAACCTACGTACTTAGAGGTCATTTAGAACCACGTACTTAGAGGTCATTTAGAACCACATACTTAGAGGTCGTTTAGAACTACTTACTTAGGGGTCATTTAGAACCACGTACTCTGAGGTCATTAATTTAGAACCAAGTACTTAGAGGTCACTTAGAACCACATATATGAGGTCGTTTAGAATTACGTACTTAGAGGTCATTTAGAACTACGTACTTAGAGGTAATTTAGTACTACGTACTTAGGTGTCATTTAGAACTACTGATTTAGAGGTCATTTAGAACCAAGTACTTAGAGGTCATTTAGAACCACGTACTTAGAGGTCATTTAGAACCTCGTACTTAGAGGTCATTTAGAACCACGTGCTTATAGGATAGTTAGAACCATGTAATTAGAGGTCAGTTAGAACTACGTTCTAAGAGGTCATTTAGAACCCTTGAACTTAGAGGTCATTCAGAACCACGTACTTAGAGGTCATTTAGAACCACGTACTTAGAGGTGATTTAGAACCACGTACTTAGAGGTTATTTAGCACTAAGTATATAAGGTCATTTAGAACCACGTACTTAGAGGACATTTAGAACCACGTACTTAGAAGTCATTAGAAGAACCCACGTACTTAGAGGTCATTTAGAACCACGTACTAAGAGGTCATATAGGACCACGTACTTAGAGGTCATTTAGAACTACGTACTTAGGAGTCATTTAGAACTACTTACTTAGAGGTCATTTAGAACCACATACTTAGAGGTCATTTAGAACTACGAACTTATGGGTCATTTAGAACCCACGTACTTAGAGGTCATTTAGTACCCACGTACTTAGAGGTCATATAGAACCTCGTACTTAGAGGTCATTTAAAACCACTTACTTAGATGTCATTTGGAAGTACGTACCTAGAGGTCATTTAGAACTACGTACTTAGTAGTCATTTAGAACTACTTACTTAGAGGTCATTTAGAAGCACGTACTTAGAGGTCATTTAGAACCACGTACTTAAAGGTCATTTAGAACTACGTAGCTAGAGGTCATTAAGGACCACGTACTTAGAGGTCATTTAGAACCACTTACTTAGAGGTCATTTAGAACTACGTATATGAGGTCATTTAGAACCACGTACTTAGAGGACATTTAGAACCACGTACTTAGAGAGCATTTGAACTAAGTATTTAGAGGTCATTTAGAACCACGTACTTAGAGGTCATTTAGAACCACATACTTAGAGGTCATTTAGAACTACGTACTTAGAGGTCATTTAGAATTACGTACTTTAAGGTCATTTAAATCCACGTACTTAGAGGTCATTTAGAAGCACGTACATAGAGGTCATTTAGAACCACGTACATAGAGGTCATCTAGAACAACGTACTTAGAGGTCATTTAGAACTAAGTACTTAGAGGTCATTTGGAAGTACGTACCTAGAGGTCATTTAGAACCACGTACTTAGAGGTCATTTAGAACCACGTACTTAGAGGTCATTTAGAACCCAGTACTTAGAGGTCATTTAGAACTACGTACTTAGAAGATATTTAGAACCACGTACTTAGAGGTCATTTAGAACCCAGTACTTAGAGGTCATTTAGAACTACGTACTTAGAGGTCATTTAGAACTACGTAGCTAGAGGTCATTTAGGACCACGTACTTAGAGGTCATTTAGAACCACTTACTTAGAGGTCATTTGGAACTACGTATCTAGAGGTATTTAAAACTACGTACTTAGACGTCATTTAGAACTACGTACTTAGAAGATATTTAGAACCACGTACTTAGAGGTCATTTAGAACCAACTATTTAGAGGTCATTTAGAACTACGTACTTAGATGTCATTTAGAACCACGTACTTAGAGGTCATTTAGAACCACGTACTGAGAGGTCATTTAGACCCACGTACTTAGAGGTCATTTAGAACCACTTACTTAGAAGTCATTTGGAAGTACGTACTTAGAGGTCATTTAGAACTACGTACTTAGGGGTCATTTAGAACCACTTACTTAGAGGTCATTTAGAAGCACGTACTTAGAGGTCATTTAGAACCACGTACTCAGATGTCATTTAGAGCCCACGTACCTAGAGGTCATATAGAACCACGTACATAGAGGTCATTTAGAACTACGTACTTAGAGGTCATTTAGAGCTACGTATTTAGAGGTCATTTAGAACCCACGTACTTAGAGGTCATTTAGAACTACGTATATGAGGTCTTTTAGAACCACGTACTTAGAGGACATTTAGAACCACGTACTTAGAGGTCATTTAGAACCAAGTACTTAGAGGTCATTTAGAACTAAGTACTTAGAGGTCATTTAGAACTACGTACTTAGAAGATATTTAGAACCACGTACTTAGAGGTCATTTAGAACCAACTTTTTAGAGGTCATTTAGAACTACGTACTTAGAGGTCTTTTAGAACCACGTACATAGAGGTCATTTAGAACTACGTACTTAGAGGGCATTTGAACTAAGTATTTAGAGGTCATTTAAAACCACGTACTTAGAGGTCATTTAGAACCACATACTTAGAGGTCATTTAGAACTACGTACTTAGAGGTCATTTAGAACTACGTACTTTAAGGTCATTTAAATCCACGTACTTAGAGGTCATTTAGAAGCACGTACATAGAGGTCATTTAGAACCACGTACTTAGAGGTCATCTAGAACAACGTACTTAGAGGTCATTTAGAACCACTTACTTAGATGTCATTTGGAAGTACGTACCTAGAGGTCATTTAGAACCACGTACTTAGAGGTCATTTAGAACCACGTACTTAGAGGTCATTTAGAACCCAGTACTTAGAGGTCATTTAGAACTACGTACTTAGAAGATATTTAGAACCACGTACTTAGAGGTCATTTAGAACCCAGTACTTAAAGGTCATTTAGAACTACGTACTTAGAGGTCATTTAGAACTACGTAGCTAGAGGTCATTTAGGACCACGTACTTAGAGGTCATTTAGAACCACTTACTTAGAGGTCATTTGGAACTACGTATCTAGAGGTATTTAAAACTACGTACTTAGACGTCATTTAGAACTACGTACTTAGAAGATATTTAGAACCACGTACTTAGAGGTCATTTAGAACCAACTATTTAGAGGTCATTTAGAACTACGTACTTAGATGTCATTTAGAACCACGTACTTAGAGGTCATTTAGAACCACGTACTGAGAGGTCATTTAGACCCACGTACTTAGAGGTCATTTAGAACCACTTACTTAGAAGTCATTTGGAAGTAGGTACTTAGAGGTCATTTAGAACTACGTACTTAGGGGTCATTTAGAACCACTTACTTAGAGGTCATTTAGAAGCACGTACTTAGAGGTCATTTAGAACCACGTACTCAGATGTCATTTAGAGCCCACGTACCTAGAGGTCATATAGAACCACGTACATAGAGGTCATTTAGAACTACGTACTTAGAGGTCATTTAGAGCTACGTATTTAGAGGTCATTTAGAACCCACGTACTTAGAGGTCATTTAGAACTACGTATATGAGGTCTTTTAGAACCACGTACTTAGAGGACATTTAGAACCACGTACTTAGAGGTCATTTAGAACCAAGTACTTAGAGGTCATTTAGAACTAAGTACTTAGAGGTCATTTAGAACTACGTACTTAGAAGATATTTAGAACCACGTACTTAGAGGTCATTTAGAACCAACTTTTTAGAGGTCATTTAGAACTACGTACTTAGAGGTCTTTTAGAACCACGTACATAGAGGTCATTTAGAACTACGTACTTAGAGGTCATTTAGAACTACGTATTTAGAGGTCATTTAGAACCAAGTACTTAGAGGACATTTAGAACCAACAACTTAGAGGTCATTTAGAACTACATACTTAGAGGTCATTTATAACCACATACTTAGAGGTCATTTAGGACTACGTACTTAGAGGTCATTTAGAACTACGTACTTTAAGGTCATTTAAATCCACGTACCTAGAGGTCATTTAGAAGCACGTACATAGAGGTCATTTAGAACCACGTACTTAGAGGTCATCTAGAACAACGTACTTAGAGGTCATTTAGAACCACTTACTTAGATGTCATTTGGAAGTACGTACCTAGAGGTCATTTAGAACCACGTACTTAGAGGTCATTTAGAACCCAGTACTTAGAGGTCATTTAGAACTACGTACTTAGAAGATATTTAGAACCACGTACTTAGAGGTCATTTAGAACCCAGTACTTAGAGGTCATTTAGGACCACGTACTTAGAGGTCATTTAGAACCACTTACTTAGAGGTCATTTGGAACTACGTATCTAGAGGTATTTAAAACTACGTACTTAGACGTCATTTAGAACTACGTACTTAGAAGATATTTAGAACCACGTACTTAGAGGTCATTTAGAACCAACTATTTAGAGGTCATTTAGAACTACGTACTTAGATGTCATTTAGAACCACGTACTTAGAGGTCATTTAGAACCACGTACTGAGAGGTCATTTAGACCCACGTACTTAGAGGTCATTTAGAACCACTTACTTAGAAGTCATTTGGAAGTACGTACTTAGAGGTCATTTAGAACTACGTACTTAGGGGTCATTTAGAACCACTTACTTAGAGGTCATTTAGAAGCACGTACTTAGAGGTCATTTAGAACCACGTACTCAGATGTCATTTAGAGCCCACGTACCTAGAGGTCATATAGAACCACGTACATAGAGGACATTTAGAACCACGTACTTAGAGGGCATTTGAACTAAGTATTTAGAGGTCATTTAGAACCACGTACTTAGAGGTCATTTAGAACCACATACTTAGAGGTCATTTAGAACTACGTACTTAGAGGTCATTTAGAACTACGTACTTTAAGGTCATTTAAATCCACGTACTTAGAGGTCATTTAGAAGCACGTACATAGAGGTCATTTAGAACCACGTACTTAGAGGTCATCTAGAACAACGTACTTAGAGGTCATTTAGAACCACTTACTTAGATGTCATTTGGAAGTACGTACTTAGAGGTCATTTAGAACCACGTACTTAGAGGTCATTTAGAACCCAGTACTTAGAGGTCATTTAGAACTACGTACTTAGAAGATATTTAGAACCACGTACTTAGAGGTCATTTAGAACCAACTTTTTAGAGGTCATTTAGAACTACGTACTTAGAGGTCCTTTAGAACCACGTACATAGAGGTCATTTAGAACTACGTACTTAGAGGTCATTTAGAACTACGAATTTATAGGTCGTTTAGAACTACGAACTTAGGGGTCATTTAGAACCCACGTACTTAGAGGTCATTTAGAACCACGTAGTTAGAGGTCATCTAGAACAACGTACTTAGAGGTCATTTAGAACCACTTTCTTAGATGTCATTTGGAAGTACGTACCTAGAGGTCATTTAGAAGCACGTACTTAGAGGTCATTTAAAACCACGTAGTTAGAGGTCATTTAGAACCACGTACTTAGAGGTCATTTAGAACTACGTATATGAGGTCATTTAGAACCACGTACTTAGAGGACAGTTAGAACCACGTACTTTGGTGTCATTTAGAACTACTGACTTAGATGTCATTTAGAACCAAGTACTTAGATGTCATTTAGAACCTCGTACTTAGAGGTCAATTAGAACTACGAACTTAGGGGTCATTTAGAACTACGTACTTAGAGGTGTTATAGAACTACGTTCTTAGAGGTCATTTAGGACTTCGTACTTAGAGGTCATTTAGAACTACGTACCGAGAGGTCATTTAGGACCACGTACTTAGAGGTCATTTAGAACCACTTACTTAGAGGTCATTTGGAACTACGTATCTAGAGGTATTTAGAACTACGTACTTAGACGTCATTTAGAACTACGTACTTAGAAGATATTTAGAACCACGTACTTAGAGGTCATTTAGAACCAACTATTTAGAGGTCATTTAGAACTACGTACTTAGATGTCATTTAGAACCACGTACTTAGAGGTCATTTAGAACCACGTACTGAGAGGTCATTTAGAAACACGTACTTAGAGGTCATTTAGAACCAACAACTTAGAGATCATTTAGAACTACGTACTTAGAGGTCATTTAGAAGCACGTACTCAGATGTCATTTAGAGCCCACGTACCTAGAGGTCATATAGAACCACGTACATAGAGGTCATTTAGAACTACGTACTTAGAGGTCATTTAGAGCTACGTATTTAGAGGTCATTTAGAACCCACGTACTTAGAGGTCATTTAGAACTACATATATGAGGTCTTTTAGAACCACGTACTTAGAGGACATTTAGAACCACGTACTTAGAGGTCATTTAGAACCAAGTACTTAGAGGTCATTTAGAACCAAGTACTTAGAGGTCATTTAGAACTACGTACTTAGAAGATATTTAGAACCACGTACTTAGAGGTCATTTAGAACCAACTTTTTAGAGGTCATTTAGAACTACGTACTTAGAGGTCTTTTAGAACCACGTACATAGAGGTCATTTAGAACTACGTACTTAGAGGTCATTTAGAACTACGTATTTAGAGGTCATTTAGAACCACGTACTTAGAGGACATTTAGAACCAACAACTTAGAGGTCATTTAGAACTACATACTTAGAGGTCATTTATAACGACGTACTCAGAGGTCATTTAGAACCTACGTACTTAGAGGTCATTTAGAACCACGTACTTAGAGGTCATTTAGAACCACATACTTAGAGGTCGTTTAGAACTACTTACTTAGGGGTCATTTAGAACCACGTACTCTGAGGTCATTAATTTAGAACCAAGTACTTAGAGGTCACTTAGAACCACATATATGAGGTCGTTTAGAATTACGTACTTAGAGGTCATTTAGAACTACGTACTTAGAGGTAATTTAGTACTACGTACATAGGTGTCATTCAGAACTACTGATTTAGAGGTCATTTAGAACCAAGTACTTAGAGGTCATTTAGAACCACGTACTTAGAGGTCATTTAGAACCTCGTACTTAGAGGTCATTTAGAACCACGTACTTAGAGGTTATTTAGCACTAAGTATATAAGGTCATTTAGAACCACGTACTTAGAGGACATTTAGAACCACGTACTTAGAAGTCATTAGAAGAACCCACGTACTTAGAGGTCATTTAGAACCACGTACTAAGAGGTCATATAGGACCACGTACTTAGAGGTCATTTAGAACTACGTACTTAGGAGTCATTTAGAACTACTTACTTAGAGGTCATTTAGAACCACATACTTAGAGGTCATTTAGAACCACGAACTTATGGGTCATTTAGCACCCACGTACTTAGAGGTCATTTAGTACCCACGTACTTAGAGGTCATATAGAACCTCGTACTTAGAGGTCATTTAAAACCACTTACTTAGATGTCATTTGGAAGTACGTACCTAGAGGTCATTTAGACCTACGTACTTAGGGGTCATTTAGAACTACTTACTTAGAGGTCATTTAGAACCACGTAGTTAGAGGTCATCTAGAACAACGTACTTAGAGGTCATTTAGAACCACTTTCTTAGATGTCATTTGGAAGTACGTACCTAGAGGTCATTTAGAAGCACGTACTTAGAGGTCATTTAAAACCACGTAGTTAGAGGTCATTTAGAACCACGTACTTAGAGGTCATTTAGAACTACGTATATGAGGTCATTTAGAACCACGTACTTAGAGGACAGTTAGAACCACGTACTTTGGTGTCATTTAGAACTACTGACTTAGATGTCATTTAGAACCAAGTACTTAGATGTCATTTAGAACCTCGTACTTAGAGGTCAATTAGAACTACGAACTTAGGGGTCATTTAGAACTACGTACTTAGAGGTGTTATAGAACTACGTTCTTAGAGGTCATTTAGGACTTCGTACTTAGAGGTCATTTAGAACTACGTACCGAGAGGTCATTTAGGACCACGTACTTAGAGGTCATTTAGAACCACTTACTTAGAGGTCATTTGGAACTACGTATCTAGAGGTATTTAGAACTACGTACTTAGACGTCATTTAGAACTACGTACTTAGAAGATATTTAGAACCACGTACTTAGAGGTCATTTAGAACCAACTATTTAGAGGTCATTTAGAACTACGTACTTAGATGTCATTTAGAACCACGTACTTAGAGGTCATTTAGAACCACGTACTGAGAGGTCATTTAGAAACACGTACTTAGAGGTCATTTAGAACCAACAACTTAGAGATCATTTAGAACTACGTACTTAGAGGTCATTTAGAAGCACGTACTCAGATGTCATTTAGAGCCCACGTACCTAGAGGTCATATAGAACCACGTACATAGAGGTCATTTAGAACTACGTACTTAGAGGTCATTTAGAGCTACGTATTTAGAGGTCATTTAGAACCCACGTACTTAGAGGTCATTTAGAACTACATATATGAGGTCTTTTAGAACCACGTACTTAGAGGACATTTAGAACCACGTACTTAGAGGTCATTTAGAACCAAGTACTTAGAGGTCATTTAGAACCAAGTACTTAGAGGTCATTTAGAACTACGTACTTAGAAGATATTTAGAACCACGTACTTAGAGGTCATTTAGAACCAACTTTTTAGAGGTCATTTAGAACTACGTACTTAGAGGTCTTTTAGAACCACGTACATAGAGGTCATTTAGAACTACGTACTTAGAGGTCATTTAGAACTACGTATTTAGAGGTCATTTAGAACCACGTACTTAGAGGACATTTAGAACCAACAACTTAGAGGTCATTTAGAACTACATACTTAGAGGTCATTTATAACGACGTACTCAGAGGTCATTTAGAACCTACGTACTTAGAGGTCATTTAGAACCACGTACTTAGAGGTCATTTAGAACCACATACTTAGAGGTCGTTTAGAACTACTTACTTAGGGGTCATTTAGAACCACGTACTCTGAGGTCATTAATTTAGAACCAAGTACTTAGAGGTCACTTAGAACCACATATATGAGGTCGTTTAGAATTACGTACTTAGAGGTCATTTAGAACTACGTACTTAGAGGTAATTTAGTACTACGTACATAGGTGTCATTCAGAACTACTGATTTAGAGGTCATTTAGAACCAAGTACTTAGAGGTCATTTAGAACCACGTACTTAGAGGTCATTTAGAACCTCGTACTTAGAGGTCATTTAGAACCACGTACTTAGAGGTTATTTAGCACTAAGTATATAAGGTCATTTAGAACCACGTACTTAGAGGACATTTAGAACCACGTACTTAGAAGTCATTAGAAGAACCCACGTACTTAGAGGTCATTTAGAACCACGTACTAAGAGGTCATATAGGACCACGTACTTAGAGGTCATTTAGAACTACGTACTTAGGAGTCATTTAGAACTACTTACTTAGAGGTCATTTAGAACCACATACTTAGAGGTCATTTAGAACCACGAACTTATGGGTCATTTAGCACCCACGTACTTAGAGGTCATTTAGTACCCACGTACTTAGAGGTCATATAGAACCTCGTACTTAGAGGTCATTTAAAACCACTTACTTAGATGTCATTTGGAAGTACGTACCTAGAGGTCATTTAGACCTACGTACTTAGGGGTCATTTAGAACTACTTACTTAGAGGTCATTTAGAAGCACGTACTTAGAGGTCATTTAGAACCACGTACTTAGAGGTCAT
This sequence comes from Aphrophora alni, assembly GCA_963513935.1. Classification (NCBI taxonomy): domain Eukaryota; kingdom Metazoa; phylum Arthropoda; class Insecta; order Hemiptera; family Aphrophoridae; genus Aphrophora; species Aphrophora alni. The sequence goes on along the minus strand of CAUPSG010000858.1, from coordinate 2,016,076 downwards.
TTAGAACTACGTAGCTAGAGGTCATTTAGGACCACGTACTTAGAGGTCATTTAGAACCACTTACTTAGAGGTCATTTAGAACTACGTATATGAGGTCATTTAGAACCACGTACTTAGAGGACATTTAGAACCACGTACTTAGAGGGCATTTGAACTAAGTATTTAGAGGTCATTTAGAACCACGTACTTAGAGGTCATTTAGAACCACATACTTAGAGGTTATTTAGAACTACGTACTTAGAGGTCATTTAGAACTACGTACTTTAAGGTCATTTAAATCCACGTACTTAGAGGTCATTTAGAAGCACGTACATAGAGGTCATTTAGAACCACGTACTTAGAGGTCATCTAGAACAACGTACTTAGAGGTCATTTAGAACCACTTACTTAGATGTCATTTGGAAGTACGTACCTAGAGGTCATTTAGAACCACGTACTTAGATGTCATTTAGAACCACGTACTTAGAGGTCATTTAGAACCCAGTACTTAGAGGTCATTTAGAACTACGTACTTAGAAGATATTTAGAACCACGTACTTAGAGGTCATTTAGAACCAACTTTTTAGAGGTCATTTAGAACTACGTACTTAGAGGTCCTTTAGAACCACGTACATAGAGGTCATTTAGAACTACGTACTTAGAGGTCATTTAGAACTACGTATTTATAGGTCGTTTAGAACTACGAACTTAGGGGTCATTTAGAACCCACGTACTTAGAGGTCATTTAGAACCACGTAGTTAGAGGTCATCTAGAACAACGTACTTAGAGGTCATTTAGAACCACTTTCTTAGATGTCATTTGGAAGTACGTACCTAGAGGTCATTTAGAAGCACGTACTTAGAGGTCATTTAGAACCACGTAGTTAGAGGTCATTTAGAACCACGTACTTAGAGGTCATTTAGAACTACGTATATGAGGTCATTTAGAACCACGTACTTAGAGGACATTTAGAACCACGTACTTTGGTGTCATTTAGAACTACTGACTTAGATGTCATTTAGAACCAAGTACTTAGAGGTCATTTAGAACCTCGTACTTAGAGGTCAATTAGAACTACGAACTTAGGGGTCATTTAGAACTACGTACTTGGAGGTGTTATAGAACTACGTTCTTAGAGGTCATTTAGGACTTCGTACTTAAGGGTCATTTATAACTACGTACCTAGAGGTCATTTAGGACCACGTACTTAGAGGTCATTTAGAACCACTTACTTAGAGGTCATTTGGAACTACGTATCTAGAGGTATTTAGAACTACGTACTTAGACGTCATTTAGAACTACGTACTTAGAAAATATTTAGAACCACGTACTTAGAGGTCATTTAGAACCAACTATTTAGAGGTCATTTAGAACTACGTACTTAGATGTCATTTAGAACCACGTACTTAGAGGTCATTTAGAACCACGTACTGAGAGGTCATTTAGAAACACGTACTTAGAGGTCATTTAGAACCAACAACTTAGAGATCATTTAGAACTACGTACTTAGAGGTCATTTAGAACCACGTACTCAGATGTCATTTAGAGCCCACGTACCTAGAGGTCATATAGAACCACGTACATAGAGGTCATTTAGAACTACGTACTTAGAGGTCATTTAGAGCTACGTATTTAGAGGTCATTTAGAACCCACGTACTTAGATGTCATTTAGAACTACGTATATGAGGTCTTTTAGAACCACGTACTTAGAGGACATTTAGAACCACGTACTTAGAGGTCATTTAGAACCAAGTACTTAGAGGTCATTTAGAACCAAGTACTTAGAGGTCATTTAGAACTACGTACTTAGAAGATATTTAGAACTACGTACTTAGAGGTCATTTAGAACCAACTTTTTAGAGGTCATTTAGAACTACGTACTTAGAGGTCTTTTAGAACCACGTACATAGAGGTCATTTAGAACTACGTACTTAGAGGTCATTTAGAACTACGTATTTGGAGGTCATTTAGAACCACGTACTTAGAGGACATTTAGAACCAACAACTTAGAGGTCATTTAGAACTACATACTTAGAGGTCATTTATAACGACGTACTCAGAGGTCATTTAGAACCTACGTACTTAGAGGTCATTTAGAACCACGTACTTAGAGGTCATTTAGAACCACATACTTAGAGGTCGTTTAGAACTACTTACTTAGGGGTCATTTAGAACCACGTACTCTGAGGTCATTAATTTAGAACCAAGTACTTAGAGGTCACTTAGAACCACATATATGAGGTCGTTTAGAATTACGTACTTAGAGGTCATTTAGAACTACGTACTTAGAGGTAATTTAGTACTACGTACTTAGGTGTCATTTAGAACTACTGATTTAGAGGTCATTTAGAACCAAGTACTTAGAGGTCATTTAGAACCACGTACTTAGAGGTCATTTAGAACCTCGTACTTAGAGGTCATTTAGAACCACGTACTTATAGGATAGTTAGAACCATGTAATTAGAGGTCAGTTAGAACTACGTTCTAAGAGGTCATTTAGAACCCTTGAACTTAGAGGTCATTCAGAACCACGTACTTAGAGGTCATTTAGAACCACGTACTTAGAGGTGATTTAGAACCACGTACTTAGAGGTTATTTAGCACTAAGTATATAAGGTCATTTAGAACCACGTACTTAGAGGACATTTAGAACCACGTACTTAGAAGTCATTAGAAGAACCCACGTACTTAGAGGTCATTTAGAACCACGTACTAAGAGGTCATATAGGACCACGTACTTAGAGGTCATTTAGAACTACGTACTTAGGAGTCATTTAGAACTACTTACTTAGAGGTCATTTAGAACCACATACTTAGAGATCATTTAGAACTACGAACTTATAGGTCATTTAGAACCCACGTACTTAGAGGTCATTTAGTACCCACGTACTTAGAGGTCATATAGAACCTCGTACTTAGAGGTCATTTAAAACCACTTACTTAGATGTCATTTGGAAGTACGTACCTAGAGGTCATTTAGAACTACGTACTTAGGGGTCATTTAGAACTACTTACTTAGAGGTAATTTAGAAGCACGTACTTAGAGGTCATTTAGAACCACGTACTTAGAGGTCATTTAGAACTACGTAGCTAGAGGTCATTTAGGACCACGTACTTAGAGGTCATTTAGAATCACTTACTTAGAGGTCATTTAGAACCAAGTACTTAGAGGTCATTTAGAACCACGTACTTAGAGGTCATTTAGAACCTCGTACTTAGAGGTCATTTAGAACCACGTACTTAGAGGTTATTTAGCACTAAGTATATAAGGTCATTTAGAACCACGTACTTAGAGGACATTTAGAACCACGTACTTAGAAGTCATTAGAAGAACCCACGTACTTAGAGGTCATTTAGAACCACGTACTAAGAGGTCATATAGGACCACGTACTTAGAGGTTATTTAGAACTACGTACTTAGGAGTCATTTAGAACTACTTACTTAGAGGTCATTTAGAACCACATACTTAGAGGTCATTTAGAACCACGAACTTATGGGTCATTTAGAACCCACGTACTTAGAGGTCATTTAGTACCCACGTACTTAGAGGTCATATAGAACCTCGTACTTAGAGGTCATTTAAAACCACTTACTTAGATGTCATTTGGAAGTACGTACCTAGAGGTCATTTAGACCTACGTACTTAGGGGTCATTTAGAACTACTTACTTAGAGGTCATTTAGAAGCACGTACTTAGAGGTCATTTAGAACCACGTACTTAGAGGTCATTTAGAACTACGTAGCTAGAGGTCATTTAGGACCACGTACTTAGAGGTCATTTAGAACCACTTACTTAGAGGTCATTTAGAACTACGTATATGAGGTCATTTAGAACCACGTACTTAGAGGACATTTAGAACCACGTACTTAGAGGGCATTTGAACTAAGTATTTAGAGGTCATTTAGAACCACGTACTTAGAGGTCATTTAGAACCACATACTTAGAGGTTATTTAGAACTACGTACTTAGAGGTCATTTAGAACTACGTACTTTAAGGTCATTTAAATCCACGTACTTAGAGGTTATTTAGAAGCACGTACATAGAGGTCATTTAGAACCACGTACTTAGAGGTCATCTAGAACAACGTACTTAGAGGTCATTTAGAACCACTTACTTAGATGTCATTTGGAAGTACGTACCTAGAGGTCATTTAGAACCACGTACTTAGAGGTCATTTAGAACCACGTACTTAGAGGTCATTTAGAACCCAGTACTTAGAGGTCATTTAGAACTACGTACTTAGAAGATATTTAGAACCACGTACTTAGAGGTCATTTAGAACCAACTTTTTAGAGGTCATTTAGAACTACGTACTTAGAGGTCCTTTAGAACCACGTACATAGAGGTCATTTAGAACTACGTACTTAGAGGTCATTTAGAACTACGTATTTATAGGTCGTTTAGAACTACGAACTTAGGGGTCATTTAGAACCCACGTACTTAGAGGTCATTTAGAACCACGTAGTTAGAGGTCATCTAGAACAACGTACTTAGAGGTCATTTAGAACCACTTTCTTAGAGGTCATTTAGAACCACATACTTAGAGGTTATTTAGAACTACGTACTTAGAGGTCATTTAGAACTACGTACTTTAAGGTCATTTAAATCCACGTACTTAGAGGTCATTTAGAAGCACGTACATAGAGGTCATTTAGAACCACGTACTTAGAGGTCATCTAGAACAACGTACTTAGAGGTCATTTAGAACCACTTACTTAGATGTCATTTGGAAGTACGTACCTAGAGGTCATTTAGAACCACGTACTTAGATGTCATTTAGAACCACGTACTTAGAGGTCATTTAGAACCCAGTACTTAGAGGTCATTTAGAACTACGTACTTAGAAGATATTTAGAACCACGTACTTAGAGGTCATTTAGAACCAACTTTTTAGAGGTCATTTAGAACTACGTACTTAGAGGTCCTTTAGAACCACGTACATAGAGGTCATTTAGAACTACGTACTTAGAGGTCATTTAGAACTACGTATTTATAGGTCGTTTAGAACTACGAACTTAGGGGTCATTTAGAACCCACGTACTTAGAGGTCATTTAGAACCACGTAGTTAGAGGTCATCTAGAACAACGTACTTAGAGGTCATTTAGAACCACTTTCTTAGATGTCATTTGGAAGTACGTACCTAGAGGTCATTTAGAAGCACGTACTTAGAGGTCATTTAGAACCACGTAGTTAGAGGTCATTTAGAACCACGTACTTAGAGGTCATTTAGAACTACGTATATGAGGTCATTTAGAACCACGTACTTAGAGGACATTTAGAACCACGTACTTTGGTGTCATTTAGAACTACTGACTTAGATGTCATTTAGAACCAAGTACTTAGAGGTCATTTAGAACCTCGTACTTAGAGGTCAATTAGAACTACGAACTTAGGGGTCATTTAGAACTACGTACTTGGAGGTGTTATAGAACTACGTTCTTAGAGGTCATTTAGGACTTCGTACTTAAGGGTCATTTATAACTACGTACCTAGAGGTCATTTAGGACCACGTACTTAGAGGTCATTTAGAACCACTTACTTAGAGGTCATTTGGAACTACGTATCTAGAGGTATTTAGAACTACGTACTTAGACGTCATTTAGAACTACGTACTTAGAAAATATTTAGAACCACGTACTTAGAGGTCATTTAGAACCAACTATTTAGAGGTCATTTAGAACTACGTACTTAGATGTCATTTAGAACCACGTACTTAGAGGTCATTTAGAACCACGTACTGAGAGGTCATTTAGAAACACGTACTTAGAGGTCATTTAGAACCAACAACTTAGAGATCATTTAGAACTACGTACTTAGAGGTCATTTAGAACCACGTACTCAGATGTCATTTAGAGCCCACGTACCTAGAGGTCATATAGAACCACGTACATAGAGGTCATTTAGAACTACGTACTTAGAGGTCATTTAGAGCTACGTATTTAGAGGTCATTTAGAACCCACGTACCTAGATGTCATTTAGAACTACGTATATGAGGTCTTTTAGAACCACGTACTTAGAGGACATTTAGAACCACGTACTTAGAGGTCATTTAGAACCAAGTACTTAGAGGTCATTTAGAACCAAGTACTTAGAGGTCATTTAGAACTACGTACTTAGAAGATATTTAGAACCACGTACTTAGAGGTCATTTAGAACCAACTTTTTAGAGGTCATTTAGAACTACGTACTTAGAGGTCTTTTAGAACCACGTACATAGAGGTCATTTAGAACTACGTACTTAGAGGTCATTTAGAACTACGTATTTAGAGGTCATTTAGAACCACGTACTTAGAGGACATTTAGAACCAACAACTTAGAGGTCATTTAGAACTACATACTTAGAGGTCATTTATAACGACGTACTCAGAGGTCATTTAGAACCTACGTACTTAGAGGTCATTTAGAACCACGTACTTAGAGGTCATTTAGAACCACATACTTAGAGGTCGTTTAGAACTACTTACTTAGGGGTCATTTAGAACCACGTACTCTGAGGTCATTAATTTAGAACCAAGTACTTAGAGGTCACTTAGAACCACATATATGAGGTCGTTTAGAATTACGTACTTAGAGGTCATTTAGAACTACGTACATAGAGGTAATTTAGTACTACGTACTTAGGTGTCATTTAGAACCACGTACTCAGATGTCATTTAGAGCCCACGTACCTAGAGGTCATATAGAACCACGTACATAGAGGTCATTTAGAACTACGTACTTAGAGGTCATTTAGAGCTACGTATTTAGAGGTCATTTAGAACCCACGTACTTAGAGGTCATTTAGAACTACGTATATGAGGTCTTTTAGAACCACGTACTTAGAGGACATTTAGAACCACGTACTTAGAGGTCATTTAGAACCAAGTACTTAGAGGTCATTTAGAACCAAGTACTTAGAGGTCATTTAGAACTACGTACTTAGAAGATATTTAGAACCACGTACTTAGAGGTCATTTAGAACCAACTTTTTAGAGGTCATTTAGAACTACGTACTTAGAGGTCTTTTAGAACCACGTACATAGAGGTCATTTAGAACTACGTACTTAGAGGTCATTTAGAACTACGTATTTAGAGGTCATTTAGAACCACGTACTTAGAGGACATTTAGAACCAACAACTTAGAGGTCATTTAGAACTACATACTTAGAGGTCATTTATAACGACGTACTCAGAGGTCATTTAGAACCTACGTACTTAGAGGTCATTTAGAACCACGTACTTAGAGGTCATTTAGAACCACATACTTAGAGGTCGTTTAGAACTACTTACTTAGGGGTCATTTAGAACCACGTACTCTGAGGTCATTAATTTAGAACCAAGTACTTAGAGGTCACTTAGAACCACATATATGAGGTCGTTTAGAATTACGTACTTAGAGGTCATTTAGAACTACGTACTTAGAGGTAATTTAGTACTACGTACTTAGGTGTCATTTAGAACTACTGATTTAGAGGTCATTTAGAACCAAGTACTTAGAGGTCATTTAGAACCACGTACTTAGAGGTCATTTAGAACCTCGTACTTAGAGGTCATTTAGAACCACGTACTTATAGGATAGTTAGAACCATGTAATTAGAGGTCAGTTAGAACTACGTTCTAAGAGGTCATTTAGAACCCTTGAACTTAGAGGTCATTCAGAACCACGTACTTAGAGGTCATTTAGAACCACGTACTTAGAGGTGATTTAGAACCACGTACTTAGAGGTTATTTAGCACTAAGTATATAAGGTCATTTAGAACCACGTACTTAGAGGACATTTAGAACCACGTACTTAGAAGTCATTAGAAGAACCCACGTACTTAGAGGTCATTTAGAACCACGTACTAAGAGGTCATATAGGACCACGTACTTAGAGGTCATTTAGAACTACGTACTTAGGAGTCATTTAGAACTACTTACTTAGAGGTCATTTAGAACCACATACTTAGAGATCATTTAGAACTACGAACTTATAGGTCATTTAGAACCCACGTACTTAGAGGTCATTTAGTACCCACGTACTTAGAGGTCATATAGAACCTCGTACTTAGAGGTCATTTAAAACCACTTACTTAGATGTCATTTGGAAGTACGTACCTAGAGGTCATTTAGAACTACGTACTTAGGGGTCATTTAGAACTACTTACTTAGAGGTAATTTAGAAGCACGTACTTAGAGGTAATTTAGAACCACGTACTTAGAGGTCATTTAGAACTACGTAGCTAGAGGTCATTTAGGACCACGTACTTAGAGGTCATTTAGAACCACTTACTTAGAGGTCATTTAGAACTACGTATATGAGGTCATTTAGAACCACGTACTTAGAGGACATTTAGAACGACGTACTTAGAGGGCATTTGAACTAAGTATTTAGAGGTCATTTAGAACCACGTACTTAGAGGTCATTTAGAACCACATACTTAGAGGTCATTTAGAACTACGTACTTAGAGGTCATTTAGAACTACGTACTTTAAGGTCATTTAAATCCACGTACTTAGAGGTCATTTAGAAGCACGTACATAGAGGTCATTTAGAACCACGTACTTAGAGGTCATCTAGAACAACGTACTTAGAGGTCATTTAGAACCACTTACTTAGATGTCATTTGGAAGTACGTACCTAGAGGTCATTTAGAACCACGTACTTAGAGGTCATTTAGAACCACGTACTTAGAGGTCATTTAGAACCCAGTACTTAGAGGTCATTTAGAACTACGTACTTAGAAGATATTTAGAACCACGTACTTAGATGTCATTTAGAACCAACTTTTTAGAGGTCATTTAGAACTACGTACTTAGAGGTCCTTTAGAACCACGTACATAGAGGTCATTTAGAACTACGTAGTTAGAGGTCATCTAGAACTACGTACTTAGAGGTCATTTAGAACCACTTTCTTAGATGTCATTTGGAAGTACGTACCTAGAGGTCATTTAGAAGCACGTACTTAGAGGTCATTTAGAACCACGTAGTTAGAGGTCATTTAGAACCACGTACTTAGAGGTCATTTAGAACTACGTATATGAGGTCATTTAGAACCACGTACTTAGAGGACATTTAGAACCACGTACTTTGGTGTCATTTAGAACTACTGACTTAGATGTCATTTAGAACCAAGTACTTAGAGGTCATTTAGAACCTCGTACTTAGAATTCAATTAGAACTACGAACTTAGGGGTCATTTAGAACTACGTACTTAGAGGTGTTATAGAACTACGTTCTTAGAGGTCATTTAGGACTTCGTACTTAGAGGTCATTTAGAACCACGTACTTAGAGGTCATTTAGAACCCAGTACTTAGAGGTCATTTAGAACTACGTACTTAGAGGTCATTTAGAACTACGTAGCTAGAGGTCATTTAGGACCACGTACTTAGAGGTCATTTAGAACCACTTACTTAGAGGTCATTTGGAACTACGTATCTAGAGGTATTTAAAACTACGTACTTAGACGTCATTTAGAACTACGTACTTAGAAGATATTTAGAACCACGTACTTAGAGGTCATTTAGAACCAACTATTTAGAGGTCATTTAGAACTACGTACTTGGATGTCATTTAGAACCACGTACTTAGAGGTCATTTAGAACCACGTACTGAGAGGTCATTTAGACCCACGTACTTAGAGGTCATTTAGAACCACTTACTTAGAAGTCATTTGGAAGTACGTACTTAGAGGTCATTTAGAACTACGTACTTAGGGGTCATTTAGAACCACTTACTTAGAGGTCATTTAGAAGCACGTACTTAGAGGTCATTTAGAACCACGTACTTAGAGGTCATTTAGAACTACGTATATGAGGTCATTTAGAACCACGTACTTAGAGGACATTTAGAACCACGTACTTAGAGGGCATTTGAACTAAGTATTTAGAGGTCATTTAGAATCACGTACTTAGAGGTCATTTAGAACCACATACTTAGAGGTCATTTAGAACTACGTACTTAGAGGTCATTTAGAACTACGTACTTTAAGGTAGTTTAAATCCACGTACTTAGAGGTCATTTAGAAGCACGTACATAGAGGTCATTTAGAACCACGTACTTAGAGGTCATTTAGAACCACGTACTTAGAGGTCATTTAGAACCCAGTACTTAGAGGTCATTTAGAACTACGTACTTAGAAGATATTTAGAACCACGTACTTAGAGGTCATTTAGAACCAACTTTTTAGAGGTCATTTAGAACTACGTACTTAGAGGTCCTTTAGAACCACGTACATAGAGGTCATTTAGAACTACGTACTTAGAGGTCATTTAGAACTACGTATTTATAGGTCGTTTAGAACTACGAACTTAGGGGTCATTTAGAACCCACGTACTTAGAGGTCATTTAGAACCACGTAGTTAGAGGTCATCTAGAACAACGTACTTAAAGGTCATTTAGAACCACTTTTTTAGATGTCATTTGGAAGTACGTACCTAGAGGTCATTTAGAAGCACGTACTTAGAGGTCATTTAGAACCACGTAGTTAGAGGTCATTTAGAATCACGTACTTAGAGGTCATTTAGAACTACGTATATGAGGTCATTTAGAACCACGTACTTAGAGGACATTTAGAACCACGTACTTTGGTGTCATTTAGAACTACTGACTTAGATGTCATTTAGAACCAAGTACTTAGAGGTCATTTAGAACCTCGTACTTAGAGGTCAATTAGAACTACGAACTTAGGGGTCATTTAGAACTACGTACTTAGAGGTGTTATAGAACTACGTTCTTAGAGGTCATTTAGGACTTCGTACTTAAGGGTCATTTATAACTACGTACCTAGAGGTCATTTAGGACCACGTACATAGAGGTCATTTAGAACCACTTACTTAGAGGTCATTTGGAACTACGTATCTAGAGGTATTTAGAACTACGTACTTAGACGTCATTTAGAACTACGTACTTAGAAAATATTTAGAACCACGTACTTAGAGGTCATTTAGAACCAACTATTTAGAGGTCATTTAGAACTACGTACTTAGATGTCATTTAGAACCACGTACTTAAAGGTCATTTAGAACCACGTACTGAGAGGTCATTTAGAAACACGTACTTAGAGGTCATTTAGAACCAACAACTTAGAGATCATTTAGAACTACGTACTTAGAGGTCATTTAGAACCACGTACTCAGATGTCATTTAGAGCCCACGTACCTAGAGGTCATATAGAACCACGTACATAGAGGTCATTTAGAACTACGTACTTAGAGGTCATTTAGAGCTACGTATTTAGAGGTCATTTAGAACCCACGTACTTAGAGGTCATTTAGAACTACGTATATGAGGTCTTTTAGAACCACGTACTTAGAGGACATTTAGAACCACGTACTTAGAGGTCATTTAGAACCAAGTACTTAGAGGTCATTTAGAACCAAGTACTTAGAGGTCATTTAGAACTACGTACTTAGAAGATATTTAGAACCACGTACTTAGAGGTCATTTAGAACCAACTTTTTAGAGGTCATTTAGAACTACGTACTTAGAGGTCTTTTAGAACCACGTACATAGAGGTCATTTAGAACTACGTACTTAGAGGTCATTTAGAACTACGTATTTAGAGGTCATTTAGATCCACGTACTTAGAGGACATTTAGAACCAACAACTTAGAGGTCATTTAGAACTACATACTTAGAGGTCATTTATAACGACGTACTCAGAGGTCATTTAGAACCTACGTACTTAGAGGTCATTTAGAACCACGTACTTAGAGGTCATTTAGAACCACATACTTAGAGGTCGTTTAGAACTACTTACTTAGGGGTCATTTAGAACCACGTACTCTGAGGTCATTAATTTAGAACCAAGTACTTAGAGGTCACTTAGAACCACATATATGAGGTCGTTTAGAATTACGTACTTAGAGGTCATTTAGAACTACGTACTTAGAGGTAATTTAGTACTACGTACTTAGGTGTCATTTAGAACTACTGATTTAGAGGTCATTTAGAACCAAGTACTTAGAGGTCATTTAGAACCACGTACTTAGAGGTCATTTAGAACCTCGTACTTAGAGGTCATTTAGAACCACGTACTTATAGGATAGTTAGAACCATGTAATTAGAGGTCAGTTAGAACTACGTTCTAAGAGGTCATTTAGAACCCTTGAACTTAGAGGTCATTCAGAACCACGTACTTAGAGGTCATTTAGAACCACGTACTTAGAGGTGATTTAGAACCACGTACTTAGAGGTTATTTAGCACTAAGTATATAAGGTCATTTAGAACCACGTACTTAGAGGACATTTAGAACCACGTACTTAGAAGTCATTAGAAGAACCCACGTACTTAGAGGTCATTTAGAACCACGTACTAAGAGGTCATATAGGACCACGTACTTAGAGGTCATTTAGAACTACGTACTTAGGAGTCATTTAGAACTACTTACTTAGAGGTCATTTAGAACCACATACTTAGAGATCATTTAGAACTACGAACCTATAGGTCATTTAGAACCCACGTACTTAGAGGTCATTTAGTACCCACGTACTTAGAGGTCATATAGAACCTCGTACTTAGAGGTCATTTAAAACCACTTACTTAGATGTCATTTGGAAGTACGTACCTAGAGGTCATTTAGAACTACGTACTTAGGGGTCATTTAGAACTACTTACTTAGAGGTAATTTAGAAGCACGTACTTAGAGGTCATTTAGAACCACGTACTTAGAGGTCATTTAGAACTACGTAGCTAGAGGTCATTTAGGACCACGTACTTAGAGGTCATTTAGAACCACTTACTTAGAGGTCATTTAGAACTACGTATATGAGGTCATTTAGAACCACGTACTTAGAGGACATTTAGAACGACGTACTTAGAGGGCATTTGAACTAAGTATTTAGAGGTCATTTAGAACCACGTACTTAGAGGTCATTTAGAACCACATACTTAGAGGTCATTTAGAACTACGTACTTAGAGGTCATTTAGAACTACGTACTTTAAGGTCATTTAAATCCACGTACTTAGAGGTCATTTAGAAGCACGTACATAGAGGTCATTTAGAACCACGTACTTAGAGGTCATCTAGAACAACGTACTTAGAGGTCATTTAGAACCACTTACTTAGATGTCATTTGGAAGTACGTACCTAGAGGTCATTTAGAACCACGTACTTAGAGGTCATTTAGAACCACGTACTTAGAGGTCATTTAGAACCCAGTACTTAGAGGTCATTTAGAACTACGTACTTAGAAGATATTTAGAACCACGTACTTAGATGTCATTTAGAACCAACTTTTTAGAGGTCATTTAGAACTACGTACTTAGAGGTCCTTTAGAACCACGTACATAGAGGTCATTTAGAACTACGTAGTTAGAGGTCATCTAGAACAACGTACTTAGAGGTCATTTAGAACCACTTTCTTAGATGTCATTTGGAAGTACGTACCTAGAGGTCATTTAGAAGCACGTACTTAGAGGTCATTTAGAACCACGTAGTTAGAGGTCATTTAGAACCACGTACTTAGAGGTCATTTAGAACTACGTATATGAGGTCATTTAGAACCACGTACTTAGAGGACATTTAGAACCACGTACTTTGGTGTCATTTAGAACTACTGACTTAGATGTCATTTAGAACCAAGTACTTAGAGGTCATTTAGAACCTCGTACTTAGAATTCAATTAGAACTACGAACTTAGGGGTCATTTAGAACTACGTACTTAGAGGTGTTATAGAACTACATTCTTAGAGGTCATTTAGGACTTCGTACTTAGAGGTCATTTAGAACCACGTACTTAGAGGTCATTTAGAACCCAGTACTTAGAGGTCATTTAGAACTACGTACTTAGAGGTCATTTAGAACTACGTAGCTAGAGGTCATTTAGGACCACGTACTTAGAGGTCATTTAGAACCACTTACTTAGAGGTCATTTGGAACTACGTATCTAGAGGTATTTAAAACTACGTACTTAGACGTCATTTAGAACTACGTACTTAGAAGATATTTAGAACCACGTACTTAGAGGTCATTTAGAACCAACTATTTAGAGGTCATTTAGAACTACGTACTTAGATGTCATTTAGAACCACGTACTTAGAGGTCATTTAGAACCACGTACTGAGAGGTCATTTAGACCCACGTACTTAGAGGTCATTTAGAACCACTTACTTAGAAGTCATTTGGAAGTACGTACTTAGAGGTCATTTAGAACTACGTACTTAGGGGTCATTTAGAACCACTTACTTAGAGGTCATTTAGAAGCACGTACTTAGAGGTCATTTAGAACCACGTACTTAGAGGTCATTTAGAACTACGTATATGAGGTCATTTAGAACCACGTACTTAGAGGACATTTAGAACCACGTACTTAGAGGGCATTTGAACTAAGTATTTAGAGTTCATTTAGAACCACGTACTTAGAGGTCATTTAGAACCACATACTTAGAGGTCATTTAGAACTACGTACTTAGAGGTCATTTAGAACTACGTACTTTAAGGTAATTTAAATCCACGTACTTAGAGGTCATTTAGAAGCACGTACATAGAGGTCATTTAGAACCACGTACTTAGAGGTCATCTAGAACAACGTACTTAGAGGTCATTTAGAACCACTTACTTAGATGTCATTTGGAAGTACGTACCTAGAGGTCATTTAGAACCACGTACTTAGAGGTCATTTAGAACCACGTACTTAGAGGTCATTTAGAACCCAGTACTTAGAGGTCATTTAGAACTACGTACTTAGAAGATATTTAGAACCACGTACTTAGAGGTCATTTAGAACCAACTTTTTAGAGGTCATTTAGAACTACGTACTTAGAGGTCCTTTAGAACCACGTACATAGAGGTCATTTGGAACTACGTATCTAGAGGTATTTAGAACTACGTACTTAGACGTCATTTAGAACTACGTACTTAGAAGATATTTAGAACCACGTACTTAGAGGTCATTTAGAACCAACTATTTAGAGGTCATTTAGAACTACGTACTTAGATGTCATTTAGAACCACGTACTTAGAGGTCATTTAGAACCACGTACTGAGAGGTCATTTAGAAACACGTACTTAGAGGTCATTTAGAACCAACAACTTAGAGATCATTTAGAACTACGTACTTAGAGGTCATTTAGAACCACGTACTCAGATGTCATTTAGAGCTCACGTACCTAGAGGTCATATAGAACCACGTACATAGAGGTCATTTAGAACTACGTACTTAGAGGTCATTTAGAGCTACGTATTTAGAGGTCATTTAGAACCCACGTACTTAGAGGTCATTTAGAACTACGTATATGAGGTCTTTTAGAACCACGTACTTAGAGGACATTTAGAACCACGTACTTAGAGGTCATTTAGAACCAAGTACTTAGAGGTCATTTAGAACCAAGTACTTAGAGGTCATTTAGAACTACGTACTTAGAATATATTTAGAACCACGTACTTAGAGGTCATTTAGAACCAACTTTTTAGAGGTCATTTAGAACTACGTACTTAGAGGTCTTTTAGAATCACGTACATAGAGGTCATTTAGAACTACGTACTTAGAGGTCATTTAGAACTACGTATTTAGAGGTCATTTAGAACCACGTACTTAGAGGACATTTAGAACCAACAACTTAGAGGTCATTTAGAACTACATACTTAGAGGTCATTTATAACGACGTACTCAGAGGTCATTTAGAACCTACGTACTTAGAGGTCATTTAGAACCACGTACTTAGAGGTCATTTAGAACCACATACTTAGAGGTCGTTTAGAACTACTTACTTAGGGGTCATTTAGAACCACGTACTCTGAGGTCATTAATTTAGAACCAAGTACTTAGAGGTCACTTAGAACCACATATATGAGGTCGTTTAGAATTACGTACTTAGAGGTCATTTAGAACTACGTACTTAGAGGTAATTTAGTACTACGTACTTAGGTGTCATTTAGAACTACTGATTAAGAGGTCATTTAGAACCAAGTACTTAGAGGTCATTTAGAACCACGTACTTAGAGGTCATTTAGAACCTCGTACTTAGAGGTCATTTAGAACCACGTACTTATAGGATAGTTAGAACCATGTAATTAGAGGTCAGTTAGAACTACGTTCTAAGAGGTCATTTAGAACCCTTGAACTTAGAGGTCATTCAGAACCACGTACTTAGAGGTCATTTAGAACCACGTACTTAGAGGTGATTTAGAACCACGTACTTAGAAGTCATTAGAAGAACCCACGTACTTAGAGGTCATTTGGAACCACGTACTAAGAGGTCATATAGGACCATGTACTTAGAGGTCATTTAGAACTACGTACTTAGGAGTCATTTAGAACTACTTACTTAGAGGTAATTTAGAACCACATACTTAGAGGTCATTTAGAACTACGAACTTATGGGTCATTTAGAACCCACGTACTTAGAGGTCATTTAGTACTCACGTACTTAGAGGTCATATAGAACCTCGTACTTAGAGGTCATTTAAAACCACTTACTTAGATGTCATTTGGAAGTACGTACCTAGAGGTCATTTAGAAATACGTACTTAGGGGTCATTTAGAACTACTTACTTAGAGGTCATTTAGAAGCACGTACTTAGAGGTCATTTAGAACCACGTACTTAGAGGTCATTTAGAACTACGTAGCTAGAGGTCATTTAGGACCACGTACTTAGAGGTCATTTAGAACCACTTACTTAGAGGTCATTTAGAACTACGTATATGAGGTCATTTAGAACCACGTACTTAGAGGACATTTAGAACCACGTACTTAGAGGGCATTTGAACTAAGTATTTAGAGGTCATTTAGAACCACGTACTTAGAGGTCATTTAGAACCACATACTTAGAGGTCATTTAGAACTACGTACTTAGAGGTCATTTAGAACTACGTACTTTAAGGTCATTTAAATCCACGTACTTAGAGGTCATTTAGAAGCACGTACATAGAGGTCATTTAGAACCACGTACTTAGAGGTCATCTAGAACAACGTACTTAGAGGTCATTTAGAACCACTAACTTAGATGTCATTTGGAAGTACGTACCTAGAGGTCATTTAGAACCACGTACTTAGAGGTCATTTAGAACCACGTACTTAGAGGTCATTTAGAACCCAGTACTTAGAGGTCATTTAGAACTACGTACTTAGAAGATATTTAGAACCACGTACTTAGAGGTCATTTAGAACCACCTTTTTAGAGGTCATTTAGAACTACGTACTTAGAGGTCCTTTAGAACCACGTACATAGAGGTCATTTAGAACTACGTACTTAGAGGTCATTTAGAACCACTTTCTTAGATGTCATTTGGAAGTACGTACCTAGAGGTCATTTAGAAGCACGTACTTAGAGGTCATTTAGAACCACGTAGTTATAGGTCATTTAGAACCACGTACTTAGAGGTCATTTAGAACTACGTATATGAGGTCATTTAGAACCACGTACTTAGAGGACATTTAGAACCACGTACTTTGGTGTCATTTAGAACTACTGACTTAGATGTCATTTAGAACCAAGTACTTAGAGGTCTTTTAGAACCTCGTACTTAGAGGTCAATTAGAACTACGAACTTAGGGGTCATTTAGAACTACGTACTTAGAGGTGTTATAGAACTACGTTCTTAGAGGTCATTTAGGACTTCGTACTTAGAGGTCATTTAGAAGTACGTACTTAAAGGTCATTTAGAACCACATACTTAGAGGTCATTTAGAACTACTTACTTAGATGTCATTTAGAACTACGTACCTAGAGGTCATTTAGGACCACGTACTTAGAGGTCATTTAGAACCACTTACTTAGAGGTCATTTGGAACTACGTATCTAGAGGTATTTAGAACTACGTACTTAGACGTCATTTAGAACTACGTACTTAGAAGATATTTAGAACCACGTACTTAGAGGTCATTTAGAACCAACTATTTAGAGGTCATTTAGAACTACGTACTTAGATGTCATTTAGAACCTCGTACTTAGAGGTCATTTAAAACCACTTACTTAGATGTCATTTGGAAGTACGTACCTAGAGGTCATTTAGAACTACGTACTTAGGGGTCATTTAGAACTACTTACTTAGAGGTAATTTAGAAGCACGTACTTAGAGGTCATTTAGAACCACGTACTTAGAGGTCATTTAGAACTACGTAGCTAGAGGTCATTTAGGACCACGTACTTAGAGGTCATTTAGAATCACTTACTTAGAGGTCATTTAGAACCAAGTACTTAGAGGTCATTTAGAACCACGTACTTAGAGGTCATTTAGAACCTCGTACTTAGAGGTCATTTAGAACCACGTACTTAGAGGTTATTTAGCACTAAGTATATAAGGTCATTTAGAACCACGTACTTAGAGGACATTTAGAACCACGTACTTAGAAGTCATTAGAAGAACCCACGTACTTAGAGGTCATTTAGAACCACGTACTAAGAGGTCATATAGGACCACGTACTTAGAGGTTATTTAGAACTACGTACTTAGGAGTCATTTAGAACTACTTACTTAGAGGTCATTTAGAACCACATACTTAGAGGTCATTTAGAACCACGAACTTATGGGTCATTTAGAACCCACGTACTTAGAGGTCATTTAGTACCCACGTACTTAGAGGTCATATAGAACCTCGTACTTAGAGGTCATTTAAAACCACTTACTTAGATGTCATTTGGAAGTACGTACCTAGAGGTCATTTAGACCTACGTACTTAGGGGTCATTTAGAACTACTTACTTAGAGGTCATTTAGAAGCACGTACTTAGAGGTCATTTAGAACCACGTACTTAGAGGTCATTTAGAACTACGTAGCTAGAGGTCATTTAGGACCACGTACTTAGAGGTCATTTAGAACCACTTACTTAGAGGTCATTTAGAACTACGTATATGAGGTCATTTAGAACCACGTACTTAGAGGACATTTAGAACCACGTACTTAGAGGGCATTTGAACTAAGTATTTAGAGGTCATTTAGAACCACGTACTTAGAGGTCATTTAGAACCACATACTTAGAGGTTATTTAGAACTACGTACTTAGAGGTCATTTAGAACTACGTACTTTAAGGTCATTTAAATCCACGTACTTAGAGGTCATCTAGAACAACGTACTTAGAGGTCATTTAGAACCACTTACTTAGATGTCATTTGGAAGTACGTACCTAGAGGTCATTTAGAACCACGTACTTAGAGGTCATTTAGAACCACGTACTTAGAGGTCATTTAGAACCCAGTACTTAGAGGTTATTTAGAACTACGTATTTATAGGTCGTTTAGAACTACGAACTTAGGGGTCATTTAGAACCCACGTACTTAGAGGTCATTTAGAACCACGTAGTTAGAGGTCATCTAGAACAACGTACTTAGAGGTCATTTAGAACCACTTTCTTAGATGTCATTTGGAAGTACGTACCTAGAGGTCATTTAGAAGCACGTACTTAGAGGTCATTTAGAACCACGTAGTTAGAGGTCATTTAGAACCACGTACTTAGAGGTCATTTAGAACTACGTATATGAGGTCATTTAGAACCACGTACTTAGAGGACATTTAGAACCACGTACTTTGGTGTCATTTAGAACTACTGACTTAGATGTCATTTAGAACCAAGTACTTAGAGGTCATTTAGAACCTCGTACTTAGAGGTCAATTAGAACTACGAACTTAGGGGTCATTTAGAACTACGTACTTAGAGGTGTTATAGAACTACGTTCTTAGAGGTCATTTAGGACTTCGTACTTAAGGGTCATTTATAACTACGTACCTAGAGGTCATTTAGGACCACGTACTTAGAGGTCATTTAGAACCACTTACTTAGAGGTCATTTGGAACTACGTATCTAGAGGTATTTAGAACTACGTACTTAGACGTCATTTAGAACTACGTACTTAGAAAATATTTAGAACCACGTACTTAGAGGTCATTTAGAACCAACTATTTAGAGGTCATTTAGAACTACGTACTTAGATGTCATTTAGAACCACGTACTTAGAGGTCATTTAGAACCACGTACTGAGAGGTCATTTAGAAACACGTACTTAGAGGTCATTTAGAACCAACAACTTAGAGATCATTTAGAACTACGTACTTAGAGGTCATTTAGAACCACGTACTCAGATGTCATTTAGAGCCCACGTACCTAGAGGTCATATAGAACCACGTACATAGAGGTCATTTAGAACTACGTACTTAGAGGTCATTTAGAGCTACGTATTTAGAGGTCATTTAGAACCCACGTACTTAGAGGTCATTTAGAACTACGTATATGAGGTCTTTTAGAACCACGTACTTAGAGGACATTTAGAACCACGTACTTAGAGGTCATTTAGAACCAAGTACTTAGAGGTCATTTAGAACCAAGTACTTAGAGGTCATTTAGAACTACGTACTTAGAAGATATTTAGAACCACGTACTTAGAGGTCATTTAGAACCAACTTTTTAGAGGTCATTTAAAACTACGTACTTAGAGGTCTTTTAGAACCACGTACATAGAGGTCATTTAGAACTACGTACTTAGAGGTCATTTAGAACTACGTATTTAGAGGTCATTTAGAACCACGTACTTAGAGGACATTTAGAACCAACAACTTAGAGGTCATTTAGAACTACATACTTAGAGGTCATTTATAACGACGTACTCAGAGGTCATTTAGAACCTACGTACTTAGAGGTCATTTAGAACCACGTACTTAGAGGTCATTTAGAACCACTTACTTAGATGTCATTTGGAAGTACGTACCTAGAGGTCATTTAGAACCACGTACTTAGAGGTCATTTAGAACCACGTACTTAGAGGTCATTTAGAACCCAGTACTTAGAGGTCATTTAGAACTACGTACTTAGAAGATATTTAGAACCACGTACTTAGATGTCATTTAGAACCAACTTTTTAGAGGTCATTTAGAACTACGTACTTAGAGGTCCTTTAGAACCACGTACATAGAGGTCATTTAGAACTACGTAGTTAGAGGTCATCTAGAACAACGTACTTAGAGGTCATTTAGAACCACTTTCTTAGATGTCATTTGGAAGTACGTACCTAGAGGTCATTTAGAAGCACGTACTTAGAGGTCATTTAGAACCACGTAGTTAGAGGTCATTTAGAACCACGTACTTAGAGGTCATTTAGAACTACGTATATGAGGTCATTTAGAACCACGTACTTAGAGGACATTTAGAACCACGTACTTTGGTGTCATTTAGAACTACTGACTTAGATGTCATTTAGAACCAAGTACTTAGAGGTCATTTAGAACCTCGTACTTAGAATTCAATTAGAACTACGAACTTAGGGGTCATTTAGAACTACGTACTTAGAGGTGTTATAGAACTACGTTCTTAGAGGTCATTTAGGACTTCGTACTTAGAGGTCATTTAGAACCACGTACTTAGAGGTCATTTAGAACCCAGTACTTAGAGGTCATTTAGAACTACGTACTTAGAGGTCATTTAGAACTACGTAGCTAGAGGTCATTTAGGACCACGTACTTAGAGGTCATTTAGAACCACTTACTTAGAGGTCATTTGGAACTACGTATCTAGAGGTATTTAAAACTACGTACTTAGACGTCATTTAGAACTACGTACTTAGAAGATATTTAGAACCACGTACTTAGAGGTCATTTAGAACCAACTATTTAGAGGTCATTTAGAACTACGTACTTAGATGTCATTTAGAACCACGTACTTAGAGGTCATTTAGAACCACGTACTGAGAGGTCATTTAGACCCACGTACTTAGAGGTCATTTAGAACCACTTACTTAGAAGTCATTTGGAAGTACGTACTTAGAGGTCATTTAGAACTACGTACTTAGGGGTCATTTAGAACCACTTACTTAGAGGTCATTTAGAAGCACGTACTTAGAGGTCATTTAGAACCACGTACTTAGAGGTCATTTAGAACTACGTATATGAGGTCATTTAGAACCACGTACTTAGAGGACATTTAGAACCACGTACTTAGAGGGCATTTGAACTAAGTATTTAGAGGTCATTTAGAACCACGTACTTAGAGGTCATTTAGAACCACATACTTAGAGGTCATTTAGAACTACGTACTTAGAGGTCATTTAGAACTACGTACTTTAAGGTAATTTAAATCCACGTACTTAGAGGTCATTTAGAAGCACGTACATAGAGGTCATTTAGAACCACGTACTTAGAGGTCATCTAGAACAACGTACTTAGAGGTCATTTAGAACCACTTACTTAGATGTCATTTGGAAGTACGTACCTAGAGGTCATTTAGAACCACGTACTTAGAGGTCATTTAGAACCACGTATTTAGAGGTCATTTAGAACCACGTACTTAGAGGACATTTAGAACCAACAACTTAGAGGTCATTTAGAACTACATACTTAGAGGTCATTTATAACGACGTACTCAGAGGTCATTTAGAACCTACGTACTTAGAGGTCATTTAGAACCACGTACTTAGAGGTCATTTAGAACCACATACTTAGAGGTCGTTTAGAACTACTTACTTAGGGGTCATTTAGAACCACGTACTCTGAGGTCATTAATTTAGAACCAAGTACTTAGAGGTCACTTAGAACCACATATATGAGGTCGTTTAGAATTACGTACTTAGAGGTCATTTAGAACTACGTACTTAGAGGTAATTTAGTACTACGTACTTAGGTGTCATTTAGAACTACTGATTTAGAGGTCATTTAGAACCAAGTACTTAGAGGTCATTTAGAACCACGTACTTAGAGGTCATTTAGAACCTCGTACTTAGAGGTCATTTAGAACCACGTACTTATAGGATAGTTAGAACCATGTAATTAGAGGTCAGTTAGAACTACGTTCTAAGAGGTCATTTAGAACCCTTGAACTTAGAGGTCATTCAGAACCACGTACTTAGAGGTCATTTAGAACCACGTACTTAGAGGTGATTTAGAACCACGTACTTAGAGGTTATTTAGCACTAAGTATATAAGGTCATTTAGAACCACGTACTTAGAGGACATTTAGAACCACGTACTTAGAAGTCATTAGAAGAACCCACGTACTTAGAGGTCATTTAGAACCACGTACTAAGAGGTCATATAGGACCACGTACTTAGAGGTCATTTAGAACTACGTACTTAGGAGTCATTTAGAACTACTTACTTAGAGGTCATTTAGAACCACATACTTAGAGATCATTTAGAACTACGAACTTATAGGTCATTTAGAACCCACGTACTTAGAGGTCATTTAGTACCCACGTACTTAGAGGTCATATAGAACCTCGTACTTAGAGGTCATTTAAAACCACTTACTTAGATGTCATTTGGAAGTACGTACCTAGAGGTCATTTAGAACTACGTACTTAGGGGTCATTTAGAACTACTTACTTAGAGGTAATTTAGAAGCACGTACTTAGAGGTAATTTAGAACCACGTACTTAGAGGTCATTTAGAACTACGTAGCTAGAGGTCATTTAGGACCACGTACTTAGAGGTCATTTAGAACCACTTACTTAGAGGTCATTTAGAACTACGTATATGAGGTCATTTAGAACCACGTACTTAGAGGACATTTAGAACGACGTACTTAGAGGGCATTTGAACTAAGTATTTAGAGGTCATTTAGAACCACGTACTTAGAGGTCATTTAGAACCACATACTTAGAGGTCATTTAGAACTACGTACTTAGAGGTCATTTAGAACTACGTACTTTAAGGTCATTTAAATCCACGTACTTAGAGGTCATTTAGAAGCACGTACATAGAGGTCATTTAGAACCACGTACTTAGAGGTCATCTAGAACAACGTACTTAGAGGTCATTTAGAACCACTTACTTAGATGTCATTTGGAAGTACGTACCTAGAGGTCATTTAGAACCACGTACTTAGAGGTCATTTAGAACCACGTACTTAGAGGTCATTTAGAACCCAGTACTTAGAGGTCATTTAGAACTACGTACTTAGAAGATATTTAGAACCACGTACTTAGATGTCATTTAGAACCAACTTTTTAGAGGTCATTTAGAACTACGTACTTAGAGGTCCTTTAGAACCACGTACATAGAGGTCATTTAGAACTACGTAGTTAGAGGTCATCTAGAACTACGTACTTAGAGGTCATTTAGAACCACTTTCTTAGATGTCATTTGGAAGTACGTACCTAGAGGTCATTTAGAAGCACGTACTTAGAGGTCATTTAGAACCACGTAGTTAGAGGTCATTTAGAACCACGTACTTAGAGGTCATTTAGAACTACGTATATGAGGTCATTTAGAACCACGTACTTAGAGGACATTTAGAACCACGTACTTTGGTGTCATTTAGAACTACTGACTTAGATGTCATTTAGAACCAAGTACTTAGAGGTCATTTAGAACCTCGTACTTAGAATTCAATTAGAACTACGAACTTAGGGGTTATTTAGAACTACGTACTTAGAGGTGTTATAGAACTACGTTCTTAGAGGTCATTTAGGACTTCGTACTTAGAGGTCATTTAGAACCACGTACTTAGAGGTCATTTAGAACCCAGTACTTAGAGGTCATTTAGAACTACGTACTTAGAGGTCATTTAGAACTACGTAGCTAGAGGTCATTTAGGACCACGTACTTAGAGGTCATTTAGAACCACTTACTTAGAGGTCATTTGGAACTACGTATCTAGAGGTATTTAAAACTACGTACTTAGACTTCATTTAGAACTACGTACTTAGAAGATATTTAGAACCACGTACTTAGAGGTCATTTAGAACCAACTATTTAGAGGTCATTTAGAACTACGTACTTGGATGTCATTTAGAACCACGTACTTAGAGGTCATTTAGAACCACGTACTGAGAGGTCATTTAGACCCACGTACTTAGAGGTCATTTAGAACCACTTACTTAGAAGTCATTTGGAAGTACGTACTTAGAGGTCATTTAGAACTACGTACTTAGGGGTCATTTAGAACCACTTACTTAGAGGTCATTTAGAAGCACGTACTTAGAGGTCATTTAGAACCACGTACTTAGAGGTCATTTAGAACTACGTATATGAGGTCATTTAGAACCACGTACTTAGAGGACATTTAGAACCACGTACTTAGAGGGCATTTGAACTAAGTATTTAGAGGTCATTTAGAATCACGTACTTAGAGGTCATTTAGAACCACATACTTAGAGGTCATTTAGAACTACGTATTTAGAGGTCATTTAGAACTACGTACTTTAAGGTAGTTTAAATCCACGTACTTAGAGGTCATTTAGAAGCACGTACATAGAGGTCATTTAGAACCACGTACTTAGAGGTCATCTAGAACAACGTACTTAGAGGTCATTTAGAACCACTTACTTAGATGTCATTTGGAAGTACGTACCTAGAGGTCATATAGAACCACGTACTTAGAGGTCATTTAGAACCACGTACTTAGAGGTCATTTAGAACCCAGTACTTAGAGGTCATTTAGAACTACGTACTTAGAAGATATTTAGAACCACGTACTTAGAGGTCATTTAGAACCAACTTTTTAGAGGTCATTTAGAACTACGTACTTAGAGGTCCTTTAGAACCACGTACATAGAGGTCATTTAGAACTACGTACTTAGAGGTCATTTAGAACTACGTATTTATAGGTCGTTTAGAACTACGAACTTAGGGGTCATTTAGAACCCACGTACTTAGAGGTCATTTAGAACCACGTAGTTAGAGGTCATCTAGAACAACGTACTTAAAGGTCATTTAGAACCACTTTTTTAGATGTCATTTGGAAGTACGTACCTAGAGGTCATTTAGAAGCACGTACTTAGAGGTCATTTAGAACCACGTAGTTAGAGGTCATTTAGAATCACGTACTTAGAGGTCATTTAGAACTACGTATATGAGGTCATTTAGAACCACGTACTTCGAGGACATTTAGAACCACGTACTTTGGTGTCATTTAGAACTACTGACTTAGATGTCATTTAGAACCAAGTACTTAGAGGTCATTTAGAACCTCGTACTTAGAGGTCAATTAGAACTACGAACTTAGGGGTCATTTAGAACTACGTACTTAGAGGTGTTATAGAACTACGTTCTTAGAGGTCATTTAGGACTTCGTACTTAAGGGTCATTTATAACTACGTACCTAGAGGTGATTTAGGACCACGTACATAGAGGTCATTTGGAACCACTTACTTAGAGGTCATTTGGAACTACGTATCTAGAGGTATTTAGAACTACGTACTTAGACGTCATTTAGAACTACGTACTTAGAAAATATTTAGAACCACGTACTTAGAGGTCATTTAGAACCAACTATTTAGAGGTCATTTAGAACTACGTACTTAGATGTCATTTAGAACCACGTACTTAGAGGTCATTTAGAACCACGTACTGAGAGGTCATTTAGAAACACGTACTTAGAGGTCATTTAGAACCAACAACTTAGAGATCATTTAGAACTACGTACTTAGAGGTCATTTAGAACCACGTACACAGATGTCATTTAGAGCCCACGTACCTAGAGGTCATATAGAACCACGTACATAGAGGTCATTTAGAACTACGTACTTAGAGGTCATTTAGAGCTACGTATTTAGAGGTCATTTAGAACCCACGTACTTAGAGGTCATTTAGAACTACGTATATGAGGTCTTTTAGAACCACGTACTTAGAGGACATTTAGAACCACGTACTTAGAGGTCATTTAGAACCAAGTACTTAGAGGTCATTTAGAACCAAGTACTTAGAGGTCATTTAGAACTACGTACTTAGAAGATATTTAGAACCACGTACTTAGAGGTCATTTAGAACCAACTTTTTAGAGGTCATTTAGAACTACGTACTTAGAGGTACTTTTAGAACCACGTACATAGAGGTCATTTAGAACTACGTACTTAGAGGTCATTTAGAACTACGTATTTAGAGGTCATTTAGATCCACGTACTTAGAGGACATTTAGAACCAACAACTTAGAGGTCATTTAGAACTACATACTTAGAGGTCATTTATAACGACGTACTTAGAGGTCATTTAGAACCACATACTTAGAGGTCGTTTAGAACTACTTACTTAGGGGTCATTTAGAACCACGTACTCTGAGGTCATTAATTTAGAACCAAGTACTTAGAGGTCACTTAGAACCACATATATGAGGTCGTTTAGAATTACGTACTTAGAGGTCATTTAGAACTACGTACTTAGAGGTAATTTAGTACTACGTACTTAGGTGTCATTTAGAACTACTGATTTAGAGGTCATTTAGAACCAAGTACTTAGAGGTCATTTAGAACCACGTACTTAGAGGTCATTTAGAACCTCGTACTTAGAGGTCATTTAGAACCACGTACTTATAGGATAGTTAGAACCATGTAATTAGAGGTCAGTTAGAACTACGTTCTAAGAGGTCATTTAGAACCCTTGAACTTAGAGGTCATTCAGAACCACGTACCTAGAGGTCATTTAGAACCACGTACTTAGAGGTGATTTAGAACCACGTACTTAGAGGTTATTTAGCACTAAGTATATAAGGTCATTTAGAACCACGTACTTAGAGGACATTTAGAACCACGTACTTAGAAGTCATTAGAAGAACCCACGTACTTAGAGGTCATTTAGAACCACGTACTAAGAGGTCATATAGGACCACGTACTTAGAGGTCATTTAGAACTACGTACTTAGAGATCATTTAGAACTACGAACCTATAGGTCATTTAGAACCCACGTACTTAGAGGTCATTTAGTACCCACGTACTTAGAGGTCATATAGAACCTCGTACTTAGAGGTCATTTAAAACCACTTACTTAGATGTCATTTGGAAGTACGTACCTAGAGGTCATTTAGAACTACGTACTTAGGGGTCATTTAGAACTACTTACTTAGAGGTAATTTAGAAGCACGTACTTAGAGGTCATTTAGAACCACGTACTTAGAGGTCATTTAGAACTACGTAGCTAGAGGTCATTTAGGACCACGTACTTAGAGGTCTTTTAGAACCACTTACTTAGAGGTCATTTAGAACTACGTATATGAGGTCATTTAGAACCACGTACTTAGAGGACATTTAGAACGACGTACTTAGAGGGCATTTGAACTAAGTATTTAGAGGTCATTTAGAACCACGTACTTAGAGGTCATTTAGAACCACATACTTAGAGGTCATTTAGAACTACGTACTTAGAGGTCATTTAGAACTACGTACTTTAAGGTCATTTAAATCCACGTACTTAGAGGTCATTTAGAAGCACGTACATAGAGGTCATTTAGAACCACGTACTTAGAGGTCATCTAGAACAACGTACTTAGAGGTCATTTAGAACCACTTACTTAGATGTCATTTGGAAGTACGTACCTAGAGGTCATTTAGAACCACGTACTTAGAGGTCATTTAGAACCACGTACTTAGAGGTCATTTAGAACCCAGTACTTAGAGGTCATTTAGAACTACGTACTTAGAAGATATTTAGAACCACGTACTTAGATGTCATTTAGAACCAACTTTTTAGAGGTCATTTAGAACTACGTACTTAGAGGTCCTTTAGAACCACGTACATAGAGGTCATTTAGAACTACGTAGTTAGAGTTCATCTAGAACAACGTACTTAGAGGTCATTTAGAACCACTTTCTTAGATGTCATTTGGAAGTACGTACCTAGAGGTCATTTAGAAGCACGTACTTAGAGGTCATTTAGAACCACGTAGTTAGAGGTCATTTAGAACCACGTACTTAGAGGTCATTTAGAACTACGTATATGAGGTCATTTAGAACCACGTACTTAGAGGACATTTAGAACCACGTACTTTGGTGTCATTTAGAACTACTGACTTAGATGTCATTTAGAACCAAGTACTTAGAGGTCATTTAGAACCTCGTACTTAGAATTCAATTAGAACTACGAACTTAGGGGTCATTTAGAACTACGTACTTAGAGGTGTTATAGAACTACGTTCTTAGAGGTCATTTAGGACTTCGTACTTAGAGGTCATTTAGAACCACGTACTTAGAGGTCATTTAGAACCCAGTACTTAGAGGTCATTTAGAACTACGTACTTAGAGGTCATTTAGAACTACGTAGCTAGAGGTCATTTAGGACCACGTACTTAGAGGTCATTTAGAACCACTTACTTAGAGGTCATTTGGAACTACGTATCTAGAGGTATTTAAAACTACGTACTTAGACGTCATTTAGAACTACGTACTTAGAAGATATTTAGAACCACGTACTTAGAGGTCATTTAGAACCAACTATTTAGAGGTCATTTAGAACTACGTACTTAGATGTCATTTAGAACCACGTACTTAGAGGTCATTTAGAACCACGTACTGAGAGGTCATTTAGACCCACGTACTTAGAGGTCATTTAGAACCACTTACTTAGAAGTCATTTGGAAGTACGTACTTAGAGGTCATTTAGAACTACGTACTTAGGGGTCATTTAGAACCACTTACTTAGAGGTCATTTAGAAGCACGTACTTAGAGGTCATTTAGAACCACGTACTTAGAGGTCATTTAGAACTACGTATATGAGGTCATTTAGAACCACGTACTTAGAGGACATTTAGAACCACGTACTTAGAGGGCATTTGAACTAAGTATTTAGAGGTCATTTAGAACCACGTACTTAGAGGTCATTTAGAACCACATACTTAGAGGTCATTTAGAACTACGTACTTAGAGGTCATTTAGAACTACGTACTTTAAGGTAATTTAAATCCACGTACTTAGAGGTCATTTAGAAGCACGTACATAGAGGTCATTTAGAACCACGTACTTAGAGGTCATCTAGAACAACGTACTTAGAGGTCATTTAGAACCACTTACTTAGATGTCATTTGGAAGTACGTACCTAGAGGTCATTTAGAACCACGTACTTAGAGGTCATTTAGAACCACGTACTTAGAGGTCATTTAGAACCCAGTACTTAGAGGTCATTTAGAACTACGTACTTAGAAGATATTTAGAACCACGTACTTAGAGGTCATTTAGAACCAACTTTTTAGAGGTCATTTAGAACTACGTACTTAGAGGTCCTTTAGAACCACGTACATAGAGGTCATTTGGAACTACGTATCTAGAGGTATTTAGAACTACGTACTTAGACGTCATTTAGAACTACGTACTTAGAAGATATTTAGAACCACGTACTTAGAGGTCATTTAGAACCAACTATTTAGAGGTCATTTAGAACTACGTACTTAGATGTCATTTAGAACCACGTACTTAGAGGTCATTTAGAACCACGTACTGAGAGGTCATTTAGAAACACGTACTTAGAGGTCATTTAGAACCAACAACTTAGAGATCATTTAGAACTACGTACTTAGAGGTCATTTAGAACCACGTACTCAGATGTCATTTAGAGCTCACGTACCTAGAGGTCATATAGAACCACGTACATAGAGGTCATTTAGAACTACGTACTTAGAGGTCATTTAGAGCTACGTATTTAGAGGTCATTTAGAACCCACGTACTTAGAGGTCATTTAGAACTACGTATATGAGGTCTTTTAGAACCACGTACTTAGAGGACATTTAGAACCACGTACTTAGAGGTCATTTAGAACCAAGTACTTAGAGGTCATTTAGAACCAAGTACTTAGAGGTCATTTAGAACTACGTACTTAGAATATATTTAGAACCACGTACTTAGAGGTCATTTAGAACCAACTTTTTAGAGGTCATTTAGAACTACGTACTTAGAGGTCTTTTAGAACCACGTACATAGAGGTCATTTAGAACTACGTACTTAGAGGTCATTTAGAACTACGTATTTAGAGGTCATTTAGAACCACGTACTTAGAGGACATTTAGAACCAACAACTTAGAGGTCATTTAGAACTACATACTTAGAGGTCATTTATAACGACGTACTCAGAGGTCATTTAGAACCTACGTACTTAGAGGTCATTTAGAACCACGTACTTAGAGGTCATTTAGAACCACATACTTAGAGGTCGTTTAGAACTACTTACTTAGGGGTCATTTAGAACCACGTACTCTGAGGTCATTAATTTAGAACCAAGTACTTAGAGGTCACTTAGAACCACATATATGAGGTCGTTTAGAATTACGTACTTAGAGGTCATTTAGAACTACGTACTTAGAGGTAATTTAGTACTACGTACTTAGGTGTCATTTAGAACTACTGATTTAGAGGTCATTTAGAACCAAGTACTTAGAGGTCATTTAGAACCACGTACTTAGAGGTCATTTAGAACCAAGTACTTAGAGGTCATTTAGAACCACGTACTTATAGGATAGTTAGAACCATGTAATTAGAGGTCAGTTAGAACTACGTTCTAAGAGGTCATTTAGAACCCTTGAACTTAGAGGTCATTCAGAACCACGTACTTAGAGGTCATTTAGAACCACGTACTTAGAGGTGATTTAGAACCACGTACTTAGAAGTCATTAGAAGAACCCACGTACTTAGAGGTCATTTGGAACCACGTACTAAGAGGTCATATAGGACCATGTACTTAGAGGTCATTTAGAACTACGTACTTAGGAGTCATTTAGAACTACTTACTTAGAGGTCATTTAGAACCACATACTTAGAGGTCATTTAGAACTACGAACTTATGGGTCATTTAGAACCCACGTACTTAGAGGTCATTTAGTACCCACGTACTTAGAGGTCATATAGAACCTCGTACTTAGAGGTCATTTAAAACCACTTACTTAGATGTCATTTGGAAGTACGTACCTAGAGGTCATTTAGAACTAAGTACTTAGGGGTCATTTAGAACTACTTACTTAGAGGTCATTTAGAAGCACGTACTTAGAGGTCATTTAGAACCACGTACTTAGAGGTCATTTAGAACTACGTAGCTAGAGGTCATTTAGGACCACGTACTTAGAGGTCATTTAGAACCACTTACTTAGAGGTCATTTAGAACTACGTATATGAGGTCATTTAGAACCACGTACTTAGAGGACATTTAGAACCACGTACTTAGAGGGCATTTGAACTAAGTATTTAGAGGTCATTTAGAACCACGTACTTAGAGGTCATTTAGAACCACATACTTAGAGGTCATTTAGAACTACGTACTTAGAGGTCATTTAGAACTACGTACTTTAAGGTCATTTAAATCCACGTACTTAGAGGTCATTTAGAAGCACGTACATAGAGGTCATTTAGAACCACGTACTTAGAGGTCATCTAGAACAACGTACTTAGAGGTCATTTAGAACCACTAACTTAGATGTCATTTGGAAGTACGTACCTAGAGGTCATTTAGAACCACGTACTTAGAGGTCATTTAGAACCACGTACTTAGAGGTCATTTAGAACCCAGTACTTAGAGGTCATTTAGAACTACGTACTTAGAAGATATTTAGAACCACGTACTTAGAGGTCATTTAGAACCAACTTTTTAGAGGTCATTTAGAACTACGTACTTAGAGGTCCTTTAGAACCACGTACATAGAGGTCATTTAGAACTACGTACTTAGAGGTCATTTAGAACCACTTTCTTAGATGTCATTTGGAAGTACGTACCTAGAGGTCATTTAGAAGCACGTACTTAGAGGTCATTTAGAACCACGTAGTTATAGGTCATTTAGAACCACGTACTTAGAGGTCATTTAGAACTACGTATATGAGGTCATTTAGAACCACGTACTTAGAGGACATTTAGAACCACGTACTTTGGTGTCATTTAGAACTACTGACTTAGATGTCATTTAGAACCAAGTACTTAGAGGTCTTTTAGAACCTCGTACTTAGAGGTCAATTAGAACTACGAACTTAGGGGTCATTTAGAACTACGTACTTAGAGGTGTTATAGAACTACGTTCTTAGAGGTCATTTAGGACTTCGTACTTAGAGGTCATTTAGAAGTACGTACTTAAAGGTCATTTAGAACCACATACTTAGAGGTCATTTAGAACTACTTACTTAGATGTCATTTAGAACTACGTACCTAGAGGTCATTTAGGACCACGTACTTAGAGGTCATTTAGAACCACTTACTTAGAGGTCATTTGGAACTACGTATCTAGAGGTATTTAGAACTACGTACTTAGACGTCATTTAGAACTACGTACTTAGAAGATATTTAGAACCACGTACTTAGAGGTCATTTAGAACCAACTATTTAGTGGTCATTTAGAACTACGTACTTAGATGTCATTTAGAACCACGTACTTAGAGGTCATTTAGAACCACATACTTAGAGGTCATTTAGAACTACGTACTTAGAGGTCATTTAGAACTACGTACTTTAAGGTCATTTAAATCCACGTACTTAGAGGTCATTTAGAAGCACGTACATAGAGGTCATTTAGAACCACGTACTTAGAGGTCATCTAGAACAACGTACTTAGAGGTCATTTAGAACCACTTACTTAGATGTCATTTGGAAGTACGTACCTAGAGGTCATTTAGAACCACGTACTTAGAGGTCATTTAGAACCACGTACTTAGAGGTCATTTAGAACCCAGTACTTAGAGGTCATTTAGAACTACGTACTTAGAGGTCATTTAGAACTACGTATTTATAGGTCGTTTAGAACTACGAACTTAGGGGTCATTTAGAACCCACGTACTTAGAGGTCATTTAGAACCACGTAGTTAGAGGTCATCTAGAACAACGTACTTAGAGGTCATTTAGAACCACTTTCTTAGATGTCATTTGGAAGTACGTACCTAGAGGTCATTTAGAAGCACGTACTTAGAGGTCATTTAGAACCACGTAGTTAGAGGTCATTTAGAACCACGTACTTAGAGGTCATTTAGAACTACGTATATGAGGTCATTTAGAACCACGTACTTAGAGGACATTTAGAACCACGTACTTTGGTGTCATTTAGAACTACTGACTTAGATGTCATTTAGAACCAAGTACTTAGAGGTCATTTAGAACCTCGTACTTAGAGGTCAATTAGAACTACGAACTTAGGGGTCATTTAGAACTACGTACTTAGAGGTGTTATAGAACTACGTTCTTAGAGGTCATTTAGGACTTCGTACTTAGAGGTCATTTAGAACCACGTACTTAGAGGTCATTTAGAACCCAGTACTTAGAGGTCATTTAGAACTACGTACTTAGAGGTCATTTAGAACTACGTAGCTAGAGGTCATTTAGGACCACGTACTTAGAGGTCATTTAGAACCACTTACTTAGAGGTCATTTGGAACTACGTATCTAGAGGTATTTAAAACTACGTACTTAGACGTCATTTAGATCTACGTACTTAGAGGTCATTTAGAACTACGTATATTAGGTCTTTTAGAACCACGTACTTAGAGGACATTTAGAACCACGTACTTAGAGGTCATTTAGAACCACTTACTTAGAAGTCATTTGGAAGTACGTACTTAGAGGTCATTTAGAACTACGTACTTAGGGGTCATTTAGAACCACTTACTTAGAGGTCATTTAGAAGCACGTACTTAGAGGTCATTTAGAACCACGTAGTTAGAGGTCATTTAGAAACACGTACTTAAAGGTCATTTAGAACTACGTATATGAGGTCATTTAGAACCACGTACTTAGAGGACATTTAGAACCACGTACTTAGAGGGCATTTAAAATAAGTATTTAGAGGTCATTTAGAACCACGTACTTAGAGGTCATTTAGAACCACGTACTTAGAGGTCATTTAGAACTACGTACTTTAAGGTCATTTAAATCCACGTACTTATGGTCATTTAGAACTACGTACTTAGAGGTCATTTAGAAGCACGTACATAGAGGTCATTTAGAACCACGTACTTAGAGGTCATCTAGAACAACGTATTTAGAGGTCATTTAGAACCACTTACTTAGATGTCATTTGGAAGTACGTACCTAGAGGTCATTTAGAACCACGTACTTAGAGGTCATTTAGAACCACGTACTTAGAGGTCATTTAGAACCAACGAACTTAGAGGTCATTTAGAACCAAACACTTAGAGGTCGTTTAGAACTACGTACTTAGAGGTCATTTAGAACCCACGTACTTAGAGGTCATTTAGAAACCACGTTCTTAGAGGTTATTTAGAACCAACTTCTTAGAGGTCATTTAGAACCCACGTACTTAGAGGTAATTTAGAACCCACGTACTTAGAGGTCATTTAGAACTACGTACTTAGAGGTCATTTAGAACTACGTACTTAGAGGTCATTTAGTACTACGTACTTAGGGGTCATTTAGAACTACTTACTTAGAGGTCATTTAGAACCACGTACTTATAGGTCATTTAGAACCACGTAGCCTACTTAGAGGTCATTTAGAACCAACTATTTAGAGGTCATTTAGAACTACGTACTTAGATGTCATTTAGAACCACGTACTTAGAGGTCATTTAGAACCACGTACTGAGAGGTCATTTAGACCCACGTACTTAGAGGTCATTTAGAACCACTTACTTAGAAGTCATTTGGAAGTACGTACTTAGAGGTCATTTAGAACTACGTACTTAGGGGTCATTTAGAACTACTTAATTAGAGGTCATTTAGAAGCACGTACTTAGAGGTCATTTAGAACCACGTACTTAGAGGTCATTTAGAACTACGTATATGAGGTCATTTAGAACCACGTACTTAGAGGACATTTAGAACCACGTACTTAGAGGGCATTTGAACTAAGTATTTAGAGGTCATTTAGAACCACGTACTTAGAGGTCATTTAGAACCACATACTTAGAGGTCATTTAGAACTACGTACTTAGAGGTCATTTAGAACTACGTACTTTAAGGTCATTTAAATCCACGTACTTAGAGGTCATTTAGAAGCACGTACATAGAGGTCATTTAGAACCACGTACTTAGAGGTCATCTAGAACAACGTACTTAGAGGTCATTTAGAACCACTTACTTAGATGTCATTTGGAAGTACGTACCTAGAGGTCATTTAGAACCACGTACTTAGAGGTCATTTAGAACCACGTACTTAGAGGTCATTTAGAACCCAGTACTTAGAGGTCATTTAGAACTACGTACTTAGAAGATATTTAGAACCACGTACTTAGAGGTCATTTAGAACCAACTTTTTAGAGGTCATTTAGAACTACGTACTTAGAGGTCCTTTAGAACCACGTATATAGAGGTAATTTAGAACTACGTACTTAGAGGTCATTTAGAACTACGTATTTATAGGTCGTTTAGAACTACGAACTTAGGAGTCATTTAGAACCCACGTACTTAGAGGTCATTTAAAACCACGTAGTTAGAGGTCATCTAGAACAACGTACTTAGAGGTCATTTAGAACCACTTTCTTAGATGTCATTTGGAAGTACGTACCTAGAGGTCATTTAGAAGCACGTACTTAGAGGTCATTTAGAACCACGTAGTTAGAGGTCATTTAGAACCACGTACTTAGACGTCATTTAGAACTACGTATATGAGGTCATTTAGAACCACGTACTTAGAGGACATTTAGAACCACGTACTTTGGTGTCATTTAGAACTACTGACTTAGATGTCATTTAGAACCAAGTACTTAGAGGTCATTTAGAACCTCGTACTTAGAGGTCAATTAGAACTACGAACTTAGGGGTCATTTAGAACTACGTACTTAGAGGTGTTATAGAACTACGTTCTTAGAGGTCATTTAGGACTTCGTACTTAGAGGTCATTTAGAACTACGTACCTAGAGGTCATTTAGGACCACGTACTTAGAGGTCATTTAGAACCACTTACTTAGAGGTCATTTGGAACTACGTATCTAGAGGTATTTAGAACTACGTACTTAGACGTCATTTAGAACTACGTACTTAGAAGATATTTAGAACCACGTACTTAGAGGTCATTTAGAACCAACTATTTAGAGGTCATTTAGAACTACGTACTTAGATGTCATTTAGAACCACATACTTAGAGGTCATTTAGAACCACGTAGTGAGAGGTCATTTAGAAACACGTACTTAGAGGTCATTTAGAACCAACAACTTAGAGATCATTTAGAACTACGTACTTAGAGGTCATTTAGAAGCACGTACTCAGATGTCATTTAGAGCCCACGTACCTAGAGGTCATATAGAACCACGTACATAGAGGTCATTTAGAACTACGTACTTAGAGGTCATTTAGAGCTAGGTATTTAGAGGTCATTTAGAACCCACGTACTTAGAGGTCATTTAGAACTACGTATATGAGGTCTTTTAGAACCACGTACTTAGAGGACATTTAGAACCACGTACTTAGAGGTCATTTAGAACCAAGTACTTAGAGGTACTTTAGAACCAAGTACTTAGAGGTCATTTAGAACTACGTATTTAGAAGATATTTAGAACCACGTACTTAGAGGTCATTTAGAACCAACTTTTTAGAGGTCATTTAGAACTACGTACTTAGAGGTCTTTTAGAACCACGTACATAGAGGTCATTTAGAACTACGTACTTAGAGGTCATTTAGAACTACGTATATGAGGTCATTTAGAACCACGTACTTAGAGGACATTTAGAACCACGTACTTAGAGGGCATTTGAACTAAGTATTTAGAGGTCATTTAGAACCACGTACTTAGAGGTCATTTAGAACCACATACTTAGAGGTCATTTAGAACTACGTACTTAGAGGTCATTTAGAACTACGTACTTTAAGGTCATTTAAATCAACAACTTAGAGGTCATTTAGAAGCACGTACATAGAGGTCATTTAGAACCACGTACTTAGAGGTCATCTAGAACAACGTACTTAGAGGTCATTTAGAACCACTTACTTAGATGTCATTTGGAAGTACGTACCTAGAGGTCATTTAGAACCACGTACTTAGAGGTCATTTAGAACCACGTACTTAGAGGTCATTTAGAACCCAGTACTTAGAGGTCATTTAGAACTACGTACTTAGAAGATATTTAGAACCACGTACTTAGAGGTCATTTAGAACCAACTTTTTAGAGGTCATTTAGAACTACGTACTTAGAGGTCCTTTAGAACCACGTACATAGAGGTCATTTAGAACTACGTACTTAGAGGTCATTTAGAATACGTATTTATAGGTCGTTTAGAACTACGAACTTAGGGGTCATTTAGAACCCACGTACTTAGAGGTCATTTAAAACCACGTAGTTAAAGGTCATCTAGAACAACGTACTTAGAGGTCATTTAGAACCACTTTCTTAGATGTCATTTGGAAGTACGTACCTAGAGGTCATTTAGAAGCACGTACTTAGAGGTCATTTAGAACCACGTAGTTAGAGGTCATTTAGAACCACGTACTTAGACGTCATTTAGAACTACGTATATGAGGTCATTTAGAACCACGTACTTAGAGGACATTTAGAACCACGTAGTTAGAGGTCATTTAGAACTACGTACTTAGAGGTCATTTAGAACTACGTATATGAGGTCATTTAGAACCACGTACTTAGAGGACATTTAGAACCACGTACTTTGGTGTCATTTAGAACTACTGACTTAGATGTCATTTAGAACCAAGTACTTAGAGGTCATTTAGAACCACGTACTGAGAGGTCATTTAGAACCAACTATTTAGAGGTCATTTAGAACTACGTACTTAGATGTCGTTTAGAACCACGTACTTAGAGGTCATTTAGAACCACGTACTGAGAGGTCATTTAGAAACACGTACTTAGAGGTCATTTAGAACCAACAACTTAGAGATCATTTAGAACTACGTACTTAGAGGTCATTTAGAAGCACGTACTCAGATGTCATTTAGAGCCCACGTACCTAGAGGTCATATAGAACCACGTACATAGAGGTCATTTAGAACTACGTACTTAGAGGTCATTTAGAGCTACGTATTTAGAGGTCATTTAGAACCCACGTACTTAGAGGTCATTTAGAACTACGTATATGAGGTCTTTTAGAACCACGTACTTAGAGGACATTTAGAACCACGTACTTAGAGGTCATTTAGAACCAAGTACTTAGAGGTCATTTAGAACCAAGTACTTAGAGGTCATTTAGAACTACGTACTTAGAAGATATTTAGAACCACGTACTTAGAGGTCATTTAGAACCAACTTTTTAGAGGTCATTTAGAACTACGTACTTAGAGGTCTTTTAGAACCACGTACATAGAGGTCATTTAGAACTACGTACTTAGAGGTCATTTAGAACTACGTATTTAGAGGTCTTTTAGAACCACGTACTTAGAGGACATTTAGAACCAACAACTTAGAGGTCATTTAGAACTACATACTTAGAGGTCATTTATAACGACGTACTCAGAGGTCATTTAGAACCTACGTACTTAGAGGTCATTTAGAACCACGTACTTAGAGGTCGTTTAGAACTACTTACTTAGGGGTCATTTAGAACCACGTACTCTGAGGTCATTAATTTAGAACCAAGTACTTAGAGGTCACTTAGAACCACATATATGAGGTCGTTTAGAATTACGTACTTAGAGGTCATTTAGAACTACGTACTTAGGAGTCATTTAGAACTACTTACTTAGAGGTCATTTAGAACCACATACTTAGAGGTCATTTAGAACCACGAACTTATGGGTCATTTAGAACCCACGTACTTAGAGGTCATTTAGTACCCACGTACTTAGAGGTCATATAGAACCTCGTACTTAGAGGTCATTTAAAACCACTTACTTAGATGTCATTTGGAAGTACGTACCTAGAGGTCATTTAGACCTACGTACTTAGGGGTCATTTAGAACTACTTACTTAGAGGTCATTTAGAAGCACGTACTTAGAGGTCATTTAGAACCACGTACTTAGAGGTCATTTAGAACTACGTAGCTAGAGGTCATTTAGGACCACGTACTTAGAGGTCATTTAGACCACTTACTTAGAGGTCATTTAGAACTACGTATATGAGGTCATTTAGAACCACGTACTTAGAGGACATTTAGAACCACGTACTTAGAGGGCATTTGAACCAAGTATTTAGAGGTCATTTAGAACCACGTACTTAGAGGTCATTTAGAACCACATACTTAGAGGTCATTTAGAACTACGTACTTAGAGGTCATTTAGAATTACGTACTTTAAGGTCATTTAA
Organism: Aphrophora alni; assembly: GCA_963513935.1. Taxonomy (NCBI): domain Eukaryota; kingdom Metazoa; phylum Arthropoda; class Insecta; order Hemiptera; family Aphrophoridae; genus Aphrophora; species Aphrophora alni. Next base: position 1,976,382 of record CAUPSG010000858.1, on the reverse strand, counting down.
ATCCACGTACTTAGAGGTCATTTAGAAGCACGTACATAGAGGTCATTTAGAACCACGTACTTAGAGGTCATCTAGAACAACGTACTTAGAGGTCATTTAGAACCACTTACTTAGATGTCATTTGGAAGTACGTACCTAGAGGTCATTTAGAACCACGTACTTAGAGGTCATTTAGAACCACGTACTTAGAGGTCATTTAGAACCCAGTACTTAGAGGTCATTTAGAACTACGAACTTAGACGATATTTAGAACCACGTACTTAGAGGTCATTTAGAACCAACTTTTTAGAGGTCATTTAGAACTACGTACTTTGAGGTCCTTTAGAACCACGTACATAGAGGTCATTTAGAACTACGTACTTAGAGGTCATTTAGAACTACGTATTTATAGGTCGTTTAGAACTACGAACTTAGGGGTCATTTAGAACCCACGTACTTAGAGGTCATTTAGAACCACGTAGTTAGAGGTCATCTAGAACAACGTACTTAGAGGTCATTTAGAACCACTTTCTTAGATGTCATTTGGAAGTACGTACCTAGAGGTCATTTGGAAGCACGTACTTAGAGGTCATTTAGAACCACGTAGTTAGAGGTCATTTAGAACCACGTACTTAGAGGTCATTTAGAACTACGTTTATGAGGTCATTTAGAACCACGTACTTAGAGGACATTTAGAACCACGTACTTTGGTGTCATTTAGAACTACTGACTTAGATGTCATTTAGAACCAAGTACTTAGAGGTCATTTAGAACCTCGTACTTAGAGGTCAATTAGAACTACGAACTTAGGGGTCATTTAGAACTACGTACTTAGAGGTGTTATAGAACTACGTTCTTAGAGGTCATTTAGGACTTCGTACTTAGAGGTCATTTAGAACTACGTACTTAGAGGTAATTTAGAACCACATACTTAGAGGTCATTTAGAACTACTTACTTAGAGGTCATTTAGAACTACGTACCTAGAGGTCATTTAGGACCACGTACTTAGAGGTCATTTAGAACCACTTACTTAGAGGTCATTTGGAACTACGTATCTAGAGGTATTTAGAACTACGTACTTAGACGTCATTTAGAACTACGTACTTAGAAGATATTTAGAACCACGTACTTAGAGGTCATTTAGAACCAACTATTTAGAGGTCATTTAGAACTACGTACTTAGATGTCATTTAGAACCACGTACTTATGGGTCATTTAGAACCTCGTACTGAGAGGTCATTTAGAAACACGTACTTAGAGGTCATTTAGAACCAACAACTTAGAGATCATTTAGAACTACGTACTTGGAGGTCATTTAGAACCACGTACTCAGATGTCATTTAGAGCCCACGTACCTAGAGGTCATATAGAACCACGTACATAGAGGTCATTTAGAACTACGTACTTAGAGGTCATTTAGAGCTACGTATTTAGAGGTCATTTAGAACCCACGTACTTAGAGGTCATTTAGAACTACGTATATGATGTCTTTTAGAACCACGTACTTAGAGGACATTTAGAACCACGTACTTAGAGGTCATTTAGAACCACTTACTTAGAAGTCATTTGGAAGTACGTACTTAGAGGTCATTTAGAACTACGTACTTAGGGGTCATTTAGAACTACTTACTTAGAGGTTATTTAGCACTACGTATATAAGGTCATTTAGAACCACGTACTTAGAGGACATTTTGAACCACGTACTTAGAAGTCATTTAGAAGAACCCACGTACTTAGAGGTCATTTAGAACCACGTACTAAGAGATCATATTGAACCACGTACTTAGAGGTCATTTAGAACCACTTACTTAGAGGTCATTTAGAACCACTTACTTAGAGGTCATTTAGAAATACTTACTTTGAGGTCATTTAGAACTACGTACCTAGAGGTCATTTTGGACCACGTACTTAGAGGTCATTTAGAACCACTTACTTAGATGTCATTTGAAAGTACGTACCTAGAGTTCATTTAGAACTACGTACTTAGGGGTCATTTAGAACTACTTACTTAGAGGTCATTTAGAAGCACGTACTTAGAGGTCATTTATAACCACGTACTTAGAGGTCATTTAGAACCACGTTTTTAGAGGTTATTTAGCACTACGTATATAAAGTCATTTAGAACCCCGTACTTAGAGGACATTTTGAACCACGTACTTAGAAGTCATTTAGAAGAACCCACGTACTTAGAGGTCATTTAGAACCACGTACTAAGAGATCATATAGAACCACGTACTTAGAGGTCATTTAGAACCACATACTTAGAGGTCATTTAGAAACACTTACTTTGAGGTCATTTAGAACTACGTACCTAGAGGTCAATTAGAACTACGTACTTAGAGGTCATTTAGAACTACGTACTTAGAGGTAATATAGAACTACGTTCTTAGAGGTCATTTAGAACCACATACTTAGAGGTCATTTGGAAGTACGTACCTAGAGGTCATTTAGAACCACGTACTTAGAGGTCATTTAGAACCACGTACTTAGAGGTCATTTAGAACCAACGTACTTAGAGGTCATTTAGAACCAAACACTTAGAGGTCGTTTAGAACTACGTACTTAGAGGTCATTTAGAACCCACGTACTTAGAGGTCATTTAGAAACCACGTTCTTAGAGGTTATTTAGAACCAACTTCTTAGAGGTCATTTAGAACCCACGTACTTAGAGGTAATTTAGAACCCACGTACTTAGAGGTCATTTAGAACTACGTACTTAGAGGTCATTTAGAACTACGTACTTAGAGGTCATTTAGTACTACGTACTTAGGGGTCATTTAGAACTACTTACTTAGAGGTCATTTAGAACCACGTACTTATAGGTCATTTAGAACCACGTAGCCTACTTAGAGGTCATTTAGAACCAACTATTTAGAGGTCATTTAGAACTACGTACTTAGATGTCATTTAGAACCACGTACTTAGAGGTCATTTAGAACCACGTACTGAGAGGTCATTTAGACCCACGTACTTAGAGGTCATTTAGAACCACTTACTTAGAAGTCATTTGGAAGTACGTACTTAGAGGTCATTTAGAACTACGTACTTAGGGGTCATTTAGAACTACTTAATTAGAGGTCATTTAGAAGCACGTACTTAGAGGTCATTTAGAACCACGTACTTAGAGGTCATTTAGAACTACGTATATGAGGTCATTTAGAACCACGTACTTAGAGGACATTTAGAACCACGTACTTAGAGGGCATTTGAACTAAGTATTTAGAGGTCATTTAGAACCACGTACTTAGAGGTCATTTAGAACCACATACTTAGAGGTCATTTAGAACTACGTACTTAGAGGTCATTTAGAACTACGTACTTTAAGGTCATTTAAATCCACGTACTTAGAGGTCATTTAGAAGCACGTACATAGAGGTCATTTAGAACCACGTACTTAGAGGTCATCTAGAACAACGTACTTAGAGGTCATTTAGAACCACTTACTTAGATGTCATTTGGAAGTACGTACCTAGAGGTCATTTAGAACCACGTACTTAGGGGTCATTTAGAACCACGTACTTAGAGGTCATTTAGAACCCAGTACTTAGAGGTCATTTAGAACTACGTACTTAGAAGATATTTAGAACCACGTACTTAGAGGTCATTTAGAACCAACTTTTTAGAGGTCATTTAGAACTACGTACTTAGAGGTCCTTTAGAACCACGTACATAGAGGTCATTTAGAACTACGTACTTAGAGGTCATTTAGAACTACGTATTTATAGGTCGTTTAGAACTACGAACTTAGGGGTCATTTAGAACCCACGTACTTAGAGGTCATTTAAAACCACGTAGTTAGAGGTCATCTAGAACAACGTACTTAGAGGTCATTTAGAACCACTTTCTTAGATGTCATTTGGAAGTACGTACCTAGAGGTCATTTAGAAGCACGTACTTAGAGGTCATTTAGAACCACGTAGTTAGAGGTCATTTAGAACCACGTACTTAGACGTCATTTAGAACTACGTATATGAGGTCATTTAGAACCACGTACTTAGAGGACATTTAGAACCACGTACTTTGGTGTCATTTAGAACTACTGACTTAGATGTCATTTAGAACCAAGTACTTAGAGGTCATTTAGAACCTCGTACTTAGAGGTCAATTAGAACTACGAACTTAGGAGTCATTTAGAACTACGTACTTAGAGGTGTTATAGAACTACGTTCTTAGAGGTCATTTAGGACTTCGTACTTAGAGGTCATTTAGAACTACGTACCTAGAGGTCATTTAGGACCACGTACTTAGAGGTCATTTAGAACCACTTACTTAGAGGTCATTTGGAACTACGTATCTAGAGGTATTTAGAACTACGTACTTAGACGTCATTTAGAACTACGTACTTAGAAGATATTTAGAACCACGTACTTAGAGGTCATTTAGAACCAACTATTTAGAGGTCATTTAGAACTACGTACTTAGATGTCATTTAGAACCACATACTTAGAGGTCATTTAGAACCACGTAGTGAGAGGTCATTTAGAAACACGTACTTAGAGGTCATTTAGAACCAACAACTTAGAGATCATTTAGAACTACGTACTTAGAGGTCATTTAGAAGCACGTACTCAGATGTCATTTAGAGCCCACGTACCTAGAGGTCATATAGAACCACGTACATAGAGGTCATTTAGAACTACGTACTTAGAGGTCATTTAGAGCTAGGTATTTAGAGGTCATTTAGAACCCACGTACTTAGAGGTCATTTAGAACTACGTATATGAGGTCTTTTAGAACCACGTACTTAGAGGACATTTAGAACCACGTACTTAGAGGTCATTTAGAACCAAGTACTTAGAGGTACTTTAGAACCAAGTACTTAGAGGTCATTTAGAACTACGTATTTAGAAGATATTTAGAACCACGTACTTAGAGGTCATTTAGAACCAACTTTTTAGAGGTCATTTAGAACTACGTACTTAGAGGTCTTTTAGAACCACGTACATAGAGGTCATTTAGAACTACGTACTTAGAGGTCATTTAGAACTACGTATATGAGGTCATTTAGAACCACGTACTTAGAGGACATTTAGAACCACGTACTTAGAGGGCATTTGAACTAAGTATTTAGAGGTCATTTAGAACCACGTACTTAGAGGTCATTTAGAACCACATACTTAGAGGTCATTTAGAACTACGTACTTAGAGGTCATTTAGAACTACGTACTTTAAGGTCATTTAAATCAACAACTTAGAGGTCATTTAGAAGCACGTACATAGAGGTCATTTAGAACCACGTACTTAGAGGTCATCTAGAACAACGTACTTAGAGGTCATTTAGAACCACTTACTTAGATGTCATTTGGAAGTACGTACCTAGAGGTCATTTAGAACCACGTACTTAGAGGTCATTTAGAACCACGTACTTAGAGGTCATTTAGAACCCAGTACTTAGAGGTCATTTAGAACTACGTACTTAGAAGATATTTAGAACCACGTACTTAGAGGTCATTTAGAACCAACTTTTTAGAGGTCATTTAGAACTACGTACTTAGAGGTCCTTTAGAACCACGTACATAGAGGTCATTTAGAACTACGTACTTAGAGGTCATTTAGAATACGTATTTATAGGTCGTTTAGAACTACGAACTTAGGGGTCATTTAGAACCCACGTACTTAGAGGTCATTTAAAACCACGTAGTTAAAGGTCATCTAGAACAACGTACTTAGAGGTCATTTAGAACCACTTTCTTAGATGTCATTTGGAAGTACGTACCTAGAGGTCATTTAGAAGCACGTACTTAGAGGTCATTTAGAACCACGTAGTTAGAGGTCATTTAGAACCACGTACTTAGAGGTCCTTTAGAACCACGTACATAGAGGTCATTTAGAACTACGTACTTAGAGGTCATTTAGAACTACGTATTTATAGGTCGTTTAGAACTACGAACTTAGGGGTCATTTAGAACCCACGTACTTAGAGGTCATTTAAAACCACGTAGTTAGAGGTCATCTAGAACAACGTACTTAGAGGTCATTTAGAACCACTTTCTTAGATGTCATTTGGAAGTACGTACCTAGAGGTCATTTAGAAGCACGTACTTAGAGGTCATTTAGAACCACGTAGTTAGAGGTCATTTAGAACCACGTACTTAGACGTCATTTAGAACTACGTATATGAGGTCATTTTAAACCACGTACTTAGAGGACATTTAGAACCACGTAGTTAGAGTTCATTTAGAACTACGTACTTAGAGGTCATTTAGAACTACGTATATGAGGTCAGTTAGAACCACGTACTTAGAGGACATTTAGAACCACGTACTTTGGTGTCATTTAGAACTACTGACTTAGATGTCATTTAGAACCAAGTACTTAGAGGTCATTTAGAACCACGTACTGAGAGGTCATTTAGAACCAACTATTTAGAGGTCATTTAGAACTACGTACTTAGATGTCGTTTAGAACCACGTACTTAGAGGTCATTTAGAACCACGTACTGAGAGGTCATTTAGAAACACGTACTTAGAGGTCATTTAGAACCAACAACTTAGAGATCATTTAGAACTACGTACTTAGAGGTCATTTAGAAGCACGTACTCAGATGTCATTTAGAGCCCACGTACCTAGAAATCATATAGAACCACGTACATAGAGGTCATTTAGAACTACGTACTTAGAGGTCATTTAGAGCTACGTATTTAGAGGTCATTTAGAACCCACGTACTTAGAGGTCATTTAGAACTACGTATATGAGGTCTTTTAGAACCACGTACTTAGAGGACATTTAGAACCCCGTACTTAGAGGTCATTTAGAACCAAGTACTTAGAGGTCATTTAGAACCAAGTACTTAGAGGTCATTTAGAACTACGTACTTAGAAGATATTTAGAACCACGTACTTAGAGGTCATTTAGAACCAACTTTTTAGAGGTCATTTAGAACTACGAACTTAGAGGTCTTTTAGAACCACGTACATAGAGGTCATTTAGAACTACGTACTTAGAGGTCATTTAGAACTACGTATTTAGAGGTCTTTTAGAACCACGTACTTAGAGGACATTTAGAACCAACAACTTAGAGGTCATTTAGAACTACATACTTAGAGGTCATTTATAACGACGTACTCAGAGGTCATTTAGAACCTACGTACTTAGAGGTCATTTAGAACCACGTACTTAGAGGTCGTTTAGAACTACTTGCTTAGGGGTCATTTAGAACCACGTACTCTGAGGTCATTAATTTAGAACCAAGTACTTAGAGGTCACTTAGAACCACATATATGAGGTCGTTTAGAATTACGTACTTAGAGGTCATTTAGAACTACGTACTTAGGAGTCATTTAGAACTACTTACTTAGAGGTCATTTAGAACCACATACTTAGAGGTCATTTAGAACCACGAACTTATGGGTCATTTAGAACCCACGTACTTAGAGGTCATTTAGTACCCACGTACTTAGAGGTCATATAGAACCTCGTACTTAGAGGTCATTTAAAACCACTTACTTAGATGTCATTTGGAAGTACGTACCTAGAGGTCATTTAGACCTACGTACTTAGGGGTCATTTAGAACTACTTACTTAGAGGTCATTTAGAAGCACGTACTTAGAGGTCATTTAGAACCACGTACTTAGAGGTCATTTAGAACTACGTAGCTAGAGGTCATTTAGGACCACGTACTTAGAGGTCATTTAGAACCACTTACTTAGAGGTCATTTAGAACTACGTATATGAGGTCATTTAGAACCACGTACTTAGAGGACATTTAGAACCACGTACTTAGAGGGCATTTGAACCAAGTATTTAGAGGTCATTTAGAACCACGTACTTAGAGGTCATTTAGAACCACATACTTAGAGGTCATTTAGAACTACGTACTTAGAGGTCATTTAGAACTACGTACTTTAAGGTCATTTAAATCCACGTACTTAGAGGTCATTTAGAAGCACGTACATAGAGGTCATTTAGAACCACGTACTTAGAGGTCATCTAGAACAACGTACTTAGAGGTCATTTAGAACCACTTACTTAGATGTCATTTGGAAGTACGTACCTAGAGGTCATTTAGAACCACGTACTTAGAGGTCATTTAGAACCACGTACTTAGAGGTCATTTAGAACCCAGTACTTAGAGGTCATTTAGAACTACGAACTTAGACGATATTTAGAACCACGTACTTAGAGGTCATTTAGAACCAACTTTTTAGAGGTCATTTAGAACTACGTACTTAGAGGTCCTTTAGAACCACGTACATAGAGGTCATTTAGAACTACGTACTTAGAGGTCATTTAGAACTACGTATTTATAGGTCGTTTAGAACTACGAACTTAGGGGTCATTTAGAACCCACGTACTTAGAGGTCATTTAGAACCACGTAGTTAGAGGTCATCTAGAACAACGTACTTAGAGGTCATTTAGAACCACTTTCTTAGATGTCATTTGGAAGTACGTACCTAGAGGTCATTTGGAAGCACGTACTTAGAGGTCATTTAGAACTACGTAGTTAGAGGTTATTTAGAACCACGTACTTAGAGGTCATTTAGAACTACGTTTATGAGGTCATTTAGAACCACGTACTTAGAGGACATTTAGAACCACGTACTTTGGTGTCATTTAGAACTACTGACTTAGATGTCATTTAGAACCAAGTACTTAGAGGTCATTTAGAACCTCGTACTTAGAGGTCAATTAGAACTACGAACTTAGGGGTCATTTAGAACTACGTACTTAGAGGTGTTATAGAACTACGTTCTTAGAGGTCATTTAGGACTTCGTACTTAGAGGTCATTTAGAACTACGTACTTAGAGGTAATTTAGAACCACATACTTAGAGGTCATTTAGAACTACTTACTTAGAGGTCATTTAGAACTACGTACCTAGAGGTCATTTAGGACCACGTACTTAGAGGTCATTTAGAACCACTTACTTAGAGGTCATTTGGAACTACGTATCTAGAGGTATTTAGAACTACGTACTTAGACGTCATTTAGAACTACGTACTTAGAAGATATTTAGAACCACGTACTTAGAGGTCATTTAGAACCAACTATTTAGAGGTCATTTAGAACTACGTACTTAGATGTCATTTAGAACCACGTACTTATGGGTCATTTAGAACCTCGTACTAAGAGGTCATTTAGAAACACGTACTTAGAGGTCATTTAGAACCAACAACTTAGAGATCATTTAGAACTACGTACTTGGAGGTCATTTAGAACCACGTACTCAGATGTCATTTAGAGCCCACGTACCTAGAGGTCATATAGAACCACGTACATAGAGGTCATTTAGAACTACGTACTTAGAGGTCATTTAGAGCTACGTATTTAGAGGTCATTTAGAACCCACGTACTTAGAGGTCATTTAGAACTACGTATATGATGTCTTTTAGAACCACGTACTTAGAGGACATTTAGAACCACGTACTTAGAGGTCATTTAGAACCACTTACTTAGAAGTCATTTGGAAGTACGTACTTAGAGGTCATTTAGAACTACGTACTTAGGGGTCATTTAGAACTACTTACTTAGAGGTTATTTAGCACTACGTATATAAGGTCATTTAGAACCACGTACTTAGAGGACATTTTGAACCACGTACTTAGAAGTCATTTAGAAGAACCCACGTACTTAGAGGTCATTTAGAACCACGTACTAAGAGATCATATTGAACCACGTACTTAGAGGTCATTTAGAACCACTTACTTAGAGGTCATTTAGAACCACTTACTTAGAGGTCATTTAGAAATACTTACTTTGAGGTCATTTAGAACTACGTACCTAGAGGTCATTTTGGACCACGTACTTAGAGGTCATTTAGAACCACTTACTTAGATGTCATTTGAAAGTACGTACCTAGAGTTCATTTAGAACTACGTACTTAGGGGTCATTTAGAACTACTTACTTAGAGGTCATTTAGAAGCACGTACTTAGAGGTCATTTATAACCACGTACTTAGAGGTCATTTAGAACCACGTTTTTAGAGGTTATTTAGCACTACGTATATAAAGTCATTTAGAACCCCGTACTTAGAGGACATTTTGAACCACGTACTTAGAAGTCATTTAGAAGAACCCACGTACTTAGAGGTCATTTAGAACCACGTACTAAGAGATCATATAGAACCACGTACTTAGAGGTCATTTAGAACCACATACTTAGAGGTCATTTAGAAACACTTACTTTGAGGTCATTTAGAACTACGTACCTAGAGGTCAATTAGAACTACGTACTTAGAGGTCATTTAGAACTACGTACTTAGAGGTAATATAGAACTACGTTCTTAGAGGTCATTTAGAACCACATACTTAGAGGTCATTTAGAACTACTTACTTAGAGGTCATTTAAAACTACGTACCTAGAGGTCATTTAGGACTACGTACTTAGAGGTCATTTAGAACTACTTACTTAGAGGACATTTGTAACTACGTATCTAGAGGTATTTAGAACTACGTACTTAGACGTCATTTAGAACTACGTACTTAGAAGATATTTAGAACCACGTACTTAGAGGTCATTTAGAACCAACTATTTAGAGGTCATTTAGAACTACGTACTTAGATGTCATTTAGAACCACGTACTTAGAGGTCATTTAGAACCACGTACTGAGAGGTCATTTAGAACCACGTACTTAGAGGTCATTTAGAACCAACAACTTAGAGGTCATTTAGAACTACGTACTTAGAGATCATTTAGAACCACGTACTCAGATGTCATTTAGAGCCCACGTACTTAGAGGTCATATAGAACCACGTACATAGAGGTCATTTAGAACTACGTACTTAGAGGTCATTTAGAGCTACGTATTTAGAGGTCATTTAGAACTACGAACTTAGGGGTCATTTAGAACCCACGTACTTAGAGGTCATTTAGAACTACGTATATGAGGTCTTTTAGAACCACGTACTTAGAGGACATTTAGAACCACGTACTTAGAGGTCATTTAGAACCACTTACTTAGAGTCATTTGGTAGTACGTACCTAGAGGTCATTTAGAACTACATACTTAGGGGTCATTTAGAACTACTTACTTAGAGGTCATTTAGAAGCACGTACTTAGAGGTCATTTAGAACCACGTAGTTAGAGGTCATTTAGAACCACGTACTTAGAGGTCATTCAGAACTACGTATATGAGGTCATTTAGAACCACGTACTTAGAGGACATTTAGAACCACGTACTTAGAGGGCATTTGAACGAAGTATTTAGAGGTCATTTAGAACCACGTACCTAGAGGTCATATAGAACCACGTACATAGAGGTCATTTAGAACTACGTACTTAGAGGTCATTTAGAGCTACGTATTTAGAGGTCATTTAGAACCCACGTACTTAGAGGTCATTTAGAACTACGTATATGATGTCTTTTAGAACCACGTACTTAGAGGACATTTAGAACCACGTACTTAGAGGTCATTTAGAACCACTTACTTAGAAGTCATTTGGAAGTACGTACTTAGAGGTCATTTAGAACTACGTACTTAGGGGTCATTTAGAACTACTTACTTAGAGGTTATTTAGCACTACGTATATAAGGTCATTTAGAACCACGTACTTAGAGGACCTTTTGAACCACGTACTTAGAAGTCATTTAGAAGAACCCACGTACTTAGAGGTCATTTAGAACCACGTACTAAGAGATCATATTGAACCACGTACTTAGAGGTCATTTAGAACCACTTACTTAGAGGTCATTTAGAACCACTTACTTAGAGGTCATTTAGAAATACTTACTTTGAGGTCATTTAGAACTACGTACCTAGAGGTCATTTTGGACCACGTACTTAGAGGTCATTTAGAACCACTTACTTAGATGTCATTTGAAAGTACGTACCTAGAGTTCATTTAGAACTACGTACTTAGGGGTCATTTAGAACTACTTACTTAGAGGTCATTTAGAAGCACGTACTTAGAGGTCATTTATAACCACGTACTTAGAGGTCATTTAGAACCACGTTTTTAGAGGTTATTTAGCACTACGTATATAAAGTCATTTAGAACCCCGTACTTAGAGGACATTTTGAACCACGTACTTAGAAGTCATTTAGAAGAACCCACGTACTTAGAGGTCATTTAGAACCACGTACTAAGAGATCATATAGAACCACGTACTTAGAGGTCATTTAGAACCACATACTTAGAGGTCATTTAGAAACACTTACTTTGAGGTCATTTAGAACTACGTACCTAGAGGTCAATTAGAACTACGTACTTAGAGGTCATTTAGAACTACGTACTTAGAGGTAATATAGAACTACGTTCTTAGAGGTCATTTAGAACCACATACTTAGAGGTCATTTAGAACTACTTACTTAGAGGTCATTTAAAACTACGTACCTAGAGGTCATTTAGGACTACGTACTTAGAGGTCATTTAGAACTACTTACTTAGAGGACATTTGTAACTACGTATCTAGAGGTATTTAGAACTCCGTACTTAGACGTCATTTAGAACTACGTACTTAGAAGATATTTAGAACCACGTACTAGAGGTCATTTAGAACCAACTATTTAGAGGTCATTTAGAACTACGTACTTAGATGTCATTTAGAACCACGTACTTAGAGGTCATTTAGAACCACGTACTGAGAGGTCATTTAGAACCACGTACTTAGAGGTCATTTAGAACCAACAACTTAGAGGTCATTTAGAACTACGTACTTAGAGATCATTTAGAACCACGTACTCAGATGTCATTTAGAGCCCACGTACTTAGAGGTCATATAGAACCACGTACATAGAGGTCATTTAGAACTACGTACTTAGAGGTCATTTAGAGCTACGTATTTAGAGGTCATTTAGAACTACGAACTTAGGGGTCATTTAGAACCCACGTACTTAGAGGTCATTTAGAACTACGTATATGAGGTCTTTTAGAACCACGTACTTAGAGGACATTTAGAACCACGTACTTAGAGGTCATTTAGAACCACTTACTTAGAGGTCATTTAGAACCACATACTTAGAGGTCATTTAGAACTACGTACTTAGAGGTCATTTAGAACTACGTACTTTAAGGTCATTTAGAACCAAGTACTTAGAGGTCATTTAGATTCACGTACTTAGAGGTCATTTAGAACTACGTACTTAGGGGTCATTTAGAACTACTTACTTAGAGGTCATTTAGAACCCAGTATTTAGAGGTCATTTAGAACTACGTACTTAGAAGATATTTAGAACCACGTACTTAGAGGTCATTTAGAACCAACTTTTTAGAGGTCATTTAGAACTACGTACTTAGAGGTCATTTAGAACTACGTACTTAGAGGTATTTAGTACTACGTACTTAGGTGTCATTTAGAACTACGTACTTAGAGGTCATTTAGAACGACGTACTCAGAGGTCATTTGGAACCTACGTACTTAGAGGTCATTTATAACCACTTACTTAGAGGTCATTTAGAACCACATACTTAGAGGTCGTTTAGAACTACTTACTTAGGGATCATTTAGAACCACGTACTCTGAGGTCATTTAGAACCACGTACTTAGAAGTCATTTAGAACCACGTACTTAGAGGTCATTTAGAACAACGTACTTAGAGGGCATTTGAACGAAGTATTTAGAGGTCATTTAGAACCACGTACTTAGAGGTCATTTAGAACCACATACTTAGAGGTCATTTAGAACTACGTACTTAGAGGTCATTTAGAACTACGTACTTTAAGGTCATTTAGAACCAAGTACTTAGAGGTCATTTAGATTCACGTACTTAGAGGTCATTTAGAACTACGTACTTAGGGGTCATTTAGAACTACTTACTTAGAGGTCATTTAGAACCCAGTATTTAGAGGTCATTTAGAACTACGTACTTAGAAGATATTTAGAACCACGTACTTAGAGGTCATTTAGAACCAACTTTTTAGAGGTCATTTAGAACTACGTACTTAGAGGTCATTTAGAACTACGTATTTATAGGTCGTTTAGAACTACGAACTTAGGGGTCATTTAGAACCCACGTACTTAGAGGTCATTTAGAACTACGTATATGAGGTCATTTAGAACCACGTATTAAGAGGACATTTAGAACCACGTACTTAGAGGTCATTTAGAACTTACGTACTTAGAGGTCATTTAGAACTATGTACTTAGAGGTAATTTAGTACTACGTACTTAGGTGTCATTTAGAACTACGTACTTAGAGGTCATTTAGAACGACGTACTCAGAGGTCATTTGGAACCTACGTACTTAGAGGTCATTTATAACCACTTACTTAGAGGTCATTTAGAACCACATACTTAGAGGTCGTTTAGAACTACTTACTTAGGGATCATTTAGAACCACGTACTCTGAGGTCATTTAGAACCACGTACTTAGAAGTCATTTAGAACCACGTACTTAGAGGTCATTTAGAACAACGTACTTAGAGGTCATTTTGAACCACGTACTTAGAGGTCATTTAGAACAAACGTACTTAGAGGTCATTTAGAACCAAACATTTAGAGGTCGTTTAGAACTACGTACTTAGAAGTCATTTAGAACCCACGTACTTAGAGGTCATTTAGAAACCACGTTCTTAGAGGTTATTTAGAACGAATTTCTTAGAGGTCATTTATAACCCATTTACTTAGAGGTAATTTAGAACCCACGTACTTAGAGGTCATTTAGAACCAAGTACTTAGAGGTACTTTAGAACCAAGTACTTAGAGGTCATTTAGAACTACGTACTTAGAAGAGATTTAGAACCACGTACTTAGAGGTCATTTAGAACCAACTTTTTAGAAGTCATTTAGAACTACGTACTTAGAGGTCTTTTAGAACCACGTACATAGAGGTCATTTAGAACTACGTACTTAGAGGTCATTTAGAACTACGTATATGAGGTCATTTAGAACCACGTACTTAGAGGACATTTAGAACCACGTACTTAGAGGGCATTTGAACTAAGTATTTAGAGGTCATTTAGAACCACGTACTTAGAGGTCATTTAGAACCACATACTTAGAGGTCATTTAGAACTACGTACTTAGAGGTCATTTAGAACTACGTACTTTAAGGTCATTTAAATCCACGTACTTAGAGGTCATTTAGAAGCACGTACATAGAGGTCATTTAGAACCACGTACTTAGAGGTCATCTAGAACAACGTACTTAGAGGTCATTTAGAACCACTTACTTAGATGTCATTTGGAAGTACGTACCTAGAGGTCATTTAGAACCACGTACTTAGAGGTCATTTAGAACCCAGTACTTAGAGGTCATTTAGAACTACGTACTTAGAAGATATTTAGAACCACGTACTTAGAGGTCATTTAGAACTACGTACTTAGAGGTCCTTTAGAACCACGTACATAGAGGTCATTTAGAACTACGTACTTAGAGGTCATTTAGAACTACGTATTTATAGGTCGTTTAGAACTACGAACTTAGGGGTCATTTAGAACCCACGTACTTAGAGGTCATTTAGAACCACGTAGTTAGAGGTCATCTAGAACAACGTACTTAGAGGTCATTTAGAACCACTTTCTTAGATGTCATTTGGAAGTACGTACCTAGAGGTCATTTAGAAGCACGTACTTAGAGGTCATTTAGAACCACGTAGTTAGAGGTCATTTAGAACCACGTACTTAGAGGTCATTTAGAACTACGTATATGAGGTCATTTAGAACCACGTACTTAGAGGACATTTAGAACAACGTAGTTAGAGGTCATTTAGAACTACGTACTTAGAGGTCATTTAGAACTACGTATATGAGGTCATTTAGAACCACGTACTTAGAGGACATTTAGAACCACGTACTTTGGTGTCATTTAGAACTACTGACTTAGATGTCATTTAGAACCAAGTACTTAGAGGTCATTTAGAACCACGTACTAAAGGTCATTTAGAACCTCGTACTTAGAGGTCAATTAGAACTACGAACTTAGGGGTCATTTAGAACCACTTACTTAGAAGTCATTTGGAAGTACGTACTTAGAGGTCATTTAGAACTACGTACTTAGGGGTCATTTAGAACTACGTACTTAGAAGATATTTAGAACCACGTACTTAGAGGTCATTTAGAACCAACTATTTAGAGGTCATTTAGAACTACGTACTTAGATGTCATTTAGAACCACGTACTTAGAGGTCATTTAGAACCACGTTCTGAGAGGTCATTTAGAAACACGTACTTAGAGGTCATTTAGAACCAACAACTTAGAGATCATTTAGAACTACGTACTTAGAGGTCATTTAGAAGCACGTACTCAGATGTCATTTAGAGCCCACGTACCTAGAGGTCATATAGAACCACGTACATAGAGGTCATTTAGAACTACGTACTTAGAGGTCATTTAGAGCTACGTATTTAGAGGTCATTTAGAACCCACGTACTTAGAGGTCATTTAGAACTACGTATATGAGGTCTTTTAGAACCACGTACTTAGAGGACATTTAGAACCACGTACTTAGAGGTCATTTAGAACCAAGTACTTAGAGGTCATTTAGAACCAAGTACTTAGAGGTCATTTAGAACTACGTACTTAGAAGATATTTAGAACCACGTACTTAGAGGTCATTTAGAACCAACTTTTTAGAGGTCATTTAGAACTACGTACTTAGAGGTCTTTTAGAACCACGTACATAGAGGTCATTTAGAACTACGTACTTAGAGGTCATTTAGAACTACGTATTTAGAGGTCATTTAGAACCACGTACTTAGAGGACATTTAGAACCAACAACTTAGAGGTCATTTAGAACTACATACTTAGAGGTCATTTATAACGACGTACTCAGAGGTCATTTAGAACCTACGTACTTAGAGGTCATTTAGAACCACGTACTTAGAGGTCATTTAGAACCACATACTTAGAGGTCGTTTAGAACTACTTACTTAGGGGTCATTTAGAACCACGTACTCTGAGGTCATTAATTTAGAACCAAGTACTTAGAGGTCACTTAGAACCACATATATGAGGTCGTTTAGAATTACGTACTTAGAGGTCATTTAGAACTACGTACTTAGAGGTAATTTAGTACTACGTACTTAGGTGTCATTTAGAACTACTGATTTAGAGGTCATTTAGAACCAAGTACTTAGAGGTCATTTAGAACCACGTACTTAGAGGTCATTTAGAACCTCGTACTTAGAGGTCATTTAGAACCACGTACTTATAGGATAGTTAGAACCATGTAATTAGAGGTCAGTTAGAACTACGTTCTAAGAGGTCATTTAGAACCCTTGAACTTAGAGGTCATTCAGAACCACGTACTTAGAGGTCATTTAGAACCACGTACTTAGAGGTGATTTAGAAGCACGTACTTAGAGGTTATTTAGCACTAAGTATATAAGGTCATTTAGAACCACGTACTTAGAGGACATTTAGAACCACGTACTTAGAAGTCATTAGAAGAACCCTCGTACTTAGAGGTCATTTAGAACCACGTACTAAGAGGTCATATAGGACCACGTACTTAGAGGTCATTTAGAACTACGTACTTAGGAGTCATTTAGAACTACTTACTTAGAGGTCATTTAGAACCACATACTTAGAGGTCATTTAGAACCACGAACTTATGGGTCATTTAGAACCCACGTACTTAGAGGTCATTTAGTACCCACGTACTTACACGTCATATAGAACCTCGTACTTAGAGGTCATTTAAAACCACTTACTTAGATGTCATTTGGAAGTACGTACCTAGAGGTCATTTAGACCTACGTACTTAGGGGTCATTTAGAACTACTTACTTAGAGGTCATTTAGAAGCACGTACTTAGAGGTCATTTAGAACCACGTACTTAGAGGTCATTTAGAACTACGTAGCTAGAGGTCATTTAGGACCACGTACTTAGAGGTCATTTAGAACCACTTACTTAGAGGTCATTTAGAACTACGTATATGAGGTCATTTAGAACCACGTACTTAGAGGACATTTAGAACCACGTACTTAGAGGGCATTTGAACCAAGTATTTAGAGGTCATTTAGAACCACGTACTTAGAGGTCATTTAGAACCACATACTTAGAGGTCATTTAGAACTACGTACTTAGAGGTCATTTAGAACTACGTACTTTAAGGTCATTTAAATCCACGTACTTAGAGGTCATTTAGAAGCACGTACATAGAGGTCATTTAGAACCACGTACTTAGAGGTCATCTAGAACAACGTACTTAGAGGTCATTTAGAACCACTTACTTAGATGTCATTTGGAAGTACGTACCTAGAGGTCATTTAGAACCACGTACTTAGAGGTCATTTAGAACCACGTACTTAGAGGTCATTTAGAGCCCAGTACTTAGAGGTCATTTAGAACTACGAACTTAGACGATATTTAGAACCACGTACTTAGAGGTCATTTAGAACCAACTTTTTAGAGGTCATTTAGAACTACGTACTTAGAGGTCCTTTAGAACCACGTACATAGAGGTCATTTAGAACTACGTACTTAGAGGTCATTTAGAACTACGTATTTATAGGTCGTTTAGAACTACGAACTTAGGGGTCATTTAGAACCCACGTACTTAGAGGTCATTTAGAACCACGTAGTTAGAGGTCATCTAGAACAACGTACTTAGAGGTCATTTAGAACCACTTTCTTAGATGTCATTTGGAAGTACGTACCTAGAGGTCATTTGGAAGCACGTACTTAGAGGTCATTTAGAACCACGTAGTTAGAGGTCATTTAGAACCACGTACTTAGAGGTCATTTAGAACTACGTATATGAGGTCATTTAGAACCACGTACTTAGAGGACATTTAGAACCACGTACTTTGGTGTCATTTAGAACTACTGACTTAGATGTCATTTAGAACCAAGTACTTAGAGGTCATTTAGAACCTCGTACTTAGAGGTCAATTAGAACTACGAACTTAGGGGTCATTTAGAACTACGTACTTAGAGGTGTTATAGAACTACGTTCTTAGAGGTCATTTAGGACTTCGTACTTAGAGGTCATTTAGGACCACGTACTTAGAGGTCATTTAGAACCACTTACTTAGAGGTCATTTGGAACTACGTATCTAGAGGTATTTAGAACTACGTACTTAGACGTCATTTAGAACTACGTACTTAGAAGATATTTAGAACCACGTACTTAGAGGTCATTTAGAACCAACTATTTAGAGGTCATTTAGAACTACGTACTTAGATGTCATTTAGAACCACGTACTTAGAGGTCATTTAGAACCACGTACTGAGAGGTCATTTAGAAACACGTACTTAGAGGTCATTTAGAACCAACAACTTAGAGATCATTTAGAACTACGTACTTGGAGGTCATTTAGAACCACGTACTCAGATGTCATTTAGAGCCCACGTACCTAGAGGTCATATAGAACCACGTACATAGAGGTCATTTAGAACTACGTACTTAGAGGTCATTTAGAGCTACGTATTTAGAGGTCATTTAGAACCCACGTACTTAGAGGTCATTTAGAACTACGTATATGATGTCTTTTAGAACCACGTATTTAGAGGACATTTAGAACCACGTACTTAGAGGTCATTTAGAACCACTTACTTAGAAGTCATTTGGAAGTACGTACTTAGAGGTCATTTAGAACTACGTACTTAGGGGTCATTTAGAACTACTTACTTAGAGGTTATTTAGCACTACGTATATAAGGTCATTTAGAACCACGTACTTAGAGGACATTTTGAACCACGTACTTAGAAGTCATTTAGAAGAACCCACGTACTTAGAGGTCATTTAGAACCACGTACTAAGAGATCATATTGAACCACGTACTTAGAGGTCATTTAGAACTACTTACTTAGAGGTCATTTAGAACCACTTACTTAGAGGTCATTTAGAAATACTTACTTTGAGGTCATTTAGAACTACGTACCGTGAGGTCATTTTGGACCACGTACTTAGAGGTCATTTAGAACCACTTACTTAGATGTCATTTGAAAGTACGTACCTAGAGTTCATTTAGAACTACGTACTTAGGGGTCATTTAGAACTACTTACTTAGAGGTCATTTAGAAGCACGTACTTAGAGGTCATTTATAACCACGTACTTAGAGGTCATTTAGAACCACGTTTTTAGAGGTTATTTAGCACTACGTATATAAAGTCATTTAGAACCCCGTACTTAGAGGACATTTTGAACTACGTACTTAGAAGTCATTTAGAAGAACCCACGTACTTAGAGGTCATTTAGAACCACGTACTAAGAGATCATATAGAACCACGTACTTAGAGGTCATTTAGAACCACATACTTAGAGGTCATTTAGAAACACTTACTTTGAGGTCATTTAGAACTACGTACCTAGAGGTCAATTAGAACTACGTACTTAGAGGTCATTTAGAACTACGTACTTAGAGGTAATATAGAACTACGTTCTTAGAGGTCATTTAGAACCACATACTTAGAGGTCATTTAGAACTACTTACTTAGAGGTCATTTAAAACTACGTACCTAGAGGTCATTTAGGACTACGTACTTAGAGGTCATTTAGAACTACTTACTTAGAGGACATTTGGAACTACGTATCTAGAGGTATTTAGAACTACGTACTTAGACGTCATTTAGAACTACGTACTTAGAAGATATTTAGAACCACGTACTTAGAGGTCATTTAGAACCAACTATTTAGAGGTCATTTAGAACTACGTACTTAGATGTCATTTAGAACCACGTACTTAGAGGTCATTTAGAACCACGTACTGAGAGGTCATTTAGAACCACGTACTTAGAGGTCATTTAGAACCAACAACTTAGAGGTCATTTAGAACTACGTACTTAGAGATCATTTAGAACCACGTACTCAGATGTCATTTAGAGCCCACGTACTTAGAGGTCATATAGAACCACGTACATAGAGGTCATTTAGAACTACGTACTTAGAGGTCATTTAGAGCTACGTATTTAGAGGTCATTTAGAACTACGAACTTAGGGGTCATTTAGAACCCACGTACTTAGAGGTCATTTAGAACTACGTATATGAGGTCTTTTAGAACCACGTACTTAGAGGACATTTAGAACCACGTACTTAGAGGTCATTTAGAACCACTTACTTAGAGTCATTTGGTAGTACGTACCTAGAGGTCATTTAGAACTACGTACTTAGGGGTCATTTAGAACTACTTACTTAGAGGTCATTTAGAAGCACGTACTTAGAGGTCATTTAGAACCACGTAGTTAGAGGTCATTTAGAACCACGTACTTAGAGGTCATTCAGAACTACGTATATGAGGTCATTTAGAACCACGTACTTAGAGGACATTTAGAACCACGTACTTAGAGGGCATTTGAACGAAGTATTTAGAGGTCATTTAGAACTACGTACTTTAAGGTCATTTAGAACCAAGTACTTAGAGGTCATTTAGATTCACGTACTTAGAGGTCATTTAGAACTACGTACTTAGGGGTCATTTAGAACTACTTACTTAGAGGTCATTTAGAACCCAGTATTTAGAGGTCATTTAGAACTACGTACTTAGAAGATATTTAGAACCACGTACTTAGAGGTCATTTAGAACCAACTTTTTAGAGGTCATTTAGAACTACGTACTTAGAGGTCATTTAGAACTACGTATTTATAGGTCGTTTAGAACTACGAACTTAGGGGTCATTTAGAACCCACGTACTTAGAGGTCATTTAGAACTACGTATATGAGGTCATTTAGAACCACGTACTTAGAGGACATTTAGAACCACGTACTTAGAGGTCATTTAGAACTTACGTACTTAGAGGTCATTTAGAACTACGTACTTAGAGGTAATTTAGTACTACGTACTTAGGTGTCATTTAGAACTACGTACTTAGAGGTCATTTAGAACGACGTACTCAGAGGTCATTTGGAACCTACGTACTTAGAGGTCATTTAGAACCACTTACTTAGAGGTCATTTAGAACCACATACTTAGAGGTCGTTTAGAACTACTTACTTAGGGATCATTTAGAACCACGTACTCTGAGGTCATTTAGAACCACGTACTTAGAAGTCATTTAGAACCACGTACTTAGAGGTCATTTAGAACAACGTACTTAGAGGTCATTTTGAACCACGTACTTAGAGGTCATTTAGAACCAACGTACTTAGAGGTCATTTAGAACCAAACACTTAGAGGTCGTTTAGAACTACGTACTTAGAAGTCATTTAGAACCCACGTACTTAGAGGTCATTTAGAAACCACGTTCTTAGAGGTTATTTAGAACGAATTTCTTAGAGGTCATTTAGAACCCATGTACTTAGAGGTAATTTAGAACCCACGTACTTAGAGGTCATTTAGAACTACGTACTTAGAGGTCATTTAGTACTACGTACTTAGGGGTCATTTAGAACTACTTGCTTAGAGGTCATAGAACCATGTACTTAGAGGTCATTTAGATTCACGTACTTAGAGGTCATTTAGAACTACGTACTTAGGGGTCATTTAGAACTACTTACTTAAAGGTCATTTAGAACCACGTACTTATAGGTCATTTAGAACCACGTACTTAGAGGTCATTTGAAACCAACAAC
This sequence comes from Aphrophora alni, assembly GCA_963513935.1. Taxonomy (NCBI): domain Eukaryota; kingdom Metazoa; phylum Arthropoda; class Insecta; order Hemiptera; family Aphrophoridae; genus Aphrophora; species Aphrophora alni. The sequence continues at coordinate 1,954,056 of CAUPSG010000858.1, read as the reverse complement.
TTAGAGGTCATTTAGAACTACGTACTTAGAGGTCATTTAGAACCAAGTACTTAGAGGTCATTTAGAACCACGTACTTAGAGGTCATTTTGAACCAAGTACTTAGAGGTCATTTAGAACCAAGTACTTAGAGGTCATTTAGAACTACGTACTTAGAAGATATTTAGAACCACGTACTTAGAGGTCATTTAGAACCAACTTTTTAGAGGTCATTTAGAACTACGTACTTAGAGGTCCTTTAGAACCACGTACATAGAGGTCATTTAGAACTACGTACTTAGAGGTCATTTAGAACTACGTATTTAGAGGTCATTTAGAACCACGTACTTAGAGGACATTTAGAACCAACAACTTAGAGGTCATTTAGAACTACATACTTAGAGGTCATTTATAACGACGTACTCAGAGGTCATTTAGAACCTACGTACTTAGAGGTCATTTAGAACCACGTACTTAGAGGTCATTTAGAACCACAACTTAGAGGTCGTTTATAACTACTTACTTAGGGGTCATTTAGAACCACGTACTCTGAGGTCATTAATTTAGAACCAAGTACTTAGAGGTCACTTAGAACCACATATTTGAGGTGGTTTAGAATTACGTACTTTGAGGTCATTTAGAACTTACGTACTTAGAGGTCATTTAGAACCACGTACTTAGAGGTTATTTAGCACTAAGTATATAAGGTCATTTAGAACCACGTACTTAGAGGACATTTAGAACCACGTACTTAGAAGTCATTAGAAGAACCCACGTACTTAGAGGTCATTTAGAACCACGTACTAAGAGGTCATATAGAACCACGTACTTAGAGGTCATTTAGAACTACGTACTTAGGAGTCATTTAGAACTACTTACTTAGAGGTCATTTAGAACCACATACTTAGAGGTCATTTAGAACTACGAACTTAGGGGTCATTTAGAACCCACGTACTTAGAGGTCATTTAGTACCCACGTACTTAGAGGTCATATAGAACCTCGTACTTAGAGGTCATTTAAAACCACTTACTTAGATGTCATTTGGAAGTACGTACCTAGAGGTCATTTAGAACTACGTACTTAGGGGTCATTTAGAACTACTTACTTAGAGGTCATTTAGAAGCACGTACTTAGAGGTCATTTAGAACCACGTACTTAGAGGTCATTTACAACCACGTACTTAGAGGTTATTTAGCACTACGTATATAAGGTCATTTAGAACCACGTACTTAGAGGACATATTGAACCACGTACTTAGAAGTCATTTATAAGAACCCACGTACTTAGAGGTCATTTAGAATCACGTACTAAGAGATCATATAGAATCACGTACTTAGAGGTCATTTAGAACCACTTACTTAGAGGTCATTTAGAACCACATACTTAGAGGTCATTTAGAACTACTTTCTTTGAGGTCATTTAGAACTACGTACCTAGAGGTCAATTAGAACTACGTACTTAGAGGTCATTTAGAACTACGTACTTAGAGGTAATATAGAACTACGTTCTTAGAGGTCATTTAGGACTTCGTACTTAGAGGTCATTTAGACCTACGTACTTATAGGTCATTTAGAACCACGTACTTAGACCTCATTTGGAACTACTTATCTAGAGGTATTTAGAACTACGTAGTTAGACGTCATTTAGAACTACGTACTTAGAAGATATTTAAAACCACGTACTTAGAGGTCATATAGAACCAACTATTTAGAGGTCATTTAGAACTACGTACTTAGATGTCATTTAGAACCACGTACTTAGAGGTCATTTAGAACCACGTACTGAGAGGTCATTTAGAACCACGTACTTAGAGGTCATTTAGAACCAACAACTTAGAGGTCATTTAGAACTACGTACTTAGAGGTCATTTAGAACCACGTACTCAGATGTCATTTAGAGCCCACGTACTTAGAGGTCATATAGAACCACGTACATAGAGGTCATTTAGAGCTACGTATTTAGAGGTCATTTAGAACTACGAACTTAGGGGTCATTTAGAACCCACGTACTTAGAGGTCATTTAGAACTACGTATATAAGGTCTTTTAGAACCACGTACTTAGAGGACATTTAGAACCACGTACTTAGAGGTCATTTAGAACCACTTACTTAGAAGTCATTTGGTAGTACGTACCTAGAGGTCATTTAGAACTACGTACTTAGGGGTCATTTAGAACTAATTACTTAGAGGTCATTTAGAAGCACGTACTTAGAGGTCATTTAGAACTACGTATATGAGGTCATTTATTATCACGTACTTAGAGGACATTTAGAACCACGTACTTAGAGGGCATTTGAACTAAGTATTTAGAGGTCATTTAGAACCACGTACTTAGAGGTCATTTAGAACCACATACTTAGAGGTCATTTAGAACTACGTACTTAGAGGTCATTTAGAACTACGTACTTTAAGGTCATTTAAATCTACGTACTTATGGTCAATAAGTACTACGTACTTAGAGGTGATTTAGAAGCACGTACATAGAGGTCATTTAGAACCACGTAGTTAGAGGTCATCTAGAACAACGTACTTAGAGGTCATTTAGAACCACTTACTTAGATGTTATTTGGAAGTACGTACCTATAGGTCATTTAGAAGCACGTACTTAGAGGTCATTTAGAACCACGTAGTTAGAGGTCATTTAGAACCTAGTACTTAGAGGTCATTTAGAACTACGTATATGAGGTCATTTAGAACCACGTACTTAGAGGACATTTAGAACCACGTACTTAGGTGTCATTTAGAACTACTCACTTAGATGTCATTTAGAACCAAGTACTTAGAGGTCATTTAGAACCACGTACTTAGAGGTCATTTAGAACCTCGTACTTAGAGGTCATTTAGAACTACGAACTTAGGGGTCATTTAGAACTACGTACTTAGAGGTGTTATAGAACTACGTTCTTAGAGGTCATTTAGGACTTCGTACTTAGAGGTCATTTAGAACTACGTACTTAGAGGTCATTTAGAACCACATACTTAGAGGTCATTTAGAACTACTTACTAAGAGGTCATTTAGAACTACGTAGCTAGAGGTCATTTAGGACCACGTACTTAGAGGTCATTTAGAACCACTTACTTAGAGGTCATTTGGAACTACGTATCTAGAGGTATTTAAAACTACGTACTTAGACGTCATTTAGAACTACGTACTTAGAAGATATTTAGAACCACGTACTTAGAGGTCATTTAGAACCAACTATTTAGAGGTCATTTAGAACTACGTACTTAGATGTCATTTAGAACCACGTACTTAGAGGTCATTTAGAACCACGTACTGAGAGGTCATTTAGACCCACGTACTTAGAGGTCATTTAGAACCAACAACTTAGAGACCATTTAGAACTACGTACTTAGAGGTCATTTAGAACCACGTACTCAGATGTCATTTAGAGCCTAAGTACTTAGAGGTCATATAGAACCACGTACATAGAGGTCATTTAGAACTACGTACATAGAGGTCATTTAGAGCTACGTACTTAGAGGTCATTTAGAACTACGAACTTAGGGGTCATTTAGAAAACACGTACTTAGAGGTCATTTAGAACTACGTATATGAGGTCTTTTAGAACCACGTACTTAGAGGACACTTAGAACCACGTACTTAGAGGTCATTTAGAACCACTTACTTAGAGGTCATTTAGAAGCACGTACTTAGAGGTCATTTAGAACCACGTAGTTAGAGGTCATTTAGAACCACGGACTTAGAGGTCATTTAGAACTACGTATATGGGGTCATTTAGAACCACGTACTTAGAGGACATTTAGAACCACGTACTTAGAGGGCATTTGAACTAAGTATTTAGAGGTCATTTAGAACCACGTACTTAGAGGTCATTTAGAACCACATACTTAGAGGTCATTTAGAACTACGTACTTAGAGGTCATTTAGAACTACTACTCTAAGGTCATTTAAATCCACGTACTTATGGTCATTTAGAACTACGTACTTAGAGGTCATTTAGAAGCACGTACATAGAGGTCATTTAGAACCACGTACTTAGAGGTCATCTAGAACAACGTACTTAGAGGTCATTTAGAACCACTTACTTAGATGTCATTTGGAAGTACGTACCTAGAGGTCATTTAGAACCACGTACTTAGAGGTCATTTAGAACCACGTACTTAGAGGTCATTTAGAACCAACGTACTTAGAGGTCATTTAGAACCAAACACTTGGAGGTCGTTTAGAACTACGTACTTAGAGGTCATTTAGAACCCACGTACTTAGAGGTCATTTAGAAACCACGTTCTTAGAGGTTATTTAGAACCAACTTCTTAGAGGTCATTTAGAACCCACGTACTTAGAGGTAATTTAGAACCCACGTACTTAGAGGTCATTTAGAACTACGTACTTAGATGTCATTTAGAACTACGTACTTAGAGGTCATTTAGTACTACGTACTTAGAGGACATTTAGAACCAACAACTTAGAGATCATTTAGAACTACGTACTTAGAGGTCATTTAGAACCACGTACTCAGATGTCATTTAGAGCCTAAGTACTTAGAGGTCATATAGAACCACGTACATAGAGGTCATTTAGAACTACGTACATAGAGGTCATTTAGAGCTACGTACTTAGAGGTCATTTAGAACTACGAACTTAGGGGTCATTTCGAACTTACGTACTTAGAGGACATTTAGAACCACGTACTTTAAGGTCATTTAGAACCACTTACTTAGAAGTCATTTAGAACTACGTACTTAGAGGTCATTTAGAACCACGTACTCAGATGTCATTTAGAGCCTAAGTACTTAGAGGTCATATAGAACCACGTACATAGAGGTCATTTAGAACTACGTACATAGAGGTCATTTAGAGCTACGTACTTAGAGGTCATTTAGAACTACGTACTTAGGGGTCATTTAGAATCACTTACTTAGAGGTCATTTAGAAGCACGTACTTAGAGGTCATTTAGAACCACGTACTTAGAGGTCATTTAGAACTACGTATATGAGGTCATTTAGAACCACGTACTTAGAGGACATTTAGAACCACGTACTTAGAGGGCATTTAAACTAAGTATTTAGAGGTCATTTAGAACCACGTACTTAGAGGTCATTTAGAACCACATACTTAGAGGTCATTTAGAACTACGTACTTAGAGGTCATTTAGAACTACGTACTTTAAGGTCATTTAAATCCACGTACTTAGAGGTCATTTAGAAGCACGTACATAGAGGTCATTTAGAACCACGTACTTAGAGGTCATCTAGAACAACGTACTTAGAGGTCATTTAGAACCACTTACTTAGATGTCATTTGGAAGTACGTACCTAGAGGTCATTTAGAACCACGTACTTAGAGGTCATATAGAACCACGTACTTAGAGGTCATTTAGAACACAGTACTTAGAGGTCATTTAGAACCAACTTTTTAGAGGTCATTTAGAACTACGTACTTAGAGGTCCTTTAGAACCACGTACATAGAGGTCATTTAGAACTACGTACTTAGAGGTCATTTAGAACTACGTATTTATAGGTCGTTTAGAACTACGAACTTAGGGGTCATTTAGAACCCACGTACTTAGAGGTCATTTAGAACCACGTAGTTAGAGGTCATCTAGAACAACGTACTTAGAGGTCATTTAGAACCACTTTCTTAGATGTCATTTGGAAGTACGTACCTAGAGGTCATTTAGAAGCACGTACTTAGAGGTCATTTAGAACCACGTAGTTAGAGGTCATTTAGAACTACGTACTTAGAGGTCATTTAGAACTACGTATATGAGGTCATTTAGAACCACGTACTTAGAGGACATTTAGAATCACGTTCTTTGGTGTCATTTAGAACTACTGACTTAGATGTCATTTAGAACCAAGTACTTAGAGGTCATTTAGAACCACGTACTTATAGGTCATTTAGAACCTCGTACTTAGAGGTCAATTAGAACTACGAACTTAGGGGTCATTTAGAACCACTTACTTAGAAGTCATTTGGAAGTACGTACTTAGAGGTCATTTAGAACTACGTACTTAGGGGTCATTTAGAACCACTTACTTAGAGGTCATTTAGAAGCACGTACTTAGAGGTCATTTAGAACCACGTACTTAGAGGTCATTTAGAACTACGTACTTAGAGGGCATTTGAACTAAGTATTTAGAGGTCATTTAGAACCACGTACTTAGAGGTCATTTAGAACCACATACTTAGAGGTCATTTAGAACTACGTACTTAGAGGTCATTTAGAACTACGTACTTTAAGGTCATTTAAATCCACGTACTTAGAGGTCATTTAGAACCACTTACTTAGATGTCATTTGGCAGTACGTACCTAGAGGTCATTTAGAACCACGTACTTAGAGGTCATATAGAACCACGTACTTAGAGGTCATTTAGAACCCAGTACTTAGAGGTCATTTAGAACTACGTACTTAGAAGATATTTAGAACCACGTACTTAGAGGTCATTTAGAACCAACTTTTTAGATGTCATTTAGAACTACGTACTTAGAGGTCCTTTAGAACCACGTACATAGAGGTCATTTAGAACTACGTACTTAGAGGTCATTTAGAACTACGTATTTATAGGTCGTTTAGAACTACGAACTTAGGGGTCATTTAGAACCCACGTACTTAGAGGTCATTTAGAACCACGTAGTTAGAGGTCATCTAGAACAACGTACTTAGAGGTCATTTAGAACCACTTTCTTAGATGTCATTTGGAAGTACGTACCTAGAGGTCATTTAGAAGCACGTACTTAGAGGTCATTTAGAACCACGTAGTTAGAGGTCATTTAGAACCACGTACTTAGAGGTCATTTAGAACTACGTATATGAGGTCATTTAGAACCACGTACTTAGAGGACATTTAGAACCACGTACTTTGGTGTCATTTAGAACTACTGACTTAGATGTCATTTAGAACCAAGTACTTAGAGGTCATTTAGAACCACGTACTGAGAGGTCATTTAGAAACACGTACTTAGAGGTCATTTAGAACCAACAACTTAGAGATCATTTAGAACTACGTACTTAGAGGTCATTTAGAACCACGTACTCAGATGTCATTTAGAGCCCACGTACCTAGAGGTCATATAGAACCACGTACATAGAGGTCATTTAGAACTACGTACTTAGAGGTCATTTAGAGCTAGGTATTTAGAGGTCATTTAGAACCCACGTACTTAGAGGTCATTTAGAACTACGTATATGAGGTCTTTTAGAACCACGTACTTAGAGGACATTTAGAACCACGTACTTAGAGGTCATTTAGAACCAAGTACTTAGAGGTCATTTAGAACCAAGTACTTAGAGGTCATTTAGAACTACGTACTTAGAATATATTTAGAACCACGTACTTAGAGGTCATTTAGAACCAACTTTTTAGAGGTCATTTAGAACTACGTACTTAGAGGTCTTTTAGAACCACGTACATAGAGGTCATTTAGAACTACGTACTTAGAGGTCATTTAGAACTACGTATTTAGAGGTCATTTAGAACCACGTACTTAGAGGACATTTAGAACCAACAACTTAGAGGTCATTTAGAACTACATACTTAGAGGTCATTTATAACGACGTACTCAGAGGTCATTTAGAACCTACGTACTTAGAGGTCATTTAGAACCACGTACTTAGAGGTCATTTAGAACCACATACTTAGAGGTAGTTTAGAACTACTTACTTAGGGGTCATTTAGAACCACGTACTCTGAGGTCATTAATTTAGAACCATTTACTTAGAGGTCACTTAGAACCACATATATGAGGTCGTTTAGAATTACGTACTTAGAGGTCATTTAGAACTACGTACTTAGAGGTAATTTAGTACTACGTACTTAGGTGTCATTTAGAACTACTGATTTAGAGGTCATTTAGAACCAAGTACTTAGAGGTCATTTAGAACCACGTACTTAGAGGTCATTTAGAACCTCGTACTTAGAGGTCATTTAGAACCACGTACTTATAGGATAGTTAGAACCATGTAATTAGAGGTCATTCAGAACCACGTACTTAGAGGTCATTTAGAACCACGTACTTAGAGGTGATTTAGAACCACGTACTTAGAGGTTATTTAGCACTAAGTATATAAGGTCATTTAGAACCACGTACTTAGAGGACATTTAGAACCACGTACTTAGAAGTCATTAGAAGAACCCACGTACTTAGAGGTCATTTAGAACCACGTACTAAGAGGTCATATAGGACCACGTACTTAGAGGTCATTTAGAACTACGTACTTAGGAATCATTTAGAACTACTTACTTAGAGGTCATTTAGAACCACATACTTAGAGGTCATTTAGAACTACGAACTTATGGGTCATTTAGAACCCACGTACTTAGAGGTCATTTAGTACCCACGTACTTAGAGGTCATATAGAACCTCGTACTTAGAGGTCATTTAGAACTACGTAGCTAGAGGTCATTTAGGACCACGTACTTATAGGTCATTTAGAAACCACTTACTTAGAGGTCATTTAGAACTACGTATATGAGGTCATTTAGAACCACGTACTTAGAGGACATTTAGAACCACGTACTTAGAGGGCATTTGAACTAAGTATTTAGAGGTCATTTAGAACCACGTACTTAGAGGTCATTTAGAACCACATACTTAGAGGTCATTTAGAACTACGTACTTAGAGGTCATTTAGAACTACGTACTTTAAGGTCATTTAAATCCACGTACTTAGAGGTCATTTAGAAGCACGTACATAGAGGTCATTTAGAACCACGTACTTAGAGGTCATCTAGAACAACGTACTTAGAGGTCATTTAGAACCACTTACTTAGATGTCATTTGGAAGTACGTACCTAGAGGTCATTTAGAACCACGTACTTAGAGGTCATTTAGAACCACGTACTTAGAGGTCATTTAGAACCCAGTACTTAGAGGTCATTTAGAACTACGTACTTAGAAGATATTTAGAACCACGTACTTAGAGGTCATTTAGAACCAACTTTTTAGAGGTCATTTAGAACTACGTACTTAGAGGTCCTTTAGAACCACGTACATAGAGGTCATTTAGAACTACGTACTTAGAGGTCATTGAGAACCACTTTCTTAGATGTCATTTGGAAGTACGTACCTAGAGGTCATTTAGAAGCACGTACTTAGAGGTCATTTAGAACCACGTAGTTATAGGTCATTTAGAACCACGTACTTAGAGGTCATTTAGAACTACGTATATGAGGTCATTTAGAACCACGTACTTAGAGGACATTTAGAACCACGTACTTTGGTGTCATTTAGAACTACTGACTTAGATGTCATTTAGAACCAAGTACTTAGAGGTCTTTTAGAACCTCGTACTTAGAGGTCAATTAGAACTACGAACTTAGGGGTCATTTAGAACTACGTACTTAGAGGTGTTATAGAACTACGTTCTTAGAGGTCATTTAGGACTTCGTACTTAGAGGTCATTTAGAAGTACGTACTTAAAGGTCATTTAGAACCACATACTTAGAGGTCATTTAGAACTACTTACTTAGATGTCATTTAGAACTACGTACCTAGAGGTCATTTAGGACCACGTACTTAGAGGTCATTTAGAACCACTTACTTAGAGGTCATTTGGAACTACGTATCTAGAGGTATTTAGAACTACGTACTTAGACGTCATTTAGAACTACGTACTTAGAAGATATTTAGAACCACGTACTTAGAGGTCATTTAGAACCAACTATTTAGAGGTCATTTAGAACTACGTACTTAGATGTCATTTAGAACTACGTACTTAGAGGTCATTTAGAACCACATACTTAGAGGTCATTTAGAACTACGTACTTAGAGGTCATTTAGAACTACGTACTTTAAGGTCATTTAAATCCACGTACTTAGAGGTCATTTAGAATCACGTACATAGAGGTCATTTAGAACCACGTACTTAGAGGTCATCTAGAACAACGTACTTAGAGGTCATTTAGAACCACTTACTTAGATGTCATTTGGAAGTACGTACCTAGAGGTCATTTAGAACCACGTACTTAGAGGTCATTTAGAACCACGTACTTAGAGGTCATTTAGAACCCAGTACTTAGAGGTCATTTAGAACTACGTACTTAGAAGATATTTAGAACCACGTACTTAGAGGTCATTTAGAACCAACTTTTTAGAGGTCATTTAGAACTACGTACTTAGAGGTCCTTTAGAACCACGTACATAGAGGTCATTTAGAACTACGTACTTAGAGGTCATTGAGAACCACTTTCTTAGATGTCATTTGGAAGTACGTACCTAGAGGTCATTTAGAAGCACGTACTTAGAGGTCATTTAGAACCACGTAGTTATAGGTCATTTAGAACCACGTACTTAGAGGTCATTTAGAACTACGTATATGAGGTCATTTAGAACCACGTACTTAGAGGACATTTAGAACCACGTACTTTGGTGTCATTTAGAACTACTGACTTAGATGTCATTTAGAACCAAGTACTTAGAGGTCTTTTAGAACCTCGTACTTAGAGGTCAATTAGAACTACGAACTTAGGGGTCATTTAGAACTACGTACTTAGAGGTGTTATAGAACTACGTTCTTAGAGGTCATTTAGGACTTCGTACTTAGAGGTCATTTAGAAGTACGTACTTAAAGGTCATTTAGAACCACATACTTAGAGGTCATTTAGAACTACTTACTTAGATGTCATTTAGAACTACGTACCTAGAGGTCATTTAGGACCACGTACTTAGAGGTCATTTAGAACCACTTACTTAGAGGTCATTTGGAACTACGTATCTAGAGGTATTTAGAACTACGTACTTAGACGTCATTTAGAACTACGTACTTAGAAGATATTTAGAACCACGTACTTAGAGGTCATTTAGAACCAACTATTTAGAGGTCATTTAGAACTACGTACTTAGATGTCATTTAGAACCACGTACTTAGAGGTCATTTAGAACCACGTACTGAGAGGTCATTTAGACCCACGTACTTAGAGGTCATTTAGAACCAACAACTTAGAGACCATTTAGAACTACGTACTTAGAGGTCATTTAGAACCACGTACTCAGATGTCATTTAGAGCCTAAGTACTTAGAGGTCATATAGAACCACGTACATAGAGGTCATTTAGAACTACGTACATAGAGGTCATTTAGAGCTACGTACTTAGAGGTCATTTAGAACTACGAACTTAGGGGTCATTTAGAAAACACGTACTTAGAGGTCATTTAGAACTACGTATATGAGGTCTTTTAGTACCACGTACTTAGAGGACACTTAGAACCACGTACTTAGAGGTCATTTAGAACCACTTACTTAGAGGTCATTTAGAAGCACGTACTTAGAGGTCATTTAGAACCACGTAGTTAGAGGTCATTTAGAACCACGGACTTAGAGGTCATTTAGAACTACGTATATGGGGTCATTTAGAACCACGTACTTAGAGGACATTTAGAACCACGTACTTAGAGGGCATTTGAACTAAGTATTTAGAGGTCATTTAGAACCACGTACTTAGAGGTCATTTAGAACCACATACTTAGAGGTCATTTAGAACTACGTACTTAGAGGTCATTTAGAACTACTACTCTAAGGTCATTTAAATCCACGTACTTATGGTCATTTAGAACTACGTACTTAGAGGTCATTTAGAAGCACGTACATAGAGGTCATTTAGAACCACGTACTTAGAGGTCATCTAGAACAACGTACTTAGAGGTCATTTAGAACCACTTACTTAGATGTCATTTGGAAGTACGTACCTAGAGGTCATTTAGAACCACGTACTTAGAGGTCATTTAGAACCACGTACTTAGAGGTCATTTAGAACCAACGTACTTAGAGGTCATTTAGAACCAAACACTTGGAGGTCGTTTAGAACTACGTACTTAGAGGTCATTTAGAACCCACGTACTTAGAGGTCATTTAGAAACCACGTTCTTAGAGGTTATTTAGAACCAACTTCTTAGAGGTCATTTAGAACCCACGTACTTAGAGGTAATTTAGAACCCACGTACTTAGAGGTCATTTAGAACTACGTACTTAGATGTCATTTAGAACTACGTACTTAGAGGTCATTTAGTACTACGTACTTAGAGGACATTTAGAACCAACAACTTAGAGATCATTTAGAACTACGTACTTAGAGGTCATTTAGAACCACGTACTCAGATGTCATTTAGAGCCTAAGTACTTAGAGGTCATATAGAACCACGTACATAGAGGTCATTTAGAACTACGTACATAGAGGTCATTTAGAGCTACGTACTTAGAGGTCATTTAGAACTACGAACTTAGGGGTCATTTCGAACTTACGTACTTAGAGGACATTTAGAACCACGTACTTTAAGGTCATTTAGAACCACTTACTTAGAAGTCATTTAGAACTACGTACTTAGAGGTCATTTAGAACCACGTACTCAGATGTCATTTAGAGCCTAAGTACTTAGAGGTCATATAGAACCACGTACATAGAGGTCATTTAGAACTACGTACATAGAGGTCATTTAGAGCTACGTACTTAGAGGTCATTTAGAACTACGTACTTAGGGGTCATTTAGAATCACTTACTTAGAGGTCATTTAGAAGCACGTACTTAGAGGTCATTTAGAACCACGTACTTAGAGGTCATTTAGAACTACGTATATGAGGTCATTTAGAACCACGTACTTAGAGGACATTTAGAACCACGTACTTAGAGGGCATTTAAACTAAGTATTTAGAGGTCATTTAGAACCACGTACTTAGAGGTCATTTAGAACCACATACTTAGAGGTCATTTAGAACTACGTACTTAGAGGTCATTTAGAACTACGTACTTTAAGGTCATTTAAATCCACGTACTTAGAGGTCATTTAGAAGCACGTACATAGAGGTCATTTAGAACCACGTACTTAGAGGTCATCTAGAACAACGTACTTAGAGGTCATTTAGAACCACTTACTTAGATGTCATTTGGAAGTACGTACCTAGAGGTCATTTAGAACCACGTACTTAGAGGTCATATAGAACCACGTACTTAGAGGTCATTTAGAACACAGTACTTAGAGGTCATTTAGAACCAACTTTTTAGAGGTCATTTAGAACTACGTACTTAGAGGTCCTTTAGAACCACGTACATAGAGGTCATTTAGAACTACGTACTTAGAGGTCATTTAGAACTACGTATTTATAGGTCGTTTAGAACTACGAACTTAGGGGTCATTTAGAACCCACGTACTTAGAGGTCATTTAGAACCACGTAGTTAGAGGTCATCTAGAACAACGTACTTAGAGGTCATTTAGAACCACTTTCTTAGATGTCATTTGGAAGTACGTACCTAGAGGTCATTTAGAAGCACGTACTTAGAGGTCATTTAGAACCACGTAGTTAGAGGTCATTTAGAACTACGTACTTAGAGGTCATTTAGAACTACGTATATGAGGTCATTTAGAACCACGTACTTAGAGGACATTTAGAATCACGTACTTTGGTGTCATTTAGAACTACTGACTTAGATGTCATTTAGAACCAAGTACTTAGAGGTCATTTAGAACCACGTACTTATAGGTCATTTAGAACCTCGTACTTAGAGGTCAATTAGAACTACGAACTTAGGGGTCATTTAGAACCACTTACTTAGAAGTCATTTGGAAGTACGTACTTAGAGGTCATTTAGAACTACGTACTTAGGGGTCATTTAGAACCACTTACTTAGAGGTCATTTAGAAGCACGTACTTAGAGGTCATTTAGAACCACGTACTTAGAGGTCATTTAGAACTACGTATATGAGGTCATTTAGAACCACGTACTTAGAGGACATTTAGAACCACGTACTTAGAGGGCATTTGAACTAAGTATTTAGAGGTCATTTAGAACCACGTACTTAGAGGTCATTTAGAACCACATACTTAGAGGTCATTTAGAACTACGTACTTAGAGGTCATTTAGAACTACGTACTTTAAGGTCATTTAAATCCACGTACTTAGAGGTCATTTAGAACCACTTACTTAGATGTCATTTGGCAGTACGTACCTAGAGGTCATTTAGAACCACGTACTTAGAGGTCATATAGAACCACGTACTTAGAGGTCATTTAGAACCCAGTACTTAGAGGTCATTTAGAACTACGTACTTAGAAGATATTTAGAACCACGTACTTAGAGGTCATTTAGAACCAACTTTTTAGATGTCATTTAGAACTACGTACTTAGAGGTCCTTTAGAACCACGTACATAGAGGTCATTTAGAACTACGTACTTAGAGGTCATTTAGAACTACGTATTTATAGGTCGTTTAGAACTACGAACTTAGGGGTCATTTAGAACCCACGTACTTAGAGGTCATTTAGAACCACGTAGTTAGAGGTCATCTAGAACAACGTACTTAGAGGTCATTTAGAACCACTTTCTTAGATGTCATTTGGAAGTACGTACCTAGAGGTCATTTAGAAGCACGTACTTAGAGGTCATTTAGAACCACGTAGTTAGAGGTCATTTAGAACCACGTACTTAGAGGTCATTTAGAACTACGTATATGAGGTCATTTAGAACCACGTACTTAGAGGACATTTAGAACCACGTACTTTGGTGTCATTTAGAACTACTGACTTAGATGTCATTTAGAACCAAGAACTTAGAGGTCATTTAGAACCACGTACTGAGAGGTCATTTAGAAACACGTACTTAGAGGTCATTTAGAACCAACAACTTAGAGATCATTTAGAACTACGTACTTAGAGGTCATTTAGAACCACGTACTCAGATGTCATTTAGAGCCCACGTACCTAGAGGTCATATAGAACCACGTACATAGAGGTCATTTAGAACTACGTACTTAGAGGTCATTTAGAGCTACGTATTTAGAGGTCATTTAGAACCCACGTACTTAGAGGTCATTTAGAACTACGTATATGAGGTCTTTTAGAACCACGTACTTAGAGGACATTTAGAACCACGTACTTAGAGGTCATTTAGAACCAAGTACTTAGAGGTCATTTAGAACCAAGTACTTAGAGGTCATTTAGAACTACGTACTTAGAATATATTTAGAACCACGTACTTAGAGGTCATTTAGAACCAACTTTTTAGAGGTCATTTAGAACTACGTACTTAGAGGTCTTTTAGAACCACGTACATAGAGGTCATTTAGAACTACGTACTTAGAGGTCATTTAGAACTACGTATTTAGAGGTCATTTAGAACCACGTACTTAGAGGACATTTAGAACCAACAACTTAGAGGTCATTTAGAACTACATACTTAGAGGTCATTTATAACGACGTACTCAGAGGTCATTTAGAACCTACGTACTTAGAGGTCATTTAGAACCACGTACTTAGAGGTCATTTAGAACCACATACTTAGAGGTAGTTTAGAACTACTTACTTAGGGGTCATTTAGAACCACGTACTCTGAGGTCATTAATTTAGAACCAAGTACTTAGAGGTCACTTAGAACCACATATATGAGGTCGTTTAGAATTACGTACTTAGAGGTCATTTAGAACTACGTACTTAGAGGTAATTTAGTACTACGTACTTAGGTGTCATTTAGAACTACTGATTTAGAGGTCATTTAGAACCAAGTACTTAGAGGTCATTTAGAACCACGTACTTAGAGGTCATTTAGAACCTCGTACTTAGAGGTCATTTAGAACCACGTACTTATAGGATAGTTAGAACCATGTAATTAGAGGTCATTCAGAACCACGTACTTAGAGGTCATTTAGAACCACGTACTTAGAGGTGATTTAGAACCACGTACTTAGAGGTTATTTAGCACTAAGTATATAAGGTCATTTAGAACCACGTACTTAGAGGACATTTAGAACCACGTACTTAGAAGTCATTAGAAGAACCCACGTACTTAGAGGTCATTTAGAACCACGTACTAAGAGGTCATATAGGACCACGTACTTAGAGGTCATTTAGAACTACGTACTTAGGAGTCATTTAGAACTACTTACATAGAGGTCATTTAGAACCACATACTTAGAGGTCATTTAGAACTACGAACTTATGGGTCATTTAGAACCCACGTACTTAGAGGTCATTTAGTACCCACGTACTTAGAGGTCATATAGAACCTCGTACTTAGAGGTCATTTAGAACTACGTAGCTAGAGGTCATTTAGGACCACGTACTTATAGGTCATTTAGAAACCACTTACTTAGAGGTCATTTAGAACTACGTATATGAGGTCATTTAGAACCACGTACTTAGAGGACATTTAGAACCACGTACTTAGAGGGCATTTGAACTAAGTATTTAGAGGTCATTTAGAACCACGTACTTAGAGGTCATTTAGAACCACATACTTAGAGGTCATTTAGAACTACGTACTTAGAGGTCATTTAGAACTACGTACTTTAAGGTCATTTAAATCCACGTACTTAGAGGTCATTTAGAAGCACGTACATAGAGGTCATTTAGAACCACGTACTTAGAGGTCATCTAGAACAACGTACTTAGAGGTCATTTAGAACCACTTACTTAGATGTCATTTGGAAGTACGTACCTAGAGGTCATTTAGAACCACGTACTTAGAGGTCATTTAGAACCACGTACTTAGAGGTCATTTAGAACCCAGTACTTAGAGGTCATTTAGAACTACGTACTTAGAAGATATTTAGAACCACGTACTTAGAGGTCATTTAGAACCAACTTTTTAGAGGTCATTTAGAACTACGTACTTAGAGGTCCTTTAGAACCACGTACATAGAGGTCATTTAGAACTACGTACTTAGAGGTCATTGAGAAACACTTTCTTAGATGTCATTTGGAAGTACGTACCTAGAGGTCATTTAGAAGCACGTACTTAGAGGTCATTTAGAACCACGTAGTTATAGGTCATTTAGAACCACGTACTTAGAGGTCATTTAGAACTACGTATATGAGGTCATTTAGAACCACGTACTTAGAGGACATTTAGAACCACGTACTTTGGTGTCATTTAGAACTACTGACTTAGATGTCATTTAGAACCAAGTACTTAGAGGTCTTTTAGAACCTCGTACTTAGAGGTCAATTAGAACTACGAACTTAGGGGTCATTTAGAACTACGTACTTAGAGGTGTTATAGAACTACGTTCTTAGAGGTCATTTAGGACTTCGTACTTAGAGGTCATTTAGAAGTACGTACTTAAAGGTCATTTAGAACCACATACTTAGAGGTCATTTAGAACTACTTACTTAGATGTCATTTAGAACTACGTACCTAGAGGTCATTTAGGACCACGTACTTAGAGGTCATTTAGAACCACTTACTTAGAGGTCATTTGGAACTACGTATCTAGAGGTATTTAGAACTACGTACTTAGACGTCATTTAGAACTACGTACTTAGAAGATATTTAGAACCACGTACTTAGAGGTCATTTAGAACCAACTATTTAGAGGTCATTTAGAACTACGTACTTAGATGTCATTTAGAACTACGTACTTAGAGGTCATTTAGAACCACATACTTAGAGGTCATTTAGAACTACGTACTTAGAGGTCATTTAGAACTACGTACTTTAAGGTCATTTAAATCCACGTACTTAGAGGTCATTTAGAATCACGTACATAGAGGTCATTTAGAACCACGTACTTAGAGGTCATCTAGAACAACGTACTTAGAGGTCATTTAGAACCACTTACTTAGATGTCATTTGGAAGTACGTACCTAGAGGTCATTTAGAACCACGTACTTAGAGGTCATTTAGAACCACGTACTTAGAGGTCATTTAGAACCCAGTACTTAGAGGTCATTTAGAACTACGTACTTAGAGGTCATTTAGAACTACGTATTTATAGGTCGTTTAGAACTACGAACTTAGGGGTCATTTAGAACCCACGTACTTAGAGGTCATTTAGAACCACGTAGTTAGAGGTCATCTAGAACAACGTACTTAGAGGTCATTTAGAACCACTTTCTTAGATGTCATTTGGAAGTACGTACCTAGAGGTCATTTAGAAGCACGTACTTAGAGGTCATTTAGAACCACGTAGTTAGAGGTCATTTAGAACCACGTACTTAGAGGTCATTTAGAACTACGTATATGAGGTCATTTAGAACCACGTACTTAGAGGACATTTAGAACCACGTACTTTGGTGTCATTTAGAACTACTGACTTAGATGTCATTTAGAACCAAGTACTTAGAGGTCATTTAGAACCACGTACTTAGAGGTCATTTAGAACCTCGTACTTAGGGGTCATTTAGAACCACGTACTTAGAGGATAGTTAAAACCATGTAATTAGAGGTCAGTTAGAACTACGTTATAAGAGGTCATTTAGAACCCACGAACTTAGAGGTCATTCAGAACCAAGTACTTAGAGGTGATTTAGAACCATGTACTTAGAGGTTATTTAGCACTACGTATATAAGGTCATTTAGAACCACGTACTTAGAGGACATTTAGAACCACGTACTTAGAGGTTATTTAGCACTACGTATATAAGGTCATTTAGAACCACGTACTTAGAGGACATTTTGAACCACGTACTTAGAAGTCATTTAGAAGGACCCACGTACTTAGAGGTCATTTAGAACCACGTACTAAGAGATCATATAGAACCACGTACTTAGAGGTCATTTAGAACCACTTACTTAGAGGTCATTTAGAACCACATACTTAGAGGTCATTTAGAACTACTTACTTTGAGGTCATTTAGAACTACGTACCTAGAGTTCAATTAGAACTACGTATATGAGGTCTTTTAGAACCACGTACTTAGAGGACATTTAGAACCACGTACTTAGAGGTCATTTAGAACCAAGTACTTAGAGGTCATTTAGAACCAAGTACTTAGAGGTCATTTAGAACTACGTACTTAGAATATATTTAGAACCACGTACTTAGAGGTCATTTAGAACCAACTTTTTAGAGGTCATTTAGAACTACGTACTTAGAGGTCTTTTAGAACCACGTACATAGAGGTCATTTAGAACTACGTACTTAGAGGTCATTTAGAACTACGTATTTAGAGGTCATTTAGAACCACTTACTTAGATGTCATTTGGAAGTACGTACCTAGAGGTCATTTAGAACCACGTACTTAGAGGTCATTTAGAACCACGTACTTAGAGGTCATTTAGAACCCAGTACTTAGAGGTCATTTAGAACTACGTACTTAGAAGATATTTAGAACCACGTACTTAGAGGTCATTTAGAACCAACTTTTTAGAGGTCATTTAGAACTACGTACTTAGAGGTCCTTTAGAACCACGTACATAGAGGTCATTTAGAACTACGTACTTAGAGGTCATTGAGAACCACTTTCTTAGAT
The DNA here is from genome assembly GCA_963513935.1 of Aphrophora alni. NCBI lineage: Eukaryota > Metazoa > Arthropoda > Insecta > Hemiptera > Aphrophoridae > Aphrophora > Aphrophora alni. Next base: position 1,934,929 of record CAUPSG010000858.1, on the reverse strand, counting down.
GTCATTTGGAAGTACGTACCTAGAGGTCATTTAGAAGCACGTACTTAGAGGTCATTTAGAACCACGTAGTTATAGGTCATTTAGAACCAACAACTTAGAGGTCATTTAGAACTACATACTTAGAGGTCATTTATAACGACGTACTCAGAGGTCATTTAGAACCTACGTACTTAGAGGTCATTTAGAACCACGTACTTAGAGGTCATTTAGAACCACATACTTAGAGGTAGTTTAGAACTACTTACTTAGGGGTCATTTAGAACCACGTACTCTGAGGTCATTAATTTAGAACCAAGTACTTAGAGGTCACTTAGAACCACATATATGAGGTCGTTTAGAATTACGTACTTAGAGGTCATTTAGAACTACGTACTTAGAGGTAATTTAGTACTACGTACTTAGGTGTCATTTAGAACTACTGATTTAGAGGTCATTTAGAACCAAGTACTTAGAGGTCATTTAGAACCACGTACTTAGAGGTCATTTAGAACCTCGTACTTAGAGGTCATTTAGAACCACGTACTTATAGGATAGTTAGAACCATGTAATTAGAGGTCAGTTAGAACTACGTTCTAAGAGGTCATTTAGAACCCTTGAACTTAGAGGTCATTCAGAACCACGTACTTAGAGGTCATTTAGAACCACGTACTTAGAGGTGATTTAGAACCACGTACTTAGAGGTTATTTAGCACTAAGTATATAAGGTCATTTAGAACCACGTACTTAGAGGACATTTAGAACCACGTACTTAGAAGTCATTAGAAGAACCCACGTACTTAGAGGTCATTTAGAACCACGTACTAAGAGGTCATATAGGACCACGTACTTAGAGGTCATTTAGAACTACGTACTTAGGAGTCATTTAGAACTACTTACTTAGAGGTCATTTAGAACCACATACTTAGAGGTCATTTAGAACTACGAACTTATATGTCATTTAGAACCCACGTACTTAGAGGTCATTTAGTACCCACGTACTTAGAGGTCATATAGAACCTCGTACTTAGAGGTCATTTAAAACCACTTACTTAGATGTCATTTGGAAGTACGTACCTAGAGGTCATTTAGAACTACGTACTTAGGGGTCATTTAGAACTACTTACTTAGAGGTCATTTAGAAGCACGTACTTAGAGGTCATTTAGAACCACGTACTTAGAGGTCATTTAGAACTACGTAGCTAGAGGTCATTTAGGACCACGTACTTATAGGTCATTTAGAAACCACTTACTTAGAGGTCATTTAGAACTACGTATATGAGGTCATTTAGAACCACGTACTTAGAGGACATTTAGAACCACGTACTTAGAGGGCATTTGAACTAAGTATTTAGAGGTCATTTAGAACCACGTACTTAGAGGTCATTTAGAACCACATACTTAGAGGTCATTTAGAACTACGTACTTAGAGGTCATTTAGAACTACGTACTTTAAGGTCATTTAAATCCACGTACTTAGAGGTCATTTAGAAGCACGTACATAGAGGTCATTTAGAACCACGTACTTAGAGGTCATCTAGAACAACGTACTTAGAGGTCATTTAGAACCACTTACTTAGATGTCATTTGGAAGTACGTACCTAGAGGTCATTTAGAACCACGTACTTAGAGGTCATTTAGAACCACGTACTTAGAGGTCATTTAGAACCCAGTACTTAGAGGTCATTTAGAACTACGTACTTAGAAGATATTTAGAACCACGTACTTAGAGGTCATTTAGAACCAACTTTTTAGAGGTCATTTAGAACTACGTACTTAGAGGTCCTTTAGAACCACGTACATAGAGGTCATTTAGAACTACGTACTTAGAGGTCATTGAGAACCACTTTCTTAGATGTCATTTGGAAGTACGTACCTAGAGGTCATTTAGAAGCACGTACTTAGAGGTCATTTAGAACCACGTAGTTATAGGTCATTTAGAACCACGTACTTAGAGGTCATTTAGAACTACGTATATGAGGTCATTTAGAACCACGTACTTAGAGGACATTTAGAACCACGTACTTTGGTGTCATTTAGAACTACTGACTTAGATGTCATTTAGAACCAAGTACTTAGAGGTCTTTTAGAACCTCGTACTTAGAGGTCAATTAGAACTACGAACTTAGGGGTCATTTAGAACTACGTACTTAGAGGTGTTATAGAACTACGTTCTTAGAGGTCATTTAGGACTTCGTACTTAGAGGTCATTTAGAAGTACCTACTTAAAGGTCATTTAGAACCACATACTTAGAGGTCATTTAGAACTACTTACTTAGATGTCATTTAGAACTACGTACCTAGAGGTCATTTAGGACAACGTACTTAGAGGTCATTTAGAACCACTTACTTAGAGGTCATTTGGAACTACGTATCTAGAGGTATTTAGAACTACGTACTTAGACGTCATTTAGAACTACGTACTTAGAAGATATTTAGAACCACGTACTTAGTGGTCATTTAGAACCAACTATTTAGAGGTCATTTAGAACTACGTACTTAGATGTCATTTAGAACTACGTACTTAGAGGTCATTTAGAACCACATACTTAGAGGTCATTTAGAACTACGTACTTAGAGGTCATTTAGAACTACGTACTTTAAGGTCATTTAAATCCACGTACTTAGAGGTCATTTAGAATCACGTACATAGAGGTCATTTAGAACCACGTACTTAGAGGTCATCTAGAACAACGTACTTAGAGGTCATTTAGAACCACTTACTTAGATGTCATTTGGAAGTACGTACCTAGAGGTCATTTAGAACCACGTACTTAGAGGTCATTTAGAACCACGTACTTAGAGGTCATTTAGAACCCAGTACTTAGAGGTCATTTAGAACTACGTACTTAGAGGTCATTTAGAACTACGTATTTATAGGTCGTTTAGAACTACGAACTTAGGGGTCATTTAGAACCCACGTACTTAGAGGTCATTTAGAACCACGTAGTTAGAGGTCATCTAGAACAACGTACTTAGAGGTCATTTAGAACCACTTTCTTAGATGTCATTTGGAAGTACGTACCTAGAGGTCATTTAGAAGCACGTACTTAGAGGTCATTTAGAACCACGTAGTTAGAGGTCATTTAGAACCACGTACTTAGAGGTCATTTAGAACTACGTATATGAGGTCATTTAGAACCACGTACTTAGAGGACATTTAGAACCACGTACTTTGGTGTCATTTAGAACTACTGACTTAGATGTCATTTAGAACCAAGTACTTAGAGGTCATTTAGAACCTCGTACTTAGAGGTCAATTAGAACTACGAACTTAGGGGTCATTTAGAACTACGTACTTAGAGGTGTTATAGAACTACGTTCTTAGAGGTCATTTAGGACTTCGTACTTAGAGGTCATTTAGAACCACGTACTTAGAGGTCATTTAGAACCCAGTACTTAGAGGTCATTTAGAACTACGTACTTAGAGGTCATTTAGAACTACGTAGCTAGAGGTCATTTAGGACCACGTACTTAGAGGTCATTTAGAACCACTTACTTAGAGGTCATTTGGAACTACGTATCTAGAGGTATTTAAAACTACGTACTTAGACGTCATTTAGAACTACGTACTTAGAGGTCATTTAGAACTACGTATATTAGGTCTTTTAGAACCACGTACTTAGAGGACATTTAGAACCACGTACTTAGAGGTCATTTAGAACCACTTACTTAGAAGTCATTTGGAAGTACGTACTTAGAGGTCATTTAGAACTACGTACTTAGGGGTCATTTAGAAGCGCTTACTTAGAGGTCATTTAGAAGCACGTACTTAGAGGTCATTTAGAACCACGTAGTTAGAGGTCATTTAGAACCACGTACTTAGAGGTCATTTAGAACTACGTATATGAGGTCATTTAGAACCACGTACTTAGAGGACATTTAGAACCACGTACTTAGAGGGCATTTAAATTAAGTATTTAGAGGTCATTTAGAACCACGTACTTAGAGGTCATTTAGAACCACGTACTTAGAGGTCATTTAGAACTACGTACTTTAAGGTCATTTAAATCCACGTACTTATGGTCATTTAGAACTACGTACTTAGAGGTCATTTAGAAGCACGTACATAGAGGTCATTTAGAACCACGTACTTAGAGGTCATCTAGAACAACAAATTTAGAGGTCATTTAGAACCACTTACTTAGATGTCATTTGGAAGTACGTACCTAGAGGTCATTTAGAACCACGTACTTAGAGGTCATTTAGAACCACGTACTTAGAGGTCATTTAGAACCAACGTACTTAGAGGTCATTTAGAACCAAACACTTAGAGGTCGTTTAGAACTACGTACTTAGAGGTCATTTAGAACCCACGTACTTAGAGGTCATTTAGAAACCACGTTCTTAGAGGTTATTTAGAACCAACTTCTTAGAGGTCATTTAGAACCCACGTACTTAGAGGTAATTTAGAACCCACGTACTTAGAGGTCATTTAGAACTACGTACTTAGAGGTCATTTAGAACTACGTACTTAGAGGTCATTTAGTACTACGTACTTAGGGGTCATTTAGAACCACTTACTTAGAGGTCATTTTAAACCACGTACTTATAGGTCATTTAGAACCACGTACTTAGAGGTCATTTAGAACCAACTATTTAGAGGTCATTTAGAACTACGTACTTAGATGTCATTTAGAACCACGTACTTAGAGGTCATTTAGAACCACGTACTGAGAGGTCATTTAAACCCACGTACTTAGAGGTCATTAAAACCACTTACTTAGAAGTCATTTGGAAGTACGTACTTAGAGGTCATTTAGAACTACGTACTTAGGGGTCATTTAGAACTATTTAATTAGAGGTCATTTAGAAGCACGTACTTAGAGGGCATTTGAACTAAGTATTTAGAGGTCATTTAGAACCACGTACTTAGAGGTCATTTAGAACCACATACTTAGAGGTCATTTAGAACTACGTACTTAGAGGTCATTTAGAACTACGTACTTTAAGGTCATTTAAATCCACGTACTTAGAGGTCATTTAGAAGCACGTACATAGAGGTCATTTAGAACCACGTACTTAGAGGTCATCTAGAACAACGTACTTAGAGGTCATTTAGAACCACTTACTTAGATGTCATTTGGAAGTACGTACCTAGAGGTCATTTAGAACCACGTACTTAGAGGTCATTTAGAACCACGTACTTAGAGGTCATTTAGAACCCAGTACTTAGAGGTCATTTAGAACTACGTACTTAGAAGATATTTAGAACCACGTACTTAGAGGTCATTTAGAACCAACTTTTTAGAGGTCATTTAGAACTACGTACTTAGAGGTCCTTTAGAACCACGTACATAGAGGTCATTTAGAACTACGTACTTAGAGGTCATTTAGAACTACGTATTTATAGGTCGTTTACAACTACGAACTTAGGGGTCATTTAGAACCCAAGTCCTTAGAGGTCATTTAGAACCACGTAGTTAGAGGTCATCTAGAACAACGTACTTAGAGGTCATTTAGAACCACTTTCTTAGATGTCATTTGGAAGTACGTACCTAGAGGTCATTTAGAAGCACGTACTTAGAGGTCATTTAGAACCACGTAGTTAGAGGTCATTTAGAACCACGTACTTAGAGGTCATTTAGAACTACGTATATGAGGTCATTTAGAACCACGTACTTAGAGGACATTTAGAACCACGTACTTTGGTGTCATTTAGAACTACTGACTTAGATGTCATTTAGAACCAAGTACTTAGAGGTCATTTAGAACCTCGTACTTAGAGGTCAATTAGAACTACGAACTTAGGGGTCATTTAGAACTACGTACTTAGAGGTGTTATAGAACTACGTTCTTAGAGGTCATTTAGGACTTCGTACTTAGAGGTCATTTAGAACTACGTACCTAGAGGTCATTTAGGACCACGTACTTAGAGGTCATTTAGAACCACTTACTTAGAGGTCATTTGGAACTACGTATCTAGAGGTATTTAGAACTACGTACTTAGACGTCATTTAGAACTACGTACTTAGAAGATATTTAGAACCACGTACTTAGAGGTCATTTAGAACCAACTATTTAGAGGTCATTTAGAACTACGTACTTAGATGTCATTTAGAACCACATACTTACAGGTCATTTAGAACCACGTACTGAGAGGTCATTTAGAAACACGTACTTAGAGGTCATTTAGAACCAACAACTTAGAGATCATTTAGAACTACGTACTTAGAGGTCATTTAGAAGCACGTACTCAGATGTCATTTAGAGCCCACGTACCTAGAGGTCATATAGAACCACGTACATAGAGGTCATTTAGAACTACGTACTTAGAGGTCATTTAGAGCTAGGTATTTAGAGGTCATTTAGAACCCACGTACTTAGAGGTCATTTAGAACTACGTATATGAGGTCTTTTAGAACCACGTACTTAGAGGACATTTAGAACCACGTACTTAGAGGTCATTTAGAACCAAGTACTTAGAGGTCATTTAGAACCAAGTACTTAGAGGTCATTTAGAACTACGTACTTAGAAGATATTTAGAACCACGTACTTAGAGGTCATTTAGAACCAACTTTTTAGAGGTCATTTAGAACTACGTACTTAGAGGTCTTTTAGAACCACGTACATAGAGGTCATTTAGAACTACGTACTTAGAGGTCATTTAGAACTACGTATATGAGGTCATTTAGAACCACGTACTTAGAGGACATTTAGAACCACGTACTTAGAGGGCATTTGAACTAAGTATTTAGAGGTCATTTAGAACCACGTACTAAGAGGTCATTTAGAACCACATACTTAGAGGTCATTTAGAACTACGTACTTAGAGGTCATTTAGAACTACGTACTTTAAGGTCATTTAAATCCACGTACTTAGAGGTCATTTAGAACAACGTACATAGAGGTCATTTAGAACCACGTACTTAGAGGTCATCTAGAACAACGTACTTAGAGGTCATTTAGAACCACTTACTTAGATGTCATTTGGAAGTACGTACCTAGAGGTCATTTAGAACCACGTACTTAGAGGTCATTTAGAACCACGTACTTAGAGGTCATTTAGAACCCAGTACTTAGAGGTCATTTTTAACTACGTACTTAGAAGATATTTAGAACTACGTACTTAGAGGTCTTTTAGAACCAACTTTTTAGAGGTCATTTAGAACTACGTACTTAGAGGTCCTTTAGAACCACGTACATAGAGGTCATTTAGAACTACGTACTTAGAGGTCATTTAGAACTACGTATTTATAGGTCGTTTAGAACTACGAACTTAGGGGTCATTTAGAACCCACGTACTTAGAGGTCATTTAGAACCACGTAGTTAGAGGTCATCTAGAACAACGTACTTAGAGGTCATTTAGAACCACTTTCTTAGATGTCATTTGGAAGTACGTACCTAGAGGTCATTTAGAACCACGTAGTTAGAGGTCATTTAGAACCACGTACTTAGAGGTCATTTAGAACTACGTATATGAGGTCATTTAGAACCACGTACTTAGAGGACATTTAGAACCACGTACTTTGGTGTCATTTAGAACTACTGACTTAGATGTCATTTAGAACCAAGTACTTAGAGGTCATTTAGAACCTCGTACTTAGAGGTCAATTAGAACTACGAACTTAGGGGTCATTTAGAACTACGTACTTAGAGGTGTTATAGAACTACGTTCTTAGAGGTCATTTAGGACTTCGTACTTAGAGGTCATTTAGAACTACGTACCTAGAGGTCATTTAGGACCACATACTTAGAGGTCATTTAGAACCACTTACTTAGAGGTCATTTGGAACTACGTATCTAGAGGTATTTAGAACTACGTACTTAGACGTCATTTAGAACTACGTACTTAGAAGATATTTAGAACCACGTACTTAGAGGTCATTTAGAACCAACTATTTAGAGGTCATTTAGAACTACGTACTTAGATGTCATTTAGAACCACGTACTTAGAGGTCATTTAGAACCACGTACTGAGAGGTCATTTAGAAACACGTACTTAGAGGTCATTTAGAACCAACAACTTAGAGATCATTTAGAACTACGTACTTAGAGGTCATTTAGAAGCACGTACTCAGATGTCATTTAGAGCCCACGTACCTAGAGGTCATATAGAACCACGTACATAGAGGTCATTTAGAACTACGTACTTAGAGGTCATTTAGAGCTACGTATTTAGAGGTCATTTAGAACCCACGTACTTAGAGGTCATTTAGAACTACGTATATGAGGTCTTTTAGAACCACGTACTTAGAGGACATTTAGAACCACGTACTTAGAGGTCATTTAGAACCAAGTACTTAGAGGTCATTTAGAACCAAGTACTTAGAGGTCATTTAGAACTACGTACTTAGAAGATATTTAGAACCACGTACTTAGAGGTCATTTAGAACCAACTTTTTAGAGGTCATTTAGAACTACGTACTTAGAGGTCTTTTAGAACCACGTACATAGAGGTCATTTAGAACTACGTACTTAGAGGTCATTTAGAACTACGTATTTAGAGGTCATTTAGAACCACGTACTTAGAGGACATTTAGAACCACGTACTTAGAGGGCATTTGAACTAAGTATTTAGAGGTCATTTAGAACCACGTACTTAGAGGTCATTTAGAACCACATACTTAGAGGTCATTTAGAACTACGTACTTAGAGGTCATTTAGAACTACGTACTTTAAGGTCATTTAAATCCACGTACTTAGAGGTCATTTAGAAGCACGTACATAGAGGTCATTTAGAACCACGTACTTAGAGGTCATCTAGAACAACGTACTTAGAGGTCATTTAGAACCACTTACTTAGATGTCATTTGGAAGTACGTACCTAGAGGTCATTTAGAACCACGTACTTAGAGGTCATTTGGAACCACGTACTTAGAGGTCATTTAGAACCCAGTACTTAGAGGTCATTTAGAACTACGTACTTAGAAGATATTTAGAACCACGTACTTAGAGGTCATTTAGAACCAACTTTTTAGAGGTCATTTAGAACTACGTACTTAGAGGTCCTTTAGAACCACGTACATAGAGGTCATTTAGAACTACGTACTTAGAGGTCATTTAGAACTACGTATTTATAGGTCGTTTAGAACTACGAACTTAGGGGTCATTTAGAACCCACGTACTTAGAGGTCATTTAGAACCACGTAGTTAGAGGTCATCTAGAACAACGTTCTTAGAGGTCATTTAGAACCACTTTCTTAGATGTCATTTGGAAGTACGTACCTAGAGGTCATTTAGAAGCACGTACTTAGAGGTCATTTAGAACCACGTAGTTAGAGGTCATTTAGAACCACGTACTTAGAGGTCATTTAGAACTACGTATATGAGGTCATTTAGAACCACGTACTTAGAGGACATTTAGAACCACGTACTTTGGTGTCATTTAGAACTACTGACTTAGATGTCATTTAGAACCAAGTACTTAGAGGTCATTTAGAACCTCGTACTTAGAGGTCAATTAGAACTACGAACTTAGGGGTCATTTAGAACTACGTACTTAGAGGTGTTATAGAACTACGTTCTTAGAGGTCATTTAGGACTTCGTACTTAGAGGTCATTTAGAACTACGTACCTAGAGGTCATTTAGGACCACGTACTTAGAGGTCATTTAGAACCACTTACTTAGAGGTCATTTGGAACTACGTATCTAGAGGTATTTAGAACTACGTACTTAGACGTCATTTAGAACTACGTACTTAGAAGATATTTAGAACCACGTACTTAGAGGTCATTTAGAACCAACTATTTAGAGGTCATTTAGAACTACGTACTTAGATGTCATTTAGAACCACGTACTTAGAGGTCATTTAGAACCACGTACTGAGAGGTCATTTAGAAACACGTACTTAGAGGTCATTTAGAACCAACAACTTAGAGATCATTTAGAACTACGTACTTAGAGGTCATTTAGAAGCACGTACTCAGATGTCATTTAGAGCCCACGTACCTAGAGGTCATATAGAACCACGTACATAGAGGTCATTTAGAACTACGTACTTAGAGGTCATTTAGAGCTACGTATTTAGAGGTCATTTAGAACCCACGTACTTAGAGGTCATTTAGAACTACGTATATGAGGTCTTTTAGAACCACGTACTTAGAGGACATTTAGAACCACGTACTTAGAGGTCATTTAGAACCAAGTACTTAGAGGTCATTTAGAACCAAGTACTTAGAGGTCATTTAGAACTACGTACTTAGAAGATATTTAGAACCACGTACTTAGAGGTCATTTAGAACCAACTTTTTAGAGGTCATTTAGAACTACGTACTTAGAGGTCTTTTAGAACCACGTACATAGAGGTCATTTAGAACTACGTACTTAGAGGTCATTTAGAACTACGTATTTAGAGGTCATTTAGAACCACGTACTCAGAGGTCATTTAGAACCTACGTACTTAGAGGTCATTTAGAACCACGTACTTAGAGGTCATTTAGAACCACATACTTAGAGGTCGTTTAGAACTACTTACTTAGGGGTCATTTAGAACCACGTACTCTGAGGTCATTAATTTAGAACCAAGTACTTAGAGGTCACTTAGAACCACATATATGAGGTCGTTTAGAATTACGTACTTAGAGGTCATTTAGAACTACGTACTTAGAGGTAATTTAGTACTACGTACATAGGTGTCATTCAGAACTACTGATTTAGAGGTCATTTAGAACCAAGTACTTAGAGGTCATTTAGAACCACGTACTTAGAGGTCATTTAGAACCTCGTACTTAGAGGTCATTTAGAACCACGTACTTATAGGATAGTTAGAACCATGTAATTAGAGGTCAGTTAGAACTACGTTCTAAGAGGTCATTTAGAACCCTTGAACTTAGAGGTCATTCAGAACCACGTACTTAGAGGTCATTTAGAACCACGTACTTAGAGGTGATTTAGAACCACGTACTTAGAGGTTATTTAGCACTAAGTATATAAGGTCATTTAGAACCACGTACTTAGAGGACATTTAGAACCACGTACTTAGAAGTCATTAGAAGAACCCACGTACTTAGAGGTCATTTAGAACCACGTACTAAGAGGTCATATAGGACCACGTACTTAGAGGTCATTTAGAACTACGTACTTAGGAGTCATTTAGAACTACTTACTTAGAGGTCATTTAGAACCACATACTTAGAGGTCATTTAGAACCACGAACTTATGGGTCATTTAGAACCCACGTACTTAGAGGTCATTTAGTACCCACGTACTTAGAGGTCATATAGAACCTCGTACTTAGAGGTCATTTAAAACCACTTACTTAGATGTCATTTGGAAGTACGTACCTAGAGGTCATTTAGACCTACGTACTTAGGGGTCATTTAGAACTACTTACTTAGAGGTCATTTAGAAGCACGTACTTAGAGGTCATTTAGAACCACGTACTTAGAGGTCATTTAGAACTACGTAGCTAGAGGTCATTTAGGACCACGTACTTAGAGGTCATTTAGAACCACTTACTTAGAGGTCATTTAGAACTACGTATATGAGGTCATTTAGAACCACGTACTTAGAGGACATTTAGAACCACGTACTTAGAGGGCATTTGAACTAAGTATTTAGAGGTCATTTAGAACCACGTACTTAGAGGTCATTTAGAACCACATACTTAGAGGTCATTTAGAACTACGTACTTAGAGGTCATTTAGAACTACGTACTTTAAGGTCATTTAAATCCACGTACTTAGAGGTCATTTAGAACCCAGTACTTAGAGGTCATTTAGAACTACGAACTTAGACGATATTTAGAACCACGTACTTAGAGGTCATTTAGAACCAACTTTTTAGAGGTCATTTAGAACTACGTACTTAGAGGTCCTTTAGAACCATGTACATAGAGGTCATTTAGAACTACGTACTTAGAGGTCATTTAGAACTACGTATTTATAGGTCGTTTAGAACTACGAATTTAGGGGTCATTTAGAACCCACGTACTTAGAGGTCATTTAGAACCACGTAGTTAGAGGTCATCTAGAACAACGTACTTAGAGGTCATTTAGAACCACTTTCTTAGATGTCATTTGGAAGTACGTACCTAGAGGTCATTTGGAAGCACGTACTTAGAGGTCATTTAGAACCACGTAGTTAGAGGTCATTTAGAACCACGTACTTAGAGGTCATTTAGAACTACGTATATGAGGTCATTTAGAACCACGTACTTAGAGGACATTTAGAACCACGTACTTTGGTGTCATTTAGAACTACTGACTTAGATGTCATTTAGAACCAAGTACTTAGAGGTCATTTAGAACCTCGTACTTAGAGGTCAATTAGAACTGCGAACTTAGGGGTCATTTAGAACTACGTACTTAGAGGTGTTATAGAACTACGTTCTTAGAGGTCATTTAGGACTTCGTACTTAGAGGTCATTTAGAACTACGTACTTAGAGGTCATTTAGAACCACATACTTAGAGGTCATTTAGAACTACTTACTTAGAGGTCATTTAGAACTACGTACCTAGAGGTCATTTAGGACCACGTACTTAGAGGTCATTTAGAACCACTTACTTAGAGGTCATTTGGAACTACGTATCTAGAGGTATTTAGAACTACGTACTTAGACGTCATTTAGAACTACGTACTTAGAAGATATTTAGAACCACGTACTTAGAGGTCATTTAGAACCAACTATTTAGAGGTCATTTAGAACTACGTACTTAGATGTCATTTAGAACCACGTACTTAGAGGTCATTTAGAACCACGTACTGAGAGGTCATTTAGAAACACGTACTTAGAGGTCATTTAGAACCAACAACTTAGAGATCATTTAGAACTACGTACTTGGAGGTCATTTAGAACCACGTACTCAGATGTCATTTAGAGCCCACGTACCTAGGGGTCATTTAGAACTACTTACTTAGAGGTCATTTAGAACCCAGTATTTAGAGGTCATTTAGAACTACGTACTTAGAAGATATTTAGAACCACGTACTTAGAGGTCATTTAGAACCAACTTTTTAGAGGTCATTTAGAACTACGTACTTAGAGGTCATTTAGAACTACGTATTTATAGGTCGTTTAGAACTACGAACTTAGGGGTCATTTAGAACCCACGTACTTAGAGGTCATTTAGAACTACGTATATGAGGTCATTTAGAACCACGTACTTAGAGGACATTTAGAACCACGTACTTAGAGGTCATTTAGAACTTACGTACTTAGAGGTCATTTAGAACTACGTACTTAGAGGTAATTTAGTACTACGTACTTAGGTGTCATTTAGAACTACGTACTTAGAGGTCATTTAGAACGACGTACTCAGAGGCCATTTGGAACCTACGTACTTAGAGGTCATTTAGAACCACTTACTTAGAGGTCATTTAGAACCACATACTTAGAGGTCGTTTAGAACTACTTACTTAGGGATCATTTAGAACCACGTACTCTGAGGTCATTTAGAACCACGTACTTAGAAGTCATTTAGAACCACGTACTTAGAGGTCATTTAGAACAACGTACTTAGAGGTCATTTTGAACCAAGTACTTAGAGGTCATTTAGAACCAACGTACTTAGAGGTCATTTAGAACCAAACACTTAGAGGTCGTTTAGAACTACGTACTTAGAAGTCATTTAGAACCCACGTACTTAGAGGTCATTTAGATTCACGTACTTAGAGGTCATTTAGAACTACGTACTTAGGGGTCATTTAGAACTACTTACTTAAAGGTCATTTAGAACCACGTACTTATAGGTCATTTAGAACCACGTACTTAGAGGTCATTTAAAACCAACAACTTAGAGGTCATTTAGAACTACGTACTTAGAGGTCATTTAGAACCAAGTACTTAGAGGTCATTTAGAACCACGTACTTAGAGGTCATTTTGAACCAAGTACTTAGAGGTCATTTAGAACCAAGTACTTAGAGGTCATTTAGAACTACGTACTTAGAAGATATTTAGAACCACGTACTTAGAGGTCATTTAGAACCAACTTTTTAGAGGTCATTTAGAACTACGTACTTAGAGGTCCTTTAGAACCACGTACATAGAGGTCATTTAGAACTACGTACTTAGAGGTCATTTAGAACTACGTATTTAGAGGTCATTTAGAACCACGTACTTAGAGGACGATTAGAACCAACAACTTAGAGGTCATTTAGAACTACATACTTAGAGGTCATTTATAACGACGTACTCAGAGGTCATTTAGAACCTACGTACTTAGAGGTCATTTAGAACCACGTACTTAGAGGTCATTTAGAACCACATACTTAGAGGTCGTTTAGAACTACTTACTTAGGGGTCATTTAGAACCACGTACTCTGAGGTCATTAATTTAGAACCAAGTACTTAGAGGTCACTTAGAACCACATATTGGAGGTGGTTTAGAATTACGTACTTTGAGGTCATTTAGAACTTACGTACTTAGAGGTCATTTAGAACCACGTACTTAGAGGTTATTTAGCACTAAGTATATAAGGTCATTTAGAACCACGTACTTAGAGGACATTTAGAACCACGTACTTAGAAGTCATTAGAAGAACCCACGTACTTAGAGGTCATTTAGAACCACGTACTAAGAGGTCATATAGAACCACGTACTTAGAGGTCATTTAGAACTACGTACTTAGGAGTCATTTAGAACTACTTACTTAGAGGTCATTTAGAACCACATACTTAGAGGTCATTTAGAACTACGAACTTAGGGGTCATTTAGAACCCACGTACTTAGAGGTCATTTAGTACCCACGTACTTAGAGCTCATATAGAACCTCGTACTTAGAGGTCATTTAAAACCACTTACTTAGATGTCATTTGGAAGTACGTACCTAGAGGTCATTTAGAACTACGTACTTAGAGGTCATTTAGAACCACTTACTTAGAGGTGATTTAGAAGCACGTACTTAGAGGTCATTTAGAACCACGTAGTTAGAGGTCATTTAGAACCACGGACTTAGAGGTCATTTAGAACTACGTATATGGGGTCATTTAGAACCACGTACTTAGAGGACATTTAGAACCACGTACTTAGAGGGCATTTGAACTAAGTATTTAGAGGTCATTTAGAACCACGTACTTAGAGGTCATTTAGAACCACATACTTAGAGGTCATTTAGAACTACGTACTTAGAGGTCATTTAGAACTACTACTTTAAGGTCATTTAAATCCACGTACTTATGGTCATTTAGAACTACGTACTTAGAGGTCATTTAGAAGCACGTACATAGAGGTCATTTAGAACCACGTACTTAGAGGTCATCTAGAACAACGTACTTAGAGGTCATTTAGAACCACTTACTTAGATGTCATTTGGAAGTACGTACCTAGAGGTCATTTAGAACCACGTACTTAGAGGTCATTTAGAACCACGTACTTAGAGGTCATTTAGAACCAACGTACTTAGAGGTCATTTAGAACCAAACACTTGGAGGTCGTTTAGAACTACGTACTTAGAGGTCATTTAGAACCCACGTACTTAGAGGTCATTTAGAAACCACGTTCTTAGAGGTTATTTAGAACCAACTTCTTAGAGGTCATTTAGAACCTACGTACTTAGAGGTAATTTAGAACCCACGTACTTAGAGGTCATTTAGAACTACGTACTTAGATGTCATTTAGAACTACGTACTTAGAGGTCATTTAGTACTACGTACTTAGAGGACATTTAGAACCAACAACTTAGAGATCATTTAGAACTACGTACTTAGAGGTCATTTAGAACCACGTACTCAGATGTCATTTAGAGCCTAAGTACTTAGAGGTCATATAGAACCACGTACATAGAGGTCATTTAGAACTACGTACATAGAGGTCATTTAGAGCTACGTACTTAGAGGTCATTTAGAACTACGAACTTAGGGGTCATTTCGAACTTACGTACTTAGAGGACATTTAGAACCACGTACTTAGAGGTCATTTAGAACCACGTACTGAGAGGTCATTTAGAAACACGTACTTAGAGGTCATTTAGAACCAACAACTTAGAGATCATTTAGAACTACGTACTTAGAGGTCATTTAGAACCACGTACTCAGATGTCATTTAGAGCCCACGTACCTAGAGGTCATATAGAACCACGTACATAGAGGTCATTTAGAACTACGTACTTAGAGGTCATTTAGAGCTACGTATTTAGAGGTCATTTAGAACCCACGTACTTAGAGGTCATTTAGAACTACGTATATGAGGTCTTTTAGAACCACGTACTTAGAGGACATTTAGAACCACGTACTTAGAGGTCATTTAGAACCAAGTACTTAGAGGTCATTTAGAACCAAGTACTTAGAGGTCATTTAGAACTACGTACTTAGAATATATTTAGAACCACGTACTTAGAGGTCATTTAGAACCAACTTTTTAGAGGTCATTTAAAACTACGTACTTAGAGGTCTTTTAGAACCACGTACATAGAGGTCATTTAGAACTACGTACTTAGAGGTCATTTAGAACTACGTATTTAGAGGTCATTTAGAACCACGTACTTAGAGGACATTTAGAACCAACAACTTAGAGGTCATTTAGAACTACATACTTAGAGGTCATTTATAACGACGTACTCAGAGGTCATTTAGAACCTACGTACTTAGAGGTAATTTATTACTACGTACTTAGGTGTCATTTAGAACTACTGATTTAGAGGTCATTTAGAACCAAGTACTTAGAGGTCATTTAGAACCACGTACTTAGAGGTCATTTAGAACCTCGTACTTAGAGGTCATTTAGAACCACGTACTTATAGGATAGTTAGAACCATGTAATTAGAGGTCAGTTAGAACTACGTTCTAAGAGGTCATTTAGAACCCTTGAACTTAGAGGTCATTCAGAACCACGTACTTAGAGGTCATTTAGAACCACGTACTTAGAGGTGATTTAGAACCACGTACTTAGAGGTTATTTAGCACTAAGTATATAAGGTCATTTAGAACCACGTACTTAGAGGACATTTAGAACCACGTACTTAGAAGTCATTAGAAGAACCCACGTACTTAGAGGTCATTTAGAACCACGTACTAAGAGGTCATATAGGACCACGTACTTAGAGGTCATTTAGAACTACGTACTTAGGAGTCATTTAGAACTACTTACTTAGAGGTCATTTAGAACCTCGTACTTAGAGGTCATTTAAAACCACTTACTTAGATGTCATTTGGAAGTACGTACCTAGAGGTCATTTAGAACTACGTACTTAGGGGTCATTTAGAACTACTTACTTAGAGGTCATTTAGAAGCACGTACTTAGAGGTCATTTAGAACCACGTACTTAGAGGTCATTTAGAACTACGTAGCTAGAGGTCATTTAGGACCACGTACTTAGAGGTCATTTAGAACCACTTACTTAGAGGTCATTTAGAACTACGTATATGAGGTCATTTAGAACCACGTACTTAGAGGACATTTAGAACCACGTACTTAGAGGGCATTTGAACTAAGTATTTAGAGGTCATTTAGAACCACGTACTTAGAGGTCATTTAGAACCACATACTTAGAGGTCATTTAGAACTACGTACTTAGAGGTCATTTAGAACTACGTACTTTAAGGTCATTTAAATCCACGTACTTAGAGGTCATTTAGAAGCACGTACATAGAGGTCATTCAGAACCACGTACTTAGAGGTCATCTAGAACAACGTACTTAGAGGTCATTTAGAACCACTTACTTAGATGTCATTTGGAAGTACGTACCTAGAGGTCATTTAGAACCACGTACTTAGAGGTCATTTAGAACCACGTACTTAGAGGTCATTTAGAACCCAGTACTTAGAGGTCATTTAGAACTACGTACTTAGAAGATATTTAGAACCACGTACTTAGAGGTCATTTAGAACCAACTTTTTAGAGGTCATTTAGAACTACGTACTTAGAGGTCCTTTAGAACCACGTACATAGAGGTCATTTAGAACTACGTACTTAGAGGTCATTTAGAACTACGTACTTTAAGGTCATTTAAATCCACGTACTTAGAGGTCATTTAGAAGCACGTACATAGAGGTCATTTAGAACCACGTACTTAGAGGTCATCTAGAACAACGTACTTAGAGGTCATTTAGAACCACTTTCTTAGATGTCATTTGGAAGTACGTACCTAGAGGTCATTTAGAAGCACGTACTTAGAGGTCATTTAGAACCACGTAGTTATAGGTCATTTAGAACCACGTACTTAGAGGTCATTTAGAACTACGTATATGAGGTCATTTAGAACCACGTACTTAGAGGACATTTAGAACCACGTACTTTGGTGTCATTTAGAACTACTGACTTAGATGTCATTTAGAACCAAGTACTTAGAGGTCTTTTAGAACCTCGTACTTAGAGGTCAATTAGAACTACGAACTTAGGGGTCATTTAGAACTACGTACTTAGAGGTGTTATAGAACTACGTTCTTAGAGGTCATTTAGGACTTTGTACTTAGAGGTCATTTAGAAGTACGTACTTAAAGGTCATTTAGAACCACATACTTAGAGGTCATTTAGAACTACTTACTTAGATGTCATTTAGAACTACGTACCTAGAGGTCATTTAGGACCACGTACTTAGAGGTCATTTAGAACCACTTACTTAGAGGTCATTTGGAACTACGTATCTAGAGGTATTTAGAACTACGTACTTAGACGTCATTTAGAACTACGTACTTAGAAGATATTTAGAACCACGTACTTAGAGGTCATTTAGAACCAACTATTTAGAGGTCATTTAGAACTACGTACTTAGATGTCATTTAGAACCACGTACTTAGAGGTCATTTAGAACCACATACTTAGAGGTCATTTAGAACTACGTACTTAGAGGTCATTTAGAACTACGTACTTTAAGGTCATTTAAATCCACGTACTTAGAGGTCATTTAGAAGCACGTACATAGAGGTCATTTAGAACCACGTACTTAGAGGTCATCTAGAACAACGTACTTAGAGGTCATTTAGAACCACTTACTTAGATGTCATTTGGAAGTACGTACCTAGAGGTCATTTAGAACCACGTACTTAGAGGTCATTTAGAACCACGTACTTAGAGGTCATTTAGAACCCAGTACTTAGAGGTCATTTAGAACTACGTACTTAGAGGTCATTTAGAACTACGTATTTATAGGGCGTTTAGAACTACGAACTTAGGGGTCAGTTAGAACCCACGTACTTAGAGGTCATTTAGAACCACGTAGTTAGAGGTCATCTAGAACAACGTACTTAGAGGTCATTTAGAACCACTTTCTTAGATGTCATTTGGAAGTACGTACCTAGAGGTCATTTAGAAGCACGTACTTAGAGGTCATTTAGAACCACGTAGTTAGAGGTCATTTAGAACCACGTACTTAGAGGTCATTTAGAACTACGTATATGAGGTCATTTAGAACCACGTACTTAGAGGACATTTAGAACCACGTACTTTGGTGTCATTTAGAACTACTGACTTAGATGTCATTTAGAACCAAGTACTTAGAGGTCATTTAGAACCTCGTACTTAGAGGTCAATTAGAACTACGAACTTAGGGGTCATTTAGAACTACGTACTTAGAGGTGTTATAGAACTACGTTCTTAGAGGTCATTTAGGACTTCGTACTTAGAGGTCATTTAGAACCACGTACTTAGAGGTCATTTAGAACCCAGTACTTAGAGGTCATTTAGAACTACGTACTTAGAGGTCATTTAGAACTACGTAGCTAGAGGTCATTTAGGACCACGTACTTAGAGGTCATTTAGAACCACTTACTTAGAGGTCATTTGGAACTACGTATCTAGAGGTATTTAAAACTACGTACTTAGACGTCATTTAGAACTACGTACTTAGAGGTCATTTAGAACTACGTATATTAGGTCTTTTAGAACCACGTACTTAGAGGACATTTAGAACCACGTACTTAGAGGTCATTTAGAACCACTTACTTAGAAGTCATTTGGAAGTACGTACTTAGAGGTCATTTAGAACTACGTACTTAGGGGTCATTTAGAACCACTTACTTAGAGGTCATTTAGAAGCACATACTTAGAGGTCATTTAGAACCACGTAGTTAGAGGTCATTTAGAACCACGTACTTAGAGGTCATTTAGAACTACGTATATGAGGTCATTTAGAACCACGTACTTAGAGGACATTTAGAACCACGTACTTAGAGGGCATTTAAACTAAGTATTTAGAGGTCATTTAGAACCACGTACTTAGAGGTCATTTAGAACCACGTACTTAGAGGTCATTTAGAACTACGTACTTTAAGGTCATTTAAATCCACGTACTTATGGTCATTTAGAACTACGTACTTAGAGGTCATTTAGAAGCACGTACATAGAGGTCATCTAGAACAACGTATTTAGAGGTCATTTAGAACCACTTACTTAGATGTCATTTGGAAGTACGTACCTAGAGGTCATTTAGAACCACGTACTTAGAGGTCATTTAGAACCACGTACTTAGAGGTCATTTAGAACCAACGTACTTAGAGGTCATTTAGAACCAAACACTTAGAGGTCGTTTAGAACTACGTACTTAGAGGTCATTTAGAACCCACGTACTTAGAGGTCATTTAGAAACCACGTTCTTAGAGGTTATTTAGAACCAACTTCTTAGAGGTCATTTAGAACCTACGTACTTAGAGGTAATTTAGAACCCACGTACTTAGAGGTCATTTAGAACTACGTACTTAGAGGTCATTTAGAACTACGTACTTAGAGGTCATTTAGTACTACGTACTTAGGGGTCATTTAGAACTACTTACTTAGAGGTCATTTAGAACCACGTACTTATAGGTCATTTAGAACCACGTACTTAGAGGTCATTTAGAACCAACTATTTAGAGGTCATTTAGAACTACGTACTTAGATGTCATTTAGAACCACGTACTTAGAGGTCATTTAGAACCACGTACTGAGAGGTCATTTAGACCCACGTACTTAGAGGTCATTTAGAACCACTTACTTAGAAGTCATTTGGAAGTACGTACTTAGAGGTCATTTAGAACTACGTACTTAGGGGTCATTTAGAACTACTTAATTAGAGGTCATTTAGAAGCACGTACTTAGAGGTCATTTAGAACCACGTACTTAGAGGTCATTTAGAACTACGTATATGAGGTCATTTAGAACCACGTACTTAGAGGACATTTAGAACCACGTACTTAGAGGGCATTTGAACTAAGTATTTAGAGGTCATTTAGAACCACGTACTTAGAGGTCATTTAGAACCACATACTTAGAGGTCATTTAGAACTACGTACTTAGAGGTCATTTAGAACTACGTACTTTAAGGTCATTTAAATCCACGTACTTGGAGGTCATTTAGAAGCACGTACATAGAGGTCATTTAGAACCACGTACTTAGAGGTCATCTAGAACAACGTACTTAGAGGTCATTTAGAACCACTTACTTAGATGTCATTTGGAAGTACGTACCTAGAGGTCATTTAGAACCACGTACTTAGAGGTCATTTAGAACCACGTACTTAGAGGTCATTTAGAACCCAGTACTTAGAGGTCATTTAGAACTACGTACTTAGAAGATATTTAGAACCACGTACTTAGAGGTCATTTAGAACCAACTTTTTAGAGGTCATTTAGAACTACGTACTTAGAGGTCCTTTAGAACCACGTACATAGAGGTCATTTAGAACTACGTACTTAGAGGTCATTTAGAACTACGTATTTATAGGTCGTTTAGAACTACGAACTTAGGGGTCATTTAGAACCCACGTACTTAGAGGTCATTTAGAACCACGTAGTTAGAGGTCATCTAGAACAACGTACTTAGAGGTCATTTAGAACCACTTTCTTAGATGTCATTTGGAAGTACGTACCTAGAGGTCATTTAGAAGCACGTACTTAGAGGTCATTTAGAACCACGTAGTTAGAGGTCATTTAGAACCACGTACTTAGAGGTCATTTAGAACTACGTATATGAGGTCATTTAGAACCACGTACTTAGAGGACATTTAGAACCACGTACTTTAGTGTCATTTAGAACTACTGACTTAGATGTCATTTAGAACCAAGTACTTAGAGGTCATTTAGAACCTCGTACTTAGAGGTCAATTAGAACTACGAACTTAGGGGTCATTTAGAACTACGTACTTAGAGGTGTTATAGAACTACGTTCTTAGAGGTCATTTAGGACTTCGTACTTAGAGGTCATTTAGAACTACGTACCTAGAGGTCATTTAGGACCACGTACTTAGAGGTCATTTAGAACCACTTACTTAGAGGTCATTTGGAACTACGTATCTAGAGGTATTTAGAACTACGTACTTAGACGTCATTTAGAACTACGTACTTAGAAGATATTTAGAACCACGTACTTAGAGGTCATTTAGAACCAACTATTTAGAGGTCATTTAGAACTACGTACTTAGATGTCATTTAGAACCACATACTTAGAGGTCATTTAGAACCACGTACTGAGAGGTCATTTAGAAACACGTACTTAGAGGTCATTTAGAACCAACAACTTAGAGATCATTTAGAACTACGTACTTAGAGGTCATTTAGAAGCACGTACTCAGATGTCATTTAGAGCCCACGTACCTAGAGGTCATATAGAACCACGTACATAGAGGTCATTTAGAACCACGTACTTAGAGGACATTTAGAACCAACAACTTAGAGGTCATTTAGAACTACATACTTAGAGGTCATTTATAACGACGTACTCAGAGGTCATTTAGAACCTACGTACTTAGAGGTAATTTATTACTACGTACTTAGGTGTCATTTAGAACTACTGATTTAGAGGTCATTTAGAACCAAGTACTTAGAGGTCATTTAGAACCACGTACTTAGAGGTCATTTAGAACCTCGTACTTAGAGGTCATTTAGAACCACGTACTTATAGGATAGTTAGAACCATGTAATTAGAGGTCAGTTAGAACTACGTTCTAAGAGGTCATTTAGAACCCTTGAACTTAGAGGTCATTCAGAACCACGTACTTAGAGGTCATTTAGAACCACGTACTTAGAGGTGATTTAGAACCACGTACTTAGAGGTTATTTAGCACTAAGTATATAAGGTCATTTAGAACCACGTACTTAGAGGACATTTAGAACCACGTACTTAGAAGTCATTAGAAGAACCCACGTACTTAGAGGTCATTTAGAACCACGTACTAAGAGGTCATATAGGACCACGTACTTAGAGGTCATTTAGAACTACGTACTTAGGAGTCATTTAGAACTACTTACTTAGAGGTCATTTAGAACCTCGTACTTAGAGGTCATTTAAAACCACTTACTTAGATGTCATTTGGAAGTACGTACCTAGAGGTCATTTAGAACTACGTACTTAGGGGTCATTTAGAACTACTTACTTAGAGGTCATTTAGAAGCACGTACTTAGAGGTCATTTAGAACCACGTACTTAGAGGTCATTTAGAACTACGTAGCTAGAGGTCATTTAGGACCACGTACTTAGAGGTCATTTAGAACCACTTACTTAGAGGTCATTTAGAACTACGTATATGAGGTCATTTAGAACCACGTACTTAGAGGACATTTAGAACCACGTACTTAGAGGGCATTTGAACTAAGTATTTAGAGGTCATTTAGAACCACGTACTTAGAGGTCATTTAGAACCACATACTTAGAGGTCATTTAGAACTACGTACTTAGAGGTCATTTAGAACTACGTACTTTAAGGTCATTTAAATCCACGTACTTAGAGGTCATTTAGAAGCACGTACATAGAGGTCATTCAGAACCACGTACTTAGAGGTCATCTAGAACAACGTACTTAGAGGTCATTTAGAACCACTTACTTAGATGTCATTTGGAAGTACGTACCTAGAGGTCATTTAGAACCACGTACTTAGAGGTCATTTAGAACCACGTACTTAGAGGTCATTTAGAACCCAGTACTTAGAGGTCATTTAGAACTACGTACTTAGAAGATATTTAGAACCACGTACTTAGAGGTCATTTAGAACCAACTTTTTAGAGGTCATTTAGAACTACGTACTTAGAGGTCCTTTAGAACCACGTACATAGAGGTCATTTAGAACTACGTACTTAGAGGTCATTTAGAACTACGTACTTTAAGGTCATTTAAATCCACGTACTTAGAGGTCATTTAGAAGCACGTACATAGAGGTCATTTAGAACCACGTACTTAGAGGTCATCTAGAACAACGTACTTAGAGGTCATTTAGAACCACTTTCTTAGATGTCATTTGGAAGTACGTACCTAGAGGTCATTTAGAAGCACGTACTTAGAGGTCATTTAGAACCACGTAGTTATAGGTCATTTAGAACCACGTACTTAGAGGTCATTTAGAACTACGTATATGAGGTCATTTAGAACCACGTACTTAGAGGACATTTAGAACCACGTACTTTGGTGTCATTTAGAACTACTGACTTAGATGTCATTTAGAACCAAGTACTTAGAGGTCTTTTAGAACCTCGTACTTAGAGGTCAATTAGAACTACGAACTTAGGGGTCATTTAGAACTACGTACTTAGAGGTGTTATAGAACTACGTTCTTAGAGGTCATTTAGGACTTTGTACTTAGAGGTCATTTAGAAGTACGTACTTAAAGGTCATTTAGAACCACATACTTAGAGGTCATTTAGAACTACTTACTTAGATGTCATTTAGAACTACGTACCTAGAGGTCATTTAGGACCACGTACTTAGAGGTCATTTAGAACCACTTACTTAGAGGTCATTTGGAACTACGTATCTAGAGGTATTTAGAACTACGTACTTAGACGTCATTTAGAACTACGTACTTAGAAGATATTTAGAACCACGTACTTAGAGGTCATTTAGAACCAACTATTTAGAGGTCATTTAGAACTACGTACTTAGATGTCATTTAGAACCACGTACTTAGAGGTCATTTAGAACCACATACTTAGAGGTCATTTAGAACTACGTACTTAGAGGTCATTTAGAACTACGTACTTTAAGGTCATTTAAATCCACGTACTTAGAGGTCATTTAGAAGCACGTACATAGAGGTCATTTAGAACCACGTACTTAGAGGTCATCTAGAACAACGTACTTAGAGGTCATTTAGAACCACTTACTTAGATGTCATTTGGAAGTACGTACCTAGAGGTCATTTAGAACCACGTACTTAGAGGTCATTTAGAACCACGTACTTAGAGGTCATTTAGAACCCAGTACTTAGAGGTCATTTAGAACTACGTACTTAGAGGTCATTTAGAACTACGTATTTATAGGGCGTTTAGAACTACGAACTTAGGGGTCAGTTAGAACCCACGTACTTAGAGGTCATTTAGAACCACGTAGTTAGAGGTCATCTAGAACAACGTACTTAGAGGTCATTTAGAACCACTTTCTTAGATGTCATTTGGAAGTACGTACCTAGAGGTCATTTAGAAGCACGTACTTAGAGGTCATTTAGAACCACGTAGTTAGAGGTCATTTAGAACCACGTACTTAGAGGTCATTTAGAACTACGTATATGAGGTCATTTAGAACCACGTACTTAGAGGACATTTAGAACCACGTACTTTGGTGTCATTTAGAACTACTGACTTAGATGTCATTTAGAACCAAGTACTTAGAGGTCATTTAGAACCTCGTACTTAGAGGTCAATTAGAACTACGAACTTAGGGGTCATTTAGAACTACGTACTTAGAGGTGTTATAGAACTACGTTCTTAGAGGTCATTTAGGACTTCGTACTTAGAGGTCATTTAGAACCACGTACTTAGAGGTCATTTAGAACCCAGTACTTAGAGGTCATTTAGAACTACGTACTTAGAGGTCATTTAGAACTACGTAGCTAGAGGTCATTTAGGACCACGTACTTAGAGGTCATTTAGAACCACTTACTTAGAGGTCATTTGGAACTACGTATCTAGAGGTATTTAAAACTACGTACTTAGACGTCATTTAGAACTACGTACTTAGAGGTCATTTAGAACTACGTATATTAGGTCTTTTAGAACCACGTACTTAGAGGACATTTAGAACCACGTACTTAGAGGTCATTTAGAACCACTTACTTAGAAGTCATTTGGAAGTACGTACTTAGAGGTCATTTAGAACTACGTACTTAGGGGTCATTTAGAACCACTTACTTAGAGGTCATTTAGAAGCACATACTTAGAGGTCATTTAGAACCACGTAGTTAGAGGTCATTTAGAACCACGTACTTAGAGGTCATTTAGAACTACGTATATGAGGTCATTTAGAACCACGTACTTAGAGGACATTTAGAACCACGTACTTAGAGGGCATTTAAACTAAGTATTTAGAGGTCATTTAGAACCACGTACTTAGAGGTCATTTAGAACCACGTACTTAGAGGTCATTTAGAACTACGTACTTTAAGGTCATTTAAATCCACGTACTTATGGTCATTTAGAACTACGTACTTAGAGGTCATTTAGAAGCACGTACATAGAGGTCATCTAGAACAACGTATTTAGAGGTCATTTAGAACCACTTACTTAGATGTCATTTGGAAGTACGTACCTAGAGGTCATTTAGAACCACGTACTTAGAGGTCATTTAGAACCACGTACTTAGAGGTCATTTAGAACCAACGTACTTAGAGGTCATTTAGAACCAAACACTTAGAGGTCGTTTAGAACTACGTACTTAGAGGTCATTTAGAACCCACGTACTTAGAGGTCATTTAGAAACCACGTTCTTAGAGGTTATTTAGAACCAACTTCTTAGAGGTCATTTAGAACCTACGTACTTAGAGGTAATTTAGAACCCACGTACTTAGAGGTCATTTAGAACTACGTACTTAGAGGTCATTTAGAACTACGTACTTAGAGGTCATTTAGTACTACGTACTTAGGGGTCATTTAGAACTACTTACTTAGAGGTCATTTAGAACCACGTACTTATAGGTCATTTAGAACCACGTACTTAGAGGTCATTTAGAACCAACTATTTAGAGGTCATTTAGAACTACGTACTTAGATGTCATTTAGAACCACGTACTTAGAGGTCATTTAGAACCACGTACTGAGAGGTCATTTAGACCCACGTACTTAGAGGTCATTTAGAACCACTTACTTAGAAGTCATTTGGAAGTACGTACTTAGAGGTCATTTAGAACTACGTACTTAGGGGTCATTTAGAACTACTTAATTAGAGGTCATTTAGAAGCACGTACTTAGAGGTCATTTAGAACCACGTACTTAGAGGTCATTTAGAACTACGTATATGAGGTCATTTAGAACCACGTACTTAGAGGACATTTAGAACCACGTACTTAGAGGGCATTTGAACTAAGTATTTAGAGGTCATTTAGAACCACGTACTTAGAGGTCATTTAGAACCACATACTTAGAGGTCATTTAGAACTACGTACTTAGAGGTCATTTAGAACTACGTACTTTAAGGTCATTTAAATCCACGTACTTGGAGGTCATTTAGAAGCACGTACATAGAGGTCATTTAGAACCACGTACTTAGAGGTCATCTAGAACAACGTACTTAGAGGTCATTTAGAACCACTTACTTAGATGTCATTTGGAAGTACGTACCTAGAGGTCATTTAGAACCACGTACTTAGAGGTCATTTAGAACCACGTACTTAGAGGTCATTTAGAACCCAGTACTTAGAGGTCATTTAGAACTACGTACTTAGAAGATATTTAGAACCACGTACTTAGAGGTCATTTAGAACCAACTTTTTAGAGGTCATTTAGAACTACGTACTTAGAGGTCCTTTAGAACCACGTACATAGAGGTCATTTAGAACTACGTACTTAGAGGTCATTTAGAACTACGTATTTATAGGTCGTTTAGAACTACGAACTTAGGGGTCATTTAGAACCCACGTACTTAGAGGTCATTTAGAACCACGTAGTTAGAGGTCATCTAGAACAACGTACTTAGAGGTCATTTAGAACCACTTTCTTAGATGTCATTTGGAAGTACGTACCTAGAGGTCATTTAGAAGCACGTACTTAGAGGTCATTTAGAACCACGTAGTTAGAGGTCATTTAGAACCACGTACTTAGAGGTCATTTAGAACTACGTATATGAGGTCATTTAGAACCACGTACTTAGAGGACATTTAGAACCACGTACTTTAGTGTCATTTAGAACTACTGACTTAGATGTCATTTAGAACCAAGTACTTAGAGGTCATTTAGAACCTCGTACTTAGAGGTCAATTAGAACTACGAACTTAGGGGTCATTTAGAACTACGTACTTAGAGGTGTTATAGAACTACGTTCTTAGAGGTCATTTAGGACTTCGTACTTAGAGGTCATTTAGAACTACGTACCTAGAGGTCATTTAGGACCACGTACTTAGAGGTCATTTAGAACCACTTACTTAGAGGTCATTTGGAACTACGTATCTAGAGGTATTTAGAACTACGTACTTAGACGTCATTTAGAACTACGTACTTAGAAGATATTTAGAACCACGTACTTAGAGGTCATTTAGAACCAACTATTTAGAGGTCATTTAGAACTACGTACTTAGATGTCATTTAGAACCACATACTTAGAGGTCATTTAGAACCACGTACTGAGAGGTCATTTAGAAACACGTACTTAGAGGTCATTTAGAACCAACAACTTAGAGATCATTTAGAACTACGTACTTAGAGGTCATTTAGAAGCACGTACTCAGATGTCATTTAGAGCCCACGTACCTAGAGGTCATATAGAACCACGTACATAGAGGTCATTTAGAACTACGTACTTAGAGGTCATTTAGAGCTAGGTATTTAGAGGTCATTAAGAACCCATACTTAGAGGTCATTTAGAACTACGTATATGAGGTCTTTTAGAACCACGTACTTAGAGGACATTTAGAACCACGTACTTAGAGGTCATTTAGAACCAAGTACTTAGAGGTCATTTAGAACCAAGTACTTAGAGGTCATTTAGAACTACGTACTTAGAAGATATTTAGAACCACGTACTTAGAGGTCATTTAGAACCAACTTTTTAGAGGTCATTTAGAACTACGTACTTAGAGGTCTTTTAGAACCACGTACATAGAGGTCATTTAGAACTACGTACTTAGAGGTCATTTAGAACTACGTATATGAGGTCATTTAGAACCACGTACTTAGAGGACATTTAGAACCACGTACTTAGAGGGCATTTGAACTAAGTATTTAGAGGTCATTTAGAACCACGTACTTAGAGGTCATTTAGAACCACATACTTAGAGGTCATTTAGAACTACGTACTTAGAGGTCATTTAGAACTACGTACTTTAAGGTCATTTAAATCCACGTACTTAGAGGTCATTTAGAAGCACGTACATAGAGGTCATTTAGAACCACGTACTTAGAGGTCATCTAGAACAACGTACTTAGAGGTCATTTAGAACCACTTACTTAGATGTCATTTGGAAGTACGTACCTAGAGGTCATTTAGAACCACGTACTTAGAGGTCATTTAGAACCACGTACTTAGAGGTCATTTAGAACCCAGTACTTAGAGGTCATTTAGAACTACGTACTTAGAAGATATTTAGAACCACGTACTTAGAGGTCATTTAGAACCAACTTTTTAGAGGTCATTTAGAACTACGTACTTAGAGGTCCTTTAGAACCACGTACATAGAGGTCATTTAGAACTACGTACTTAGAGGTCATTTAGAACTACGTATTTATAGGTCGTTTAGAACTACGAACTTAGGGGTCATTTAGAACCCACGTACTTAGAGGTCATTTAGAACCACGTAGTTAGAGGTCATCTAGAACAACGTACTTAGAGGTCATTTAGAACCACTTTCTTAGATGTCATTTGGAAGTACGTACCTAGAGGTCATTTAGAAGCACGTACTTAGAGGTCATTTAGAACCACGTAGTTAGAGGTCATTTAGAACCAGGTACTTAGAGGTCATTTAGAACTACGTATATGAGGTCATTTAGAACCACGTACTTAGAGGACATTTAGAACCACGTACTTTGGTGTCATTTAGAACTACTGACTTAGATGTCATTTAGAACCAAGTACTTAGAGGTCATTTAGAACCTCGTACTTAGAGGTCAATTAGAACTACGAACTTAGGGGTCATTTAGAACTACGTACTTAGAGGTGTTATAGAACTACGTTCTTAGAGGTCATTTAGGACTTCGTACTTAGAGGTCATTTAGAACTACGTACCTAGAGGTCATTTAGGACCACGTACTTAGAGGTCATTTAGAACCACTTACTTAGAGGTCATTTGGAACTACGTATCTAGAGGTATTTAGAACTACGTACTTAGACGTCATTTAGAACTACGTACTTAGAAGATATTTAGAACCACGTACTTAGAGGTCATTTAGAACCAACTATTTAGAGGTCATTTAGAACTACGTACTTAGATGTCATTTAGAACCACGTACTTAGAGGTCATTTAGAACCACGTACTGAGAGGTCATTTAGAAACACGTACTTAGAGGTCATTTAGAACCAACAACTTAGAGATCATTTAGAACTACGTACTTAGAGGTCATTTAGAAGCACGTACTCAGATGTCATTTAGAGCCCACGTACCTAGAGGTCATATAGAACCACGTACATAGAGGTCATTTAGAACTACGTACTTAGAGGTCATTTAGAGCTACGTATTTAGAGGTCATTTAGAACCCACGTACTTAGAGGTCATTTAGAACTACGTATATGAGGTCTTTTAGAACCACGTACTTAGAGGACATTTAGAACCACGTACTTAGAGGTCATTTAGAACCAAGTACTTAGGGTCATTTAGAACCAAGTACTTAGAGGTCATTTAGAACTACGTACTTAGAAGATATTTAGAACCACGTACTTAGAGGTCATTTAGAACCAACTTTTTAGAGGTCATTTAGAACTACGTACTTAGAGGTCTTTTAGAACCACGTACATAGAGGTCATTTAGAACTACGTACTTAGAGGTCATTTAGAACTACGTATTTAGAGGTCATTTAGAACCACGTACTCAGAGGTCATTTAGAACCTACGTACTTAGAGGTCATTTAGAACCACGTACTTAGAGGTCATTTAGAACCACATACTTAGAGGTCGTTTAGAACTACTTACTTAGGGGTCATTTAGAACCACGTACTCTGAGGTCATTAATTTAGAACCAAGTACTTAGAGGTCACTTAGAACCACATATATGAGGTCGTTTAGAATTACGTACTTAGAGGTCATTTAGAACTACGTACTTAGAGGTAATTTAGTACTACGTACATAGGTGTCATTCAGAACTACTGATTTAGAGGTCATTTAGAACCAAGTACTTAGAGGTCATTTAGAACCACGTACTTAGAGGTCATTTAGAACCTCGTACTTAGAGGTCATTTAGAACCACGTACTTATAGGATAGTTAGAACCATGTAATTAGAGGTCAGTTAGAACTACGTTCTAAGAGGTCATTTAGAACCCTTGAACTTAGAGGTCATTCAGAACCACGTACTTAGAGGTCATTTAGAACCACGTACTTAGAGGTGATTTAGAACCACGTACTTAGAGGTTATTTAGCACTAAGTATATAAGGTCATTTAGAACCACGTACTTAGAGGACATTTAGAACCACGTACTTAAAAGTCATTAGAAGAACCCACGTACTTAGAGGTCATTTAGAACCACGTACTAAGAGGTCATATAGGACCACGTACTTAGAGGTCATTTAGAACTACGTACTTAGGAGTCATTTAGAACTACTTACTTAGAGGTCATTTAGAACCACATACTTAGAGGTCATTTAGAACCACGAACTTATGGGTCATTTAGAACCCACGTACTTAGAGGTCATTTAGTACCCACGTACTTAGAGGTCATATAGAACCTCGTACTTAGAGGTCATTTAAAACCACTTACTTAGATGTCATTTGGAAGTACGTACCTAGAGGTCATTTAGACCTACGTACTTAGGGGTCATTTAGAACTACTTACTTAGAGGTCATTTAGAAGCACGTACTTAGAGGTCATTTAGAACCACGTACTTAGAGGTCATTTAGAACTACGTAGCTAGAGGTCATTTAGGACCACGTACTTAGAGGTCATTTAGAACCACTTACTTAGAGGTCATTTAGAACTACGTATATGAGGTCATTTAGAACCACGTACTTAGAGGACATTTAGAACCACGTACTTAGAGGGCATTTGAACTAAGTATTTAGAGGTCATTTAGAACCACGTACTTAGAGGTCATTTAGAACCACATACTTAGAGGTCATTTAGAACTACGTACTTAGAGGTCATTTAGAACTACGTACTTTAAGGTCATTTAAATCCACGTACTTAGAGGTCATTTAGAAGCACGTACATAGAGGTCATTTAGAACCACGTACTTAGAGGTCATCTAGAACAACGTACTTAGAGGTCATTTAGAACCACTTACTTAGATGTCATTTGGAAGTACGTACCTAGAGGTCATTTAGAACCACGTACTTAGAGGTCATTTAGAACCACGTACTTAGAGGTCATTTAGAACCCAGTACTTAGAGGTCATTTAGAACTACGAACTTAGACGATATTTAGAACCACGTACTTAGAGGTCATTTAGAACCAACTTTTTAGAGGTCATTTAGAACTACGTACTTAGAGGTCCTTTAGAACCACGTACATAGAGGTCATTTAGAACTACGTACTTAGAGGTCATTTAGAACTACGTATTTATAGGTCGTTTAGAACTACGAACTTAGGGGTCATTTAGAACCCACGTACTTAGAGGTCATTTAGAACCACGTAGTTAGAGGTCATCTAGAACTACGTACTTAGAGATCATTTAGAACCACTTTCTTAGATGTCATTTGGAAGTACGTACCTAGAGGTCATTTGGAAGCACGTACTTAGAGGTCATTTAGAACCACGTAGTTAGAGGTCATTTAGAACCACGTACTTAGAGGTCATTTAGAACTACGTATATGAGGTCATTTAGAACCACGTACTTAGAGGACATTTAGAACCACGTACTTTGGTGTCATTTAGAACTACTGACTTAGATGTCATTTAGAACCAAGTACTTAGAGGTCATTTAGAACCTCGTACTTAGAGGTCAATTAGAACTACGAACTTAGGGGTCATTTAGAACTACGTACTTAGAGGTGTTATAGAACTACGTTCTTAGAGGTCATTTAGAACTACGTACCTAGAGGTCATTTAGGACCACGTACTTAGAGGTCATTTAGAACCACTTACTTAGAGGTCATTTGGAACTACGTATCTAGAGGTATTTAGAACTACGTACTTAGACGTCATTTAGAACTACGTACTTAGAAGATATTTAGAACGACGTACTTAGAGGTCATTTAGAACCAACTATTTAGAGGTCATTTAGAACTACGTACTTAGATGTCATTTAGAACCACGTACTTAGAGGTCATTTAGAACCACGTACTGAGAGGTCATTTAGAAACACGTACTTAGAGGTCATTTAGAACCAACAACTTAGAGATCATTTAGAACTACGTACTTAGAGGTCATTTAGAACCACGTACTCAGATGTCATTTAGAGCCCACGTACCTAGAGGTCATATAGAACCACGTACATAGAGGTCATTTAGAACTACGTACTTAGAGGTCATTTAGAGCTACGTATTTAGAGGTCATTTAGAACCCACGTACTTAGAGGTCATTTAGAACTACGTATATGATGTCTTTTAGAACCACGTACTTAGAGGACATTTAGAACCACGTACTTAGAGGTCATTTAGAACCACTTACTTAGAAGTCATTTGGAAGTACGTACTTAGAGGTCATTTAGAACTACGTACTTAGGGATCATTTAGAACTACTTACTTAGAGGTTATTTAGCACTACGTATATAAGGTCATTTAGAACCACGTACTTAGAGGACATTTTAAACCACGTACTTAGAAGTCATTTAGAAGAACCCACGTACTTAGAGGTCATTTAGAACCACGTACTAAGAGATCATATTGAACCACGTACTTAGAGGTCATTTAGAACCACTTACTTAGAGGTCATTTAGAACCACTTACTTAGAGGTCATTTAGAAATACTTACTTTGAGGTCATTTAGAACTACGTACCTAGAGGTCATTTTGGACCACGTACTTAGAGGTCATTTAGAACCACTTACTTAGATGTCATTTGAAAGTACGTACCTAGAGGTCATTTAGAACTACGTACTTAGGGGTCATTTAGAACTACTTACTTAGAGGTCATTTAGAAGCACGTACTTAGAGGTCATTTATAACCACGTACTTAGAGGTCATTTAGAACCACGTTTTTAGAGGTTATTTAGCACTACGTATATAAGGTCATTTAGAACCCCGTACTTAGAGGACATTTTGAACCACGTACTTAGAAGTCATTTAGAAGAACCCACGTACTTAGAGGTCATTTAGAACCACGTACTAAGAGATCATATAGAACCACGTACTTAGAGGTCATTTAGAACCACATACTTAGAGGTCATTTAGAAACACTTACTTTGAGGTCATTTAGAACTACGTACCTAGAGGTCAATTAGAACTACGTACTTAGAGGTCATTTAGAACTACGTACTTAGAGGTAATATAGAACTACGTTCTTAGAGGTCATTTAGAACCACATACTTAGAGGTCATTTAGAACTACTTACTTAGAGGTCATTTAAAACTACGTACCTAGAGGTCATTTAGGACTACGTACTTAGAGGTCATTTAGAACTACTTACTTAGAGGACATTTGGAACTACGTATCTAGAGGTATTTAGAACTACGTACTTAGACGTCATTTAGAACTACGTACTTAGAAGATATTTAGAACCACGTACTTAGAGGTCATTTAGAACCAACTATTTAGAGGTCATTTAGAACTACGTACTTAGATGTCATTTAGAACCACGTACTTAGAGGTCATTTAGAACCACGTACTGAGAGGTCATTTAGAACCACGTACTTAGAGGTCATTTAGAACCAACAACTTAGAGGTCATTTAGAACTACGTACTTAGAGATCATTTAGAACCACGTACTCAGATGTCATTTAGAGCCCACGTACTTAGAGGTCATATAGAACCACGTACATAGAGGTCATTTAGAACTACGTACTTAGAGGTCATTTAGAGCTACGTATTTAGAGGACATTTAGAACTACGAACTTAGGGGTCATTTAGAACCCACGTACTTAGAGGTCATTTAGAACTACGTATATGAGGTCTTTTAGAACCACGTACTTAGAGGACATTTAGAACCACGTACTTAGAGGTCATTTAGAACCACTTACTTAGAGTCATTTGGTAGTACGTACCTAGAGGTCATTTAGAACTACGTACTTAGGGGTCATTTAGAACTACTTACTTAGAGGTCATTTAGAAGCACGTACTTAGAGGTCATTTAGAACCACGTAGTTAGAGGTCATTTAGAACCACGTACTTAGAGGTCATTCAGAACTACGTATATGAGGTCATTTAGAACCACGTACTTAGAGGACATTTAGAACCACGTACTTAGAGGGCATTTGAACGAAGTATTTAGAGGTCATTTAGAACCACGTACTTAGAGGTCATTTAGAACCACATACTTAGAGGTCATTTAGAACTACGTACTTAGAGGTCATTTAGAACTACGTACTTTAAGGTCATTTAGAACCAAGTACTTAGAGGTCATTTAGATTCACGTACTTAGAGGTCATTTAGAACTACGTACTTAGGGGTCATTTAGAACTACTTACTTAGAGGTCATTTAGAACCCAGTATTTAGAGGTCATTTAGAACTACGTACTTAGAAGATATTTAGAACCACGTACTTAGAGGTCATTTAGAACCAACTTTTTAGAGGTCATTTAGAACTACGTACTTAGAGGTCATTTAGAACTACGTATTTATAGGTCGTTTAGAACTACGAACTTAGGGGTCATTTAGAACCCACGTACTTAGAGGTCATTTAGAACTACGTATATGAGGTCATTTAGAACCACGTACTTAGAGGACATTTAGAACCACGTACTTAGAGGTCATTTAGAACTTACGTACTTAGAGGTCATTTAGAACTACGTACTTAGAGGTAATTTAGTACTACGTACTTAGGTGTCATTTAGAACTACGTACTTAGAGGTCATTTAGAACGACGTACTCAGAGGTCATTTGGAACCTACGTACTTAGAGGTCATTTAGAACCACTTACTTAGTGGTCATTTAGAACCACATACTTAGAGGTCGTTTAGAACTACTTACTTAGGGATCATTTAGAACCACGTACTCTGAGGTCATTTAGAACCACGTACTTAGAAGTCATTTAGAACCACGTACTTAGAGGTCATTTAGAACAACGTACTTAGAGGTCATTTTGAACCACGTACTTAGAGGTCATTTAGAACCAACGTACTTAGAGGTCATTTAGAACCAAACACTTAGAGGTCGTTTAGAACTACGTACTTAGAAGTCATTTAGAACCCACGTACTTAGAGGTCATTTAGAAACCACGTTCTTAGAGGTTATTTAGAACGAATTTCTTAGAGGTCATATAGAACCCATGTACTTAGAGGTAATTTAGAACCCACGTACTTAGAGGTCATTTAGAACTACGTACTTAGAGGTCATTTAGTACTACGTACTTAGGGGTCATTTAGAACTACTTGCTTAGAGGTCATAGAACCATGTACTTAGAGGTCATTTAGATTCACGTACTTAGAGGTCATTTAGAACTACGTACTTAGGGGTCATTTAGAACTACTTACTTAAAGGTCATTTAGAACCACGTACTTATAGGTCATTTAGAACCACGTACTTAGAGGTCATTTAAAACCAACAACTTAGAGGTCATTTAGAACTACGTACTTAGAGGTCATTTAGAACCAAGTACTTAGAGGTCATTTAGAACCACGTACTTAGAGGTCATTTTGAACCAAGTACTTAGAGGTCATTTAGAACCAAGTACTTAGAGGTCATTTAGAACTACGTACTTAGAAGATATTTAGAACCACGTACTTAGAGGTCATTTAGAACCAACTTTTTAGAGGTCATTTAGAACTACGTACTTAGAGGTCCTTTAGAACCACGTACATAGAGGTCATTTAGAACTACGTACTTAGAGGTCAATTAGAACTACGTATTTAGAGGTCATTTAGAACCACGTACTTAGAGGACATTTAGAACCAACAACTTAGAGGTCATTTAGAACTACATACTTAGAGGTCATTTATAACGACGTACTCAGAGGTCATTTAGAACCTACGTACTTAGAGGTCATTTAGAACCACGTACTTAGAGGTCATTTAGAACCACATACTTAGAGGTCGTTTAGAACTACTTACTTAGGGGTCATTTAGAACCACGTACTCTGAGGTCATTAATTTAGAACCAAGTACTTAGAGGTCACATAGAACCACATATTTGAGGTGGTTTAGAATTACGTACTTTGAGGTCATTTAGAACTTACGTACTTAGAGGTCATTTAGAACCACGTACTTAGAGGTTATTTAGCACTAAGTATATAAGGTCATTTAGAACCACGTACTTAGAGGACATTTAGAACCACGTACTTAGAAGTCATTAGAAGAACCCACGTACTTAGAGGTCATTTAGAACCACGTACTAAGAGGTCATATAGAACCACGTACTTAGATTTCATTTAGAACTACGTACTTAGGAGTCATTTAGAACTACTTACTTAGAGGTCATTTAGAACCACATACTTAGAGGTCATTTAGAACTACGAACTTAGGGGTCATTTAGAACCCACGTACTTAGAGGTCATTTAGTACCCACGTACTTAGAGGTCATATAGAACCTCGTACTTAGAGGTCATTTAAAACCACTTACTTAGATGTCATTTGGAAGTACGTACCTAGAGGTCATTTAGAACTACGTACTTAGGGGTCATTTAGAACTACTTACTTAGAGGTCATTTAGAAGCACGTACTTAGAGGTCATTTAGAACCACGTACTTAGAGGTCATTTAGAACCACGTACTTAGAGGTTATTTAGCACTACGTATATAAGGTCATTTAGAACCACGTACTTAGAGGACACATTGAACCACGTACTTAGAAGTCATTTAGAAGAACCCACGTACTTAGAGGTCATTTAGAATCACGTACTAAGAGATCATATAGAATCACGTACTTAGAGGTCATTTAGAACCACTTACTTAGAGGTCATTTAGAACCACATACTTAGAGGTCATTTAGAACTACTTTCTTTGAGGTCATTCAGAACTACGTACCTAGAGGTCAATTAGAACTACGTACTTAGAGGTCATTTAGAACTACGTACTTAGAGGTAATATAGAACTACGTTCTTAGAGGTCATTTAGGACTTCGTACTTAGAGGTCATTTAGACCTACGTACTTATAGGTCATTTAGAACCACGTACTTAGACGTCATTTGGAACTACTTATCTAGAGGTATTTAGAACTACGTACTTAGAGGTCATATAGAACCAACTATTTAGAGGTCATTTAGAACTACGTACTTAGATGTCATTTAGAACCACGTACTTAGAGGTCATTTAGAACCACGTACTGAGAGGTCATTTAGAACCACGTACTTAGAGGTCATTTAGAACCAACAACTTAGAGGTCATTTAGAACTACGTACTTAGAGGTCATTTAGAACCACGTACTCAGATGTCATTTAGAGCCCACGTACTTAGAGGTCATATAGAACCACGTACATAGAGGTCATTTAGAGCTACGTATTTAGAGGTCATTTAGAACTACGAACTTAGGGGTCATTTAGAACCCACGTACTTAGAGGTCATTTAGAACTACGTATATAAGGTCTTTTAGAACCACGTACTTAGAGGACATTTAGAACCACGTACTTAGAGGTCATTTAGAACCACTTACTTAGAAGTCATTTGGTAGTACGTACCTAGAGGTCATTTAGAACTACGTACTTAGGGGTCATTTAGAACTACTTACTTAGAGGTCATTTAGAAGCACGTACTTAGAGGTCATTTAGAACTACGTATATGAGGTCATTTATTACCACGTACTTAGAGGACATTTAGAACCACGTACTTAGAGGGCATTTGAACTAAGTATTTAGAGGTCATTTAGAACCACGTACTTAGAGGTCATTTAGAACCACATACTTAGAGGTCATTTAGAACTATGTACTTAGAGGTCATTTAGAACTACGTACTTTAAGGTCATTTAAATCTACGTACTTATGGTCAATAAGTACTACGTACTTAGAGGTGATTTAGAAGCACGTACATAGAGGTCATTTAGAACCACGTAGTTAAAGGTCATCTAGAACAACGTACTTAGAGGTCATTTAGAACCACTTACTTAGATGTTATTTGGAAGTACGTACCTATAGGTCATTTAGAAGCACGTACTTAGAGGTCATTTAGAACCACGTAGTTAGAGGTCATTTAGAACCTAGTACTTAGAGGTCATTTAGAACTACGTATATGAGGTCATTTAGAACCACGTACTTAGAGGACATTTAGAACCACGTACTTAGGTGTCATTTAGAACTACTCACTTAGATGTCATTTAGAACCAAGTACTTAGAGGTCATTTAGAACCACGTACTTAGAGGTCATTTAAAACCTCGTACTTAGAGGTCATTTAGAACTACGAACTTAGGGGTCATTTAGAACTACGTACTTAGAGGTATTTAAAACTACGTACTTAGACGTCATTTAGAACTACGTACTTAGAAGATATTTAGAACCACGTACTTAGAGGTCATTTAGAACCAACTATTTAGAGGTCATTTAGAACTACGTACTTAGATGTCATTTAGAACCACGTACTTAGAGGTCATTTAGAACCACGTACTGAGAGGTCATTTAGACCCACGTACTTAGAGGTCATTTAGAACCAACAACTTAGAGACCATTTAGAACTACGTACTTAGAGGTCATTTAGAACCACGTACTCAGATGTCATTTAGAGCCTAAGTACTTAGAGGTCATATAGAACCACGTACATAGAGGTCATTTAGAAATACGTACATAGAGGTCATTTAGAGCTACGTACTTAGAGGTCATTTAGAACCACGTACTTAGAGGACATTTAGAACCACGTACTTTGGTGTCATTTAGAACTACTGACTTAGATGTCATTTAGAACCAAGTACTTAGAGGTCATTTAGAACCTCGTACTTAGAGGTCAATTAGAACTACGAACTTAGGGGTCATTTAGAACTACGTACTTAGAGGTGTTATAGAACTACGTTCTTAGAGGTCATTTAGAACTACGTACCTAGAGGTCATTTAGGACCACGTACTTAGAGGTCATTTAGAACCACTTACTTAGAGGTCATTTGGAACTACGTATCTAGAGGTATTTAGAACTACGTACTTAGACGTCATTTAGAACTACGTACTTAGAAGATATTTAGAACGACGTACTTAGAGGTCATTTAGAACCAACTATTTAGAGGTCATTTAGAACTACGTACTTAGATGTCATTTAGAACCACGTACTTAGAGGTCATTTAGAACCACGTACTGAGAGGTCATTTAGAAACACGTACTTAGAGGTCATTTAGAACCAACAACTTAGAGATCATTTAGAACTACGTACTTAGAGGTCATTTAGAACCACGTACTCAGATGTCATTTAGAGCCCACGTACCTAGAGGTCATATAGAACCACGTACATAGAGGTCATTTAGAACTACGTACTTAGAGGTCATTTAGAGCTACGTATTTAGAGGTCATTTAGAACCCACGTACTTAGAGGTCATTTAGAACTACGTATATGATGTCTTTTAGAACCACGTACTTAGAGGACATTTAGAACCACGTACTTAGAGGTCATTTAGAACCACTTACTTAGAAGTCATTTGGAAGTACGTACTTAGAGGTCATTTAGAACTACGTACTTAGGGATCATTTAGAACTACTTACTTAGAGGTTATTTAGCACTACGTATATAAGGTCATTTAGAACCACGTACTTAGAGGACATTTTAAACCACGTACTTAGAAGTCATTTAGAAGAACCCACGTACTTAGAGGTCATTTAGAACCACGTACTAAGAGATCATATTGAACCACGTACTTAGAGGTCATTTAGAACCACTTACTTAGAGGTCATTTAGAACCACTTACTTAGAGGTCATTTAGAAATACTTACTTTGAGGTCATTTAGAACTACGTACCTAGAGGTCATTTTGGACCACGTACTTAGAGGTCATTTAGAACCACTTACTTAGATGTCATTTGAAAGTACGTACCTAGAGGTCATTTAGAACTACGTACTTAGGGGTCATTTAGAACTACTTACTTAGAGGTCATTTAGAAGCACGTACTTAGAGGTCATTTATAACCACGTACTTAGAGGTCATTTAGAACCACGTTTTTAGAGGTTATTTAGCACTACGTATATAAGGTCATTTAGAACCCCGTACTTAGAGGACATTTTGAACCACGTACTTAGAAGTCATTTAGAAGAACCCACGTACTTAGAGGTCATTTAGAACCACGTACTAAGAGATCATATAGAACCACGTACTTAGAGGTCATTTAGAACCACATACTTAGAGGTCATTTAGAAACACTTACTTTGAGGTCATTTAGAACTACGTACCTAGAGGTCAATTAGAACTACGTACTTAGAGGTCATTTAGAACTACGTACTTAGAGGTAATATAGAACTACGTTCTTAGAGGTCATTTAGAACCACATACTTAGAGGTCATTTAGAACTACTTACTTAGAGGTCATTTAAAACTACGTACCTAGAGGTCATTTAGGACTACGTACTTAGAGGTCATTTAGAACTACTTACTTAGAGGACATTTGGAACTACGTATCTAGAGGTATTTAGAACTACGTACTTAGACGTCATTTAGAACTACGTACTTAGAAGATATTTAGAACCACGTACTTAGAGGTCATTTAGAACCAACTATTTAGAGGTCATTTAGAACTACGTACTTAGATGTCATTTAGAACCACGTACTTAGAGGTCATTTAGAACCACGTACTGAGAGGTCATTTAGAACCACGTACTTAGAGGTCATTTAGAACCAACAACTTAGAGGTCATTTAGAACTACGTACTTAGAGATCATTTAGAACCACGTACTCAGATGTCATTTAGAGCCCACGTACTTAGAGGTCATATAGAACCACGTACATAGAGGTCATTTAGAACTACGTACTTAGAGGTCATTTAGAGCTACGTATTTAGAGGACATTTAGAACTACGAACTTAGGGGTCATTTAGAACCCACGTACTTAGAGGTCATTTAGAACTACGTATATGAGGTCTTTTAGAACCACGTACTTAGAGGACATTTAGAACCACGTACTTAGAGGTCATTTAGAACCACTTACTTAGAGTCATTTGGTAGTACGTACCTAGAGGTCATTTAGAACTACGTACTTAGGGGTCATTTAGAACTACTTACTTAGAGGTCATTTAGAAGCACGTACTTAGAGGTCATTTAGAACCACGTAGTTAGAGGTCATTTAGAACCACGTACTTAGAGGTCATTCAGAACTACGTATATGAGGTCATTTAGAACCACGTACTTAGAGGACATTTAGAACCACGTACTTAGAGGGCATTTGAACGAAGTATTTAGAGGTCATTTAGAACCACGTACTTAGAGGTCATTTAGAACCACATACTTAGAGGTCATTTAGAACTACGTACTTAGAGGTCATTTAGAACTACGTACTTTAAGGTCATTTAGAACCAAGTACTTAGAGGTCATTTAGATTCACGTACTTAGAGGTCATTTAGAACTACGTACTTAGGGGTCATTTAGAACTACTTACTTAGAGGTCATTTAGAACCCAGTATTTAGAGGTCATTTAGAACTACGTACTTAGAAGATATTTAGAACCACGTACTTAGAGGTCATTTAGAACCAACTTTTTAGAGGTCATTTAGAACTACGTACTTAGAGGTCATTTAGAACTACGTATTTATAGGTCGTTTAGAACTACGAACTTAGGGGTCATTTAGAACCCACGTACTTAGAGGTCATTTAGAACTACGTATATGAGGTCATTTAGAACCACGTACTTAGAGGACATTTAGAACCACGTACTTAGAGGTCATTTAGAACTTACGTACTTAGAGGTCATTTAGAACTACGTACTTAGAGGTAATTTAGTACTACGTACTTAGGTGTCATTTAGAACTACGTACTTAGAGGTCATTTAGAACGACGTACTCAGAGGTCATTTGGAACCTACGTACTTAGAGGTCATTTAGAACCACTTACTTAGTGGTCATTTAGAACCACATACTTAGAGGTCGTTTAGAACTACTTACTTAGGGATCATTTAGAACCACGTACTCTGAGGTCATTTAGAACCACGTACTTAGAAGTCATTTAGAACCACGTACTTAGAGGTCATTTAGAACAACGTACTTAGAGGTCATTTTGAACCACGTACTTAGAGGTCATTTAGAACCAACGTACTTAGAGGTCATTTAGAACCAAACACTTAGAGGTCGTTTAGAACTACGTACTTAGAAGTCATTTAGAACCCACGTACTTAGAGGTCATTTAGAAACCACGTTCTTAGAGGTTATTTAGAACGAATTTCTTAGAGGTCATATAGAACCCATGTACTTAGAGGTAATTTAGAACCCACGTACTTAGAGGTCATTTAGAACTACGTACTTAGAGGTCATTTAGTACTACGTACTTAGGGGTCATTTAGAACTACTTGCTTAGAGGTCATAGAACCATGTACTTAGAGGTCATTTAGATTCACGTACTTAGAGGTCATTTAGAACTACGTACTTAGGGGTCATTTAGAACTACTTACTTAAAGGTCATTTAGAACCACGTACTTATAGGTCATTTAGAACCACGTACTTAGAGGTCATTTAAAACCAACAACTTAGAGGTCATTTAGAACTACGTACTTAGAGGTCATTTAGAACCAAGTACTTAGAGGTCATTTAGAACCACGTACTTAGAGGTCATTTTGAACCAAGTACTTAGAGGTCATTTAGAACCAAGTACTTAGAGGTCATTTAGAACTACGTACTTAGAAGATATTTAGAACCACGTACTTAGAGGTCATTTAGAACCAACTTTTTAGAGGTCATTTAGAACTACGTACTTAGAGGTCCTTTAGAACCACGTACATAGAGGTCATTTAGAACTACGTACTTAGAGGTCAATTAGAACTACGTATTTAGAGGTCATTTAGAACCACGTACTTAGAGGACATTTAGAACCAACAACTTAGAGGTCATTTAGAACTACATACTTAGAGGTCATTTATAACGACGTACTCAGAGGTCATTTAGAACCTACGTACTTAGAGGTCATTTAGAACCACGTACTTAGAGGTCATTTAGAACCACATACTTAGAGGTCGTTTAGAACTACTTACTTAGGGGTCATTTAGAACCACGTACTCTGAGGTCATTAATTTAGAACCAAGTACTTAGAGGTCACATAGAACCACATATTTGAGGTGGTTTAGAATTACGTACTTTGAGGTCATTTAGAACTTACGTACTTAGAGGTCATTTAGAACCACGTACTTAGAGGTTATTTAGCACTAAGTATATAAGGTCATTTAGAACCACGTACTTAGAGGACATTTAGAACCACGTACTTAGAAGTCATTAGAAGAACCCACGTACTTAGAGGTCATTTAGAACCACGTACTAAGAGGTCATATAGAACCACGTACTTAGATTTCATTTAGAACTACGTACTTAGGAGTCATTTAGAACTACTTACTTAGAGGTCATTTAGAACCACATACTTAGAGGTCATTTAGAACTACGAACTTAGGGGTCATTTAGAACCCACGTACTTAGAGGTCATTTAGTACCCACGTACTTAGAGGTCATATAGAACCTCGTACTTAGAGGTCATTTAAAACCACTTACTTAGATGTCATTTGGAAGTACGTACCTAGAGGTCATTTAGAACTACGTACTTAGGGGTCATTTAGAACTACTTACTTAGAGGTCATTTAGAAGCACGTACTTAGAGGTCATTTAGAACCACGTACTTAGAGGTCATTTAGAACCACGTACTTAGAGGTTATTTAGCACTACGTATATAAGGTCATTTAGAACCACGTACTTAGAGGACACATTGAACCACGTACTTAGAAGTCATTTAGAAGAACCCACGTACTTAGAGGTCATTTAGAATCACGTACTAAGAGATCATATAGAATCACGTACTTAGAGGTCATTTAGAACCACTTACTTAGAGGTCATTTAGAACCACATACTTAGAGGTC
Organism: Aphrophora alni; assembly: GCA_963513935.1. Lineage (NCBI taxonomy): Eukaryota > Metazoa > Arthropoda > Insecta > Hemiptera > Aphrophoridae > Aphrophora > Aphrophora alni. The sequence continues at coordinate 1,890,067 of CAUPSG010000858.1, read as the reverse complement.
ATTTAGAACTACTTTCTTTGAGGTCATTCAGAACTACGTACCTAGAGGTCAATTAGAACTACGTACTTAGAGGTCATTTAGAACTACGTACTTAGAGGTAATATAGAACTACGTTCTTAGAGGTCATTTAGGACTTCGTACTTAGAGGTCATTTAGACCTACGTACTTATAGGTCATTTAGAACCACGTACTTAGACGTCATTTGGAACTACTTATCTAGAGGTATTTAGAACTACGTACTTAGAGGTCATATAGAACCAACTATTTAGAGGTCATTTAGAACTACGTACTTAGATGTCATTTAGAACCACGTACTTAGAGGTCATTTAGAACCACGTACTGAGAGGTCATTTAGAACCACGTACTTAGAGGTCATTTAGAACCAACAACTTAGAGGTCATTTAGAACTACGTACTTAGAGGTCATTTAGAACCACGTACTCAGATGTCATTTAGAGCCCACGTACTTAGAGGTCATATAGAACCACGTACATAGAGGTCATTTAGAGCTACGTATTTAGAGGTCATTTAGAACTACGAACTTAGGGGTCATTTAGAACCCACGTACTTAGAGGTCATTTAGAACTACGTATATAAGGTCTTTTAGAACCACGTACTTAGAGGACATTTAGAACCACGTACTTAGAGGTCATTTAGAACCACTTACTTAGAAGTCATTTGGTAGTACGTACCTAGAGGTCATTTAGAACTACGTACTTAGGGGTCATTTAGAACTACTTACTTAGAGGTCATTTAGAAGCACGTACTTAGAGGTCATTTAGAACTACGTATATGAGGTCATTTATTACCACGTACTTAGAGGACATTTAGAACCACGTACTTAGAGGGCATTTGAACTAAGTATTTAGAGGTCATTTAGAACCACGTACTTAGAGGTCATTTAGAACCACATACTTAGAGGTCATTTAGAACTATGTACTTAGAGGTCATTTAGAACTACGTACTTTAAGGTCATTTAAATCTACGTACTTATGGTCAATAAGTACTACGTACTTAGAGGTGATTTAGAAGCACGTACATAGAGGTCATTTAGAACCACGTAGTTAAAGGTCATCTAGAACAACGTACTTAGAGGTCATTTAGAACCACTTACTTAGATGTTATTTGGAAGTACGTACCTATAGGTCATTTAGAAGCACGTACTTAGAGGTCATTTAGAACCACGTAGTTAGAGGTCATTTAGAACCTAGTACTTAGAGGTCATTTAGAACTACGTATATGAGGTCATTTAGAACCACGTACTTAGAGGACATTTAGAACCACGTACTTAGGTGTCATTTAGAACTACTCACTTAGATGTCATTTAGAACCAAGTACTTAGAGGTCATTTAGAACCACGTACTTAGAGGTCATTTAAAACCTCGTACTTAGAGGTCATTTAGAACTACGAACTTAGGGGTCATTTAGAACTACGTACTTAGAGGTATTTAAAACTACGTACTTAGACGTCATTTAGAACTACGTACTTAGAAGATATTTAGAACCACGTACTTAGAGGTCATTTAGAACCAACTATTTAGAGGTCATTTAGAACTACGTACTTAGATGTCATTTAGAACCACGTACTTAGAGGTCATTTAGAACCACGTACTGAGAGGTCATTTAGACCCACGTACTTAGAGGTCATTTAGAACCAACAACTTAGAGACCATTTAGAACTACGTACTTAGAGGTCATTTAGAACCACGTACTCAGATGTCATTTAGAGCCTAAGTACTTAGAGGTCATATAGAACCACGTACATAGAGGTCATTTAGAAATACGTACATAGAGGTCATTTAGAGCTACGTACTTAGAGGTCATTTAGAACTACGAACTTAGGGGTCATTTAGAAAACACGTACTTAGAGGTCATTTAGAACTACGTATATGAGGTCTTTTAGAACCACGTACTTAGAGGACATTTAGAACCACGTACTTAGAGGTCATTTAGAACCACTTACTTAGAGGTCATTTAGAAGCACGTACTTAGAGGTCATTTAGAACCACGTAGTTAGAGGTCATTTAGAACCACGGACTTAGAGGTCATTTAGAACTACGTACTTAGAGGTCATTTAGAACTACTACTTTAAGGTCATTTAAATCCACGTACTTATGGTCATTTAGAACCACTTACTTAGATGTCATTTGGAAGTACGTACCTAGAGGTCATTTAGAACCACGTACTTAGAGGTCATTTAGAACCACGTACTTAGAGGTCATTTAGAACCAACGTACTTAGAGGTCATTTAGAACCAAACACTTGGAGGTCGTTTAGAACTACGTACTTAGAGGTCATTTATAACCCACGTACTTAGAGGTCATTTAGAAACCACGTTCTTAGAGGTTATTTAGAACCAACTTCTTAGAGGTCATTTAGAACCCACGTACTTAGAGGTAATTTAGAACCCACGTACTTAGAGGTCATTTAGAACTACGTACTTAGATGTCATTTAGAACTACGTACTTAGAGGTCATTTAGTACTACGTACTTAGAGGACATTTAGAACCAACAACTTAGAGATCATTTAGAACTACGTGCTTAGAGGTCATTTAGAACCACGTACTCAGATGTCATTTAGAGCCTAAGTACTTAGAGGTCATATAGAACCACGTACATAGAGGTCATTTAGAACTACGTACATAGAGGTCATTTAGAGCTACGTACTTAGAGGTCATTTAGAACTACGAACTTAGGGGTCATTTCGAACTTACGTACTTAGAGGACATTTAGAACCACGTACTTAGAGGTCATTTAGAACCACTTACTTAGAAGTCATTTAGAACTACGTACTTAGAGGTCATTTAGAACCACGTACTCAGATGTCATTTAGAGCCTAAGTACTTAGAGGTCATATAGAACCACGTACATAGAGGTCATTTAGAACTACGTACATAGAGGTCATTTAGAGCTACGTACTTAGAGGTCATTTAGAACTACGTACTTAGGGGTCATTTAGAACCACTTACTTAGAGGTCATTTAGAAGCACGTACTTAGAGGTCATTTAGAACCACGTACTTAGAGGTCATTTAGAACTACGTATATGAGGTCATTTAGAACCACGTACTTAGAGGACATTTAGAACCACGTACTTAGAGGGCATTTAAACTAAGTATTTAGAGGTCATTTAGAACCACGTACTTAGAGGTCATTTAGAACCACATACTTAGAGGTCATTTAGAACTACGTACTTAGAGGTCATTTAGAACTACGTACTTTAAGGTCATTTAAATCCACGTACTTAGAGGTCATTTAGAAGCACATACATAGAGGTCATTTAGAACCACGTACTTAGAGGTCATCTAGAACAACGTACTTAGAGGTCATTTAGAACCACTTACTTAGATGTCATTTGGAAGTACGTACCTAGAGGTCATTTAGAACCACGTACTTAGAGGTCATATAGAACCACGTACTTAGAGGTCATTTAGAACCCAGTACTTAGAGGTCATTTAGAACCAACTTTTTAGAGGTCATTTAGAACTACGTACTTAGAGGTCCTTTAGAACCACGTACATAGAGGTCATTTAGAACTACGTACTTAGAGGTCATTTAGAACTACGTATTTATAGGTCGTTTAGAACTACGAACTTAGGGGTCATTTAGAACCCACGTACTTAGAGGTCATTTAGAACCACGTAGTTAGAGGTCATTTAGAACAACGTACTTAGAGGTCATTTAGAACCACTTTCTTAGATGTCATTTGGAAGTACGTACCTAGAGGTCATTTAGAAGCACGTACTTAGAGGTCATTTAGAACCACGTAGTTAAAGGTCATTTAGAACTACGTACTTAGAGGTCATTTAGAACTACGTATATGAGGTCATTTAGAACCACGTACTTAGAGGACATTTAGAACCACGTACTTTGGTGTCATTTAGAACTACTGACTTAGATGTCATTTAGAACCAAGTACTTAGAGGTCATTTAGAACCACGTACTTATAGGTCATTTAGAACCTCGTACTTAGAGGTCAATTAGAACTACGAACTTAGGGGTCATTTAGAACCACTTACTTAGAAGTCATTTGGAAGTACGTACTTAGAGGTCATTTAGAACTACGTACTTAGGGGTCATTTAGAACCACTTACTTAGAGGTCATTTAGAAGCACGTACTTAGAGGTCATTTAGAACCACGTACTTAGAGGTCATTTAGAACTACGTATATGAGGTCATTTAGAACCACGTACTTAGAGGACATTTAGAACCACGTACTTAGAGGGCATTTGAACTAAGTATTTAGAGGTCATTTAGAACCACGTACTTAGAGGTCATTTAGAACCACATACTTAGAGGTCATTTAGAACTACGTACTTAGAGGTCATTTAGAACTACGTACTTTACGGTCATTTAAATCCACGTACTTAGAGGTCATTTAGAACCACTTACTTAGATGTCATTTGGCAGTACGTACCTAGAGGTCATTTAGAACCACGTACTTAGAGGTCATATAGAACCACGTACTTAGAGGTCATTTAGAACCCAGTACTTAGAGGTCATTTAGAACTACGTACTTTGAAGATATTTAGAACCACGTACTTAGAGGTCATTTAGAACCAACTTTTTAGATGTCATTTAGAACTACGTACTTAGAGGTCCTTTAGAACCACGTACATAGAGGTCATTTAGAACCACGTACTTAGAGGACATTTAGAACCACGTACTTTGGTGTCATTTAGAACTACTGACTTAGATGTCATTTAGAACCAAGTACTTAGAGGTCATTTAGAACCACGTACTTATAGGTCATTTAGAACCTCGTACTTAGAGGTCAATTAGAACTACGAACTTAGGGGTCATTTAGAACTACGTACTTAGAGGTGTTATAGAACTACGTTCTTAGAGGTCATTTAGGACTTCGTACTTAGAGGTCATTTAGAACTACGTACTTAGAGGTCATTTAGAACCACATACTTAGAGGTCATTTAGAACTACTTACTTAGAGGTCATTTAGAACTACGTACCTAGAGGTCATTTAGGACCACGTACTTAGAGGTCATTTAGAACCACTTACTTAGAGGTCATTTGGAACCACGTACTTAGAGGTCATTTAGAACCACGTACTGAGAGGTCATTTAGAAACACGTACTTAGAGGTCATTTAGAACCAACAACTTAGAGATCATTTATAACTACGTACTTAGAGGTCATTTAGAACCACGTACTCAGATGTCATTTAGAGCCCACGTACCTAGAGGTCATATAGAACCACGTACATAGAGGTCATTTAGAACCACGTACTGAGAGGTCATTTAGACCCACGTACTTAGAGGTCATTTAGAACCAACAACTTAGAGACCATTTAGAACTACGTACTTAGAGGTCGTTTAGAACTACGTACTTAGAAGTCATTTAGAACCCACGTACTTAGAGGTCATTTAGAAACCACGTTCTTAGAGGTTATTTAGAACGAATTTCTTAGAGGTCATATAGAACCCATGTACTTAGAGGTAATTTAGAACCCACGTACTTAGAGGTCATTTAGAACTACGTACTTAGAGGTCATTTAGTACTACGTACTTAGGGGTCATTTAGAACTACTTGCTTAGAGGTCATAGAACCATGTACTTAGAGGTCATTTAGATTCACGTACTTAGAGGTCATTTAGAACTACGTACTTAGGGGTCATTTAGAACTACTTACTTAAAGGTCATTTAGAACCACGTACTTATAGGTCATTTAGAACCACGTACTTAGAGGTCATTTAAAACCAACAACTTAGAGGTCATTTAGAACTACGTACTTAGAGGTCATTTAGAACCAAGTACTTAGAGGTCATTTAGAACCACGTACTTAGAGGTCATTTTGAACCAAGTACTTAGAGGTCATTTAGAACCAAGTACTTAGAGGTCATTTAGAACTACGTACTTAGAAGATATTTAGAACCACGTACTTAGAGGTCATTTAGAACCAACTTTTTAGAGGTCATTTAGAACTACGTACTTAGAGGTCCTTTAGAACCACGTACATAGAGGTCATTTAGAACTACGTACTTAGAGGTCAATTAGAACTACGTATTTAGAGGTCATTTAGAACCACGTACTTAGAGGACATTTAGAACCAACAACTTAGAGGTCATTTAGAACTACATACTTAGAGGTCATTTATAACGACGTACTCAGAGGTCATTTAGAACCTACGTACTTAGAGGTCATTTAGAACCACGTACTTAGAGGTCATTTAGAACCACATACTTAGAGGTCGTTTAGAACTACTTACTTAGGGGTCATTTAGAACCACGTACTCTGAGGTCATTAATTTAGAACCAAGTACTTAGAGGTCACATAGAACCACATATTTGAGGTGGTTTAGAATTACGTACTTTGAGGTCATTTAGAACTTACGTACTTAGAGGTCATTTAGAACCACGTACTTAGAGGTTATTTAGCACTAAGTATATAAGGTCATTTAGAACCACGTACTTAGAGGACATTTAGAACCACGTACTTAGAAGTCATTAGAAGAACCCACGTACTTAGAGGTCATTTAGAACCACGTACTAAGAGGTCATATAGAACCACGTACTTAGATTTCATTTAGAACTACGTACTTAGGAGTCATTTAGAACTACTTACTTAGAGGTCATTTAGAACCACATACTTAGAGGTCATTTAGAACTACGAACTTAGGGGTCATTTAGAACCCACGTACTTAGAGGTCATTTAGTACCCACGTACTTAGAGGTCATATAGAACCTCGTACTTAGAGGTCATTTAAAACCACTTACTTAGATGTCATTTGGAAGTACGTACCTAGAGGTCATTTAGAACTACGTACTTAGGGGTCATTTAGAACTACTTACTTAGAGGTCATTTAGAAGCACGTACTTAGAGGTCATTTAGAACCACGTACTTAGAGGTCATTTAGAACCACGTACTTAGAGGTTATTTAGCACTACGTATATAAGGTCATTTAGAACCACGTACTTAGAGGACACATTGAACCACGTACTTAGAAGTCATTTAGAAGAACCCACGTACTTAGAGGTCATTTAGAATCACGTACTAAGAGATCATATAGAATCACGTACTTAGAGGTCATTTAGAACCACTTACTTAGAGGTCATTTAGAACCACATACTTAGAGGTCATTTAGAACTACTTTCTTTGAGGTCATTCAGAACTACGTACCTAGAGGTCAATTAGAACTACGTACTTAGAGGTCATTTAGAACTACGTACTTAGAGGTAATATAGAACTACGTTCTTAGAGGTCATTTAGGACTTCGTACTTAGAGGTCATTTAGACCTACGTACTTATAGGTCATTTAGAACCACGTACTTAGACGTCATTTGGAACTACTTATCTAGAGGTATTTAGAACTACGTACTTAGAGGTCATATAGAACCAACTATTTAGAGGTCATTTAGAACTACGTACTTAGATGTCATTTAGAACCACGTACTTAGAGGTCATTTAGAACCACGTACTGAGAGGTCATTTAGAACCACGTACTTAGAGGTCATTTAGAACCAACAACTTAGAGGTCATTTAGAACTACGTACTTAGAGGTCATTTAGAACCACGTACTCAGATGTCATTTAGAGCCCACGTACTTAGAGGTCATATAGAACCACGTACATAGAGGTCATTTAGAGCTACGTATTTAGAGGTCATTTAGAACTACGAACTTAGGGGTCATTTAGAACCCACGTACTTAGAGGTCATTAAGAACTACGTATATAAGGTCTTTTAGAACCACGTACTTAGAGGACATTTAGAACCACGTACTTAGAGGTCATTTAGAACCACTTACTTAGAAGTCATTTGGTAGTACGTACCTAGAGGTCATTTAGAACTACGTACTTAGGGGTCATTTAGAACTACTTACTTAGAGGTCATTTAGAAGCACGTACTTAGAGGTCATTTAGAACTACGTATATGAGGTCATTTATTACCACGTACTTAGAGGACATTTAGAACCACGTACTTAGAGGGCATTTGAACTAAGTATTTAGAGGTCATTTAGAACCACGTACTTAGAGGTCATTTAGAACCACATACTTAGAGGTCATTTAGAACTATGTACTTAGAGGTCATTTAGAACTACGTACTTTAAGGTCATTTAAATCTACGTACTTATGGTCAATAAGTACTACGTACTTAGAGGTGATTTAGAAGCACGTACATAGAGGTCATTTAGAACCACGTAGTTAAAGGTCATCTAGAACAACGTACTTAGAGGTCATTTAGAACCACTTACTTAGATGTTATTTGGAAGTACGTACCTATAGGTCATTTAGAAGCACGTACTTAGAGGTCATTTAGAACCACGTAGTTAGAGGTCATTTAGAACCTAGTACTTAGAGGTCATTTAGAACTACGTATATGAGGTCATTTAGAACCACGTACTTAGAGGACATTTAGAACCACGTACTTAGGTGTCATTTAGAACTACTCACTTAGATGTCATTTAGAACCAAGTACTTAGAGGTCATTTAGAACCACGTACTTAGAGGTCATTTAAAACCTCGTACTTAGAGGTCATTTAGAACTACGAACTTAGGGGTCATTTAGAACTACGTACTTAGAGGTATTTAAAACTACGTACTTAGACGTCATTTAGAACTACGTACTTAGAAGATATTTAGAACCACGTACTTAGAGGTCATTTAGAACCAACTATTTAGAGGTCATTTAGAACTACGTACTTAGATGTCATTTAGAACCACGTACTTAGAGGTCATTTAGAACCACGTACTGAGAGGTCATTTAGACCCACGTACTTAGAGGTCATTTAGAACCAACAACTTAGAGACCATTTAGAACTACGTACTTAGAGGTCATTTAGAACCACGTACTCAGATGTCATTTAGAGCCTAAGTACTTAGAGGTCATATAGAACCACGTACATAGAGGTCATTTAGAAATACGTACATAGAGGTCATTTAGAGCTACGTACTTAGAGGTCATTTAGAACTACGAACTTAGGGGTCATTTAGAAAACACGTACTTAGAGGTCATTTAGAACTACGTATATGAGGTCTTTTAGAACCACGTACTTAGAGGACATTTAGAACCACGTACTTAGAGGTCATTTAGAACCACTTACTTAGAGGTCATTTAGAAGCACGTACTTAGAGGTCATTTAGAACCACGTAGTTAGAGGTCATTTAGAACCACGGACTTAGAGGTCATTTAGAACTACGTACTTAGAGGTCATTTAGAACTACTACTTTAAGGTCATTTAAATCCACGTACTTATGGTCATTTAGAACCACTTACTTAGATGTCATTTGGAAGTACGTACCTAGAGGTCATTTAGAACCACGTACTTAGAGGTCATTTAGAACCACGTACTTAGAGGTCATTTAGAACCAACGTACTTAGAGGTCATTTAGAACCAAACACTTGGAGGTCGTTTAGAACTACGTACTTAGAGGTCATTTATAACCCACGTACTTAGAGGTCATTTAGAAACCACGTTCTTAGAGGTTATTTAGAACCAACTTCTTAGAGGTCATTTAGAACCCACGTACTTAGAGGTAATTTAGAACCCACGTACTTAGAGGTCATTTAGAACTACGTACTTAGATGTCATTTAGAACTACGTACTTAGAGGTCATTTAGTACTACGTACTTAGAGGACATTTAGAACCAACAACTTAGAGATCATTTAGAACTACGTGCTTAGAGGTCATTTAGAACCACGTACTCAGATGTCATTTAGAGCCTAAGTACTTAGAGGTCATATAGAACCACGTACATAGAGGTCATTTAGAACTACGTACATAGAGGTCATTTAGAGCTACGTACTTAGAGGTCATTTAGAACTACGAACTTAGGGGTCATTTCGAACTTACGTACTTAGAGGACATTTAGAACCACGTACTTAGAGGTCATTTAGAACCACTTACTTAGAAGTCATTTAGAACTACGTACTTAGAGGTCATTTAGAACCACGTACTCAGATGTCATTTAGAGCCTAAGTACTTAGAGGTCATATAGAACCACGTACATAGAGGTCATTTAGAACTACGTACATAGAGGTCATTTAGAGCTACGTACTTAGAGGTCATTTAGAACTACGTACTTAGGGGTCATTTAGAACCACTTACTTAGAGGTCATTTAGAAGCACGTACTTAGAGGTCATTTAGAACCACGTACTTAGAGGTCATTTAGAACTACGTATATGAGGTCATTTAGAACCACGTACTTAGAGGACATTTAGAACCACGTACTTAGAGGGCATTTAAACTAAGTATTTAGAGGTCATTTAGAACCACGTACTTAGAGGTCATTTAGAACCACATACTTAGAGGTCATTTAGAACTACGTACTTAGAGGTCATTTAGAACTACGTACTTTAAGGTCATTTAAATCCACGTACTTAGAGGTCATTTAGAAGCACATACATAGAGGTCATTTAGAACCACGTACTTAGAGGTCATCTAGAACAACGTACTTAGAGGTCATTTAGAACCACTTACTTAGATGTCATTTGGAAGTACGTACCTAGAGGTCATTTAGAACCACGTACTTAGAGGTCATATAGAACCACGTACTTAGAGGTCATTTAGAACCCAGTACTTAGAGGTCATTTAGAACCAACTTTTTAGAGGTCATTTAGAACTACGTACTTAGAGGTCCTTTAGAACCACGTACATAGAGGTCATTTAGAACTACGTACTTAGAGGTCATTTAGAACTACGTATTTATAGGTCGTTTAGAACTACGAACTTAGGGGTCATTTAGAACCCACGTACTTAGAGGTCATTTAGAACCACGTAGTTAGAGGTCATTTAGAACAACGTACTTAGAGGTCATTTAGAACCACTTTCTTAGATGTCATTTGGAAGTACGTACCTAGAGGTCATTTAGAAGCACGTACTTAGAGGTCATTTAGAACCACGTAGTTAAAGGTCATTTAGAACTACGTACTTAGAGGTCATTTAGAACTACGTATATGAGGTCATTTAGAACCACGTACTTAGAGGACATTTAGAACCACGTACTTTGGTGTCATTTAGAACTACTGACTTAGATGTCATTTAGAACCAAGTACTTAGAGGTCATTTAGAACCACGTACTTATAGGTCATTTAGAACCTCGTACTTAGAGGTCAATTAGAACTACGAACTTAGGGGTCATTTAGAACCACTTACTTAGAAGTCATTTGGAAGTACGTACTTAGAGGTCATTTAGAACTACGTACTTAGGGGTCATTTAGAACCACTTACTTAGAGGTCATTTAGAAGCACGTACTTAGAGGTCATTTAGAACCACGTACTTAGAGGTCATTTAGAACTACGTATATGAGGTCATTTAGAACCACGTACTTAGAGGACATTTAGAACCACGTACTTAGAGGGCATTTGAACTAAGTATTTAGAGGTCATTTAGAACCACGTACTTAGAGGTCATTTAGAACCACATACTTAGAGGTCATTTAGAACTACGTACTTAGAGGTCATTTAGAACTACGTACTTTACGGTCATTTAAATCCACGTACTTAGAGGTCATTTAGAACCACTTACTTAGATGTCATTTGGCAGTACGTACCTAGAGGTCATTTAGAACCACGTACTTAGAGGTCATATAGAACCACGTACTTAGAGGTCATTTAGAACCCAGTACTTAGAGGTCATTTAGAACTACGTACTTTGAAGATATTTAGAACCACGTACTTAGAGGTCATTTAGAACCAACTTTTTAGATGTCATTTAGAACTACGTACTTAGAGGTCCTTTAGAACCACGTACATAGAGGTCATTTAGAACCACGTACTTAGAGGACATTTAGAACCACGTACTTTGGTGTCATTTAGAACTACTGACTTAGATGTCATTTAGAACCAAGTACTTAGAGGTCATTTAGAACCACGTACTTATAGGTCATTTAGAACCTCGTACTTAGAGGTCAATTAGAACTACGAACTTAGGGGTCATTTAGAACTACGTACTTAGAGGTGTTATAGAACTACGTTCTTAGAGGTCATTTAGGACTTCGTACTTAGAGGTCATTTAGAACTACGTACTTAGAGGTCATTTAGAACCACATACTTAGAGGTCATTTAGAACTACTTACTTAGAGGTCATTTAGAACTACGTACCTAGAGGTCATTTAGGACCACGTACTTAGAGGTCATTTAGAACCACTTACTTAGAGGTCATTTGGAACCACGTACTTAGAGGTCATTTAGAACCACGTACTGAGAGGTCATTTAGAAACACGTACTTAGAGGTCATTTAGAACCAACAACTTAGAGATCATTTATAACTACGTACTTAGAGGTCATTTAGAACCACGTACTCAGATGTCATTTAGAGCCCACGTACCTAGAGGTCATATAGAACCACGTACATAGAGGTCATTTAGAACTACGTACTTAGAGGTCATTTAGAGCTACGTATTTAGAGGTCATTTAGAACCCACGTACTTAGAGGTCATTTAGAACTACGTATATGAGGTCTTTTAGAACCACGTACTTAGAGGACATTTAGAACCACTTACTTAGAGGTCATTTAGAACCACTTACTTAGAAGTCATTTTGAAGTACGTACTTAGAGGTCATTTAGAACTACGTACTTAGGGGTCATTTAGAACTACTTACTTAGAGGTTAAATAGCACTACGTATATAAGGTCATTTATAACCACGTACCTAGAGGACATTTTGAACCACGTACTTAGAAGTCATTTAGAAGAACCCACGTACTTAGAGGTCATTTAGAACTACGTACTTAGAGGTCATTTAGAACTACGTACTTTAAGGTCATTTAAATCCACGTACTTAGAGGTCATTTAGAACCCAGTACTTAGAGGTCATTTAGAACTACGAACTTAGACGATATTTAGAACCACGTACTTAGAGGTCATTTAGAACCAACTTTTTAGAGGTCATTTAGAACTACGTACTTAGAGGTCCTTTAGAACCATGTACATAGAGGTCATTTAGAACTACGTACTTAGAGGTCATTTAGAACTACGTATTTATAGGTCGTTTAGAACTACGAACTTAGGGGTCATTTAGAACCCACGTACTTAGAGGTCATTTAGAACCACGTAGTTAGAGGTCATCTAGAACAACGTACTTAGAGGTCATTTAGAACCACTTTCTTAGATGTCATTTGGAAGTACGTACCTAGAGGTCATTTGGAAGCACGTACTTAGAGGTCATTTAGAACCACGTAGTTAGAGGTCATTTAGAACCACGTACTTAGAGGTCATTTAGAACTACGTATATGAGGTCATTTAGAACCACGTACTTAGAGGACATTTAGAACCACGTACTTTGGTGTCATTTAGAACTACTGACTTAGATGTCATTTAGAACCAAGTACTTAGAGGTCATTTAGAACCTCGTACTTAGAGGTCAATTAGAACTGCGAACTTAGGGGTCATTTAGAACTACGTACTTAGAGGTGTTATAGAACTACGTTCTTAGAGGTCATTTAGGACTTCGTACTTAGAGGTCATTTAGAACTACGTACTTAGAGGTCATTTAGAACCACATACTTAGAGGTCATTTAGAACTACTTACTTAGAGGTCATTTAGAACTACGTACCTAGAGGTCATTTAGGACCACGTACTTAGAGGTCATTTAGAACCACTTACTTAGAGGTCATTTGGAACTACGTATCTAGAGGTATTTAGAACTACGTACTTAGACGTCATTTAGAACTACGTACTTAGAAGATATTTAGAACCACGTACTTAGAGGTCATTTAGAACCAACTATTTAGAGGTCATTTAGAACTACGTACTTAGATGTCATTTAGAACCACGTACTTAGAGGTCATTTAGAACCACGTACTGAGAGGTCATTTAGAAACACGTACTTAGAGGTCATTTAGAACCAACAACTTAGAGATCATTTAGAACTACGTACTTGGAGGTCATTTAGAACCACGTACTCAGATGTCATTTAGAGCCCACGTACCTAGGGGTCATTTAGAACTACTTACTTAGAGGTCATTTAGAACCCAGTATTTAGAGGTCATTTAGAACTACGTACTTAGAAGATATTTAGAACCACGTACTTAGAGGTCATTTAGAACCAACTTTTTAGAGGTCATTTAGAACTACGTACTTAGAGGTCATTTAGAACTACGTATTTATAGGTCGTTTAGAACTACGAACTTAGGGGTCATTTAGAACCCACGTACTTAGAGGTCATTTAGAACTACGTATATGAGGTCATTTAGAACCACGTACTTAGAGGACATTTAGAACCACGTACTTAGAGGTCATTTAGAACTTACGTACTTAGAGGTCATTTAGAACTACGTACTTAGAGGTAATTTAGTACTACGTACTTAGGTGTCATTTAGAACTACGTACTTAGAGGTCATTTAGAACGACGTACTCAGAGGTCATTTGGAACCTACGTACTTAGAGGTCATTTAGAACCACTTACTTAGAGGTCATTTAGAACCACATACTTAGAGGTCGTTTAGAACTACTTACTTAGGGATCATTTAGAACCACGTACTCTGAGGTCATTTAGAACCACGTACTTAGAAGTCATTTAGAACCACGTACTTAGAGGTCATTTAGAACAACGTACTTAGAGGTCATTTTGAACCAAGTACTTAGAGGTCATTTAGAACCAACGTACTTAGAGGTCATTTAGAACCAAACACTTAGAGGTCGTTTAGAACTACGTACTTAGAAGTCATTTAGAACCCACGTACTTAGAGGTCATTTAGATTCACGTACTTAGAGGTCATTTAGAACTACGTACTTAGGGGTCATTTAGAACTACTTACTTAAAGGTCATTTAGAACCACGTACTTATAGGTCATTTAGAACCACGTACTTAGAGGTCATTTAAAACCAACAACTTAGAGGTCATTTAGAACTACGTACTTAGAGGTCATTTAGAACCAAGTACTTAGAGGTCATTTAGAACCACGTACTTAGAGGTCATTTTGAACCAAGTACTTAGAGGTCATTTAGAACCAAGTACTTAGAGGTCATTTAGAACTACGTACTTAGAAGATATTTAGAACCACGTACTTAGAGGTCATTTAGAACCAACTTTTTAGAGGTCATTTAGAACTACGTACTTAGAGGTCCTTTAGAACCACGTACATAGAGGTCATTTAGAACTACGTACTTAGAGGTCATTTAGAACTACGTATTTAGAGGTCATTTAGAACCACGTACTTAGAGGACGATTAGAACCAACAACTTAGAGGTCATTTAGAACTACATACTTAGAGGTCATTTATAACGACGTACTCAGAGGTCATTTAGAACCTACGTACTTAGAGGTCATTTAGAACCACGTACTTAGAGGTCATTTAGAACCACATACTTAGAGGTCGTTTAGAACTACTTACTTAGGGGTCATTTAGAACCACGTACTCTGAGGTCATTAATTTAGAACCAAGTACTTAGAGGTCACTTAGAACCACATATTGGAGGTGGTTTAGAATTACGTACTTTGAGGTCATTTAGAACTTACGTACTTAGAGGTCATTTAGAACCACGTACTTAGAGGTTATTTAGCACTAAGTATATAAGGTCATTTAGAACCACGTACTTAGAGGACATTTAGAACCACGTACTTAGAAGTCATTAGAAGAACCCACGTACTTAGAGGTCATTTAGAACCACGTACTAAGAGGTCATATAGAACCACGTACTTAGAGGTCATTTAGAACTACGTACTTAGGAGTCATTTAGAACTACTTACTTAGAGGTCATTTAGAACCACATACTTAGAGGTCATTTAGAACTACGAACTTAGGGGTCATTTAGAACCCACGTACTTAGAGGTCATTTAGTACCCACGTACTTAGAGCTCATATAGAACCTCGTACTTAGAGGTCATTTAAAACCACTTACTTAGATGTCATTTGGAAGTACGTACCTAGAGGTCATTTAGAACTACGTACTTAGAGGTCATTTAGAACCACTTACTTAGAGGTCATTTAGAAGCACGTACTTAGAGGTCATTTAGAACCACGTAGTTAGAGGTCATTTAGAACCACGGACTTAGAGGTCATTTAGAACTACGTATATGGGGTCATTTAGAACCACGTACTTAGAGGACATTTAGAACCACGTACTTAGAGGGCATTTGAACTAAGTATTTAGAGGTCATTTAGAACCACGTACTTAGAGGTCATTTAGAACCACATACTTAGAGGTCATTTAGAACTACGTACTTAGAGGTCATTTAGAACTACTACTTTAAGGTCATTTAAATCCACGTACTTATGGTCATTTAGAACTACGTACTTAGAGGTCATTTAGAAGCACGTACATAGAGGTCATTTAGAACCACGTACTTAGAGGTCATCTAGAACAACGTACTTAGAGGTCATTTAGAACCACTTACTTAGATGTCATTTGGAAGTACGTACCTAGAGGTCATTTAGAACCACGTACTTAGAGGTCATTTAGAACCACGTACTTAGAGGTCATTTAGAACCAACGTACTTAGAGGTCATTTAGAACCAAACACTTGGAGGTCGTTTAGAACTACGTACTTAGAGGTCATTTAGAACCCACGTACTTAGAGGTCATTTAGAAACCACGTTCTTAGAGGTTATTTAGAACCAACTTCTTAGAGGTCATTTAGAACCTACGTACTTAGAGGTAATTTAGAACCCACGTACTTAGAGGTCATTTAGAACTACGTACTTAGATGTCATTTAGAACTACGTACTTAGAGGTCATTTAGTACTACGTACTTAGAGGACATTTAGAACCAACAACTTAGAGATCATTTAGAACTACGTACTTAGAGGTCATTTAGAACCACGTACTCAGATGTCATTTAGAGCCTAAGTACTTAGAGGTCATATAGAACCACGTACATAGAGGTCATTTAGAACTACGTACATAGAGGTCATTTAGAGCTACGTACTTAGAGGTCATTTAGAACTACGAACTTAGGGGTCATTTCGAACTTACGTACTTAGAGGACATTTAGAACCACGTACTTAGAGGTCATTTAGAACCACGTACTGAGAGGTCATTTAGAAACACGTACTTAGAGGTCATTTAGAACCAACAACTTAGAGATCATTTAGAACTACGTACTTAGAGGTCATTTAGAACCACGTACTCAGATGTCATTTAGAGCCCACGTACCTAGAGGTCATATAGAACCACGTACATAGAGGTCATTTAGAACTACGTACTTAGAGGTCATTTAGAGCTACGTATTTAGAGGTCATTTAGAACCCACGTACTTAGAGGTCATTTAGAACTACGTATATGAGGTCTTTTAGAACCACGTACTTAGAGGACATTTAGAACCACGTACTTAGAGGTCATTTAGAACCAAGTACTTAGAGGTCATTTAGAACCAAGTACTTAGAGGTCATTTAGAACTACGTACTTAGAATATATTTAGAACCACGTACTTAGAGGTCATTTAGAACCAACTTTTTAGAGGTCATTTAAAACTACGTACTTAGAGGTCTTTTAGAACCACGTACATAGAGGTCATTTAGAACTACGTACTTAGAGGTCATTTAGAACTACGTATTTAGAGGTCATTTAGAACCACGTACTTAGAGGACATTTAGAACCAACAACTTAGAGGTCATTTAGAACTACATACTTAGAGGTCATTTATAACGACGTACTCAGAGGTCATTTAGAACCTACGTACTTAGAGGTAATTTATTACTACGTACTTAGGTGTCATTTAGAACTACTGATTTAGAGGTCATTTAGAACCAAGTACTTAGAGGTCATTTAGAACCACGTACTTAGAGGTCATTTAGAACCTCGTACTTAGAGGTCATTTAGAACCACGTACTTATAGGATAGTTAGAACCATGTAATTAGAGGTCAGTTAGAACTACGTTCTAAGAGGTCATTTAGAACCCTTGAACTTAGAGGTCATTCAGAACCACGTACTTAGAGGTCATTTAGAACCACGTACTTAGAGGTGATTTAGAACCACGTACTTAGAGGTTATTTAGCACTAAGTATATAAGGTCATTTAGAACCACGTACTTAGAGGACATTTAGAACCACGTACTTAGAAGTCATTAGAAGAACCCACGTACTTAGAGGTCATTTAGAACCACGTACTAAGAGGTCATATAGGACCACGTACTTAGAGGTCATTTAGAACTACGTACTTAGGAGTCATTTAGAACTACTTACTTAGAGGTCATTTAGAACCTCGTACTTAGAGGTCATTTAAAACCACTTACTTAGATGTCATTTGGAAGTACGTACCTAGAGGTCATTTAGAACTACGTACTTAGGGGTCATTTAGAACTACTTACTTAGAGGTCATTTAGAAGCACGTA
Source organism: Aphrophora alni (assembly GCA_963513935.1). Classification (NCBI taxonomy): domain Eukaryota; kingdom Metazoa; phylum Arthropoda; class Insecta; order Hemiptera; family Aphrophoridae; genus Aphrophora; species Aphrophora alni. The sequence continues at coordinate 1,871,841 of CAUPSG010000858.1, read as the reverse complement.
CTTAGAGGTCATTTAGAACCACGTACTTAGAGGTCATTTAGAACTACGTAGCTAGAGGTCATTTAGGACCACGTACTTAGAGGTCATTTAGAACCACTTACTTAGAGGTCATTTAGAACTACGTATATGAGGTCATTTAGAACCACGTACTTAGAGGACATTTAGAACCACGTACTTAGAGGGCATTTGAACTAAGTATTTAGAGGTCATTTAGAACCACGTACTTAGAGGTCATTTAGAACCACATACTTAGAGGTCATTTAGAACTACGTACTTAGAGGTCATTTAGAACTACGTACTTTAAGGTCATTTAAATCCACGTACTTAGAGGTCATTTAGAAGCACGTACATAGAGGTCATTCAGAACCACGTACTTAGAGGTCATCTAGAACAACGTACTTAGAGGTCATTTAGAACCACTTACTTAGATGTCATTTGGAAGTACGTACCTAGAGGTCATTTAGAACCACGTACTTAGAGGTCATTTAGAACCACGTACTTAGAGGTCATTTAGAACCCAGTACTTAGAGGTCATTTAGAACTACGTACTTAGAAGATATTTAGAACCACGTACTTAGAGGTCATTTAGAACCAACTTTTTAGAGGTCATTTAGAACTACGTACTTAGAGGTCCTTTAGAACCACGTACATAGAGGTCATTTAGAACTACGTACTTAGAGGTCATTTAGAACTACGTACTTTAAGGTCATTTAAATCCACGTACTTAGAGGTCATTTAGAAGCACGTACATAGAGGTCATTTAGAACCACGTACTTAGAGGTCATCTAGAACAACGTACTTAGAGGTCATTTAGAACCACTTTCTTAGATGTCATTTGGAAGTACGTACCTAGAGGTCATTTAGAAGCACGTACTTAGAGGTCATTTAGAACCACGTAGTTATAGGTCATTTAGAACCACGTACTTAGAGGTCATTTAGAACTACGTATATGAGGTCATTTAGAACCACGTACTTAGAGGACATTTAGAACCACGTACTTTGGTGTCATTTAGAACTACTGACTTAGATGTCATTTAGAACCAAGTACTTAGAGGTCTTTTAGAACCTCGTACTTAGAGGTCAATTAGAACTACGAACTTAGGGGTCATTTAGAACTACGTACTTAGAGGTGTTATAGAACTACGTTCTTAGAGGTCATTTAGGACTTTGTACTTAGAGGTCATTTAGAAGTACGTACTTAAAGGTCATTTAGAACCACATACTTAGAGGTCATTTAGAACTACTTACTTAGATGTCATTTAGAACTACGTACCTAGAGGTCATTTAGGACCACGTACTTAGAGGTCATTTAGAACCACTTACTTAGAGGTCATTTGGAACTACGTATCTAGAGGTATTTAGAACTACGTACTTAGACGTCATTTAGAACTACGTACTTAGAAGATATTTAGAACCACGTACTTAGAGGTCATTTAGAACCAACTATTTAGAGGTCATTTAGAACTACGTACTTAGATGTCATTTAGAACCACGTACTTAGAGGTCATTTAGAACCACATACTTAGAGGTCATTTAGAACTACGTACTTAGAGGTCATTTAGAACTACGTACTTTAAGGTCATTTAAATCCACGTACTTAGAGGTCATTTAGAAGCACGTACATAGAGGTCATTTAGAACCACGTACTTAGAGGTCATCTAGAACAACGTACTTAGAGGTCATTTAGAACCACTTACTTAGATGTCATTTGGAAGTACGTACCTAGAGGTCATTTAGAACCACGTACTTAGAGGTCATTTAGAACCACGTACTTAGAGGTCATTTAGAACCCAGTACTTAGAGGTCATTTAGAACTACGTACTTAGAGGTCATTTAGAACTACGTATTTATAGGGCGTTTAGAACTACGAACTTAGGGGTCAGTTAGAACCCACGTACTTAGAGGTCATTTAGAACCACGTAGTTAGAGGTCATCTAGAACAACGTACTTAGAGGTCATTTAGAACCACTTTCTTAGATGTCATTTGGAAGTACGTACCTAGAGGTCATTTAGAAGCACGTACTTAGAGGTCATTTAGAACCACGTAGTTAGAGGTCATTTAGAACCACGTACTTAGAGGTCATTTAGAACTACGTATATGAGGTCATTTAGAACCACGTACTTAGAGGACATTTAGAACCACGTACTTTGGTGTCATTTAGAACTACTGACTTAGATGTCATTTAGAACCAAGTACTTAGAGGTCATTTAGAACCTCGTACTTAGAGGTCAATTAGAACTACGAACTTAGGGGTCATTTAGAACTACGTACTTAGAGGTGTTATAGAACTACGTTCTTAGAGGTCATTTAGGACTTCGTACTTAGAGGTCATTTAGAACCACGTACTTAGAGGTCATTTAGAACCCAGTACTTAGAGGTCATTTAGAACTACGTACTTAGAGGTCATTTAGAACTACGTAGCTAGAGGTCATTTAGGACCACGTACTTAGAGGTCATTTAGAACCACTTACTTAGAGGTCATTTGGAACTACGTATCTAGAGGTATTTAAAACTACGTACTTAGACGTCATTTAGAACTACGTACTTAGAGGTCATTTAGAACTACGTATATTAGGTCTTTTAGAACCACGTACTTAGAGGACATTTAGAACCACGTACTTAGAGGTCATTTAGAACCACTTACTTAGAAGTCATTTGGAAGTACGTACTTAGAGGTCATTTAGAACTACGTACTTAGGGGTCATTTAGAACCACTTACTTAGAGGTCATTTAGAAGCACATACTTAGAGGTCATTTAGAACCACGTAGTTAGAGGTCATTTAGAACCACGTACTTAGAGGTCATTTAGAACTACGTATATGAGGTCATTTAGAACCACGTACTTAGAGGACATTTAGAACCACGTACTTAGAGGGCATTTAAACTAAGTATTTAGAGGTCATTTAGAACCACGTACTGAGAGGTCATTTAGAACCACGTACTTAGAGGTCATTTAGAACTACGTACTTTAAGGTCATTTAAATCCACGTACTTATGGTCATTTAGAACTACGTACTTAGAGGTCATTTAGAAGCACGTACATAGAGGTCATTTAGAACCACGTACTTAGAGGTCATCTAGAACAACGTATTTAGAGGTCATTTAGAACCACTTACTTAGATGTCATTTGGAAGTACGTACCTAGAGGTCATTTAGAACCACGTACTTAGAGGTCATTTAGAACCACGTACTTAGAGGTCATTTAGAACCAACGTACTTAGAGGTCATTTAGAACCAAACACTTAGAGGTCGTTTAGAACTACGTACTTAGAGGTCATTTAGAACCCACGTACTTAGAGGTCATTTAGAAACCACGTTCTTAGAGGTTATTTAGAACCAACTTCTTAGAGGTCATTTAGAACCTACGTACTTAGAGGTAATTTAGAACCCACGTACTTAGAGGTCATTTAGAACTACGTACTTAGAGGTCATTTAGAACTACGTACTTAGAGGTCATTTAGTACTACGTACTTAGGGGTCATTTAGAACTACTTACTTAGAGGTCATTTAGAACCACGTACTTATAGGTCATTTAGAACCACGTACTTAGAGGTCATTTAGAACCAACTATTTAGAGGTCATTTAGAACTACGTACTTAGATGTCATTTAGAACCACGTACTTAGAGGTCATTTAGAACCACGTACTGAGAGGTCATTTAGACCCACGTACTTAGAGGTCATTTAGAACCACTTACTTAGAAGTCATTTGGAAGTACGTACTTAGAGGTCATTTAGAACTACGTACTTAGGGGTCATTTAGAACTACTTAATTAGAGGTCATTTAGAAGCACGTACTTAGAGGTCATTTAGAACCACGTACTTAGAGGTCATTTAGAACTACGTATATGAGGTCATTTAGAACCACGTACTTAGAGGACATTTAGAACCACGTACTTAGAGGGCATTTGAACTAAGTATTTAGAGGTCATTTAGAACCACGTACTTAGAGGTCATTTAGAACCACATACTTAGAGGTCATTTAGAACTACGTACTTAGAGGTCATTTAGAACTACGTACTTTAAGGTCATTTAAATCCACGTACTTAGAGGTCATTTAGAAGCACGTACATAGAGGTCATTTAGAACCACGTACTTAGAGGTCATCTAGAACAACGTACTTAGAGGTCATTTAGAACCACTTACTTAGATGTCATTTGGAAGTACGTACCTAGAGGTCATTTAGAACCACGTACTTAGAGGTCATTTAGAACCACGTACTTAGAGGTCATTTAGAACCCAGTACTTAGAGGTCATTTAGAACTACGTACTTAGAAGATATTTAGAACCACGTACTTAGAGGTCATTTAGAACCAACTTTTTAGAGGTCATTTAGAACTACGTACTTAGAGGTCCTTTAGAACCACGTACATAGAGGTCATTTAGAACTACGTACTTAGAGGTCATTTAGAACTACGTATTTATAGGTCGTTTAGAACTACGAACTTAGGGGTCATTTAGAACCCACGTACTTAGAGGTCATTTAGAACCACGTAGTTAGAGGTCATCTAGAACAACGTACTTAGAGGTCATTTAGAACCACTTTCTTAGATGTCATTTGGAAGTACGTACCTAGAGGTCATTTAGAAGCACGTACTTAGAGGTCATTTAGAACCACGTAGTTAGAGGTCATTTAGAACCACGTACTTAGAGGTCATTTAGAACTACGTATATGAGGTCATTTAGAACCACGTACTTAGAGGACATTTAGAACCACGTACTTTAGTGTCATTTAGAACTACTGACTTAGATGTCATTTAGAACCAAGTACTTAGAGGTCATTTAGAACCTCGTACTTAGAGGTCAATTAGAACTACGAACTTAGGGGTCATTTAGAACTACGTACTTAGAGGTGTTATAGAACTACGTTCTTAGAGGTCATTTAGGACTTCGTACTTAGAGGTCATTTAGAACTACGTACCTAGAGGTCATTTAGGACCACGTACTTAGAGGTCATTTAGAACCACTTACTTAGAGGTCATTTGGAACTACGTATCTAGAGGTATTTAGAACTACGTACTTAGACGTCATTTAGAACTACGTACTTAGAAGATATTTAGAACCACGTACTTAGAGGTCATTTAGAACCAACTATTTAGAGGTCATTTAGAACTACGTACTTAGATGTCATTTAGAACCACATACTTAGAGGTCATTTAGAACCACGTACTGAGAGGTCATTTAGAAACACGTACTTAGAGGTCATTTAGAACCAACAACTTAGAGATCATTTAGAACTACGTACTTAGAGGTCATTTAGAAGCACGTACTCAGATGTCATTTAGAGCCCACGTACCTAGAGGTCATATAGAACCACGTACATAGAGGTCATTTAGAACTACGTACTTAGAGGTCATTTAGAGCTAGGTATTTAGAGGTCATTAAGAACCCATACTTAGAGGTCATTTAGAACTACGTATATGAGGTCTTTTAGAACCACGTACTTAGAGGACATTTAGAACCACGTACTTAGAGGTCATTTAGAACCAAGTACTTAGAGGTCATTTAGAACCAAGTACTTAGAGGTCATTTAGAACTACGTACTTAGAAGATATTTAGAACCACGTACTTAGAGGTCATTTAGAACCAACTTTTTAGAGGTCATTTAGAACTACGTACTTAGAGGTCTTTTAGAACCACGTACATAGAGGTCATTTAGAACTACGTACTTAGAGGTCATTTAGAACTACGTATATGAGGTCATTTAGAACCACGTACTTAGAGGACATTTAGAACCACGTACTTAGAGGGCATTTGAACTAAGTATTTAGAGGTCATTTAGAACCACGTACTTAGAGGTCATTTAGAACCTCATACTTAGAGGTCATTTAGAACTACGTACTTAGAGGTCATTTAGAACTACGTACTTTAAGGTCATTTAAATCCACGTACTTAGAGGTCATTTAGAAGCACGTACATAGAGGTCATTTAGAACCACGTACTTAGAGGTCATCTAGAACAACGTACTTAGAGGTCATTTAGAACCACTTACTTAGATGTCATTTGGAAGTACGTACCTAGAGGTCATTTAGAACCACGTACTTAGAGGTCATTTAGAACCACGTACTTAGAGGTCATTTAGAACCCAGTACTTAGAGGTCATTTAGAACTACGTACTTAGAAGATATTTAGAACCACGTACTTAGAGGTCATTTAGAACCAACTTTTTAGAGGTCATTTAGAACTACGTACTTAGAGGTCCTTTAGAACCACGTACATAGAGGTCATTTAGAACTACGTACTTAGAGGTCATTTAGAACTACGTATTTATAGGTCGTTTAGAACTACGAACTTAGGGGTCATTTAGAACCCACGTACTTAGAGGTCATTTAGAACCACGTAGTTAGAGGTCATCTAGAACAACGTACTTAGAGGTCATTTAGAACCACTTTCTTAGATGTCATTTGGAAGTACGTACCTAGAGGTCATTTAGAAGCACGTACTTAGAGGTCATTTAGAACCACGTAGTTAGAGGTCATTTAGAACCAGGTACTTAGAGGTCATTTAGAACTACGTATATGAGGTCATTTAGAACCACGTACTTAGAGGACATTTAGAACCACGTACTTTGGTGTCATTTAGAACTACTGACTTAGATGTCATTTAGAACCAAGTACTTAGAGGTCATTTAGAACCTCGTACTTAGAGGTCAATTAGAACTACGAACTTAGGGGTCATTTAGAACTACGTACTTAGAGGTGTTATAGAACTACGTTCTTAGAGGTCATTTAGGACTTCGTACTTAGAGGTCATTTAGAACTACGTACCTAGAGGTCATTTAGGACCACGTACTTAGAGGTCATTTAGAACCACTTACTTAGAGGTCATTTGGAACTACGTATCTAGAGGTATTTAGAACTACGTACTTAGACGTCATTTAGAACTACGTACTTAGAAGATATTTAGAACCACGTACTTAGAGGTCATTTAGAACCAACTATTTAGAGGTCATTTAGAACTACGTACTTAGATGTCATTTAGAACCACGTACTTAGAGGTCATTTAGAACCACGTACTGAGAGGTCATTTAGAAACACGTACTTAGAGGTCATTTAGAACCAACAACTTAGAGATCATTTAGAACTACGTACTTAGAGGTCATTTAGAAGCACGTACTCAGATGTCATTTAGAGCCCACGTACCTAGAGGTCATATAGAACCACGTACATAGAGGTCATTTAGAACTACGTACTTAGAGGTCATTTAGAGCTACGTATTTAGAGGTCATTTAGAACCCACGTACTTAGAGGTCATTTAGAACTACGTATATGAGGTCTTTTAGAACCACGTACTTAGAGGACATTTAGAACCACGTACTTAGAGGTCATTTAGAACCAAGTACTTAGGGTCATTTAGAACCAAGTACTTAGAGGTCATTTAGAACTACGTACTTAGAAGATATTTAGAACCACGTACTTAGAGGTCATTTAGAACCAACTTTTTAGAGGTCATTTAGAACTACGTACTTAGAGGTCTTTTAGAACCACGTACATAGAGGTCATTTAGAACTACGTACTTAGAGGTCATTTAGAACTACGTATTTAGAGGTCATTTAGAACCACGTACTCAGAGGTCATTTAGAACCTACGTACTTAGAGGTCATTTAGAACCACGTACTTAGAGGTCATTTAGAACCACATACTTAGAGGTCGTTTAGAACTACTTACTTAGGGGTCATTTAGAACCACGTACTCTGAGGTCATTAATTTAGAACCAAGTACTTAGAGGTCACTTAGAACCACATATATGAGGTCGTTTAGAATTACGTACTTAGAGGTCATTTAGAACTACGTACTTAGAGGTAATTTAGTACTACGTACATAGGTGTCATTCAGAACTACTGATTTAGAGGTCATTTAGAACCAAGTACTTAGAGGTCATTTAGAACCACGTACTTAGAGGTCATTTAGAACCTCGTACTTAGAGGTCATTTAGAACCACGTACTTATAGGATAGTTAGAACCATGTAATTAGAGGTCAGTTAGAACTACGTTCTAAGAGGTCATTTAGAACCCTTGAACTTAGAGGTCATTCAGAACCACGTACTTAGAGGTCATTTAGAACCACGTACTTAGAGGTGATTTAGAACCACGTACTTAGAGGTTATTTAGCACTAAGTATATAAGGTCATTTAGAACCACGTACTTAGAGGACATTTAGAACCACGTACTTAAAAGTCATTAGAAGAACCCACGTACTTAGAGGTCATTTAGAACCACGTACTAAGAGGTCATATAGGACCACGTACTTAGAGGTCATTTAGAACTACGTACTTAGGAGTCATTTAGAACTACTTACTTAGAGGTCATTTAGAACCACATACTTAGAGGTCATTTAGAACCACGAACTTATGGGTCATTTAGAACCCACGTACTTAGAGGTCATTTAGTACCCACGTACTTAGAGGTCATATAGAACCTCGTACTTAGAGGTCATTTAAAACCACTTACTTAGATGTCATTTGGAAGTACGTACCTAGAGGTCATTTAGACCTACGTACTTAGGGGTCATTTAGAACTACTTACTTAGAGGTCATTTAGAAGCACGTACTTAGAGGTCATTTAGAACCACGTACTTAGAGGTCATTTAGAACTACGTAGCTAGAGGTCATTTAGGACCACGTACTTAGAGGTCATTTAGAACCACTTACTTAGAGGTCATTTAGAACTACGTATATGAGGTCATTTAGAACCACGTACTTAGAGGACATTTAGAACCACGTACTTAGAGGGCATTTGAACTAAGTATTTAGAGGTCATTTAGAACCACGTACTTAGAGGTCATTTAGAACCACATACTTAGAGGTCATTTAGAACTACGTACTTAGAGGTCATTTAGAACTACGTACTTTAAGGTCATTTAAATCCACGTACTTAGAGGTCATTTAGAAGCACGTACATAGAGGTCATTTAGAACCACGTACTTAGAGGTCATCTAGAACAACGTACTTAGAGGTCATTTAGAACCACTTACTTAGATGTCATTTGGAAGTACGTACCTAGAGGTCATTTAGAACCACGTACTTAGAGGTCATTTAGAACCACGTACTTAGAGGTCATTTAGAACCCAGTACTTAGAGGTCATTTAGAACTACGAACTTAGACGATATTTAGAACCACGTACTTAGAGGTCATTTAGAACCAACTTTTTAGAGGTCATTTAGAACTACGTACTTAGAGGTCCTTTAGAACCACGTACATAGAGGTCATTTAGAACTACGTACTTAGAGGTCATTTAGAACTACGTATTTATAGGTCGTTTAGAACTACGAACTTAGGGGTCATTTAGAACCCACGTACTTAGAGGTCATTTAGAACCACGTAGTTAGAGGTCATCTAGAACTACGTACTTAGAGATCATTTAGAACCACTTTCTTAGATGTCATTTGGAAGTACGTACCTAGAGGTCATTTGGAAGCACGTACTTAGAGGTCATTTAGAACCACGTAGTTAGAGGTCATTTAGAACCACGTACTTAGAGGTCATTTAGAACTACGTATATGAGGTCATTTAGAACCACGTACTTAGAGGACATTTAGAACCACGTACTTTGGTGTCATTTAGAACTACTGACTTAGATGTCATTTAGAACCAAGTACTTAGAGGTCATTTAGAACCTCGTACTTAGAGGTCAATTAGAACTACGAACTTAGGGGTCATTTAGAACTACGTACTTAGAGGTGTTATAGAACTACGTTCTTAGAGGTCATTTAGAACTACGTACCTAGAGGTCATTTAGGACCACGTACTTAGAGGTCATTTAGAACCACTTACTTAGAGGTCATTTGGAACTACGTATCTAGAGGTATTTAGAACTACGTACTTAGACGTCATTTAGAACTACGTACTTAGAAGATATTTAGAACGACGTACTTAGAGGTCATTTAGAACCAACTATTTAGAGGTCATTTAGAACTACGTACTTAGATGTCATTTAGAACCACGTACTTAGAGGTCATTTAGAACCACGTACTGAGAGGTCATTTAGAAACACGTACTTAGAGGTCATTTAGAACCAACAACTTAGAGATCATTTAGAACTACGTACTTAGAGGTCATTTAGAACCACGTACTCAGATGTCATTTAGAGCCCACGTACCTAGAGGTCATATAGAACCACGTACATAGAGGTCATTTAGAACTACGTACTTAGAGGTCATTTAGAGCTACGTATTTAGAGGTCATTTAGAACCCACGTACTTAGAGGTCATTTAGAACTACGTATATGATGTCTTTTAGAACCACGTACTTAGAGGACATTTAGAACCACGTACTTAGAGGTCATTTAGAACCACTTACTTAGAAGTCATTTGGAAGTACGTACTTAGAGGTCATTTAGAACTACGTACTTAGGGATCATTTAGAACTACTTACTTAGAGGTTATTTAGCACTACGTATATAAGGTCATTTAGAACCACGTACTTAGAGGACATTTTAAACCACGTACTTAGAAGTCATTTAGAAGAACCCACGTACTTAGAGGTCATTTAGAACCACGTACTAAGAGATCATATTGAACCACGTACTTAGAGGTCATTTAGAACCACTTACTTAGAGGTCATTTAGAACCACTTACTTAGAGGTCATTTAGAAATACTTACTTTGAGGTCATTTAGAACTACGTACCTAGAGGTCATTTTGGACCACGTACTTAGAGGTCATTTAGAACCACTTACTTAGATGTCATTTGAAAGTACGTACCTAGAGGTCATTTAGAACTACGTACTTAGGGGTCATTTAGAACTACTTACTTAGAGGTCATTTAGAAGCACGTACTTAGAGGTCATTTATAACCACGTACTTAGAGGTCATTTAGAACCACGTTTTTAGAGGTTATTTAGCACTACGTATATAAGGTCATTTAGAACCCCGTACTTAGAGGACATTTTGAACCACGTACTTAGAAGTCATTTAGAAGAACCCACGTACTTAGAGGTCATTTAGAACCACGTACTAAGAGATCATATAGAACCACGTACTTAGAGGTCATTTAGAACCACATACTTAGAGGTCATTTAGAAACACTTACTTTGAGGTCATTTAGAACTACGTACCTAGAGGTCAATTAGAACTACGTACTTAGAGGTCATTTAGAACTACGTACTTAGAGGTAATATAGAACTACGTTCTTAGAGGTCATTTAGAACCACATACTTAGAGGTCATTTAGAACTACTTACTTAGAGGTCATTTAAAACTACGTACCTAGAGGTCATTTAGGACTACGTACTTAGAGGTCATTTAGAACTACTTACTTAGAGGACATTTGGAACTACGTATCTAGAGGTATTTAGAACTACGTACTTAGACGTCATTTAGAACTACGTACTTAGAAGATATTTAGAACCACGTACTTAGAGGTCATTTAGAACCAACTATTTAGAGGTCATTTAGAACTACGTACTTAGATGTCATTTAGAACCACGTACTTAGAGGTCATTTAGAACCACGTACTGAGAGGTCATTTAGAACCACGTACTTAGAGGTCATTTAGAACCAACAACTTAGAGGTCATTTAGAACTACGTACTTAGAGATCATTTAGAACCACGTACTCAGATGTCATTTAGAGCCCACGTACTTAGAGGTCATATAGAACCACGTACATAGAGGTCATTTAGAACTACGTACTTAGAGGTCATTTAGAGCTACGTATTTAGAGGACATTTAGAACTACGAACTTAGGGGTCATTTAGAACCCACGTACTTAGAGGTCATTTAGAACTACGTATATGAGGTCTTTTAGAACCACGTACTTAGAGGACATTTAGAACCACGTACTTAGAGGTCATTTAGAACCACTTACTTAGAGTCATTTGGTAGTACGTACCTAGAGGTCATTTAGAACTACGTACTTAGGGGTCATTTAGAACTACTTACTTAGAGGTCATTTAGAAGCACGTACTTAGAGGTCATTTAGAACCACGTAGTTAGAGGTCATTTAGAACCACGTACTTAGAGGTCATTCAGAACTACGTATATGAGGTCATTTAGAACCACGTACTTAGAGGACATTTAGAACCACGTACTTAGAGGGCATTTGAACGAAGTATTTAGAGGTCATTTAGAACCACGTACTTAGAGGTCATTTAGAACCACATACTTAGAGGTCATTTAGAACTACGTACTTAGAGGTCATTTAGAACTACGTACTTTAAGGTCATTTAGAACCAAGTACTTAGAGGTCATTTAGATTCACGTACTTAGAGGTCATTTAGAACTACGTACTTAGGGGTCATTTAGAACTACTTACTTAGAGGTCATTTAGAACCCAGTATTTAGAGGTCATTTAGAACTACGTACTTAGAAGATATTTAGAACCACGTACTTAGAGGTCATTTAGAACCAACTTTTTAGAGGTCATTTAGAACTACGTACTTAGAGGTCATTTAGAACTACGTATTTATAGGTCGTTTAGAACTACGAACTTAGGGGTCATTTAGAACCCACGTACTTAGAGGTCATTTAGAACTACGTATATGAGGTCATTTAGAACCACGTACTTAGAGGACATTTAGAACCACGTACTTAGAGGTCATTTAGAACTTACGTACTTAGAGGTCATTTAGAACTACGTACTTAGAGGTAATTTAGTACTACGTACTTAGGTGTCATTTAGAACTACGTACTTAGAGGTCATTTAGAACGACGTACTCAGAGGTCATTTGGAACCTACGTACTTAGAGGTCATTTAGAACCACTTACTTAGTGGTCATTTAGAACCACATACTTAGAGGTCGTTTAGAACTACTTACTTAGGGATCATTTAGAACCACGTACTCTGAGGTCATTTAGAACCACGTACTTAGAAGTCATTTAGAACCACGTACTTAGAGGTCATTTAGAACAACGTACTTAGAGGTCATTTTGAACCACGTACTTAGAGGTCATTTAGAACCAACGTACTTAGAGGTCATTTAGAACCAAACACTTAGAGGTCGTTTAGAACTACGTACTTAGAAGTCATTTAGAACCCACGTACTTAGAGGTCATTTAGAAACCACGTTCTTAGAGGTTATTTAGAACGAATTTCTTAGAGGTCATATAGAACCCATGTACTTAGAGGTAATTTAGAACCCACGTACTTAGAGGTCATTTAGAACTACGTACTTAGAGGTCATTTAGTACTACGTACTTAGGGGTCATTTAGAACTACTTGCTTAGAGGTCATAGAACCATGTACTTAGAGGTCATTTAGATTCACGTACTTAGAGGTCATTTAGAACTACGTACTTAGGGGTCATTTAGAACTACTTACTTAAAGGTCATTTAGAACCACGTACTTATAGGTCATTTAGAACCACGTACTTAGAGGTCATTTAAAACCAACAACTTAGAGGTCATTTAGAACTACGTACTTAGAGGTCATTTAGAACCAAGTACTTAGAGGTCATTTAGAACCACGTACTTAGAGGTCATTTTGAACCAAGTACTTAGAGGTCATTTAGAACCAAGTACTTAGAGGTCATTTAGAACTACGTACTTAGAAGATATTTAGAACCACGTACTTAGAGGTCATTTAGAACCAACTTTTTAGAGGTCATTTAGAACTACGTACTTAGAGGTCCTTTAGAACCACGTACATAGAGGTCATTTAGAACTACGTACTTAGAGGTCAATTAGAACTACGTATTTAGAGGTCATTTAGAACCACGTACTTAGAGGACATTTAGAACCAACAACTTAGAGGTCATTTAGAACTACATACTTAGAGGTCATTTATAACGACGTACTCAGAGGTCATTTAGAACCTACGTACTTAGAGGTCATTTAGAACCACGTACTTAGAGGTCATTTAGAACCACATACTTAGAGGTCGTTTAGAACTACTTACTTAGGGGTCATTTAGAACCACGTACTCTGAGGTCATTAATTTAGAACCAAGTACTTAGAGGTCACATAGAACCACATATTTGAGGTGGTTTAGAATTACGTACTTTGAGGTCATTTAGAACTTACGTACTTAGAGGTCATTTAGAACCACGTACTTAGAGGTTATTTAGCACTAAGTATATAAGGTCATTTAGAACCACGTACTTAGAGGACATTTAGAACCACGTACTTAGAAGTCATTAGAAGAACCCACGTACTTAGAGGTCATTTAGAACCACGTACTAAGAGGTCATATAGAACCACGTACTTAGATTTCATTTAGAACTACGTACTTAGGAGTCATTTAGAACTACTTACTTAGAGGTCATTTAGAACCACATACTTAGAGGTCATTTAGAACTACGAACTTAGGGGTCATTTAGAACCCACGTACTTAGAGGTCATTTAGTACCCACGTACTTAGAGGTCATATAGAACCTCGTACTTAGAGGTCATTTAAAACCACTTACTTAGATGTCATTTGGAAGTACGTACCTAGAGGTCATTTAGAACTACGTACTTAGGGGTCATTTAGAACTACTTACTTAGAGGTCATTTAGAAGCACGTACTTAGAGGTCATTTAGAACCACGTACTTAGAGGTCATTTAGAACCACGTACTTAGAGGTTATTTAGCACTACGTATATAAGGTCATTTAGAACCACGTACTTAGAGGACACATTGAACCACGTACTTAGAAGTCATTTAGAAGAACCCACGTACTTAGAGGTCATTTAGAATCACGTACTAAGAGATCATATAGAATCACGTACTTAGAGGTCATTTAGAACCACTTACTTAGAGGTCATTTAGAACCACATACTTAGAGGTCATTTAGAACTACTTTCTTTGAGGTCATTCAGAACTACGTACCTAGAGGTCAATTAGAACTACGTACTTAGAGGTCATTTAGAACTACGTACTTAGAGGTAATATAGAACTACGTTCTTAGAGGTCATTTAGGACTTCGTACTTAGAGGTCATTTAGACCTACGTACTTATAGGTCATTTAGAACCACGTACTTAGACGTCATTTGGAACTACTTATCTAGAGGTATTTAGAACTACGTACTTAGAGGTCATATAGAACCAACTATTTAGAGGTCATTTAGAACTACGTACTTAGATGTCATTTAGAACCACGTACTTAGAGGTCATTTAGAACCACGTACTGAGAGGTCATTTAGAACCACGTACTTAGAGGTCATTTAGAACCAACAACTTAGAGGTCATTTAGAACTACGTACTTAGAGGTCATTTAGAACCACGTACTCAGATGTCATTTAGAGCCCACGTACTTAGAGGTCATATAGAACCACGTACATAGAGGTCATTTAGAGCTACGTATTTAGAGGTCATTTAGAACTACGAACTTAGGGGTCATTTAGAACCCACGTACTTAGAGGTCATTTAGAACTACGTATATAAGGTCTTTTAGAACCACGTACTTAGAGGACATTTAGAACCACGTACTTAGAGGTCATTTAGAACCACTTACTTAGAAGTCATTTGGTAGTACGTACCTAGAGGTCATTTAGAACTACGTACTTAGGGGTCATTTAGAACTACTTACTTAGAGGTCATTTAGAAGCACGTACTTAGAGGTCATTTAGAACTACGTATATGAGGTCATTTATTACCACGTACTTAGAGGACATTTAGAACCACGTACTTAGAGGGCATTTGAACTAAGTATTTAGAGGTCATTTAGAACCACGTACTTAGAGGTCATTTAGAACCACATACTTAGAGGTCATTTAGAACTATGTACTTAGAGGTCATTTAGAACTACGTACTTTAAGGTCATTTAAATCTACGTACTTATGGTCAATAAGTACTACGTACTTAGAGGTGATTTAGAAGCACGTACATAGAGGTCATTTAGAACCACGTAGTTAAAGGTCATCTAGAACAACGTACTTAGAGGTCATTTAGAACCACTTACTTAGATGTTATTTGGAAGTACGTACCTATAGGTCATTTAGAAGCACGTACTTAGAGGTCATTTAGAACCACGTAGTTAGAGGTCATTTAGAACCTAGTACTTAGAGGTCATTTAGAACTACGTATATGAGGTCATTTAGAACCACGTACTTAGAGGACATTTAGAACCACGTACTTAGGTGTCATTTAGAACTACTCACTTAGATGTCATTTAGAACCAAGTACTTAGAGGTCATTTAGAACCACGTACTTAGAGGTCATTTAAAACCTCGTACTTAGAGGTCATTTAGAACTACGAACTTAGGGGTCATTTAGAACTACGTACTTAGAGGTATTTAAAACTACGTACTTAGACGTCATTTAGAACTACGTACTTAGAAGATATTTAGAACCACGTACTTAGAGGTCATTTAGAACCAACTATTTAGAGGTCATTTAGAACTACGTACTTAGATGTCATTTAGAACCACGTACTTAGAGGTCATTTAGAACCACGTACTGAGAGGTCATTTAGACCCACGTACTTAGAGGTCATTTAGAACCAACAACTTAGAGACCATTTAGAACTACGTACTTAGAGGTCATTTAGAACCACGTACTCAGATGTCATTTAGAGCCTAAGTACTTAGAGGTCATATAGAACCACGTACATAGAGGTCATTTAGAAATACGTACATAGAGGTCATTTAGAGCTACGTACTTAGAGGTCATTTAGAACTACGAACTTAGGGGTCATTTAGAAAACACGTACTTAGAGGTCATTTAGAACTACGTATATGAGGTCTTTTAGAACCACGTACTTAGAGGACATTTAGAACCACGTACTTAGAGGTCATTTAGAACCACTTACTTAGAGGTCATTTAGAAGCACGTACTTAGAGGTCATTTAGAACCACGTAGTTAGAGGTCATTTAGAACCACGGACTTAGAGGTCATTTAGAACTACGTACTTAGAGGTCATTTAGAACTACTACTTTAAGGTCATTTAAATCCACGTACTTATGGTCATTTAGAACCACTTACTTAGATGTCATTTGGAAGTACGTACCTAGAGGTCATTTAGAACCACGTACTTAGAGGTCATTTAGAACCACGTACTTAGAGGTCATTTAGAACCAACGTACTTAGAGGTCATTTAGAACCAAACACTTGGAGGTCGTTTAGAACTACGTACTTAGAGGTCATTTATAACCCACGTACTTAGAGGTCATTTAGAAACCACGTTCTTAGAGGTTATTTAGAACCAACTTCTTAGAGGTCATTTAGAACCCACGTACTTAGAGGTAATTTAGAACCCACGTACTTAGAGGTCATTTAGAACTACGTACTTAGATGTCATTTAGAACTACGTACTTAGAGGTCATTTAGTACTACGTACTTAGAGGACATTTAGAACCAACAACTTAGAGATCATTTAGAACTACGTGCTTAGAGGTCATTTAGAACCACGTACTCAGATGTCATTTAGAGCCTAAGTACTTAGAGGTCATATAGAACCACGTACATAGAGGTCATTTAGAACTACGTACATAGAGGTCATTTAGAGCTACGTACTTAGAGGTCATTTAGAACTACGAACTTAGGGGTCATTTCGAACTTACGTACTTAGAGGACATTTAGAACCACGTACTTAGAGGTCATTTAGAACCACTTACTTAGAAGTCATTTAGAACTACGTACTTAGAGGTCATTTAGAACCACGTACTCAGATGTCATTTAGAGCCTAAGTACTTAGAGGTCATATAGAACCACGTACATAGAGGTCATTTAGAACTACGTACATAGAGGTCATTTAGAGCTACGTACTTAGAGGTCATTTAGAACTACGTACTTAGGGGTCATTTAGAACCACTTACTTAGAGGTCATTTAGAAGCACGTACTTAGAGGTCATTTAGAACCACGTACTTAGAGGTCATTTAGAACTACGTATATGAGGTCATTTAGAACCACGTACTTAGAGGACATTTAGAACCACGTACTTAGAGGGCATTTAAACTAAGTATTTAGAGGTCATTTAGAACCACGTACTTAGAGGTCATTTAGAACCACATACTTAGAGGTCATTTAGAACTACGTACTTAGAGGTCATTTAGAACTACGTACTTTAAGGTCATTTAAATCCACGTACTTAGAGGTCATTTAGAAGCACATACATAGAGGTCATTTAGAACCACGTACTTAGAGGTCATCTAGAACAACGTACTTAGAGGTCATTTAGAACCACTTACTTAGATGTCATTTGGAAGTACGTACCTAGAGGTCATTTAGAACCACGTACTTAGAGGTCATATAGAACCACGTACTTAGAGGTCATTTAGAACCCAGTACTTAGAGGTCATTTAGAACCAACTTTTTAGAGGTCATTTAGAACTACGTACTTAGAGGTCCTTTAGAACCACGTACATAGAGGTCATTTAGAACTACGTACTTAGAGGTCATTTAGAACTACGTATTTATAGGTCGTTTAGAATTACGAACTTAGGGGTCATTTAGAACCCACGTACTTAGAGGTCATTTAGAACCACGTAGTTAGAGGTCATTTAGAACAACGTACTTAGAGGTCATTTAGAACCACTTTCTTAGATGTCATTTGGAAGTACGTACCTAGAGGTCATTTAGAAGCACGTACTTAGAGGTCATTTAGAACCACGTAGTTAAAGGTCATTTAGAACTACGTACTTAGAGGTCATTTAGAACTACGTATATGAGGTCATTTAGAACCACGTACTTAGAGGACATTTAGAACCACGTACTTTGGTGTCATTTAGAACTACTGACTTAGATGTCATTTAGAACCAAGTACTTAGAGGTCATTTAGAACCACGTACTTATAGGTCATTTAGAACCTCGTACTTAGAGGTCAATTAGAACTACGAACTTAGGGGTCATTTAGAACCACTTACTTAGAAGTCATTTGGAAGTACGTACTTAGAGGTCATTTAGAACTACGTACTTAGGGGTCATTTAGAACCACTTACTTAGAGGTCATTTAGAAGCACGTACTTAGAGGTCATTTAGAACCACGTACTTAGAGGTCATTTAGAACTACGTATATGAGGTCATTTAGAACCACGTACTTAGAGGACATTTAGAACCACGTACTTAGAGGGCATTTGAACTAAGTATTTAGAGGTCATTTAGAACCACGTACTTAGAGGTCATTTAGAACCACATACTTAGAGGTCATTTAGAACTACGTACTTAGAGGTCATTTAGAACTACGTACTTTACGGTCATTTAAATCCACGTACTTAGAGGTCATTTAGAACCACTTACTTAGATGTCATTTGGCAGTACGTACCTAGAGGTCATTTAGAACCACGTACTTAGAGGTCATATAGAACCACGTACTTAGAGGTCATTTAGAACCCAGTACTTAGAGGTCATTTAGAACTACGTACTTTGAAGATATTTAGAACCACGTACTTAGAGGTCATTTAGAACCAACTTTTTAGATGTCATTTAGAACTACGTACTTAGAGGTCCTTTAGAACCACGTACATAGAGGTCATTTAGAACCACGTACTTAGAGGACATTTAGAACCACGTACTTTGGTGTCATTTAGAACTACTGACTTAGATGTCATTTAGAACCAAGTACTTAGAGGTCATTTAGAACCACGTACTTATAGGTCATTTAGAACCTCGTACTTAGAGGTCAATTAGAACTACGAACTTAGGGGTCATTTAGAACTACGTACTTAGAGGTGTTATAGAACTACGTTCTTAGAGGTCATTTAGGACTTCGTACTTAGAGGTCATTTAGAACTACGTACTTAGAGGTCATTTAGAACCACATACTTAGAGGTCATTTAGAACTACTTACTTAGAGGTCATTTAGAACTACGTACCTAGAGGTCATTTAGGACCACGTACTTAGAGGTCATTTAGAACCACTTACTTAGAGGTCATTTGGAACCACGTACTTAGAGGTCATTTAGAACCACGTACTGAGAGGTCATTTAGAAACACGTACTTAGAGGTCATTTAGAACCAACAACTTAGAGATCATTTATAACTACGTACTTAGAGGTCATTTAGAACCACGTACTCAGATGTCATTTAGAGCCCACGTACCTAGAGGTCATATAGAACCACGTACATAGAGGTCATTTAGAACTACGTACTTAGAGGTCATTTAGAGCTACGTATTTAGAGGTCATTTAGAACCCACGTACTTAGAGGTCATTTAGAACTACGTATATGAGGTCTTTTAGAACCACGTACTTAGAGGACATTTAGAACCACTTACTTAGAGGTCATTTAGAACCACTTACTTAGAAGTCATTTTGAAGTACGTACTTAGAGGTCATTTAGAACTACGTACTTAGGGGTCATTTAGAACTACTTACTTAGAGGTTAAATAGCACTACGTATATAAGGTCATTTATAACCACGTACCTAGAGGACATTTTGAACCACGTACTTAGAAGTCATTTAGAAGAACCCACGTACTTAGAGGTCATTTAGAACCACGTACTAAGAGATCATATTGAACCACGTACTTTGAGGTCATTTAGAACCACTTACTTAGAGGTCATTTAGAACCACTTACTTAGAGGTCATTTAGAAATACTTACTTTGAGGTCATTTAGAACTACGTACCTAGAGGTCAATTAGAACTACGTACTTAGAGGTCATTTAGAACTACGTACTTAGAGGTAATATAGAACTACGTTCTTAGAGGTCATTTAGGACTTCGTACTTAGATGTCATTTAGAACTACGTACTTAGAGGTCATTTAGAACCACATACTTAGAGGTCATTTAGAGCTATTTACTTAGAGGTCATTTAGAACTACGTACCTAGAGGTCATTTTGGACCACGTACTTAGAGGTCATTTAGAACCACTTACTTAGATGTCATTTGAAAGTACGTACCTAGAGGTAATTTAGAACTACGTACTTAGGGGTCATTTAGAACTACTTACTTAGAGGTCATTTAGAAGCACGTACTTAGAGGTCATTTATAACCACGTACTTAGAGGTCATTTAGAACCACGTACTTAGAGGTTATTTAGCACTACGTATATAAGGTCATTTAGAACCCCGTACTTAGAGGACATTTTGAACCACGTACTTAGAAGTCATTTAGAAGAACCCACGTACTTAGAGGTCATTTAGAACCACGTACTAAGAGATCATATAGAACCACGTACTTAGAGGTCATTTAGAACCACTTACTTAGAGGTCATTTAGAACCACATACTTAGAGGTCATTTAGAACTACTTACTTTGAGGTCATTTAGAACTACGTACATAGAGGTCAATTAGAACTACGTACTTAGAGGTCATTTAGAACTACGTACTTAGAGGTAATATAGAACTACGTATATGAGGTCATTTAGAACCACGTACTTAGAGGGCATTTGAACTAAGTATTTAGAGGTCATTTAGAACCACGTACTTAGAGGTCATTTAGAACCACATACTTAGAGGTCATTTAGAACTACGTACTTAGAGGTCATTTAAACTACGTACTTTAAGGTCATTTAAATCCACGTACTTATGGTCATTTAGAACTACGTACTTAGAGGTCATTTAGAAGCACGTACATAGAGGTCATTTAGAACCACGTACTTAGAGGTCATCTAGAACAACGTACTTAGAGGTCATTTAGAACCACTTACTTAGATGTCTTTTGGAAGTACGTACCTAGAGGTCATTTAGAACCACGTACTTAGAGGTCATTTAGAACCACGTACTTAGAGGTCATTTAGAACCAACGTACTTAGAGGTCATTTAGAACCAAAGACTTAGAGGTCGTTTAGAACTACGTACTTAGAGGTCATTTAGAACCCACGTACTTAGAGGTCATTTAGAAACCACGTTCTTAGAGGTTATTTAGAACCAACTTCTTAGAGGTCATTTAGAACCCACGTACTTATAGGTAATTTAGAACCCACGTACTTAGAGGTCATTTAGAACTACGTACTTAGAGGTCATTTAGAACTACGTACTTAGAGGGCATTTGAACTAAGTATTTAGAGGTCATTTAGAACCACGTACTTAGAGGTCATTTAGAACCACATACTTAGAGGTCATTTAGAACTACGTACTTAGAGGTCATTTAGAACTACGTACTTTAAGGTCATTTAAATCTACGTACCCTTGGTCAATAAGTACTACGTACTTAGAGGTGATTTAGAAGCACGTACATAGAGGTCATTTAGAACCACGTAGTTAGAGGTCATCTAGAACAACGTACTTAGAGGTCATTTAGAACCACTTACTTAGATGTTATTTGGAAGTACGTACCTATAGGTCATTTAGAAGCACGTACTTAGAGGTCATTTAGAACCACGTAGTTAGAGGTCATTTAGAACCACGGACTTAGAGGTCATTTAGAACTACGTACTTAGAGGTCATTTAGAACTACTACTTTAAGGTCATTTAAATCCACGTACTTATGGTCATTTAGAACCACTTACTTAGATGTCATTTGGAAGTACGTACCTAGAGGTCATTTAGAACCACGTACTTAGAGGTCATTTAGAACCACGTACTTAGAGGTCATTTAGAACCAACGTACTTAGAGGTCATTTAGAACCAAACACTTGGAGGTCGTTTAGAACTACGTACTTAGAGGTCATTTATAACCCACGTACTTAGAGGTCATTTAGAAACCACGTTCTTAGAGGTTATTTAGAACCAACTTCTTAGAGGTCATTTAGAACCCACGTACTTAGAGGTAATTTAGAACCCACGTACTTAGAGGTCATTTAGAACTACGTACTTAGATGTCATTTAGAACTACGTACTTAGAGGTCATTTAGTACTACGTACTTAGAGGACATTTAGAACCAACAACTTAGAGATCATTTAGAACTACGTGCTTAGAGGTCATTTAGAACCACGTACTCAGATGTCATTTAGAGCCTAAGTACTTAGAGGTCATATAGAACCACGTACATAGAGGTCATTTAGAACTACGTACATAGAGGTCATTTAGAGCTACGTACTTAGAGGTCATTTAGAACTACGAACTTAGGGGTCATTTCGAACTTACGTACTTAGAGGACATTTAGAACCACGTACTTAGAGGTCATTTAGAACCACTTACTTAGAAGTCATTTAGAACTACGTACTTAGAGGTCATTTAGAACCACGTACTCAGATGTCATTTAGAGCCTAAGTACTTAGAGGTCATATAGAACCACGTACATAGAGGTCATTTAGAACTACGTACATAGAGGTCATTTAGAGCTACGTACTTAGAGGTCATTTAGAACTACGTACTTAGGGGTCATTTAGAACCACTTACTTAGAGGTCATTTAGAAGCACGTACTTAGAGGTCATTTAGAACCACGTACTTAGAGGTCATTTAGAACTACGTATATGAGGTCATTTAGAACCACGTACTTAGAGGACATTTAGAACCACGTACTTAGAGGGCATTTAAACTAAGTATTTAGAGGTCATTTAGAACCACGTACTTAGAGGTCATTTAGAACCACATACTTAGAGGTCATTTAGAACTACGTACTTAGAGGTCATTTAGAACTACGTACTTTAAGGTCATTTAAATCCACGTACTTAGAGGTCATTTAGAAGCACATACATAGAGGTCATTTAGAACCACGTACTTAGAGGTCATCTAGAACAACGTACTTAGAGGTCATTTAGAACCACTTACTTAGATGTCATTTGGAAGTACGTACCTAGAGGTCATTTAGAACCACGTACTTAGAGGTCATATAGAACCACGTACTTAGAGGTCATTTAGAACCCAGTACTTAGAGGTCATTTAGAACCAACTTTTTAGAGGTCATTTAGAACTACGTACTTAGAGGTCCTTTAGAACCACGTACATAGAGGTCATTTAGAACTACGTACTTAGAGGTCATTTAGAACTACGTATTTATAGGTCGTTTAGAATTACGAACTTAGGGGTCATTTAGAACCCACGTACTTAGAGGTCATTTAGAACCACGTAGTTAGAGGTCATTTAGAACAACGTACTTAGAGGTCATTTAGAACCACTTTCTTAGATGTCATTTGGAAGTACGTACCTAGAGGTCATTTAGAAGCACGTACTTAGAGGTCATTTAGAACCACGTAGTTAAAGGTCATTTAGAACTACGTACTTAGAGGTCATTTAGAACTACGTATATGAGGTCATTTAGAACCACGTACTTAGAGGACATTTAGAACCACGTACTTTGGTGTCATTTAGAACTACTGACTTAGATGTCATTTAGAACCAAGTACTTAGAGGTCATTTAGAACCACGTACTTATAGGTCATTTAGAACCTCGTACTTAGAGGTCAATTAGAACTACGAACTTAGGGGTCATTTAGAACCACTTACTTAGAAGTCATTTGGAAGTACGTACTTAGAGGTCATTTAGAACTACGTACTTAGGGGTCATTTAGAACCACTTACTTAGAGGTCATTTAGAAGCACGTACTTAGAGGTCATTTAGAACCACGTACTTAGAGGTCATTTAGAACTACGTATATGAGGTCATTTAGAACCACGTACTTAGAGGACATTTAGAACCACGTACTTAGAGGGCATTTGAACTAAGTATTTAGAGGTCATTTAGAACCACGTACTTAGAGGTCATTTAGAACCACATACTTAGAGGTCATTTAGAACTACGTACTTAGAGGTCATTTAGAACTACGTACTTTACGGTCATTTAAATCCACGTACTTAGAGGTCATTTAGAACCACTTACTTAGATGTCATTTGGCAGTACGTACCTAGAGGTCATTTAGAACCACGTACTTAGAGGTCATATAGAACCACGTACTTAGAGGTCATTTAGAACCCAGTACTTAGAGGTCATTTAGAACTACGTACTTTGAAGATATTTAGAACCACGTACTTAGAGGTCATTTAGAACCAACTTTTTAGATGTCATTTAGAACTACGTACTTAGAGGTCCTTTAGAACCACGTACATAGAGGTCATTTAGAACCACGTACTTAGAGGACATTTAGAACCACGTACTTTGGTGTCATTTAGAACTACTGACTTAGATGTCATTTAGAACCAAGTACTTAGAGGTCATTTAGAACCACGTACTTATAGGTCATTTAGAACCTCGTACTTAGAGGTCAATTAGAACTACGAACTTAGGGGTCATTTAGAACTACGTACTTAGAGGTGTTATAGAACTACGTTCTTAGAGGTCATTTAGGACTTCGTACTTAGAGGTCATTTAGAACTACGTACTTAGAGGTCATTTAGAACCACATACTTAGAGGTCATTTAGAACTACTTACTTAGAGGTCATTTAGAACTACGTACCTAGAGGTCATTTAGGACCACGTACTTAGAGGTCATTTAGAACCACTTACTTAGAGGTCATTTGGAACCACGTACTTAGAGGTCATTTAGAACCACGTACTGAGAGGTCATTTAGAAACACGTACTTAGAGGTCATTTAGAACCAACAACTTAGAGATCATTTATAACTACGTACTTAGAGGTCATTTAGAACCACGTACTCAGATGTCATTTAGAGCCCACGTACCTAGAGGTC
The DNA here is from genome assembly GCA_963513935.1 of Aphrophora alni. Lineage (NCBI taxonomy): Eukaryota > Metazoa > Arthropoda > Insecta > Hemiptera > Aphrophoridae > Aphrophora > Aphrophora alni. Next base: position 1,846,533 of record CAUPSG010000858.1, on the reverse strand, counting down.
ATATAGAACCACGTACATAGAGGTCATTTAGAACTACGTACTTAGAGGTCATTTAGAGCTACGTATTTAGAGGTCATTTAGAACCCACGTACTTAGAGGTCATTTAGAACTACGTATATGAGGTCTTTTAGAACCACGTACTTAGAGGACATTTAGAACCACTTACTTAGAGGTCATTTAGAACCACTTACTTAGAAGTCATTTTGAAGTACGTACTTAGAGGTCATTTAGAACTACGTACTTAGGGGTCATTTAGAACTACTTACTTAGAGGTTAAATAGCACTACGTATATAAGGTCATTTATAACCACGTACCTAGAGGACATTTTGAACCACGTACTTAGAAGTCATTTAGAAGAACCCACGTACTTAGAGGTCATTTAGAACCACGTACTAAGAGATCATATTGAACCACGTACTTTGAGGTCATTTAGAACCACTTACTTAGAGGTCATTTAGAACCACTTACTTAGAGGTCATTTAGAAATACTTACTTTGAGGTCATTTAGAACTACGTACCTAGAGGTCAATTAGAACTACGTACTTAGAGGTCATTTAGAACTACGTACTTAGAGGTAATATAGAACTACGTTCTTAGAGGTCATTTAGGACTTCGTACTTAGATGTCATTTAGAACTACGTACTTAGAGGTCATTTAGAACCACATACTTAGAGGTCATTTAGAGCTATTTACTTAGAGGTCATTTAGAACTACGTACCTAGAGGTCATTTTGGACCACGTACTTAGAGGTCATTTAGAACCACTTACTTAGATGTCATTTGAAAGTACGTACCTAGAGGTAATTTAGAACTACGTACTTAGGGGTCATTTAGAACTACTTACTTAGAGGTCATTTAGAAGCACGTACTTAGAGGTCATTTATAACCACGTACTTAGAGGTCATTTAGAACCACGTACTTAGAGGTTATTTAGCACTACGTATATAAGGTCATTTAGAACCCCGTACTTAGAGGACATTTTGAACCACGTACTTAGAAGTCATTTAGAAGAACCCACGTACTTAGAGGTCATTTAGAACCACGTACTAAGAGATCATATAGAACCACGTACTTAGAGGTCATTTAGAACCACTTACTTAGAGGTCATTTAGAACCACATACTTAGAGGTCATTTAGAACTACTTACTTTGAGGTCATTTAGAACTACGTACATAGAGGTCAATTAGAACTACGTACTTAGAGGTCATTTAGAACTACGTACTTAGAGGTAATATAGAACTACGTATATGAGGTCATTTAGAACCACGTACTTAGAGGGCATTTGAACTAAGTATTTAGAGGTCATTTAGAACCACGTACTTAGAGGTCATTTAGAACCACATACTTAGAGGTCATTTAGAACTACGTACTTAGAGGTCATTTAAACTACGTACTTTAAGGTCATTTAAATCCACGTACTTATGGTCATTTAGAACTACGTACTTAGAGGTCATTTAGAAGCACGTACATAGAGGTCATTTAGAACCACGTACTTAGAGGTCATCTAGAACAACGTACTTAGAGGTCATTTAGAACCACTTACTTAGATGTCTTTTGGAAGTACGTACCTAGAGGTCATTTAGAACCACGTACTTAGAGGTCATTTAGAACCACGTACTTAGAGGTCATTTAGAACCAACGTACTTAGAGGTCATTTAGAACCAAAGACTTAGAGGTCGTTTAGAACTACGTACTTAGAGGTCATTTAGAACCCACGTACTTAGAGGTCATTTAGAAACCACGTTCTTAGAGGTTATTTAGAACCAACTTCTTAGAGGTCATTTAGAACCCACGTACTTATAGGTAATTTAGAACCCACGTACTTAGAGGTCATTTAGAACTACGTACTTAGAGGTCATTTAGAACTACGTACTTAGAGGGCATTTGAACTAAGTATTTAGAGGTCATTTAGAACCACGTACTTAGAGGTCATTTAGAACCACATACTTAGAGGTCATTTAGAACTACGTACTTAGAGGTCATTTAGAACTACGTACTTTAAGGTCATTTAAATCTACGTACCCTTGGTCAATAAGTACTACGTACTTAGAGGTGATTTAGAAGCACGTACATAGAGGTCATTTAGAACCACGTAGTTAGAGGTCATCTAGAACAACGTACTTAGAGGTCATTTAGAACCACTTACTTAGATGTTATTTGGAAGTACGTACCTATAGGTCATTTAGAAGCACGTACTTAGAGGTCATTTAGAACCACGTAGTTAGAGGTCATTTAGAACCTAGTACTTAGAGGTCATTTAGAACTACGTAAATGAGGTCATTTAGAACCACGTACTTAGAGGACATTTAGAACCACGTACTTAGGTGTCATTTAGAACTACTCACTTAGATGTCATTTAGAACCAAGTACTTAGAGGTCATTTAGAACCACGTACTTAGAGGTCGTTTAGAACCTCGTACTTAGAGGTCATTTAGAACTACGAACTTAGGGGTCATTTAGAACTACGTACTTAGAGGACATTTGGAACTACGTATCTAGAGGTATTTAGAACTACGTACTTAGACGTCATTTAGAACTACGTACTTAGAAGATATTTAGAACCACGTACTTAGAGGTCATTTAGAACCAACTATTTAGAGGTCATTTAGAACTACGTACTTAGATGTCATTTAGAACCACGTACTTAGAGGTCATTTAGAACCACGTACTGAGAGGTCATTTAGAACCACGTACTTAGAGGTCATTTAGAACCAACAACTTAGAGGTCATTTAGAACTACGTACTTATAGATCATTTAGAACCACGTACTCAGATGTCATTTAGAGCCCACGTACTTAGAGGTCATATAGAACCACGTACATAGAGGTCATTTAGAACTACGTACTTAGAGGTCATTTAGAGCTACGTATTTAGAGGTCATTTAGAACTACGAACTTAGGGGTCATTTAGAACCCACGTACTTAGAGGTCATTTAGAACTACGTATATGAGGTCTTTTAGAACCACGTACTTAGAGGACATTTAGAACCACGTACTTAGAGGTCATTTAGAACCACTTACTTAGAGTCATTTGGTAGTACGTACCTAGAGGTCATTTAGAACTACGTACTTAGGGGTCATTTAGAACTACTTACTTAGAGGTCATTTAGAAGCACGTACTTAGAGGTCATTTAGAACCACGTAGTTAGAGGTCATTTAGAACCACGTACTTAGAGGTCATTCAGAACTACGTATATGAGGTCATTTAGAACCACGTACTTAGAGGACATTTAGAACCACGTACTTAGAGGGCATTTGAACGAAGTATTTAGAGGTCATTTAGAACCACGTACTTAGAGGTCATTTAGAACCACATACTTAGAGGTCATTTAGAACTACGTACTTAGAGGTCATTTAGAACTACGTACTTTAAGGTCATTTAGAACCAAGTACTTAGAGGTCATTTAGATTCACGTACTTAGAGGTCATTTAGAACTACGTACTTAGGGGTCATTTAGAACTACTTACTTAGAGGTCATTTAGAACCCAGTATTTAGAGGTCATTTAGAACTACGTACTTAAAAGATATTTAGAACCACGTACTTAGAGGTCATTTAGAACCAACTTTTTAGAGGTCATTTAGAACTACGTACTTAGAGGTCATTTAGAACTACGTATTTATAGGTCGTTTAGAACTACGAACTTAGGGGTCATTTAGAACCCACGTACTTAGAGGTCATTTAGAACTACGTATATGAGGTCATTTAGAACCACGTACTTAGAGGACATTTAGAACCACGTACTTAGAGGTCATTTAGAACTTACGTACTTAGAGGTCATTTAGAACTACGTACTTAGAGGTAATTTAGTACTACGTACTTAGGTGTCATTTAGAACTACGTACTTAGAGGTCATTTAGAACGACGTACTCAGAGGTCATTTGGAACCTACGTACTTAGAGGTCATTTAGAACCACTTACTTAGAGGTCATTTAGAACCACATACTTAGAGGTCGTTTAGAACTACTTACTTAGGGATCATTTAGAACCACGTATTCTGAGGTCATTTAGAACCACGTACTTAGAAGTCATTTAGAACCACGTACTTAGAGGTCATTTAGAACAACGTACTTAGAGGTCATTTTGAACCACGTACTTAGAGGTCATTTAGAACCAACGTACTTAGAGGTCATTTAGAACCAAACACTTAGAGGTCGTTTAGAACTACGTACTTAGAAGTCATTTAGAACCCACGTACTTAGAGGTCATTTAGAAACCACGTTCTTAGAGGTTATTTAGAACGAATTTCTTAGAGGTCATATAGAACCCATGTACTTAGAGGTAATTTAGAACCCACGTACTTAGAGGTCATTTAGAACTACGTACTTAGAGGTCATTTAGTACTACGTACTTAGGGGTCATTTAGAACTACTTGCTTAGAGGTCATAGAACCATGTACTTAGAGGTCATTTAGATTCACGTACTTAGAGGTCATTTAGAAACCACGTTCTTAGAGGTCATTTGGAACTACGTATCTAGAGGTATTTAGAACTACGTACTTAGACGTCATTTAGAACTACGTACTTAGAAGATATTTAGAACCACGTACTTAGAGGTCATTTAGAACCAACTATTTAGAGGTCATTTAGAACTACGTACTTAGATGTCATTTAGAACCACGTACTTAGAGGTCATTTAGAACCAAGTACTGAGAGGTCATTTAGAACCACGTACTTAGAGGTCATTTAGAACCAACAACTTAGAGGTCATTTAGAACTACGTACCTAGAGGTCATTTAGAACCACGTACTCAGATGTCATTTAGAGCCCACGTACTTAGAGGTCATATAGAACCACGTACATAGAGGTCATTTAGAACTACGTACTTAGAGGTCATTTAGAGCTACGTATTTAGAGGTCATTTAGAACTACGTACTTAGGGGTCATTTAGAACTACTTACTTAGAGGTCATTTAGAACCCAGTATTTAGAGGTCATTTAGAACTACGTACTTAAAAGATATTTAGAACCACGTACTTAGAGGTCATTTAGAACCAACTTTTTAGAGGTCATTTAGAACTACGTACTTAGAGGTCATTTAGAACTACGTATTTATAGGTCGTTTAGAACTACGAACTTAGGGGTCATTTAGAACCCACGTACTTAGAGGTCATTTAGAACTACGTATATGAGGTCATTTAGAAGCACGTACTTAGAGGTCATTTAGAACCACGTACTTAGAGGTCATTTAGAACTACGTATATGAGGTCATTTAGAACCACGTACTTAGAGGACATTTAGAACCACGTACTTAGAGGGCATTTGAACTAAGTATTTAGAGGTCATTTAGAACCACGTACTTAGAGGTCATTTAGAACCACATACTTAGAGGTCATTTAGAACTACGTACTTAGAGGTCATTTAGAACTACGTACTTTACGGTTATTTAAATCCACGTACTTAGAGGTCATTTAGAACCACTTACTTAGATGTCATTTGGCAGTACGTACCTAGAGGTCATTTAGAACCACGTACTTAGAGGTCATATAGAACCACGTACTTAGAGGTCATTTAGAACCCAGTACTTAGAGGTCATTTAGAACTACGTACTTTGAAGATATTTAGAACCACGTACTTAGAGGTCATTTAGAACCAACTTTTTAGATGTCATTTAGAACTACGTACTTAGAGGTCCTTTAGAACCACGTACATAGAGGTCATTTAGAACCACGTACTTAGAGGACATTTAGAACCACGTACTTTGGTGTCATTTAGAACTACTGACTTAGATGTCATTTAGAACCAAGTACTTAGAGGTCATTTAGAACCACGTACTTATAGGTCATTTAGAACCTCGTACTTAGAGGTCAATTAGAACTACGAACTTAGGGGTCATTTAGAACTACGTACTTAGAGGTGTTATAGAACTACGTTCTTAGAGGTCATTTAGGACTTCGTACTTAGAGGTCATTTAGAACTACGTACTTAGAGGTCATTTAGAACCACATACTTAGAGGTCATTTAGAACTACTTACTTAGAGGTCATTTAGAACTACGTACCTAGAGGTCATTTAGGACCACGTACTTAGAGGTCATTTAGAACCACTTACTTAGAGGTCATTTGGAACCACGTACTTAGAGGTCATTTAGAACCACGTACTGAGAGGTCATTTAGAAACACGTACTTAGAGGTCATTTAGAACCAACAACTTAGAGATCATTTATAACTACGTACTTAGAGGTCATTTAGAACCACGTACTCAGATGTCATTTAGAGCCCACGTACCTAGAGGTCATATAGAACCACGTACATAGAGGTCATTTAGAACTGCGTACTTAGAGGTCATTTAGAGCTACGTATTTAGAGGTCATTTAGAACCCACGTACTTAGAGGTCATTTAGAACTACGTATATGAGGTCTTTTAGAACCACGTACTTAGAGGACATTTAGAACCACTTACTTAGAGGTCATTTAGAACCACTTACTTAGAAGTCATTTTGAAGTACGTACTTAGAGGTCATTTAGAACTACGTACTTAGGGGTCATTTAGAACTACTTACTTAGAGGTTAAATAGCACTACGTATATAAGGTCATTTAGAACCACGTACCTAGAGGACATTTTGAACCACGTACTTAGAAGTCATTTAGAAGAACCCACGTACTAAGAGATCATATTGAACCACGTACTTTGAGGTCATTTAGAACCACTTACTTAGAGGTCATTTAGAACCACTTACTTAGAGGTCATTTAGAAATACTTACTTTGAGGTCATTTAGAACTACGTACCTAGAGGTCAATTAGAACTACGTACTTAGAGGTCATTTAGAACTACGTACTTAGAGGTAATATAGAACTACGTTCTTAGAGGTCATTTAGGACTTCGTACTTAGATGTCATTTAGAACTACGTACTTAGAGGTCATTTAGAACCACATACTTAGAGGTCATTTAGAGCTATTTACTTAGAGGTCATTTAGAACTACGTACCTAGAGGTCATTTTGGACCACGTACTTAGAGGTCATTTAGAACCACTTACTTAGATGTCATTTGAAAGTACGTACCTAGAGGTAATTTAGAACTACGTACTTAGGGGTCATTTAGAACTACTTACTTAGAGGTCATTTAGAAGCACGTACTTAGAGGTCATTTATAACCACGTACTTAGAGGTCATTTAGAACCACGTACTTAGAGGTTATTTAGCACTACGTATATAAGGTCATTTAGAACCACGTACTAAGAGATCATATAGAACCACGTACTTAGAGGTCATTTAGAACCACTTACTTAGAGGTCATTTAGAACCACATACTTAGAGGTCATTTAGAACTACTTACTTTGAGGTCATTTAGAACTACGTACATAGAGGTCAATTAGAACTACGTACTTAGAGGTCATTTAGAACTACGTACTTAGAGGTAATATAGAACTACGTATATGAGGTCATTTAGAACCACGTACTTAGAGGGCATTTGAACTAAGTATTTAGAGGTCATTTAGAACCACGTACTTAGAGGTCATTTAGAACCACATACTTAGAGGTCATTTAGAACTACGTACTTAGAGGTCATTTAAACTACGTACTTTAAGGTCATTTAAATCCACGTACTTATGGTCATTTAGAACTACGTACTTAGAGGTCATTTAGAAGCACGTACATAGAGGTCATTTAGAACCACGTACTTAGAGGTCATCTAGAACAACGTACTTAGAGGTCATTTAGAACCACTTACTTAGATGTCTTTTGGAAGTACGTACCTAGAGGTCATTTAGAACCACGTACTTAGAGGTCATTTAGAACCACGTACTTAGAGGTCATTTAGAACCAACGTACTTAGAGGTCATTTAGAACCAAAGACTTAGAGGTCGTTTAGAACTACGTACTTAGAGGTCATTTAGAACCCACGTACTTAGAGGTCATTTAGAAACCACGTTCTTAGAGGTTATTTAGAACCAACTTCTTAGAGGTCATTTAGAACCCACGTACTTATAGGTAATTTAGAACCCACGTACTTAGAGGTCATTTAGAACTACGTACTTAGAGGTCATTTAGAACTACGTACTTAGAGGGCATTTGAACTAAGTATTTAGAGGTCATTTAGAACCACGTACTTAGAGGTCATTTAGAACCACATACTTAGAGGTCATTTAGAACTACGTACTTAGAGGTCATTTAGAACTACGTACTTTAAGGTCATTTAAATCTACGTACCCTTGGTCAATAAGTACTACGTACTTAGAGGTGATTTAGAAGCACGTACATAGAGGTCATTTAGAACCACGTAGTTAGAGGTCATCTAGAACAACGTACTTAGAGGTCATTTAGAACCACTTACTTAGATGTTATTTGGAAGTACGTACCTATAGGTCATTTAGAAGCACGTACTTAGAGGTCATTTAGAACCACGTAGTTAGAGGTCATTTAGAACCTAGTACTTAGAGGTCATTTAGAACTACGTAAATGAGGTCATTTAGAACCACGTACTTAGAGGACATTTAGAACCACGTACTTAGGTGTCATTTAGAACTACTCACTTAGATGTCATTTAGAACCAAGTACTTAGAGGTCATTTAGAACCACGTACTTAGAGGTCGTTTAGAACCTCGTACTTAGAGGTCATTTAGAACTACGAACTTAGGGGTCATTTAGAACTACGTACTTAGAGGACATTTGGAACTACGTATCTAGAGGTATTTAGAACTACGTACTTAGACGTCATTTAGAACTACGTACTTAGAAGATATTTAGAACCACGTACTTAGAGGTCATTTAGAACCAACTATTTAGAGGTCATTTAGAACTACGTACTTAGATGTCATTTAGAACCACGTACTTAGAGGTCATTTAGAACCACGTACTGAGAGGTCATTTAGAACCACGTACTTAGAGGTCATTTAGAACCAACAACTTAGAGGTCATTTAGAACTACGTACTTATAGATCATTTAGAACCACGTACTCAGATGTCATTTAGAGCCCACGTACTTAGAGGTCATATAGAACCACGTACATAGAGGTCATTTAGAACTACGTACTTAGAGGTCATTTAGAGCTACGTATTTAGAGGTCATTTAGAACTACGAACTTAGGGGTCATTTAGAACCCACGTACTTAGAGGTCATTTAGAACTACGTATATGAGGTCTTTTAGAACCACGTACTTAGAGGACATTTAGAACCACGTACTTAGAGGTCATTTAGAACCACTTACTTAGAGTCATTTGGTAGTACGTACCTAGAGGTCATTTAGAACTACGTACTTAGGGGTCATTTAGAACTACTTACTTAGAGGTCATTTAGAAGCACGTACTTAGAGGTCATTTAGAACCACGTAGTTAGAGGTCATTTAGAACCACGTACTTAGAGGTCATTCAGAACTACGTATATGAGGTCATTTAGAACCACGTACTTAGAGGACATTTAGAACCACGTACTTAGAGGGCATTTGAACGAAGTATTTAGAGGTCATTTAGAACCACGTACTTAGAGGTCATTTAGAACCACATACTTAGAGGTCATTTAGAACTACGTACTTAGAGGTCATTTAGAACTACGTACTTTAAGGTCATTTAGAACCAAGTACTTAGAGGTCATTTAGATTCACGTACTTAGAGGTCATTTAGAACTACGTACTTAGGGGTCATTTAGAACTACTTACTTAGAGGTCATTTAGAACCCAGTATTTAGAGGTCATTTAGAACTACGTACTTAAAAGATATTTAGAACCACGTACTTAGAGGTCATTTAGAACCAACTTTTTAGAGGTCATTTAGAACTACGTACTTAGAGGTCATTTAGAACTACGTATTTATAGGTCGTTTAGAACTACGAACTTAGGGGTCATTTAGAACCCACGTACTTAGAGGTCATTTAGAACTACGTATATGAGGTCATTTAGAACCACGTACTTAGAGGACATTTAGAACCACGTACTTAGAGGTCATTTAGAACTTACGTACTTAGAGGTCATTTAGAACTACGTACTTAGAGGTAATTTAGTACTACGTACTTAGGTGTCATTTAGAACCACTTACTTAGAGGTCATTTAGAACCACATACTTAGAGGTCGTTTAGAACTACTTACTTAGGGATCATTTAGAACCACGTACTCTGAGGTCATTTAGAACCACGTACTTAGAAGTCATTTAGAACCACGTACTTAGAGGTCATTTAGAACAACGTACTTAGAGGTCATTTTGAACCACGTACTTAGAGGTCATTTAGAACCAACGTACTTAGAGGTCATTTAGAACCAAACACTTAGAGGTCGTTTAGAACTACGTACTTAGAAGTCATTTAGAACCCACGTACTTAGAGGTCATTTAGAAACCACGTTCTTAGAGGTTATTTAGAACGAATTTCTTAGAGGTCATATAGAACCCATGTACTTAGAGGTAATTTAGAACCCACGTACTTAGAGGTCATTTAGAACTACGTACTTAGAGGTCATTTAGTACTACGTACTTAGGGGTCATTTAGAACTACTTGCTTAGAGGTCATAGAACCATGTACTTAGAGGTCATTTAGATTCACGTACTTAGAGGTCATTTAGAACTACGTACTTAGGGGTCATTTAGAACTACTTACTTAAAGGTCATTTAGAACCACGTACTTATAGGTCATTTAGAACCACGTACTTAGAGGTCATTTAAAACCAACAACTTAGAGGTCATTTAGAACTACGTACTTAGAGGTCATTTAGAACCAAGTACTTAGAGGTCATTTAGAACCACGTACTTAGAGGTCATTTTGAACCAAGTACTTAGAGGTCATTTAGAACCAAGTACTTAGAGGTCATTTAGAACTACGTACTTAGAAGATATTTAGAACCACGTACTTAGAGGTCATTTAGAACCAACTTTTTAGAGGTCATTTAGAACTACGTACTTAGAGGTCCTTTAGAACCACGTACATAGAGGTCATTTAGAACTACGTACTTAGAGGTCAATTAGAACTACGTATTTAGAGGTCATTTAGAACCACGTACTTAGAGGACATTTAGAACCAACAACTTAGAGGTCATTTAGAACTACATACTTAGAGGTCATTTATAACGACGTACTCAGAGGTCATTTAGAACCTACGTACTTAGAGGTCATTTAGAACCACGTACTTAGAGGTCATTTAGAACCACATACTTAGAGGTCGTTTAGAACTACTTACTTAGGGGTCATTTAGAACCACGTACTCTGAGGTCATTAATTTAGAACCAAGTACTTAGAGGTCACATAGAACCACATATTTGAGGTGGTTTAGAATTACGTACTTTGAGGTCATTTAGAACTTACGTACTTAGAGGTCATTTAGAACCACGTACTTAGAGGTTATTTAGCACTAAGTATATAAGGTCATTTAGAACCACGTACTTAGAGGACATTTAGAACCACGTACTTAGAAGTCATTAGAAGAACCCACGTACTTAGAGGTCATTTAGAACCACGTACTAAGAGGTCATATAGAACCACGTACTTAGATTTCATTTAGAACTACGTACTTAGGAGTCATTTAGAACTACTTACTTAGAGGTCATTTAGAACCACATACTTAGAGGTCATTTAGAACTACGAACTTAGGGGTCATTTAGAACCCACGTACTTAGAGGTCATTTAGTACCCACGTACTTAGAGGTCATATAGAACCTCGTACTTAGAGGTCATTTAAAACCACTTACTTAGATGTCATTTGGAAGTACGTACCTAGAGGTCATTTAGAACTACGTACTTAGGGGTCATTTAGAACTACTTACTTAGAGGTCATTTTGAAGCACGTACTTAGAGGTCATTTAGAACCACGTACTTAGAGGTCATTTAGAACCACGTACTTAGAGGTTATTTAGCACTACGTATATAAGGTCATTTAGAACCACGTACTTAGAGGACATATTGAACCACGTACTTAGAAGTCATTTAGAAGAACCCACGTACTTAGAGGTCATTTAGAATCACGTACTAAGAGATCATATAGAATCACGTACTTAGAGGTCATTTAGAACCACTTACTTAGAGGTCATTTAGAACCACATACTTAGAGGTCATTTAGAACTACTTTCTTTGAGGTCATTCAGAACTACGTACCTAGAGGTCAATTAGAACTACGTACTTAGAGGTCATTTAGAACTACGTACTTAGACGTCATTTGGAACTACTTATCTAGAGGTATTTAGAACTACGTACTTAGAGGTCATATAGAACCAACTATTTAGAGGTCATTTAGAACTACGTACTTAGATGTCATTTAGAACCACGTACTTAGAGGTCATTTAGAACCACGTACTGAGAGGTCATTTAGAACCACGTACTTAGAGGTCATTTAGAACCAACAACTTAGAGGTCATTTAGAACTACGTACTTAGAGGTCATTTAGAACCACGTACTCAGATGTCATTTAGAGCCCACGTACTTAGAGGTCATATAGAACCACGTACATAGAGGTCATTTAGAGCTACGTATTTAGAGGTCATTTAGAACTACGAACTTAGGGGTCATTTAGAACCCACGTACTTAGAGGTCATTTAGAACTACGTATATAAGGTCTTTTAGAACCACGTACTTAGAGGACATTTAGAACCACGTACTTAGAGGTCATTTAGAACCACTTACTTAGAAGTCATTTGGTAGTACGTACCTAGAGGTCATTTAGAACTACGTACTTAGGGGTCATTTAGAACTACTTACTTAGAGGTCATTTAGAAGCACGTACTTAGAGGTCATTTAGAACTACGTATATGAGGTCATTTATTACCACGTACTTAGAGGGCATTTAGAACCACGTACTTAGAGGGCATTTGAACTAAGTATTTAGAGGTCATTTAGAACCACGTACTTAGAGGTCATTTAGAACCACATACTTAGAGGTCATTTAGAACTATGTACTTAGAGGTCATTTAGAACTACGTACTTTAAGGTCATTTAAATCTACGTACTTATGGTCAATAAGTACTACGTACTTAGAGGTGATTTAGAAGCACGTACATAGAGGTCATTTAGAACCACGTAGTTAAAGGTCATCTAGAACAACGTACTTAGAGGTCATTTAGAACCACTTACTTAGATGTTATTTGGAAGTACGTACCTATAGGTCATTTAGAAGCACGTACTTAGAGGTCATTTAGAACCACGTAGTTAGAGGTCATTTAGAACCTAGTACTTAGAGGTCATTTAGAACTACGTATATGAGGTCATTTAGAACCACGTACTTAGAGGACATTTAGAACCACGTACTTAGGTGTCATTTAGAACTACTCACTTAGATGTCATTTAGAACCAAGTACTTAGAGGTCATTTAGAACCACGTACTTAGAGGTCATTTAAAACCTCGTACTTAGAGGTCATTTAGAACTACGAACTTAGGGGTCATTTAGAACTACGTACTTAGAAGATATTTAGAACCACGTACTTAGAGGTCATTTAGAACCAACTATTTAGAGGTCATTTAGAACTACGTACTTAGATGTCATTTAGAACCACGTACTTAGAGGTCATTTAGAACCACGTACTGAGAGGTCATTTAGACCCACGTACTTAGAGGTCATTTAGAACCAACAACTTAGAGACCATTTAGAACTACGTACTTAGAGGTCATTTAGAAAACACGTACTTAGAGGTCATTTAGAACTACGTATATGAGGTCTTTTAGAACCACGTACTTAGAGGACATTTAGAACCACGTACTTAGAGGTCATTTAGAACCACTTACTTAGAGGTCATTTAGAAGCACGTACTTAGAGGTCATTTAGAACCACGTAGTTAGAGGTCATTTAGAACCACGGACTTAGAGGTCATTTAGAACTACGTATATGGGGTCATTTAGAACCACGTACTTAGAGGACATTTAGAACCACGTACTTAGAGGGCATTTGAACTAAGTATTTAGAGGTCATTTAGAACCACGTACTTAGAGGTCATTTAGAACCACATACTTAGAGGTCATTTAGAACTACGTACTTAGAGGTCATTTAGAACTACTACTTTAAGGTCATTTAAATCCACGTACTTATGGTCATTTAGAACCACTTACTTAGATGTCATTTGGAAGTACGTACCTAGAGGTCATTTAGAACCACGTACTTAGAGGTCATTTAGAACCACGTACTTAGAGGTCATTTAGAACCAACGTACTTAGAGGTCATTTAGAACCAAACACTTGGAGGTCGTTTAGAACTACGTACTTAGAGGTCATTTATAACCCACGTACTTAGAGGTCATTTAGAAACCACGTTCTTAGAGGTTATTTAGAACCAACTTCTTAGAGGTCATTTAGAACCCACGTACTTAGAGGTAATTTAGAACCCACGTACTTAGAGGTCATTTAGAACTACGTACTTAGATGTCATTTAGAACTACGTACTTAGAGGTCATTTAGTACTACGTACTTAGAGGACATTTAGAACCAACAACTTAGAGATCATTTAGAACTACGTGCTTAGAGGTCATTTAGAACCACGTACTCAGATGTCATTTAGAGCCTAAGTACTTAGAGGTCATATAGAACCACGTACATAGAGGTCATTTAGAACTACGTACATAGAGGTCATTTAGAGCTACGTACTTAGAGGTCATTTAGAACTACGAACTTAGGGGTCATTTCGAACTTACGTACTTAGAGGACATTTAGAACCACGTACTTAGAGGTCATTTAGAACCACTTACTTAGAAGTCATTTAGAACTACGTACTTAGAGGTCATTTAGAACCACGTACTCAGATGTCATTTAGAGCCTAAGTACTTAGAGGTCATATAGAACCACGTACATAGAGGTCATTTAGAACTACGTACATAGAGGTCATTTAGAGCTACGTACTTAGAGGTCATTTAGAACTACGTACTTAGGGGTCATTTAGAACCACTTACTTAGAGGTCATTTAGAAGCACGTACTTAGAGGTCATTTAGAACCACGTACTTAGAGGTCATTTAGAACTACGTATATGAGGTCATTTAGAACCACGTACTTAGAGGACATTTAGAACCACGTACTTAGAGGGCATTTAAACTAAGTATTTAGAGGTCATTTAGAACCACGTACTTAGAGGTCATTTAGAACCACATACTTAGAGGTCATTTAGAACTACGTACTTAGAGGTCATTTAGAACTACGTACTTTAAGGTCATTTAAATCCACGTACTTAGAGGTCATTTAGAAGCACATACATAGAGGTCATTTAGAACCACGTACTTAGAGGTCATCTAGAACAACGTACTTAGAGGTCATTTAGAACCACTTACTTAGATGTCATTTGGAAGTACGTACCTAGAGGTCATTTAGAACCACGTACTTAGAGGTCATATAGAACCACGTACTTAGAGGTCATTTAGAACCCAGTACTTAGAGGTCATTTAGAACCAACTTTTTAGAGGTCATTTAGAACTACGTACTTAGAGGTCCTTTAGAACCACGTACATAGAGGTCATTTAGAACTACGTACTTAGAGGTCATTTAGAACTACGTATTTATAGGTCGTTTAGAACTACGTACTTAGAGGTCATTTAGAACTACGTATATGAGGTCATTTAGAACCACGTACTTAGAGGACATTTAGAACCACGTACTTTGGTGTCATTTAGAACTACTGACTTAGATGTCATTTAGAACCAAGTACTTAGAGGTCATTTAGAACCACGTACTTATAGGTCATTTAGAACCTCGTACTTAGAGGTCAATTAGAACTACGAACTTAGGGGTCATTTAGAACCACTTACTTAGAAGTCATTTGGAAGTACGTACTTAGAGGTCATTTAGAACTACGTACTTAGGGGTCATTTAGAACCACTTACTTAGAGGTCATTTAGAAGCACGTACTTAGAGGTCATTTAGAACCACGTACTTAGAGGTCATTTAGAACTACGTATATGAGGTCATTTAGAACCACGTACTTAGAGGACATTTAGAACCACGTACTTAGAGGGCATTTGAACTAAGTATTTAGAGGTCATTTAGAACCACGTACTTAGAGGTCATTTAGAACCACATACTTAGAGGTCATTTAGAACTACGTACTTAGAGGTCATTTAGAACTACGTACTTTACGGTCATTTAAATCCACGTACTTAGAGGTCATTTAGAACCACTTACTTAGATGTCATTTGGCAGTACGTACCTAGAGGTTTTTAGAACCACGTACTTAGAGGTCATATAGAACCACGTACTTAGAGGTCATTTAGAACCCAGTACTTAGAGGTCATTTAGAACTACGTACTTTGAAGATATTTAGAACCACGTACTTAGAGGTCATTTAGAACCAACTTTTTAGATGTCATTTAGAACTACGTACTTAGAGGTCCTTTAGAACCACGTACATAGAGGTCATTTAGAACCACGTACTTAGAGGACATTTAGAACCACGTACTTTGGTGTCATTTAGAACTACTGACTTAGATGTCATTTAGAACCAAGTACTTAGAGGTCATTTAGAACCACGTACTTATAGGTCATTTAGAACCTCGTACTTAGAGGTCAATTAGAACTACGAACTTAGGGGTCATTTAGAACTACGTACTTAGAGGTGTTATAGAACTACGTTCTTAGAGGTCATTTAGGACTTCGTACTTAGAGGTCATTTAGAACTACGTACTTAGAGGTCATTTAGAACCACATACTTAGAGGTCATTTAGAACTACTTACTTAGAGGTCATTTAGAACTACGTACCTAGAGGTCATTTAGGACCACGTACTTAGAGGTCATTTAGAACCACTTACTTAGAGGTCATTTGGAACTACGTATCTAGAGGTATTTAGAACTACGTACTTAGACGTCATTTAGAACTACGTACTTAGAAGATATTTAGAACCACGTACTTAGAGGTCATTTAGAACCAACTATTTAGAGGTCATTTAGAACTACGTACTTAGATGTCATTTAGAACCACGTACTTAGAGGTCATTTAGAACCAACAACTTAGAGATCATTTAGAACTACGTACTTAGAGGTCATTTAGAACCACGTACTCAGATGTCATTTAGAGCCCACGTACCTAGAGGTCATATAGAACCACGTACATAGAGGTCATTTAGAACTACGTACTTAGAGGTCATTTAGAGCTACGTATTTAGAGGTCATTTAGAACCCACGTACTTAGAGGTCATTTAGAACTACGTATATGAGGTCTTTTAGAACCACGTACTTAGAGGACATTTAGAACCACGTACTTAGAGGTCATTTAGAACCACTTACTTAGAAGTCATTTTGAAGTACGTACTTAGAGGTCATTTAGAACTACGTACTTAGGGGTCATTTAGAACTACTTACTTAGAGGTTATATAGCACTACGTATATAAGGTCATTTAGAACCACGTACCTAGAGGACATTTTGAACCACGTACTTAGAAGTCATTTAGAAGAACCCACGTACTTAGAGGTCATTTAGAACCACGTACTAAGAGATCATATTGAACCACGTACTTTGAGGTCATTTAGAACCACTTACTTAGAGGTCATTTAGAACCACTTACTTAGAGGTCATTTAGAAATACTTACTTTGAGGTCATTTAGAACTACGTACCTAGAGGCCAATTAGAACTACGTACTTAGAGGTCATTTAGAACTACGTACTTAGAGGTAATATAGAACTACGTTCTTAGAGGTCATTTTGGACCACGTACTTAGAGGTCATTTAGAACCACTTACTTAGATGTCATTTGAAAGTACGTACCTAGAGGTAATTTAGAACTACGTACTTAGGGGTCATTTAGAACTACTTACTTAGAGGTCATTTAGAAGCACGTACTTAGAGGTCATTTATAACCACGTACTTAGAGGTCATTTAGAACCACGTACTTAGAGGTTATTTAGCACTACGTATATAAGGTCATTTAGAACCCCGTAATTAGAGGACATTTTGAACCACGTACTTAGAAGTCATTTAGAAGAACCCACGTACTTAGAGGTCATTTAGAACCACGTACTAAGAGATCATATAGAACCACGTACTTAGAGGTCATTTAGAACCACTTACTTAGAGGTCATTTAGAACCACATACTTAGAGGTCATTTAGAACTACTTACTTTGAGGTCATTTAGAACTACGTACCTAGAGGTCAATTAGAACTACGTACTTAGAGGTCATTTAGAACTACGTACTTAGAGGTAATATAGAACTACGTATATGAGGTCATTTAGAACCACGTACTTAGAGGGCATTTGAACTAAGTATTTAGAGGTCATTTAGAACCACGTACTTAGAGGTCATTTAGAACCACATACTTAGAGGTCATTTAGAACTACGTACTTAGAGGTCATTTAAACTACGTACTTTAAGGTCATTTAAATCCACGTACTTATGGTCATTTAGAACTACGTACTTAGAGGTCATTTAGAAGCACGTACATAGAGGTCATTTAGAACCACGTACTTAGAGGTCATCTAGAACAACGTACTTAGAGGTCATTTAGAACCACTTACTTAGATGTCTTTTGGAAGTACGTACCTAGAGGTCATTTAGAACCACGTACTTAGAGGTCATTTAGAACCACGTACTTAGAGGTCATTTAGAACCAACGTACTTAGAGGTCATTTAGAACCAAAGACTTAGAGGTCGTTTAGAACTACGTACTTAGAGGTCATTTAGAACCCACGTACTTAGAGGTCATTTAGAAACCACGTTCTTAGAGGTTATTTAGAACCAACTTCTTAGAGGTCATTTAGAACCCACGTACTTATAGGTAATTTAGAACCCACGTACTTAGAGGTCATTTAGAACTACGTACTTAGAGGTCATTTAGAACTACGTACTTAGAGGGCATTTGAACTAAGTATTTAGAGGTCATTTAGAACCACGTACTTAGAGGTCATTTAGAACCACATACTTAGAGGTCATTTAGAACTACGTACTTAGAGGTCATTTAGAACTACGTACTTTAGGGTCATTTAAATCTACGTACCCTTGGTCAATAAGTACTACGTACTTAGAGGTGATTTAGAAGCACGTACATAGAGGTCATTTAGAACCACGTAGTTAGAGGTCATCTAGAACAACGTACTTAGAGGTCATTTAGAACCACTTACTTAGATGTTATTTGGAAGTACGTACCTATAGGTCATTTAGAAGCACGTACTTAGAGGTCATTTAGAACCACGTAGTTAGAGGTCATTTAGAACCTAGTACTTAGAGGTCATTTAGAACTACGTAAATGAGGTCATTTAGAACCACGTACTTAGAGGACATTTAGAACCACGTACTTAGGTGTCATTTAGAACTACTCACTTAGATGTCATTTAGAACCAAGTACTTAGAGGTCATTTAGAACCACGTACTTAGAGGTCGTTTAGAACCTCGTACTTAGAGGTCATTTAGAACTACGAACTTAGGGGTCATTTAGAACTACGTACTTAGAGGTGTTATAGAACTACGTTCTTAGAGGTCATTTAGGACTTCGTACTTAGAGGTCATTTAGAACTACGTACTTAGAGGTCATTTAGAACCACATACTTAGAGGTCATTTAGAACTACTTACTAAGAGGTCATTTAGAACTACGTAGCTAGAGGTCATTTAGGACCACGTACTTAGAGGTCATTTAGAACCACTTACTTAGAGGTCATTTGGAACTACGTATCTAGAGGTATTTAAAACTACGTACTTAGACGTCATTTAGAACTACGTACTTAGAAGATATTTAGAACCACGTACTTAGAGGTCATTTAGAACCAACTATTTAGAGGTCATTTAGAACTACGTACTTAGATGTCATTTAGAACCACGTACTTAGAGGTCATTTAGAACCACGTACTGAGAGGTCATTTAGACCCACGTACTTAGAGGTCATTTAGAACCAACAACTTAGAGATCATTTAGAACTACGTACTTAGAGGTCATTTAGAACCACGTACTCAGATGTCATTTAGAGCCTAAGTACTAAGAGGTCATATAGAACCACGTACATAGAGGTCATTTAGAACTACGTACATAGAGGTCATTTAGAGCTACGTACTTAGAGGTCATTTAGAACTACGAACTTAGGGGTCATTTAGAACCCACGTACTTAGAGGTCATTTAGAACTACGTATATGAGGTCTTTTAGAACCACGTACTTAGAGGACATTTAGAACCACGTACTTAGAGGTCATTTAGAACCACTTACTTAGAGGTCATTTAGAAGCACGTACTTAGAGGTCATTTAGAACCACGTAGTTAGAGGTCATTTAGAACCACGGACTTAGAGGTCATTTAGAACTACGTATATGGGGTCATTTAGAACCACGTACTTAGAGGACATTTAGAACCACGTACTTAGAGGGCATTTGAACTAAGTATTTAGAGGTCATTTAGAACCACGTACTTAGAGGTCATTTAGAACCACATACTTAGAGGTCATTTAGAACTACGTACTTAGAGGTCATTTAGAACTACTACTTTAAGGTCATTTAAATCCACGTACTTATGGTCATTTAGAACTACGTACTTAGAGGTCATTTAGAAGCACGTACATAGAGGTCATTTAGAACCACGTACTTAGAGGTCATCTAGAACAACGTACTTAGAGGTCATTTAGAACCACTTACTTAGATGTCATTTGGAAGTACGTACCTAGAGGTCATTTAGAACCACGTACTTAGAGGTCATTTAGAACCACGTACTTAGAGGTCTTTGAGATACAACGTACTTAGAGGTCATTTAGAACCAAACACTTGGAGGTCGTTTAGAACTACGTACTTAGAGGTCATTTAGAACCCACGTACTTAGAGGTCATTTAGAAACCACGTTCTTAGAGGTTATTTAGAACCAACTTCTTAGAGGTCATTTAGAACCCACGTACTTAGAGGTAATTTAGAACCCACGTACTTGTCATTTAGAACTACGTACTTAGATGTCATTTAGAACTACGTACTTAGAGGTCATTTAGTACTACGTACTTAGAGGACATTTAGAACCAACAACTTAGAGATCATTTAGAACTACGTGCTTAGAGGTCATTTAGAACCACGTACTCAGATGTCATTTAGAGCCTAAGTACTTAGAGGTCATATAGAACCACGTACATAGAGGTCATTTAGAACTACGTACATAGAGGTCATTTAGAGCTACTTACTTAGAGGTCATTTAGAACTACGAACTTAGGGGTCATTTCGAACTTACGTACTTAGAGGACATTTAGAACCACGTACTTAGAGGTCATTTAGAACCACTTACTTAGAAGTCATTTAGAACTACGTACTTAGAGGTCATTTAGAACCACGTACTCAGATGTCATTTAGAGCCTAAGTACTTAGAGGTCATATAGAACCACGTACATAGAGGTCATTTAGAACTACGTACATAGAGGTCATTTAGAGCTACGTACTTAGAGGTCATTTAGAACTACGTACTTAGGGGTCATTTAGAACCACTTACTTAGAGGTCATTTAGAAGCACGTACTTAGAGGTCATTTAGAACCACGTACTTAGAGGTCATTTAGAACTACGTATATGAGGTCATTTAGAACCACGTACTTAGAGGACATTTAGAACCACGTACTTAGAGGGCATTTAAACTAAGTATTTAGAGGTCATTTAGAACCACGTACTTAGAGGTCATTTAGAACCACATACTTAGAGGTCATTTAGAACTACGTACTTAGAGGTCATTTAGAACTACGTACTTTAAGGTCATTTAAATCCACGTACTTAGAGGTCATTTAGAAGCACATACATAGAGGTCATTTAGAACCACGTACTTAGAGGTCATCTAGAACAACGTACTTAGAGGTCATTTAGAACCACTTACTTAGATGTCATTTGGAAGTACGTACCTAGAGGTCATTTAGAACCACGTACTTAGAGGTCATATAGAACCACGTACTTAGAGGTCATTTAGAACCCGGTACTTAGAGGTCATTTAGAACCAACTTTTTAGAGGTCATTTAGAACTACGTACTTAGAGGTCCTTTAGAACCACGTACATAGAGGTCATTTAGAACTACGTACTTAGAGGTCATTTAGAACTACGTATTTATAGGTCGTTTAGAACTACGAACTTAGGGGTCATTTAGAACCCACGTACTTAGAGGTCATTTAGAACCACGTAGTTAGAGGTCATCTAGAACAACGTACTTAGAGGTCATTTAGAACCACTTTCTTAGATGTCATTTGGAAGTACGTACCTAGAGGTCATTTAGAAGCACGTACTTAGAGGTCATTTAGAACCACGTAGTTAAAGGTCATTTAGAACTACGTACTTAGAGGTCATTTAGAACTACGTATATGAGGTCATTTAGAACCACGTACTTAGAGGACATTTAGAACCACGTACTTTGGTGTCATTTAGAACTACTGACTTAGATGTCATTTAGAACCAAGTACTTAGAGGTCATTTAGAACCACGTACTTATAGGTCATTTAGAACCTCGTACTTAGAGGTCAATTAGAACTACGAACTTAGGGGTCATTTAGAACCACTTACTTAGAAGTCATTTGGAAGTACGTACTTAGAGGTCATTTAGAACTACGTACTTAGGGGTCATTTAGAACCACTTACTTAGAGGTCATTTAGAAGCACGTACTTAGAGGTCATTTAGAACCACGTACTTAGAGGTCATTTAGAACTACGTATATGAGGTCATTTAGAACCACGTACTTAGAGGACATTTAGAACCACGTACTTAGAGGGCATTTGAACTAAGTATTTAGAGGTCATTTAGAACCACGTACTTAGAGGTCATTTAGAACCACATACTTAGAGGTCATTTAGAACTACGTACTTAGAGGTCATTTAGAACTACGTACTTTACGGTCATTTAAATCCACGTACTTAGAGGTCATTTAGAACCACTTACTTAGATGTCATTTGGCAGTACGTACCTAGAGGTCATTTAGAACCACGTACTTAGAGGTCATATAGAACCACGTACTTAGAGGTCATTTAGAACCCAGTACTTAGAGGTCATTTAGAACTACGTACTTTGAAGATATTTAGAACCACGTACCTAGAGGTCATTTAGAACCAACTTTTTAGATGTCATTTAGAACTACGTACTTAGAGGTCCTTTAGAACCACGTACATAGAGGTCATTTAGAACCACGTACTTAGAGGACATTTAGAACCACGTACTTTGGTGTCATTTAGAACTACTGACTTAGATGTCATTTAGAACCAAGTACTTAGAGGTCATTTAGAACCACGTACTTATAGGTCATTTAGAACCTCGTACTTAAAGGTCAATTAGAACTACGAACTTAGGGGTCATTTAGAACTACGTACTTAGAGGTGTTATAGAACTACGTTCTTAGAGGTCATTTAGGACTTCGTACTTAGAGGTCATTTAGAACTACGTACTTAGAGGTCATTTAGAACCACATACTTAGAGGTCATTTAGAACTACTTACTTAGAGGTCATTTAGAACTACGTACCTAGAGGTCATTTAGGACCACGTACTTAGAGGTCATTTAGAACCACTTACTTAGAGGTCATTTGGAACTACGTATCTAGAGGTATTTAGAACTACGTACTTAGACGTCATTTAGAACTACGTACTTAGAAGATATTTAGAACCACGTACTTAGAGGTCATTTAGAACCAACTATTTAGAGGTCATTTAGAACTACGTACTTAGATGTCATTTAGAACCACGTACTTAGAGGTCATTTAGAACCACTTACTTAGAAGTCATTTTGAAGTACGTACTTAGAGGTCATTTAGAACTACGTACTTAGGGGTCATTTAGAACTACTTACTTAGAGGTTATAAAGCACTACGTATATAAGGTCATTTAGAACCACGTACCTAGAGGACATTTTGAACCACGTACTTAGAAGTCATTTAGAAGAACCCACGTACTTAGAGGTCATTTAGAACCACGTACTAAGAGATCATATTGAACCACGTACTTTGAGGTCATTTAGAACCACTTACTTAGAGGTCATTTAGAACCACTTACTTAGAGGTCATTTAGAAATACTTACTTTGAGGTCATTTAGAACTACGTACCTAGAGGTCAATTAGAACTACGTACTTAGAGGTCATTTAGAACTACGTACTTAGAGGTAATATAGAACTACGTTCTTAGAGGTCATTTAGGACTTCGTACTTAGATGTCATTTAGAACTACGTACTTAGAGGTCATTTAGAACCACATACTTAGAGGTCATTTAGAGCTATTTACTTAGAGGTCATTTAGAACTACGTACCTAGAGGTCATTTTGGACCACGTACTTAGAGGTCATTTAGAACCACTTACTTAGATGTCATTTGAAAGTACGTACCTAGAGGTAATTTAGAACTACGTACTTAGGGGTCATTTAGAACTACTTACTTAGAGGTCATTTAGAAGCACGTACTTAGAGGTCATTTATAACCACGTACTTAGAGGTCATTTAGAACCACGTACTTAGAGGTTATTTAGCACTACGTATATAAGGTCATTTAGAACCCCGTACTTAGAGGACATTTTGAACCACGTACTTAGAAGTCATTTAGAAGAACCCACGTACTTAGAGGTCATTTAGAACCACGTACTAAGAGATCATATAGAACCACGTACTTAGAGGTCATTTAGAACCACTTACTTAGAGGTCATTTAGAACCACATACTTAGAGGTCATTTAGAACTACTTACTTTGAGGTCATTTAGAACTACGTACCTAGAGGTCAATTAGAACTACGTACTTAGAGGTCATTTAGAACTACGTACTTAGAGGTAATATAGAACTACGTATATGAGGTCATTTAGAACCACGTACTTAGAGGGCATTTGAACTAAGTATTTAGAGGTCATTTAGAACCACGTACTTAGAGGTCATTTAGAACCACATACTTAGAGGTCATTTAGAACTACGTACTTAGAGGTCATTTAAACTACGTACTTTAAGGTCATTTAAATCCACGTACTTATGGTCATTTAGAACTACGTACTTAGAGGTCATTTAGAAGCACGTACATAGAGGTCATTTAGAACCACGTACTTAGAGGTCATCTAGAACAACGTACTTAGAGGTCATTTAGAACCACTTACTTAGATGTCTTTTGGAAGTACGTACCTAGAGGTCATTTAGAACCACGTACTTAGAGGTCATTTAGAACCACGTACTTAGAGGTCATTTAGAACCAACGTACTTAGAGGTCATTTAGAACCAAAGACTTAGAGGTCGTTTAGAACTACGTACTTAGAGGTCATTTAGAACCCACGTACTTAGAGGTCATTTAGAAACCACGTTCTTAGAGGTTATTTAGAACCAACTTCTTAGAGGTCATTTAGAACCCACGTACTTATAGGTAATTTAGAACCCACGTACTTAGAGGTCATTTAGAACTACGTACTTAGAGGTCATTTAGAACTACGTACTTAGAGGGCATTTGAACTAAGTATTTAGAGGTCATTTAGAACCACGTACTTAGAGGTCATTTAGAACCACATACTTAGAGGTCATTTAGAACTACGTACTTAGAGGTCATTTAGAACTACGTACTTTAAGGTCATTTAAATCTACGTACCCTTGGTCAATAAGTACTACGTACTTAGAGGTGATTTAGAAGCACGTACATAGAGGTCATTTAGAACCACGTAGTTAGAGGTCATCTAGAACAACGTACTTAGAGGTCATTTAGAACCACTTACTTAGATGTTATTTGGAAGTACGTACCTATAGGTCATTTAGAAGCACGTACTTAGAGGTCATTTAGAACCACGTAGTTAGAGGTCATTTAGAACCTAGTACTTAGAGGTCATTTAGAACTACGTAAATGAGGTCATTTAGAACCACGTACTTAGAGGACATTTAGAACCACGTACTTAGGTGTCATTTAGAACTACTCACTTAGATGTCATTTAGAACCAAGTACTTAGAGGTCATTTAGAACCACGTACTTAGAGGTCGTTTAGAACCTCGTACTTAGAGGTCATTTAGAACTACGAACTTAGGGGTCATTTAGAACTACGTACTTAGAGGTGTTATAGAACTACGTTCTTAGAGGTCATTTAGGACTTCGTACTTAGAGGTCATTTAGACCTACGTACTTAGAGGTCATTTAGAACCACATACTTAGAGGTCATTTAGAACTACTTACTAAGAGGTCATTTAGAACTACGTAGCTAGAGGTCATTTAGGACCACGTACTTAGAGGTCATTTAGAACCACTTACTTAGAGGTCATTTGGAACTACGTATCTAGAGGTATTTAAAACTACGTACTTAGACGTCATTTAGAACTACGTACTTAGAAGATATTTAGAACCACGTACTTAGAGGTCATTTAGAACCAACTATTTAGAGGTCATTTAGAACTACGTACTTAGATGTCATTTAGAACCACGTACTTAGAGGTCATTTAGAACCACGTACTGAGAGGTCATTTAGACCCACGTACTTAGAGGTCATTTAGAACCAACAACTTAGAGATCATTTAGAACTACGTACTTAGAGGTCATTTAGAACCACGTACTCAGATGTCATTTAGAGCCTAAGTACTAAGAGGTCATATAGAACCACGTACATAGAGGTCATTTAGAACCACGTACTTAGAGGTCATCTAGAACAACGTACTTAGAGGTCATTTAGAACCACTTACTTAGATGTCATTTGGAAGTACGTACCTAGAGGTCATTTAGAACCACGTATTTAGAGGTCATATAGAACCACGTACTTAGAGGTCATTTAGAACCCAGTACTTAGAGGTCATTTAGAACCAACTTTTTAGAGGTCATTTAGAACTACGTACTTAGAGGTCCTTTAGAACCACGTACATAGAGGTCATTTAGAACTACGTACTTAGAGGTCATTTAGAACTACGTATTTATAGGTCGTTTAGAACTACGAACTTAGGGGTCATTTAGAACCCACGTACTTAGAGGTCATTTAGAACCACGTAGTTAGAGGTCATCTAGAACAACGTACTTAGAGGTCATTTAGAACCACTTTCTTAGATGTCATTTGGAAGTACGTACCTAGAGGCCATTTAGAAGCACGTACTTAGAGGTCATTTAGAACCACGTAGTTAGAGGTCATTTAAAACTACGTACTTAGAGGTCATTTAGAACTACGTATATGAGGTCATTTAGAACCACGTACTTAGAGGACATTTAGAACCACGTACTTTGGTGTCATTTAGAACTACTGACTTAGATGTCATTTAGAACCAAGTACTTAGAGGTCATTTAGAACCACGTACTTATAGGTCATTTAGAACCTCGTACTTAGAGGTCATTTAGAACCACTTACTTAGAAGTCATTTGGAAGTACGTACTTAGAGGTCATTTAGAACTACGTACTTAGGGGTCATTTAGAACCACTTACTTAGAGGTCATTTAGAAGCACGTACTTAGAGGTCATTTAGAACCACGTACTTAGAGGTCATTTAGAACTACGTATATGAGGTCATTTAGAACCACGTACTTAGAGGACATTTAGAACCACGTACTTAGAGGGCATTTGAACTAAGTATTTAGAGGTTATTTAGAACCACGTACTTAGAGGTCATTTAGAACCATATACTTAGAGGTCATTTAGAACTACGTACTTAGAGGTCATTTAGAACTACGTACTTTAAGGTCATTTAAATCCACGTACTTAGAGGTCATTTAGAACCACTTACTTAGATGTCATTTGGAAGTACGTACCTAGAGGTCATTTAGAACCACGTACTTAGAGGTCATATAGAACCACGTACTTAGAGGTCATTTAGAACCCAGTACTTAGAGGTCATTTAGAACTACGTACTTAGAAGATATTTAGAACCACGTACTTAGAGGTCATTTAGAACCAACTTTTTAGATGTCATTTAGAACTACGTACTTAGAGGTCCTTTAGAACCACGTACATAGAGGTCATTTAGAACTACGTACTTAGAGGTCATTTAGAACTACGTATTTATAGGTCGTTTAGAACTACGAACTTAGGGGTCATTTAGAACCCACGTACTTAGAGGTCATTTAGAACCACGTAGTTAGAGGTCATCTAGAACAACGTACTTAGAGGTCATTTAGAACCACTTTCTTAGATGTCATTTGGAAGTACGTACCTAGAGGTCATTTAGAAGCACGTACTTAGAGATCATTTAGAACTACGTACTTAGAGGTCATTTAGAACCACGTACTCAGATGTCATTTAGAGCCTAAGTACTTAGAGGTCATATAGAACCACGTACATAGAGGTCATTTAGAACTACGTACATAGAGGTCATTTAGAGCTACGTACTTAGAGGTCATTTAGAACTACGAACTTAGGGGTCATTTCGAACTTACGTACTTAGAGGACATTTAGAACCACGTACTTAGAGGTCATTTAGAACCACTTACTTAGAAGTCATTTAGAACTACGTACTTAGAGGTCATTTAGAACCACGTACTCAGATGTCATTTAGAACTACTTACTTAGAGGTCATTTAGAACTACGTACCTAGAGGTCATTTAGGACCACGTACTTAGAGGTCATTTAGAACCACTTACTTAGAGGTCATTTGAAACTACGTATCTAGAGGTATTTAGAACTACGTACTTAGACGTCATTTAGAACTACGTACTTAGAAGATATTTAGAACCACGTACTTATAGGTCATTTAGAACCAACTATTTAGAGGTCATTTAGAACTACGTACTTAGATGTCATTTAGAACCACGTACTTAGAGGTCATTTAGAACCACGTACTGAGAGGTCATTTAGAAACACGTACTTAGAGGTCATTTAGAACCAACAACTTAGAGATCATTTAGAACTACGTACTTAGAGGTCATTTAGAACCACGTACTCAGATGTCATTTAGAGCCCACGTACCTAGAGGTCATATAGAACCACGTACATAGAGGTCATTTAGAACTACGTACTTAGAGGTCATTTAGAGCTACGTATTTAGAGGTCATTTAGAACCCACGTACTTAGAGGTCATTTAGAACTACGTATATGAGGTCTTTTAGAACCACGTACTTAGAGGACATTTAGAACCACGTACTTAGAGGTCATTTAGAACCACTTACTTAGAAGTCATTTTGAAGTACGTACTTAGAGGTCATTTAGAACTACGTACTTAGGGGTCATTTAGAACTACTTACTTAGAGGTTATTTAGCACTACGTATATAAGGTCATTTAGAACCACGTATCTAGAGGACATTTTGAACCACGTAAATAGAAGTCATTTAGAAGAACCCACGTACTTAGAGGTCATTTAGAACCACGTACTAAGAGATCATATTGAACCACGTACTTAGAGGTCATTTAGAACCACTTACTTAGAGGTCATTTAGAACCACTTACTTAGAGGTCATTTAGAAATACTTACTTTGAGGTCATTTAGAACTACGTACCTAGAGGTCAATTAGAACTACGTACTTAGAGGTCATTTAGGACTTCGTACTTAGATGTCATTTAGAACTACGTACTTAGAGGTCATTTAGAACCACATACTTAGAGGTCATTTAGAACTATTTACTTAGAGGTCATTTAGAACTACGTACCTAGAGGTCATTTTGGACCACGTACTTAGAGGTCATTTAGAACCACTTACTTAGATGTCATTTGAAAGTACGTACCTAGAGGTAATTTAGAACTACGTACTTAGGGGTCATTTAGAACTACTTACTTAGAGGTCATTTAGAAGCACGTACTTAGAGGTCATTTATAACCACGTACTTAGAGGTCATTTAGAACCACGTACTTAGAGGTTATTTAGCACTACGTATATAAGGTCATTTAGAACCCCGTACTTAGAGGACATTTTGAATCACGTACTTAGAAGTCATTTAGAAGAACCCAAGTACTTAGAGGTCATTTAGAACCACGTACTAAGAGATCATATAGAACCACGTACTTAGAGGTCATTTAGAACCACTTACTTAGAGGTCATCTAGAACCACATACTTAGAGGTCATTTAGAACTACTTACTTTGAGGTCATTTAGAACTACGTACCTAGAGGTCAATTAGAACTACGTACTTAGAGGTCATTTAGAACTACGTACTTAGAGGTAATATAGAACTACGTATATGAGGTCATTTAGAACCACGTACTTAGAGGGCATTTGAACTAAGTATTTAGAGGTCATTTAGAACCACGTACTTAGAGGTCATTTAGAACCACATACTTAGAGGTCATTTAGAACTACGTACTTAGAGGTCATTTAGAACTACGTACTTTAAGGTCATTTAAATCCACGTACTTATGGTCATTTAGAACCACTTACTTAGATGTCATTTGGAAGTACGTACCTAGAGGTCATTTAGAACCACGTACTTAGAGGTCATTTAGAACCACGTACTTAGAGGTCATTTAGAACCAACGTACTTAGAGGTCATTTAGAACCAAACACTTAGAGGTCGTTTAGAACTACGTACTTAGAGGTCATTTAGAACCCACGTACTTAGAGGTCATTTAGAAACAACGTTCTTAGAGGTTATTTAGAACCAACTTCTTAGAGGTCATTTAGAACCCACGTACTTAGAGGTAATTTAGAACCCACGTACTTAGAGGTCATTTAGAACTACGTACTTAGAGGTCATTTAGTACTACGTACTTAGTGGACATTTAGAACCAACAACTTAGAGATCATTTAGAACTACGTACTTAGAGGTCATTTAGAACCACGTACTCAGATGTCATTTAGAGCCTAAGTACTTAGAGGTCATATAGAACCACGTACATAGAGGTCATTTAGAACTACGTACATAGAGGTCATTTAGAGCTACGTACTTAGAGGTCATTTAGAACTACGAACTTAGGGGTCATTTAGAACCCACGTACTTAGAGGACATTTAGAACCACGTACTTAGAGGTCATTTAGAACCACTTACTTAGAAGTCATTTAGAACTACGTACTTAGAGAACATTTAGAACCACGTACTCAGATGTCATTTAGAGCCTAAGTACTTAGAGGTCATATAGAACCACGTACATAGAGGTCATTTAGAACTACGTACATAGAGGTCATTTAGAGCTACGTACTTAGAGGTCATTTAGAACTACGAACTTAGGGGTCATTTAGAACCCACGTACTTAGAGGACATTTAGAACCACGTACTTAGAGGTCATTTAGAACCACTTACTTAGAAGTCATTTGGAAGTACGTACTTAGAGGTCATTTAGAACTACGTACTTAGGGGTCATTTAGAACCACGTCCTTATAGGTCATTTAGAACCTCGTACTTAGAGGTCAATTAGAACTACGAACTTAGGGGTCATTTAGAACTACGTACTTAGAGGTGTTATAGAACTACGTTCTTAGAGGTCATTTAGAACTACGTACTTAGAGGTAATATAGAACTACGTTCTTAGAGGTCATTTAGGACTTCGTACTTAGATGTCATTTAGAACTACGTACTTAGAGGTCATTTAGAACCACATACTTAGAGGTCATTTAGAACTACTTACTTAGAGGTCATTTAGAACTACGTACCTAGAGGTCATTTTGGACCACGTACTTAGAGGTCATTTAGAACCACTTACTTAGATGTCATTTGAAAGTACGTACCTAGAGGTAATTTAGAACTACGTACTTAGGGGTCATTTAGAACTACTTACTTAGAGGTCATTTAGAAGCACGTACTTAGAGGTCATTTATAACCACGTACTTAGAGGTCATTTAGAACCACGTACTTAGAGGTTATTTAGCACTACGTATATAAGGTCATTTAGAACCCCGTACTTAGAGGACATTTTGAACCACGTACTTAAAAGTCATTTAGAAGAACCCACGTACTTAGAGGTCATTTAGAACCACGTACTAAGAGATCATATAGAACCACGTACCTAGAGGTCATTTAGAACCACTTACTTAGAGGTCATTTAGAACCACATACTTAGAGGTCATTTAGAACTACTTACTTTGAGGTCATTTAGAACTACGTACCTAGAGGTCAATTAGAACTACGTACTTAGAGGCCATTTAGAACTACGTACTTAGAGGTAATATAGAACTACGTTCTTAGAGGTCATTTAGAACCACATACTTAGAGGTCATTTAGAACTACTTACTTAGAGGTCATTTAAAACTACGTACCTAGAGGTCATTTAGGACTACGTACTTAGAGGTCATTTAGAACTACTTACTTAGAGGACATTTGGAA
Source organism: Aphrophora alni (assembly GCA_963513935.1). Classification (NCBI taxonomy): domain Eukaryota; kingdom Metazoa; phylum Arthropoda; class Insecta; order Hemiptera; family Aphrophoridae; genus Aphrophora; species Aphrophora alni. Next base: position 1,814,643 of record CAUPSG010000858.1, on the reverse strand, counting down.
CTACGTATCTAGAGGTATTTAGAACTACGTACTTAGACGTCATTTAGAACTACGTACTTAGAAGATATTTAGAACCACGTACTTAGAGGTCATTTAGAACCAACTATTTAGAGGTCATTTAGAACTACGTACTTAGATGTCATTTAGAACCACGTACTTAGAGGTCATTTAGAACCACGTACTGAGAGGTCATTTAGAACCACGTACTTAGAGGTCATTTAGAACCAACAACTTAGAGGTCATTTAGAACTACGTACTTAGAGGTCATTTAGAACCACGTACTCAGATGTCATTTAGAGCCTACGTACTTAGAGGTCATATAGAACCACGTACATAGAGGTCATTTAGAACTACGTACTTAGAGGTCATTTAGAGCTACGTATTTAGAGGTCATTTAGAACTACGAACTTAGGGGTCATTTAGAACCCACGTACTTAGAGGTCAGTTAGAACTACGTATATGAGGTCTTTTAGAACCACGTACTTAGAGGACATTTAGAACCACGTACTTAGAGGTCATTTAGAACCACTTACTTAGAGTCATTTGGTAGTACGTACCTAGAGGTCATTTAGAACTACGTACTTAGGGGTCATTTAGAACTACTTACTTAGAGGTCATTTACAAGCACGTACTTAGAGGTCATTTAGAACCACGTAGTTAGAGGTCATTTAGAACCACGTACTTAGAGGTCATTCAGAACTACGTATATGAGGTCATTTAGAACCACGTACTTAGAGGACATTTAGAACCACGTACTTAGAGGGCATTTGAACTAAGTATTTAGAGGTCATTAAGAACCACGTATATGAGGTCATTTAGAACCAACAACTTAGAGGTCATTTAGAACTACGTACTTAGAGGTCATTTAGAAACAAGTACTTAGAGGTCATTTAAAACCACGTACTTAGAGGTCATTTAGAACCAAGTACTTAGAGGTCATTTAGAACCAAGTACTTTAAGGTCATTTAGAACTACGTACTTAGAAGATATTTAGAACCACGTACTTAGAGGTCATTTAGAACCAACTTTTTAGATGTCATTTAGAACTACGTACTTAGAGGTCCTTTAGAACCACGTACATAGAGGTCATTTAGAACTACGTACTTAGAGATCATTTAGAACTACGTATTTAGAGGTCATTTAGAACCACGTACTTAGAGGACATTTAGAACCAACAACTTAGAGGTCATTTAGAACTACATACTTAGAGGTCATTTATAACGACGTACTCAGAGGTCATATAGAACCTACGTACTTAGAGGTCATTTAGAACCACGTACTTAGAGGTCATTTAGAACCACATACTTAGAGGTCGTTTAGAACTACTTACTTAGGGGTCATTTAGAACCACGTACTCTGAGGTCATTAATTTAGAACCAAGTACTTAGAGGTCACTTAGAACCACATATTTGAGGTCGTTTAGAACTTACGTACTTAGAGGTCATTTAGAACTACGTACTTAGAGGTAATTTAGTACTACGTACTTAGGTGTCATTTAGAACTACTGATTTAGAGGTCATTTAGAACCAAGTACTTAGAGGTCATTTAGAACCACGTACTTAGAGGTCATTTAGAACCTCGTACTTAGAGGTCATTTAGAACCACGTACTTAGAGGATAGTTAGAACCATGTAATTAGAGGTCAGTTAGAACTACGTTCTAAGAGGTCATTTAGAACCCACGAACTTAGAGGTCATTCAGAACCACGTACTTAGAGGTCATTTAGAACCACGTACTTAGAGGTGATTTAGAACCACGTACTTAGAGGTTATTTAGCACTAAGTATATAAGGTCCTTTAGAACCACGTACTTAGAGGACATTTAGAACCACGTACTTAGAAGTCATTAGAAGAACCCACGTACTTAGAGGTCATTTAGAACCACGTACTAAGAGGTCATATAGAACCACGTACTTAGAGGTCATTTAGAACTACGTACTTAGGAGTCATTTAGAACTACTTACTTAGAGGTCATTTAGAACTACATACTTAGAGGTCATTTAGAACTACGAACTTAGGGGTCATTTAGAACCCACGTACTTAGAGGTCATTTAGTACCCACGTACTTAGAGGTCATATAGAACCTCGTACTTAGAGGTCATTTAAAACCACTTACTTAGATGTCATTTGGAAGTACGTACCTAGAGGTCATTTAGAACTACGTACTTAGGGGTCATTTAGAACTACTTACTTAGAGGTCATTTAGAAGCACGTACTTAGAGGTCATTTAGAACCACGTACTTAGAGGTCATTTAGAACCACGTACTTAGAGGTTATTTAGCACTACGTATATAAGGTCATTTAGAACCACGTACCTAGAGGACATTTTGAACCACGTACTTAGAAGTCATTTAGAAGAACCCACGTACTTAGAGGTCATTTAGAACCACGTACTAAGAGATCATATAGAACCACGTACTTAGAGGTCATTTAGAACCACTTACTTAGAGGTCATTTAGAACCACATACTTAGAGGTCATTTAAAACTACTTACTTTGAGGTCATTTAGAACTACGTACCTAGAGCTCAATTAGAACTACGTACTTAGAGGTCATTTAGAACTACGTACTTAGAGGTAATATAGAACCACGTTCTTAGAGGTCATTTAGGACTTCGTACCTAGAGGTCATTTAGACCTACGTAATTATAGGTCATTTAGAACCACGTACATAGACGTCATTTGGAACTACTTATCTAGAGGTATTTAGAACTACGTACTTAGACGTCATTTAGAACTACGTACTTAGAAGATATTTAGAACCACGTACTTAGAGGTCATATAGAACCAACTATTTAGAGGTCATTTAGAACTACGTACTTAGATGTCATTTAGAACCACGTACTTAGAGGTCATTTAGAACTACGTACTTAGAGGTCATTTAGAACCACGTACTCAGATGTCATTTAGAGCCCACGTACTTAGAGGTCATATAGAACCACGTACATAGAGGTCATTTAGAGCTACGTATTTAGAGGTCATTTAGAACTACAAACTTAGGGGTCATTTAGAACCCACTTACTTAGAGGTCATTTAGAACTACGTATATAAAGTCTTTTAGAACCACGTACTTAGAGGACATTTAGAACCACGTACTTAGAGGTCATTTAGAACCACTTACTTAGAAGTCATTTGGTAGTACGTACCTAGAGGTCATTTAGAACTACGTACTTAGGGGTCATTTAGAACTACTTACTTAGAGGTCATTTAGAAGCACGTACTTAGAGGTCATTTAGAACTACGTATATGAGGTCATTTATTACCACGTACTTAGAGGACATTTAGAACCACGTACTTAGAGGGCATTTGAACTAAGTATTTCGAGGTCATTTAGAACCACGTACTTAGAGGTCATTTAGAACCACATACTTAGAGGTCATTTAGAACTACGTACTTCGAGGTCATTTAGAACTACGTACTTTAAGGTCATTTAAATCCACGTACTTATGGTCAATAAATACTACGTACTTAGAGGTCATTTAGAAGCACGTACTTAGAGGTCATTTAGAACCACGTAGTTAGAGGTCATTTAGAACCAAGTACTTAGAGGTCATTTAGAACTACGTATATGAGGTCATTTAGAACCACGTACTTAGAGGACATTTAGAACCACGTACTTAGGTGTCATTTAGAACTACTCACTTAGATGTCATTTAGAACCAAGTACTTAGAGGTCATTTAGAACCACGTACTTAGAGGTCATTTAGAACCTCGTACTTAGAGGTCATTTAGAACTACGAACTTAGGGGTCATTTAGAACTACGTACTTAGAGGTGTTATAGAACAACGTTCTTAGAGGTCATTTAGGACTTCGTACTTAGAGGTCATTTAGAACTACGTACTTAGAGGTCATTTAGAACCACATACTTAGAGGTCATTTAGAACTACTTACTTAGAGGTCATTTAGAACTACGTAGCTAGAGGTCATTTAGGACCACGTACTTAGAGGTCATTTAGAACCACTTACTTAGAGGTCATTTGGAACTACGTATCTAGAGGTATTTAAAACTACGTACTTAGACGTCATTTAGAACTACGTACTTAGAAGATATTTTGAACCACGTACTTAGAGGTCATTTAGAACCAACTATTTAGAGGTCATTTAGAACTACGTACTTAGATTTCATTTAGAACCACGTACTTAGAGGTCATTTAGAACCACGTACTGAGAGGTCATTTAGACCCACGTACTTAGAGGTCATTTAGAACCAACAACTTAGAGATCATTTAGAACTACGTAATTAGAGGTCATTTAGAACCACGTACTCAGATGTCATTTAGAGCCTAAGTACTTAGAGGTCATATTATAGAACCACGTACATAGAGGTCATTTAGAACTACGTACATAGAGGTCATTTAGAGCTACGTACTTAAAGGGCATTTAGAACTACGAACTTAGGGGTCATTTAGAACCCACGTACTTAGAGGTCATTAAGAACTACGTATATGAGGTCTTTTAGAACCACGTACTTAGAGGACATTTAGAACCACGTACTTAGAGGTCATTTAGAACCACTTACTTAGAAGTCATTTGGAAGTACGTACTTAGAGGTCATTTAGAACTACGTACTTAGGGGTCATTTAGAACCACTTACTTAGAGGTCATTTAGAAGCACGTACTTAGAGGTCATTTAGAACCACGTAGTTAGAGGTCATTTAGAACCACGTACTTAGAGGTCATTTAGAACTACGTATATGAGGTCATTTAGAACCACGTACTTAGAGGACATTTAGAACCACGTACTTAGAGGGCATTTGAACTAGGTATTTAGAGGTCATTTAAAACCACGTACTTAGAGGTCATTTAGAACCACATACTTAGAGGTCATTTAGAACTACGTACTTAGAGGTCATTTAGAACTACGGACTTTAAGGTCATTTAAATCCACGTTCTTATGGTCATTTAGAACTACGTACTTAGAGGTCATTTAGAAGCACGTACATAGAGGTCATTTAGAACCACGTACTTAGAGGTCATCTAGAACAACGTACTTAGAGGTCATTTAGAACCACTTACTTAGATGTCATTTGGAAGTACGTACCTAGAGGTCATTTAGAACCACGTACTTAGAGGTCATTTAGAACCACGTACTTAGAGGTCATTTAGAACCAACGTACTTAGAGGTCATTTAGAACCAAACACTTAGAGGTCGTTTAGAACTACGTACTTAGAGGTCATTTAGAACCCACGTACTTAGAGGTCATTTAGAAATAACGTTCTTAGAGGTTATTTAGAACCAACTTCTTAGAGGTCATTTAGAACCCACGTACTTAGAGGTAATTTAGAACCCACGTACATAGAGGTCATTTAGAACTACGTACTTAGAGGTCATTTAGAACTACGTATTTATAGGTCGTTTAGAACTACGAACTTAGGGGTCATTTAGAACCCACGTACTTAGAGGTCATTTAGAACTACGTATATGAGGTCATTTAGAACCACGTACTTAGAGGACATTTAGAACCACGTACTTAGAGGTAATTTAGAACCACTTACTTAGATGTCATTTGGAAGTACGTACCTAGAGGTCATTTAGAAATACGTACTTAAATGTCATTTAGAACCAACTTTTTAGATGTCATTTAGAACTACGTACTTAGAGGTCAATTAGAACCACGTACTTAGAGGTCATTTAGAACTTACGTACTTAGAGGTCATTTAGAACTACGTACTTAGAGGTAATTTAGTACTGCGTACTTAGGTGTCATTTAGAACTACGTACTTAGAGTTCATTTAGAACGACGTACTCAGAGGTCATTTGGAACCTACGTACTTAGAGGTCATTTAGAACCACATACTTAGAGGTCGTTTAGAACTACTTACTTAGGGGTCATTTAGAACCACGTACTCTGAGGTCATTTAGAACCACGTACTTAGAAGTCATTTAGAACCACGTACTTAGAGGTCATTTAGAACCATCAACTTAGAGGTCATTTAGAACTACGTACTTAGAGGTCATTTAGAACCAAGTACTTAGAGGTCATTTAGAACCACGTACTTAGAGGTCATTTAGAACCAAGTACTTAGAGGTCATTTAGAACCAAGTACTTAGAGGTCATTTAGAACTACGTACTTAGAAGATATTTAGAACCACGTACTTAGAGGTCATTTAGAACCAACTTTTTAGAGGTCATTTAGAACTACGTACTTAGAGGTCCTTTAGAACCACGTACATAGAGGTCATTTAGAACTACGTAGTTAGAGGTCATTTAGAACTACGTATTTAGAGGTCATTTAGAACCACGTACTTAGAGGACATTTAGAACCACGTACTTAGAGGTAATTTAGAACCACTTACTTAGATGTCATTTGGAAGTACGTACCTAGAGGTCATTTAGAAATACGTACTTAGGGGTCATTTAGAACTACTTACTTAGAGGTCATTTAGAAGCACGTACTTAGAGGTCATTTAGAACCACGTACTTAGAGGTCATTTAGAACCACGTACTTAGAGGTCATTTAGAACCAACAACTTAGAGGTCATTTAGAACTACATACTTAGAGGTCATTTATAACGACTTACTCAGAGGTCATTTAGAACCTACGTACTTAGAGGTCATTTAGAACCACGTACTTAGAGGTCTTTTAGAACCACATACTTAGAGGTCGTTTAGAACTACTTACTTAGGGGTCATTTAGAACCACGTACTCTGAGGTCATTAATTTAGAACCAAGTACTTAGAGGTCACATAGAACCACATATTTGAGGTCGTTTAGAATTACGTACTTTGAGGTCACTTAGAACTTACGTACTTAGAGGTCATTTAGAACTACGTACTTAGAGGTAATTTAGTACTACGTACTTAGGTGTCATTTAGAACTACTGATTTAGAGGTCATTTAGAACTACTGATTTAGAGGTCATTTAGAACCAAGTACTTAGAGGTCATTTAGAACCACGTACTTAGAGGTCATTTAGAACCTCGTACTTAGAGGTCATTTAGAACCACGTACTTAGAGGATAGTTAGAACCATGTAATTAGCGGTCAGTTAGAACTACGTTCTAAGAGGTCATTTAGAACCCACGAACTTAGAGGTCATTCAGAACCACGTACTTAGAGGTCATTTAGAACCACGTACTTAGAGGTGATTTAGAACCACGTACTTAGAGGTTATTTAGCACTACATATATAAGGTCATTTAGAACCACGTACTTAGAGGACATTTAGAACCACGTACATAGAGGTCATTTAGAACTACGTACTTAGAGGTCATTTAGAACTACGTATTTATAGGTCGTTTAGAACTACGAACTTAGGGGTCATTTAGAACCCACGTACTTAGAGGTCATTTAGAACTACGTATATGAGGTCATTTAGAACCACGTACTTAGAGGACATTTAGAACCACGTACTTAGAGGTAATTTAGAACCACTTACTTAGATGTCATTTGGAAGTACGTACCTAGAGGTCATTTAGAAATACGTACTTAAAGGTCATTTAGAACCAACTTTTTAGATGTCATTTAGAACTACGTACTTAGAGGTCAATTAGAACCACGTACTTAGAGGTCATTTAGAACTTACGTACTTAGAGGTCATTTAGAACTACGTACTTAGAGGTAATTTAGTACTGCGTACTTAGGTGTCATTTAGAACTACGTACTTAGAGGTCATTTAGAACGACGTACTCAGAGGTCATTTGGAACCTACGTACTTAGAGGTCATTTAGAACCACATACTTAGAGGTCGTTTAGAACTACTTACTTAGGGGTCATTTAGAACCACGTACTCTGAGGTCATTTAGAACCACGTACTTAGAAGTCATTTAGAACCACGTACTTAGAGGTCATTTAGAACAACGTACTTAGAGGTCATTTAGAACCACGTACTTAGAAGTCATTTAGAACCACGTACTTAGAGGTCATTTTGAACCACGTACTTAGAGGTCATTTAGAACCAACGTACTTAGAGGTCATTTTGAACCAAACACTTAGAGGTCGTTTAGAACTACGTACTTAGAAGTCATTTAGAACCCACGTACTTAGAGGTCATTTAGAAACCACGTTCTTAGAGGTTATTTAGAACCAACAACTTAGAGGTCATTTAGAACTACATACTTAGAGGTCATTTATAACGACTTACTCAGAGGTCATTTAGAACCTACGTACTTAGAGGTCATTTAGAACCACGTACTTAGAGGTCATTTAGAACCACATACTTAGAGGTCGTTTAGAACTACTTACTTAGGGGTCATTTAGAACCACGTACTCTGAGGTCATTAATTTAGAACCAAGTACTTAGAGGTCACTTAGAACCACATATTTGAGGTCGTTTAGAATTACGTACTTTGAGGTCACTTAGAACTTACGTACTTAGAGGTCATTTAGAACTACGTACTTAGAGGTAATTTAGTACTACGTACTTAGGTGTCATTTTGAACTACTGATTTAGAGGTCATTTAGAACTACTGATTTAGAGGTCATTTAGAACCAAGTACTTAGAGGTCATTTAGAACCACGTACTTAGAGGTCATTTAGAACCTCGTACTTAGAGGTCATTTAGAACCACGTACTTAGAGGATAGTTAGAACCATGTAATTAGAGGTCAGTTAGAACTACGTTCTAAGAGGTCATTTAGAACCCACGAACTTAGAGGTCATTCAGAACCACGTACTTAGAGGTCATTTAGAACCACGTACTTAGAGGTGATTTAGAACCACGTACTTAGAGGTTATTTAGCACTACGTATATAAGGTCATTTAGAACCACGTACTTAGAGGACATTTAGAACCACGTACTTAGAAGTCATTAGAAGAACCCACGTACTTAGAGGTCATTTAGAACCACGTACTAAGAGGTCATATAGAACCACGTACTTAGAGGTCATTTAGAACTACGTACTTAGCAGTCATTTAGAACTACTTACTTAGAGGTCATTTATAACCACGTACTTAGAGGTCATTTAGAACTACGAACTTAGGGGTCATTTAGAACCCACGTACTTAGAGGTCATTTAGTACCCACGTACTTAGAGGTCATATAGAACCTCGTACTTAGAGGTCATTTAGAACCACTTACTTAGATGTCATTTGGAAGTACGTACCTAGAGGTCATTTAGAACTACGTACTTAGGGGTCATTTAGAACTACTTACTTAGAGGTCATTTAGAAGCACGTACTTAGAGGTCATTTAGAACCACGTACTTAGAGGTCATTTAGAACCACGTACTTAGAGGTTATTTAGCACTACGTATATAAGGTCATTTAGAACCACGTACTTAGAGGACATTTTGAACCACGTACTTAGAAGTCATTTAGAAGAACCCACGTACTTAGAGGTCATTTAGAACCACGTACTAAGAGACCATATAGAACCACGTACTTAGAGGTCATTTAGAACCACTTACTTAGAGGTCATTTAGAACCACATACTTAGAGGTCATTTAGAACTACGTACCTAGAGGTCAATTAGAACTACGTACTTAGAGGTCATTTAGAACTACGTACTTAGAGGTAATATAGAACTACGTTCTTAGAGGTCATTTAGGACTTCGTACTTAGAGGTCATTTAGAACTACGTACTTATAGGTCATTTAGAACCACGTACTTAGACGTCATTTAGAACCACTTACTTGGAGGTCATTTGGAACTACGTACCTTGAGGTCATTTAGAACCTCGTACTTAGAGGTCATTTAGAACCACATACTTAAAGGTCCTAAATGACCTCTAAGGATGTGTTTCTAAATGACCTCTAAGTACGTAGTTCTATATTACCTCTAAGTACGTAGTTCTAAATGACCTCTAAGTACGTAGTTCTAATTGACCTCTAGGTACGTAGTTCTAAATGACCTCAAAGTAAGTAGTTCTAAATGACCTCTAAGTATGTGGTTCTAAATGACCTCTAAGTAAGTGGTTCTAAATGACCTCTAAGTACGTGGTTATAAATGACCTCTAAGTACGTGCTTCTAAATGACCTCTAAGTATGTAGTTCTAAATGACCCCTAAGTACGTAATTCTAAATGACCTCTAGGTACGTACTTCCAAATGACATCTAAGTAAGTGGTTCTCAATAACCTCTAAGTACGTGGTCCTAAATGACCTCTAGGTACGTAGTTCTAAATGACCTCTAAGTAAGTAGTTCTAAATGACCTCTAAGTATGTGGTTCTAAATGACCTCTAAGTACGTAGTTCTAAATGACATCTAAGTACGAAGTCCTAAATGACCTCTAAGAACGTAGTTCTATAATACCTTTAACCCTAGAATACTTATGTCCGGGTTTAGTCACACTATCACTTAAGTATCGTAAATTTGACTACTCATTTTTGTTTTTTTTTTACTTCACGGAAACATAATTAAAAATTTTTTCGTTGCCATAGTTATGTTTTAGTACTCTTTAGATTTAGGAAAAAAATTGTTTTAAAAACTTATTAGTGCAACTAGTAATAAAAAACTATAAAAATGAATGACTACTTTTTTTTGAAAGGAAAAAAACAAGGGTTCAAAAATATCTTTAAAAATTATGTATAACAGTATTTTTAATAAATGAAACACATATTTATATAAAGTGTACAGGTTGTACAATCTTATTTTACTAATTGAACAATGTTTATAGGTTTTCCTTTAGCTTAGGTGGATAGCCAAATGTTTATAGTTTCAACGATTGAATCAACTAATTGTCACACTCTAAGCAGCACACCGCCCGGTGTTGTCCACATATGGGATGTTTGCAGTGAACGCAGTAATTAGTAGTCATCCTTCTGATGGCTGGAGGACAGAAAAAACACATCTTCCTGGTTCCTGGTACTTGTGCAGCTTCTGGGGTAACTGGTATTCCAAGTAACTCACAAATTTCTGATCTGGTGTTCCTTCGCATGTTAGGTGTTTCAAGACGTCTTCTCATCTGTGGTTCAGTCAGTTCCTTGCATAACTGCTTCATAAAGGCTTTTCTTTTAAGTGGTCTGTTGCCCATCCGAAGGTTGTTCATACAGTAAATTACAAAGGAATTGACAAAGGCAATATTCAATATACCAAAAAACACAGAAAGAGGCCAACGTCGTGTTTTTCTGCTGCACGACATATCCCTGCACATCTTATCTAGCGTATCTACAGCCCCTTTCGTGGCATTGTATGTATGAATAATTTCTGGTTTCTTGGTGTCGGGGTTAAGAGACATACCACTGTGCATAGTGGATAAAAGAGTTACCACTTTGTTTATTTTTGGTTTATATGAAACCAACGTTTTTTCCCGGTCAAAGAGAAACATTGATGATTCAATTGGTTTTTCTTTTTTATTTCCAAGTTCATTAGGGACCCCTTTTCTATTAAGACGAATTGTACCCACAGTTGTCAACTTAAATGGTTCCTCCAACAGCTCCTCTGCCAGTGGTATGTTTGTGAACCAGTTGTCTGTCGTAACACTTCTATTAGATCCATGGATACTTCTGGTCACTTGCTTTACAAAATAATCCGCTGCAGGCTGTCCTCTTGTTGGTGTTTTCTTTCCCAAATAAGGTTCTCCATCAATCATATAGTTTGTAGATGTGTCGCAACAAAGAACAATCTTCACTCCATACTTTGCCGGCTTGTTAGGAATATACATCCTAAAGAGGCATTTTCCCCTAAATGCAAGGAGCTGCTCATCTACCGTAACATAACTGCCCGGCTTGTATTTTGAACGGCAGTTTAAAGTAAAAGCTTCCCATAGCTCTCTGATTGCTGCAAAAGGGTCAATGCTTTTTCGTCCATCACGTGTTGTTCTGTTGTCAAAACGGAGAGAAAGCAAAATAAACTCAAAGCGGTCACAAGTCATGACACACTTGTACCTAGACCCACTCCATTCACTGTCAAACATCTCTCTTGCAGCTAAATGGTTGTCCTTGCTCCAAGCAGAGTTCACCAACAGTCCAAGAAAAGCTTTCATCTCCTGTACATCTACAGGTTGAACTGTATTGACTGCTCGATTATTGTAGTTACTTCTCAGTCGATTCATTTCTTCATTGGTGTGTGTCACAAGTATAGTTATCATTGCTTCGTCAAAAATCTCTAGGAAGCATGACGAGGGCAGAATGGAGTTACGGGCAGTTCCCACAACATCTCGTCTCGTAAAAACAAGGTTTCTCGATGGAGTGCGAGCATTTGCAGGACCATATCGGGCGTTCCATACATGACCATTCTTAGCTCGGATGATTCTAGACTTTGGGATAAATAGATGTTTATCAGGTGTATATTGTGCAAGGGTAGGATTGATCTCAGTATCGTCATTGTTAGGTGTTGGGTCAGCATTAGCAATATTACAATCAGTTGATGTATCAGCGTTCGGTGAAGAGTTAGTGATAGGTAGTGGGTCAGCAGAAGTCGATGGAAGTTCAGTGTTAGGAGGTTGGGAGTTACGGTTAGTTTGCTTCTTATTCGGTTGTGCTCCAGATTCAAGGTTACGCATAGGTAAATTGCACATAGGCCTCCGGCGTTTTTTACTTTTCCTTGATTGAACTACTTCTATTTCACTATCGGATGACTCACTTACGCAAACGCGTAGATCCGGTCCTGGTGGTTCATAGGTTTCATCGGCATCCGTATCGTCTGTGTCTGTGTTTTCTATGTAGTCAATTTCCAAACAATCTTCCTTTTCACTTCCACTAGAAGAAGGAATTTGACCATCGTCATCACTTGTCTCGTCTAGATATTGTCTTATTTCTGAGTCCAATCGAACATACTCCTTATTCATTATGACTTTAAATTTATATATACAACTTAAAAAATCTACTGATGATAAAAAACTACAACACTAACACATATACTATCTGACAAAAACTAGAAAAATGAAAGAAACACAAATCTCCACCTCTACAAAAAAAGTAACGTAATCACTTATCTATCGTCAAATGCACGACGCGAACACAAATTAGTACAGACACGTGTGGCTGGTAGGAGTGAAACTCCGCGACTGACCTTGTCTATTAGAATAGAGAAGGTACTGGGAAGGTGGATGCGCGCGCACCACTCTTCTGTCAAATACGTCGATTTTGGGTTTTGCATGTCGTCATTTTGACGACACATAAGTGTTCTAGGGTTAAGTACGTAGTTCTAAATGACCTCTAAGTACGTAGTTCTAATTGACCTGGTACGTAGTTCTAAATGACCTCAGAGTAAGTAGTTCTAAATGACCTCTAAGTATGTGGTTCTAAATGACCTCTAAGTACGTGGTTCAATATGATCTCTTAGTACGTGGTTCAAAATGTCCTCTAAGTACGTGGTTCTAAATGACCTTATATACGTAGTGCTAAATAACCTCTAAGTACGTGGTTCTAAATGTCCTCTACGTACGTGGTTCTAAATGACCTTATATACGTAGTGCTAAATAACCTCTAAGTACATGGTTCTAAATCACCTCTAAATACGTGGTTATGAATGACCTCTAAGTAAGTAGTTCTAAATGACCTCTAAGTACGTAGTTCTATATTACCTCTAAGTACGTAGTTCTAAATGACCTTTAAGTACGTAGTTCTAATTGACCTCTAGGTACGTAGTTCTAAATGACCTCAAAGTAAGTAGTTCTAAATGACCTCTAAGTATGTAGTTCTAAATGACTTCTAAGTACTTGGTTCTAAATGACCTCTAAGTACTCGGTTCTAAATGACCTCTAAGTACGTGGTTCTAAATGACCTCTAAGTACTTGGTTCTAAATGACCTCTAAGTACGTAGTTCTAAATGACCTCTAAGTTGTTGGTTCTAAATGACCTCTAAGTACGTGGTTCTAAATGACCTCTAACTACGTGGTTCTAAATAACCTCTAAGTACGTGCTTCTAAATGACCTCTAAGTAAGTAGTTCTAAATGACCCCTAAGTACGTAGTTCTAAATGACCTCTAGGTACGTACTTCCAAATGACTTCTAAGTAAGTAGTTCCAAATGACCTCTAAGTACGTGGTTCTAAATGTCCTCTAAGTACGTGGTTCTAAATGACCTCATATACGTAGTTCTAAATGACCTCTAAGTACGTGGTTCTAAATGACCTCTAAGGATGTGTTTCTAAATGACCTCTAAGTACGTAGTTCTAAATGACCATTAAGTACGAAGTCCTAAATGACTTCTAAGAACGTAGTTCTATATTACCTCTAAGTACGTAGTTCTAAATGACCTCTAAGTACGTAGTTCTAATTGACCTCTAGGTACGTAGTTCTAAATGACCTCAAAGTAAGTAGTTCTAAATGACCTCTAAGTATGTGGTTCTAAATGTTCTCTAAGTAAGTGGTTCTAAATGACCTCTAAGTACGTGGTTATAAATGACCTCTAAGTACGTGCTTCTAAATGACCTCTAAGTAAGTAGTTCTAAATGACCCCTAAGTACGTAGTTCTAAATGACCTCTAGGTACGTACTTCCAAATGACATCTAAGTAAGTGGTTCTAAATGACCTCTAAGTACGTGGTCCAAAATGACCTCTAGGTACGTAGTTCTAAATGACCTCTAAGTAAGTAGTTCTAAATGACCTCTAAGTATGTGGTTCTAAATGACCTCTAAGTACGTAGTTCTAAATGACATCTAAGTACGAAGTCCTAAATGACCTCTAAGAACGTAGTTCTATAATACCTCTAAGTACGTAGTTCTAAATGACCTCTAAGTACGTAGTTCTAATTGACCTCTAGGTACGTAGTTCTAAATGACCTCAAAGTAAGTAGTTCTTAATGACCTCTAAGTATGTGGTTCTAAATTACCTCTAAGTAAGTGGTTCTAAATGACCTCTAAGTACGTGGTTCAATATGATCTCTTAGTACGTGGTTCAAAATGTCCTCTAAGTACGTGGTTCTAAATGACCTTATATACGTAGTGCTAAATAACCTCTAAGTACGTGGTTCTAAATGTCCTCTACGTACGTGGTTCTAAATGACCTTATATACGTAGTGCTAAATAACCTCTAAGTACATAGTTCTAAATCACCTCTAAATACGTGGTTCTGAATGACCTCTAAGTTCGTGGGTTCTAAATGACATCTTATAACGTAGTTCTAACTGACCTCTAATTACATGGTTTTAACTATCCTCTAAGTACGTGGTTCTAAATGACCTCTAAGTACTTGTTTCTAAATGACCTCTAAGTCAGTATTTCTAAATGACACCTAAGTACGTGGTTCTAAATGTCCTCTAAGTACGTGGTTCTAAATGACCTTATATACGTGGTTCTAAATGACCTCTAACTACGTGGTTCTAAATGACCTCTAAGTACGTGCTTCTAAATGACCTCTAGGTACGTACTTCCAAATGACATCTAAGTAAGTGGTTCTAAATGACCTCTAAGTACGTTGTTCTAGATGACCTCTAAGTACGTGGTTCTAAATGACCTCTATGTACGTGCTTCTAAATGACCTCTAAGTACGTAGTTCTAAATGACCATAAGTACGTGGATTTAATTGACCTTAAAGTACGTAGTTCTAAATGACCTCTAAGTATGTGGTTCTAAATGACCTCTAAGTAAGTGGTTCTAAATGACCTCTAAGTACGTGGTTATAAATGACCTCTAAGTACGTGCTTCTAAATGTCCTCTAAGTACGTGGTTCTAAATGACCTTATATACGTGGTTCTAAATGACCTCTAACTACGTGGTTCTAAATGACCTCTAAGTACGTGCTTCTAAATGACCTCTAGGTACGTACTTCCAAATGACATCTAAGTAAGTGGTTCTAAATGACCTCTAAGTACGTTGTTCTAGATGACCTCTAAGTACGTAGTTCTAAATGACCCCTAAGTACGTAGTTCTAAATGACCTCTAGGTACGTACTTCCAAATGACATCTAAGTAAGAGGTTCTAAATGACCTCTAAGTATGTGGTCCTAAATGACCTCTAGGTACGTAGTTCTAAATGACCTCTAAGTAAGTAGTTCTAAATGACCTCTAAGTATGTGGTTCTAAATGACCTCTAAGTACGTAGTTCTAAATGACATCTAAGTACGAAGTCCTAAATGACCTCTAAGAACGTAGTTCTATAATACCTCTAAGTACGTAGTTCTAAATGACCTCTAGGTACGTAGTTCTAAATGACCTCAAAGTAAGTAGTTCTAAATGACCTCTAAGTATGTGGTTCTAAATTACCTCTAAGTAAGTGGTTCTAAATGACCTCTAAGTACGTGGTTCAATATGATCTCTTAGTACGTGGTTCAAAATGTCCTCTAGGTACGTGGTTCTAAATGACCTTATATACGTAGTGCTAAATAACCTCTAAGTACGTGGTTCTAAATGTCCTCTACGTACGTGGTTCTAAATGACCTTATATACGTAGTGCTAAATAACCTCTAAGTACATGGTTCTAAATCACCTCTAAATACGTGGTTCTGAATGACCTCTAAGTTCGTGGGTTCTAAATGACATCTTATAACGTAGTTCTAACTGACATCTAATTACATGGTTTTAACTATCCTCTAAGTACGTGGTTCTAAATGACCTCTAAGTACGAGGTTCTAAATGACCTCTAAGTACGTGGTTCTAAATGACCTCTAAGTACTTGTTTCTAAATGACCTCTAAGTCAGTAGTTCTAAATGACACCTAAGTACGTGGTTCTAAATGTCCTCTAAGTACGTGGTTCTAAATGACCTCATATACGTGGTTCTAAATGACCTCTAACTACGTGGTTCTAAATGACCTCTAAGTACGTGCTTCTAAATGACCTCTAGGTACGTACTTCCAAATGACATCTAAGTAAGTGGTTCTAAATGACCTCTAAGTACGTTGTTCTAGATGACCTCTAAGTACGTGGTTCTAAATGACCTCTATGTACGTGCTTCTAAATGACCTCTAAGTACGTAGTTCTAAATGACCTCTAAGTACGTAGTTCTAAATTACCTCTAAATACTTAGTTCAAATGCCCTCTAAGTACGTGGTTCTAAATGTCCTCTAAGTACGTGGTTCTAAATGACCTCATATACGTAGTTCTAAATGACCTCTAAGTACGTGGGTTCTAAATGACCTCTAAGTACGTAGTTCTAAACGACCTCTAAGTGTTTGGTTCTAAATGACCTCTAAGTACGTTGGTTCTAAATGACCTCTAAGTAAGTGGTTCTAAATGACCTCTAAGTACGTGCTTCTAAATGACCTCTAGGTACGTACTTCCAAATGACATCTAAGTAAGTGGTTCTAAATGACCTCGAAGTACGTTGTTCTAGATGACCTCTAAGTACGTGGTTCTAAATGACCTCTATGTACGTGCTTCTAAATGACCTCTAAGTACGTAGTTCTAAATGACCATAAGTACGTGGATTTAAATGACCTTAAAGTAGTAGTTCTAAATGACCTCTAAGTACGTAGTTCTAAATGACCTCTAAGTATGTGGTTCTAAATGACCTCTAAGTACGTAGTTCTAATTGACCTCTAGGTACGTACTTCCAAATGACTTCTAAGTAAGTGGTTCTAAATGACCTCTAAGTACGTGGTTCTAAATGTCCTCTAAGTACGTGGTTCTAAAAGACCTCATATACGTAGTTCTAAATGACCTCTAAGTACGTGGATTCTAAATGACCCCTAAGTACGTAGTTCTAAATGACCTCTAAGTACGTGGGTTCTAAATGACCTCTAAGTACGTAGTTCTAAACGACCTCTAAGTGTTTGGTTCTAAATGACCTCTAAGTACGTTGGTTCTAAATGACCTCTAAGTAAGTGGTTCTAAATGACCTCTAAGTACGTGCTTCTAAATGACCTCTAGGTACGTACTTCCAAATGACATCTAAGTAAGTGGTTCTAAATGACCTCTAAGTAGGTACGTTGTTCTAGATGACCTCTAAGTACGTGGTTCTAAATGACCTCTATTTACGTGCTTCTAAATGACCTCTAAGTACGTAGTTCTAAATGACCATAAGTACGTGGATTTAAATGACCTTAAAGTACGTAGTTCTAAATGACCTCTAAGTACGTAGTTCTAAATGACCTCTAAGTATGTGGTTCTAAATGACCTCTAAGTACGTAGTTCTAATTGACCTCTAGGTACGTACTTCCAAATGACTTCTAAGTAAGTGGTTCTAAATGACCTCTAAGTACGTGGTTCTAAATGTCCTCTAAGTACGTGGTTCTAAAAGACCTCATATACGTAGTTCTAAATGACCTCTAAATACGTAGCTCTAAATGACCTCTAAGTACGTAGTTCTAAATGACCTCTAAGTAAGTAGTTCTAAATGACCTTTAAGTATGTGGTTCTAAATGACCTCAAGGTACGTAGTTCCAAATGACCTCCAAGTAAGTGGTTCTAAATGACGTCTAAGTAAGTGGTTCTATATGACCTATAAGTACGTAGTTCTAAATGACCTCTAAGTACGAAGTCCTAAATGACCTCTAAGAACGTAGTTCTATATTACCTCTAAGTACGTAGTTCTAAATGACCTCTAAGTACGTAGTTCTAATTGACCTCTAGGTACGTAGTTCTAAATGACCTCAAAGTAAGTAGTTCTAAATGACCTCTAAGTACGTGGATTTAAATGACCTTAAAGTACGAAGTTCTAAATGACCTCTATGTACGTGGTTCTATATGACCTCTAAGTACGTGGGCTCTAAATGACATCTGAGTACGTGGTTCTAAATGACCTCTAGGTACGTAGTTCTAAATGACCTCTAAGTTGTTGGTTCTAAATGACCTCTAAGTACGTGGTTCTAAATGACCTCTCAGTACGTGGTTCTAAATGACCTCTAAGTACGTGGTTCTAAATGACATCTAAGTACGTAGTTCTAAATGACCTCTAAATAGTTGGTTCTAAATGACCTCTAAGTACGTGGTTCTAAATATCTTCTAAGTACGTAGTTCTAAACGACCTCTAAGTGTTTGGTTCTAAATGACCTCTAAGTACGTTGGTTCTAAATGACCTCTAAGTAAGTGGTTCTAAATGACCTCTAAGTACGTGCTTCTAAATGACCTCTAGGTACGTACTTCCAAATGACATCTAAGTAAGTGGTTCTAAATGACCTCTAAGTACGTTGTTCTAGATGACCTCTAAGTACGTGGTTCTAAATGACCTCTATTTACGTGCTTCTAAATGACCTCTAAGTACGTAGTTCTAAATGACCATAAGTACATGGATTTAAATGACCTTAAAGTACGTAGTTCTAAATGACCTCTAAGTACGTAGTTCTAAATGACCTCTAAGTATGTGGTTCTAAATGACCTCTAAGTACGTAGTTCTAATTGACCTCTAGGTACGTACTTCCAAATGACCTCTAAGTACGTGGTTCTAAAAGACCTCATATACGTAGTTCTAAATGACCTCTAAGTACGTGGATTCTAAATGACCCCTAAGTTCGTAGTTCTAAATGACCTCTAAATACGTAGCTCTAAATGACCTCTAAGTACGTAGTTCTAAATGACCTCTAAGTAAGTAGTTCTAAATGACCTTTAAGTATGTGGTTCTAAATGACCTCAAGGTACGTAGTTCCAAATGACCTCCAAGTAAGTGGTTCTAAATGACGTCTAAGTACGTGGTTCTATATGACCTATAAGTACGTAGTTCTAAATGACCTCTAAGTACGAAGTCCTAAATGACCTCTAAGAACGTAGTTCTATATTACCTCTAAGTACGTAGTTCTAAATGACCTCTAAATACGTAGTTCTAATTGACCTCTAGGTACGTAGTTCTAAATGACCTCAAAGTAAGTAGTTCTAAATGACCTCTAAGTATGTGGTTCTACATTACCTCTAAGTAAGTGGTTCTAAATGACCTCTAAGTACGTGGTTCAATATGATCTCTTAGTACGTAGTTCAAAATGTCCTCTAAGTACGTGGTTCTAAATGACCTTATATACGTAGTGCTAAATAACCTCTAAGTACGTGGTTCTAAATGACCTCTAAGTCAGTAGTTCTAAATGACACCTAAGTACGTGGTTCTAAATGTCCTCTAAGTACGTGGTTCTAAATGACCTCATATACGTGGTTCTAAATGACCTCTAACTACGTGGTTCTAAATGACCTCTAAGTACGTGCTTCTAAATGACCTCTAGGTACGTACTTCCAAATGACATCTAAGTAAGTGGTTCTAAATGACCTCTATGTACGTGCTTCTAAATGACCTCTAAGTACGTAGTTCTAAATGACCATAAGTACGTGGATTTAAATGACCTTAAAGTACGTAGTTCTAAATGACCTCTAAGTACATAGTTCTAAATGACCTTTAAGTATGTGGTACTAAATGACCTCTAAGTAATTGATTCTAAATGACCTCTAAATACTTAGTTCAAATGCCCTCTAAGTGCGTGGTTCCGAATGTCCTCTACGTACGTGGTTCTAAATGACCTTATATACGTAGTGCTAAATAACCTCTAAGTACATGGTTCTAAATCACCTCTAAATACGTGGTTCTGAATGACCTCTAAGTTCGTGGGTTCTAAATGACATCTTATAACGTAGTTCTAACTGACCTCTAATTACATGGTTTTAACTATCCTTTAAGTACGTGGTTCTAAATGACCTCTAAGTACTTGTTTCTAAATGACCTCTAAGTCAGTATTTCTAAATGACACCTAAGTACGTGGTTCTAAATGTCCTCTAAGTACGTGGTTCTAAATGACCTCATATACGTGGTTCTAAATGACCTCTAACTACGTGCTTCTAAATGACCTCTAGGTACGTACTTCCAAATGACATCTAAGTAAGTGGTTCTAAATGACCTCTAAGTACGTTGTTCTATATGACCTCTAAGTACGTGGTTCTAAATGACCTCTATGTACGTGCTTCTAAATGACCTCTAATTACGTAGTTCTAAATGACCATAAGTACGTGGATTTAAATGACCTTAAAGTACGTAGTTCTAAATGACCTCTAAGTATGTGGTTCTAAATGACCTCTAAGTACGTGCTTCTAAATGACCTCTAAGTAAGTAGTTCTAAATGACCCCTAAGTACGTAGTTCTAAATGACCTCTAGGTACGTACTTCCAAATGACATCTAAGTAAGAGGTTCTAAATGACCTCTAAGTATGTGGTCCTAAATGACCTCTAGGTACGTAGTTCTAAATGACCTCTAAGTAAGTAGTTCTAAATGACCTCTAAGTATGTGGTTCTAAATGACCTCTAAGTACGTAGTTCTAAATGACATCTAAGTACGAAGTCCTAAATGACCTCTAAGAACGTAGTTCTATAATACCTCTAAGTACGTAGTTCTAAATGACCTCTAAGTACGTAGTTCTAATTGACCTCTAGGTACGTAGTTCTAAATGACCTCAAAGTAAGTAGTTCTAAATGACCTCTAAGTATGTGGTTCTAAATTACCTCTAAGTAAGTGGTTCTAAATGACCTCTAAGTACGTGGTTCAATATGATCTCTTAGTACGTTGTTCAAAATGTCCTCTAAGTACGTGGTTCTAAATGACCTTATATACGTAGTGCTAAATAACCTCTAAGTACATGGTTCTAAATCACCTCTAAATACGTGGTTCTGAATGACCTCTAAGTTCGTGGGTTCTAAATGACATCTTATAACGTAGTTCTAACTGACATCTAATTACATGGTTTTAACTATCCTCTAAGTACGTGGTTCTAAATGACCTCTAAGTACGAGGTTCTAAATGACCTCTAAGTACGTGGTTCTAAATGACCTCTAAGTACTTGTTTCTAAATGACCTCTAAGTCAGTAGTTCTAAATGACACCTAAGTACGTGGTTCTAAATGTCCTCTAAGTACGTGGTTCTAAATGACCTCATATACGTGGTTCTAAATGACCTCTAACTACGTGGTTCTAAATGTCCTCGAAGTACGTGCTTCTAAATGACCTCTAGGTACGTACTTCCAAATGACATCTAAGTAAGTGGTTCTAAATGACCTCTAAGTACGTGCTTCTAAATGACCTCTAGGTACGTACTTCCAAATGACATCTAAGTAAGTGGTTCTAAATGACCTCTAAGTACGTTGTTCTAGATGACCTCTAAGTACGTGGTTCTAAATGACCTCTATGTACGTGCTTCTAAATGACCTCTAAGTACGTAGTTCTAAATGACCATAAGTACGTGGATTTAAATGACCTTAAAGTACGTAGTTCTAAATGACCTCTAAGTACGTAGTTCTAAATGACCTCTAAGTATGTGGTTCTAAATGACCTCTAAGTACGTAGTTCTAATTGACCTCTAGGTACGTACTTCCAAATGACTTCTAAGTAAGTGGTTCTAAATGACCTCTAAGTACGTGGTTCTAAATGTCCTCTAAGTACGTGGTTCTAAAAGACCTCATATACGTAGTTCTAAATGACCTCTAAGTACGTGGATTCTAAATGACCCCTAAGTTCGTAGTTCTAAATGACCTCTAAATACGTAGCTCTAAATGACCTCTAAGTACGAAGTTCTAAATGACCTCTATGTACGTGGTTCTATATGACCTCTAAGTACGTGGGCTCTAAATGACATCTGAGTACGTGGTTCTAAATTACCTCTAGGTACGTAGTTCTAAATGACCTCTAAGTTGTTGGTTCTAAATGACCTCTAAGTACGTGGTTCTAAATGACCTCTCAGTACGTGGTTCTAAATTACCTCTAAGTACGTGGTTCTAAATGACATCTAAGTACGTAGTTCTAAATGACCTCTAAATAGTTGGTTCTAAATGACCTCTAAGTACGTGGTTCTAAATATCTTCTAAGTACGTAGTTCTAAATGACGTCTAAGTACGTAGTTCTAAATACCTCTAGATACGTAGTTCCAAGTGACCTCTAAGTAAGTGGTTCTAAATGACGTCTAAGTACGTGGTCCTAAATGACCTCTAGGTACGTAGTTCTAAATGACCTCTAAGTACGAAGTCCTAAATGACCTCTAAGAACGTAGTTCTATATTACCTCTAAGTACGTAGTTCTAAATAACCTCTAAGTACGTAGTTCTAATTGACCTCTAGGTACGTAGTTCTAAATGACCTCAAAGTAAGTAGTTTTAAATGACCTCTAAGTATGTGGTTCTAAATGACCTCTAAGTACGTGGTTCTATATGATCTCTTAGTACGTGGTTCTAAATGACCTTTAGTACGTGGGTTCTTCTAAATGACTTCTAAGTACGTGGTTTAAAATGTCCTCTAAGTACGTGGTTCTAAATGACCTTATATACGTAGTGCTAAATAACCTCTAAGTACGTGGTTCTAAATGACCTCTTAGTACGTGGTTATAAATGACCTCTAAGTACGTGCTTCTAAATGACCTCTAAGTAAGTAGTTCTAAATGACCCCTAAGTACGTAGTTCTAAATGACCTCTAGGTAGGTACTTCCAAATGACATCTAAGTAAGTGGTTCTAAATGACCTCTAAGTACGTGGTCCTAAATGACCTCTAGGTACGTAGTTCTAAATGACCTCTAAGTAAGTAGTTCTAAATATCTTCTAAGTACGTAGTTCTAAATGACCTCTAAGTAAGTAGTTCTAAATGACCTTTAAGTATGTGGTTCTAAATGACCTCAAGGTACGTAGTTCCAAATGTCCTCCAAGTAAGTGGTTCTAAATGACGTCTAAGTACGTGGTTCTGAATGACCTATAAGTACGTAGTTCTAAATGACCTCTAAGTACGAAGTCCTAAATGACCTCTAAGAACGTAGTTCTATATTACCTCTAAGTACGTAGTTCTAAATGACCTCTAAGTACGTAGTTCTAATTGACCTCTAGGTACGTAGTTCTAAATGACCTCAAAGTAAGTAGTTCTAAATGACCTCTAAGTATGTGGTTCTAAATGACCTCTAAGTATGTAGTTCTAAATGACCCCTAAGTACGTAGTTCTAAATGACCTCTAGGTACGTACTTCCAAATGACATCTAAGTAAGTGGTTCTAAATGACCTCTAAGTACGTGGTCCTAAATGACCTCTAGGTACGTAGTTCTAAATGACCTCTAAGTAAGTAGTTCTAAATGACATCTAAGTACGAAGTCCTAAATGACCTCTAAGAACGTAGTTCTATAATACCTCTAAGTACGTAGTTCTAAATGACCTCTAAGTACGTAGTTCTAATTGACCTCTAGGTACGTAGTTCTAAATGACCTCAAAGTAAGTAGTTCTAAATGACCTCTAAGTATGTGGTTCTAAATTACCTCTAAGTAAATGGTTCTAAATGACCTCTAAGTACGTGGTTCAATATGATCTCTTAGTACGTGGTTCAAAATGTCCTCTAAGTACGTGGTTCTAAATGACCTTATATACGTAGTGCTAAATAACCTCTAAGTACGTGGTTCTAAATGACCTCTAAGTCAGTAGTTCTAAATGACACCTAAGTACGTGGTTCTAAATGTCCTCTAAGTACGTGGTTCTAAATAACCTCATATTCGTGGTTCTAAATGACCTCTAACTACGTGGTTCTAAATGGCCTCTAAGTACGTGCTTCTAAATGACCTCTAGGTACGTACTTCCAAATGACATCTAAGTAAGTGATTCTAAATGACCTCTAAGTACGTTGTTCTAGATGACCTCTAAGTACGTGGTTCTAAATGACCTCTATGTACGTGCTTCTAAATGACCTCTAAGTACGTAGTTCTAAATGACCATAAGTACGTGGATTTAAATGACCTTAAAGTACGTAGTTCTAAATGACCTCTAAGTACATAGTTCTAAATGACCTTTAAGTATGTGGTACTAAATGACCTCTAAGTAATTGATTCTAAATGACCTCTAAATACTTAGTTCAAATGCCCTCTAAGTGCGTGGTTCCAAATGTCCTCTAAGTACGTGGTTCTAAATGACCTCTAACTACGTGGTTCTAAATGACCTCTAAGTACGTGCTTCTAAATGACCTCTAAGTAAGTAGTTCTAAATGACCCCTAAGTACGTAGTTCTAAATGACCTCTAGGTACGTACTTCCAAATGACTTCTAAGTAAGTGGTTCTAAATGACCTCTAAGTACGTGGTTCTAAATGTCCTCTATGTACGTGGTTCTAAAAGACCTCATATACGTAGTTCTAAATGACCTCTAAGTACGTGGGTTCTATATGACCCCTAAGTTCGTAGTTCTAAATGACCTCTAAATACGTAGCTCTAAATGACCTCTAAGTACGAAGTTCTAAATGACCTCTATGTACGTTGTTCTATATGACCTCTAAGTACGTGGGCTCTAAATGACATCTGAGTACGTGGTTCTAAATTACCTCTAGGTACGTAGTTCTAAATGACCTCTAAGTTGTTGGTTCTAAATGACCTCTAAGTACGTGGTTCTAAATGACCTCTCAGTACGTGGTTCTAAATTACCTCTAAGTACGTGGTTCTAAATGACATCTAAGTACGTAGTTCTAAATGACCTCTAAATAGTTGGTTCTAAATGACCTCTAAGTACGTGGTTCTAAATATCTTCTAAGTACGTAGTTCTAAATGACGTCTAAGTACGTAGTTCTAAATACCTCTAGATACGTAGTTCCAAATGACCTCTAAGTAAGTGGTTCTAAATGACCTCTAAGTACGTGGTCCTAAATGACCTCTAGGTACGTAGTTCTAAATGACCTCTAAGTAAGTAGTTCTAAATGACCTCTAAGAATGTGGTTCTAAATGACCTCTAAGTACGTAGTTCTAAATGACCTCTAAGTACGAAGTCCTAAATGACCTCTAAGAACGTAGTTCTATATTACCTCTAAGTACGTAGTTCTAAATAACCTCTAAGTACGTAGTTCTAATTGACCTCTAGGTACGTAGTTCTAAATGACCTCAAAGTAAGTAGTTTTAAATGACCTCTAAGTATGTGGTTCTAAATGACCTCTAAGTACGTGGTTCTATATGATCTCTTAGTACGTGGTTCTAAATGACCTTTAGTACGTGGGTTCTTCTAAATGACTTCTAAGTACGTGGTTTAAAATGTCCTCTAAGTACGTGGTTCTAAATGACCTTATATACGTAGTGCTAAATAACCTCTTAGTACGTGGTTATAAATGACCTCTAAGTACGTGCTTCTAAATGACCTCTAAGTAAGTAGTTCTAAATGACCCCTAAGTACGTAGTTCTAAATGACCTCTAGGTAGGTACTTCCAAATGACATCTAAGTAAGTGGTTCTAAATGACCTCTAAGTACGTGGTCCTAAATGACCTCTAGGTACGTAGTTCTAAATGACCTCTAAGTATGTAGTTCTAAATGACCTCTAAGTACGTAGTTCTATATTACCTCTAAGTACGTAGTTCTAATTGACCTCTGGGTACGTAGTTCTAAATGACCTCAAAGTAAGTAGTTCTAAATGACCTCTAAGTATGTAGTTCTAAATGACTTCTAAGTACTTGGTTCTAAATGACCTCTAAGTACTTGGTTCTAAATGACCTCTAAGTACGTGGTTCTAAATGACCTCTAAGTACTTGGTTCTAAATGACCTCTAAGTACGTAGTTCTAAATGACCTCTAAGTTGTTGGTTCTAAATGACCTCTAAGTACGTGGTTCTAAATGACCTCTAACTACGTGGTTCTAAATGACCTCTAAGTACGTGCTTCTAAATGACCTCTAAGTAAGTAGTTCTAAATGACCCCTAAGTACGTAGTTCTAAATGACCTCTAGGTACGTACTTCCAAATGTTTTCTAAGTAAGTAGTTCCAAATGACCTCTAAGTACGTGGTTCTAAATGAACTCATATACGTAGTTCTAAATGACCTCTAAGTACGTGGTTCTAAATGACCTCTAAGGATGTGTTTCTAAATGACCTCTAAGTACGTAGTTCTAAATGACCTCTAAGTACGAAGTTCTAAATGACCTCTAAGAACGTAGTTCTATATTACCTCTAAGTACGTAGTTCTAAATGACCTCTAAGTACGTAGTTCTAATTGACCTCTAGGTACGTAGTTCTAAATGACCTCAAAGTAAGTAGTTCTAAATGACCTCTAAGTATGTGGTTCTAAATGACTTCTAAGTAAGTGGTTCTAAATGACCTCTAAGTACGTGGTTATAAATGACCTCTAAGTACGTGCTTCTAAATGACCTCTAAGTAAGTAGTTCTAAATGACCCCTAAGTACGTAGTTCTAAATGACCTCTAGGTACGTACTTCCAAATGACATCTAAGTAAGTGGTTCTAAATGACCTCTAAGTACGTGGTCCTAAATGACCTCTAGGTACGTAGTTCTAAATGACCTCTAAGTAAGTAGTTCTAAATGACCTCTAAGTATGTGGTTCTAAATGACCTCTAAGAACGTAGTTCTATAATACCTCTAAGTACGTAGTTCTAAATGACCTCTAAGTACGTAGTTCTAATTGACCTCTAGGTACGTAGTTCTAAATGACCTAAAAGTAAGTAGTTCTAAATGACCTCTAAGTATGTGGTTCTAAATTACCTCTAAGTAAGTGGTTCTAAATGACCTCCAAGTACGTGGTTCAATATGATCTCTTAGTACGTGGTTCAAAATGTCCTCTAAGTACGTGGTTCTAAATGACCTTATATACGTAGTGCTAAATAAACTCTAAGTACGTGGTTCTAAATGTCCTCTACGTACGTGGTTCTAAATGACCTTATATACGTAGTGCTAAATAACCTCTAAGTACATGGTTCTAAATCACCTCTAAATACGTGGTTCTGAATGACCTCTAAGTTCGTGGGTTCTAAATGACATCTTATAACGTAGTTCTAACTGACCTCTAATTACATGGTTTTAACTATCCTCTAAGTACGTGGTTCTAAATGACCTCTAAGTACGAGGTTCTAAATGACCTCTAAGTACGTGGTTCTAAATGACCTCTAAGTATTTGTTTCTAAATGACCTCTAAGTCAGTAGTTCTAAATGTCCTCTAAGTACGTGGTTCTAAATGACCTCATATACGTGGTTCTAAATGACCTCTAACTACGTGGTTCTAAATGACCTCTAAGTACGTGCTTCTAAATGACCTCTAGGTACGTACTTCCAAATGACATCTAAGTAAGTGGTTCTAAATGACCTCTAAGTACGTTGTTCTAGATGACCTCTAAGTACGTGGTTCTAAATGACCTCTATGTACGTGCTTCTAAATGACCTCTAAGTACGTAGTTCTAAATGACCATAAGTACGTGGATTTAAATGACCTTAAAGTACGTAGTTCTAAATGACCTCTAAGTACATAGTTCTAAATGACCTTTAAGTATGTGGTACTAAATGACCTCTAAGTAAGTGGTTCTAAATGACCTCTAAATACTTAGTTCAAATGCCCTCTAAGTGCGTGGTTCCAAATGTCCTCTAAGTACGTGGTTCTAAATGACCTCATATACGTAGTTCTAAATGACCTCTAAGTACGTGGTTCTAAATGACCTCTAACTACGTGGTTCTAAATGACCTCTAAGTACTGCTTCTAAATGACCTCTAGGTACGTACTTCCAAATGACTTCTAAGTAAGTGGTTCTAAATGACCTCTAAGTACGTGGTTCTAAATGACCTCTAACTACGTGGTTCTAAATGACCTCTAAGTACGTGCTTCTAAATGACCTCTAAGTAAGTAGTTCTAAATGACCCCTAAGTACGTAGTTCTAAATGACCTCTAGGTACGTACTTCCAAATGACTTCTAAGTAAGTGGTTCTAAATGACCTCTAAGTACGTGGTTCTAAATGTCCTCTATGTACGTGGTTCTAAAAGACCTCATATACGTAGTTCTAAATGACCTCTAAGTACGTGGGTTCTATATGACCCCTAAGTTCGTAGTTCTAAATGACCTCTAAATACGTAGCTCTAAATGACCTCTAAGTACGAAGTTCTAAATGACCTCTATGTACGTTGTTCTATATGACCTCTAAGTACGTGGGCTCTAAATGACATCTGAGTACGTGGTTCTAAATTACCTCTAGGTACGTAGTTCTAAATGACCTCTAAGTTGTTGGTTCTAAATGACCTCTAAGTACGTGGTTCTAAATGACCTCTCAGTACGTGGTTCTAAATTACCTCTAAGTACGTGGTTCTAAATGACATCTAAGTACGTAGTTCTAAATGACCTCTAAATAGTTGGTTCTAAATGACCTCTAAGTACGTGGTTCTAAATATCTTCTAAGTACGTAGTTCTAAATGACGTTAAGTACGTAGTTCTAAATACCTCTAGATACGTAGTTCCAAATGACCTCTAAGTAAGTGGTTCTAAATGACCTCTAAGTACGTGGTCCTAAATGACCTCTAGGTACGTAGTTCTAAATGACCTCTAAGTAAGTAGTTCTAAATGACCTCTAAGAATGTGGTTCTAAATGACCTCTAAGTACGTAGTTCTAAATGACCTCTAAGTACGAAGTCCTAAATGACCTCTAAGAACGTAGTTCTATATTACCTCTAAGTACGTAGTTCTAAATAACCTCTAAGTACGTAGTTCTAATTGACCTCTAGGTACGTAGTTCTAAATGACCTCAAAGTAAGTAGTTTTAAATGACCTCTAAGTATGTGGTTCTAAATGACCTCTAAGTACGTGGTTCTATATGATCTCTTAGTACGTGGTTCTAAATGACCTTTAGTACGTGGGTTCTTCTAAATGACTTCTAAGTACGTGGTTTAAAATGTCCTCTAAGTACGTGGTTCTAAATGACCTTATATACGTAGTGCTAAATAACCTCTTAGTACGTGGTTATAAATGACCTCTAAGTACGTGCTTCTAAATGACCTCTAAGTAAGTAGTTCTAAATGACCCCTAAGTACGTAGTTCTAAATGACCTCTAGGTAGGTACTTCCAAATGACATCTAAGTAAGTGGTTCTAAATGACCTCTAAGTACGTGGTCCTAAATGACCTCTAGGTACGTAGTTCTAAATGACCTCTAAGTAAGTAGTTCTAAATGACCTCTAAGTACGTAGTTCTATATTACCTCTAAGTACGTAGTTCTAAATGACCTCTAAGTACGTAGTTCTAATTGACCTCTGGGTACGTAGTTCTAAATGACCTCAAAGTAAGTAGTTCTAAATGACCTCTAAGTATGTAGTTCTAAATGACTTCTAAGTACTTGGTTCTAAATGACCTCTAAGTACTTGGTTCTAAATGACCTCTAAGTACGTGGTTCTAAATGACCTCTAAGTACTTGGTTCTAAATGACCTCTAAGTACGTAGTTCTAAATGACCTCTAAGTTGTTGGTTCTAAATGACCTCTAAGTACGTGGTTCTAAATGACCTCTAACTACGTGGTTCTAAATGACCTCTAAGTACGTGCTTCTAAATGACCTCTAAGTAAGTAGTTCTAAATGACCCCTAAGTACGTAGTTCTAAATGACCTCTAGGTACGTACTTCCAAATGTTTTCTAAGTAAGTAGTTCCAAATGACCTCTAAGTACGTGGTTCTAAATGTCCTCTAAGTACGTGGTTCTAAATGAACTCATATACGTAGTTCTAAATGACCTCTAAGTACGTGGTTCTAAATGACCTCTAAGGATGTGTTTCTAAATGACCTCTAAGTACGTAGTTCTAAATGACCTCTAAGTACGAAGTCCTAAATGACCTCTAAGAACGTAGTTCTATATTACCTCTAAGTACGTAGTTCTAAATGACCTCTAAGTACGTAGTTCTAATTGACCTCTAGGTACGTAGTTCTAAATGACCTCAAAGTAAGTAGTTCTAAATGACCTCTAAGTATGTGGTTCTAAATGACTTCTAAGTAAGTGGTTCTAAATGACCTCTAAGTACGTGGTTATAAATGACCTCTAAGTACGTGCTTCTAAATGACCTCTAAGTAAGTAGTTCTAAATGACCCCTAAGTACGTAGTTCTAAATGACCTCTAGGTACGTACTTCCAAATGACATCTAAGTAAGTGGTTCTAAATGACCTCTAAGTACGTGGTCCTAAATGACCTCTAGGTACGTAGTTCTAAATGACCTCTAAGTAAGTAGTTCTAAATGACCTCTAAGTATGTGGTTCTAAATGACCTCTAAGAACGTAGTTCTATAATACCTCTAAGTACGTAGTTCTAAATGACCTCTAAGTACGTAGTTCTAATTGACCTCTAGGTACGTAGTTCTAAATGACCTCAAAGTAAGTAGTTCTAAATGACCTCTAAGTATGTGGTTCTAAATTACCTCTAAGTAAGTGGTTCTAAATGACCTCCAAGTACGTGGTTCAATATGATCTCTTAGTACGTGGTTCAAAATGTCCTCTAAGTACGTGGTTCTAAATGACCTTATATACGTAGTGCTAAATAAACTCTAAGTACGTGGTTCTAAATGTCCTCTACGTACGTGGTTCTAAATGACCTTATATACGTAGTGCTAAATAACCTCTAAGTACATGGTTCTAAATCACCTCTAAATACGTGGTTCTGAATGACCTCTAAGTTCGTGGGTTCTAAATGACATCTTATAACGTAGTTCTAACTGACCTCTAATTACATGGTTTTAACTATCCTCTAAGTACGTGGTTCTAAATGACCTCTAAGTACGAGGTTCTAAATGACCTCTAAGTACGTGGTTCTAAATGACCTCTAAGTATTTGTTTCTAAATGACCTCTAAGTCAGTAGTTCTAAATGTCCTCTAAGTACGTGGTTCTAAATGACCTCATATACGTGGTTCTAAATGACCTCTAACTACGTGGTTCTAAATGACCTCTAAGTACGTGCTTCTAAATGACCTCTAGGTACGTACTTCCAAATGACATCTAAGTAAGTGGTTCTAAATGACCTCTAAGTACGTTGTTCTAGATGACCTCTAAGTACGTGGTTCTAAATGACCTCTATGTACGTAGTTCTAAATGACCTCTAAGTACGTAGTTCTAATTGACCTCTAGGTACGTAGTTCTAAATGACCTCAAAGTAAGTAGTTCTAAATGACCTCTAAGTATCTGGTTCTAAATGACCTTTAAGTATGTGGTACTAAATGACCTCTAAGTAAGTGGTTCTAAATGACCTCTAAATACTTAGTTCAAATGCCCTCTAAGTGCGTGGTTCCAAATGTCCTCTAAGTACGTGGTTCTAAATGACCTCATATACGTAGTTCTAAATGACCTCTAAGTACGTGGTTCTAAATGACCTCTAACTACGTGGTTCTAAATGACCTCTAAGTACTGCTTCTAAATGACCTCTAAGTAAGTAGTTCTAAATGACCCCTAAGTACGTAGTTCTAAATGACCTCTAGGTACGTACTTCCAAATGACTTCTAAGTAAGTGGTTCTAAATGACCTCTAAGTACGTGGTTCTAAATGTCCTCTATGTACGTGGTTCTAAAAGACCTCATATACGTAGTTCTAAATGACCTCTAAGTACGTGGGTTCTATATGACCCCTAAGGTCATAGTTCTAAATGACCTCTAAATACGTAGCTCTAAATGACCTCTAAGTACGTAGTTCTAAATGACCTCTATGTACGTGGTTCTATATGACCTCTAAGTACGTGGGCTCTAAATGACATCTGAGTACGTGGTTCTAAATGACCTCTAGGTACGTAGTTCTAAATGACCTCTAAGTTGTTGGTTCTAAATGACCTCTAAGTACGTGGTTCTAAATGACCTCTCAGTACTTGGTTCTAAATGACCTCTAAGTACGTGGTTCTAAATGACATCTAAGTACGTAGTTCTAAATGACCTCTAAATAGTTGGTTCTAAATGACCTCTAAGTACGTGGTTCTAAATATCTTCTAAGTACGTAGTTCTAAATGACGTCTAAGTACGTAGTTCTAAATACCTCTAGATACGTAGTTCCAAATGACCTCTAAGTAAGTGGTTCTAAATGACATCTAAGTACGTGGTCCTAAATGACCTCTAGGTACGTAGTTCTAAATGACCTCTAAGTAAGTAGTTCTAAATGACCTCTAAGTATGTGGTTCTAAATGACCTCTAAGTACGTAGTTCTAAATGACCTCTAAGTACGAAGTCCTAAATGACCTCTAAGAACGTAGTTCTATATTACCTCTAAGTACGTAGTTCTAAATAACCTCTAAGTACGTAGTTCTAATTGACCTCTAGGTACGTAGTTCTAAATGACCTCAAAGTAAGTAGTTCTAAATGACCTCTAAGTATGTGGTTCTAAATGACCTCTAAGTACGTGGTTCTATATGATCTCTTAGTACGTGGTTCTAAATGACCTCTTAGTACGTGGTTATAAATGACCTCTAAGTACGTGCTTCTAAATGACCTCTAAGTAAGTAGTTCTAAATGACCCCTAAGTACGTAGTTCTAAATGACCTCTAGGTAGGTACTTCCAAATGACATCTAAGTAAGTGGTTCTAAATGACCTCTAAGTACGTGGTCCTAAATGACCTCTAGGTACGTAGTTCTAAATGACCTCTAAGTAAGTATTTCTAAATGACCTCTAAGTATGTGGTTCTAAATGACCTCTAAGTACGTAGTTCTAAATGACATCTAAGTACGAAGTCCTAAATGACCTCTAAGAACGTAGTTCTATAATACCTCTAAGTACGTAGTTCTAAATGACCTCTAAGTACGTAGTTCTAATTGACCTCTAGGTACGTAGTTCTAAATGACCTCAAAGTAAGTAGTTCTAAATGACCTCTAAGTATGTGGTTCTAAATGACCTCTAAGTAAGTGGTTCTAAATGACCTCTAAGTACGTGGTTCAATATGATGTCTTAGTACGTGGTTCTAAATGACCTCAAAGTACGTGGGTTCTTCTAAATGACTTCTAAGTACGTGGTTCAAAATGTCCTCTAAGTACGTGGTTCTAAATGACCTTATATACGTAGTGCTAAATAACCTCTAAGTACGTGGTTCTAAATGTCCTCTACGTACGTGGTTCTAAATGACCTTATATACGTAGTGCTAAATAACCTCTAAGTACATGGTTCTAAATCACCTCTAAGTACGTGGTGTTGAATGACCTCTAAGTACGAGGTTCTAAATGACCTCTAAGTACGTGGTTCTAAATGACCTCTAAGTACTTGGTTCTAAATGACCTCTAAGTCAGTAGTTCTAAATGACACCTAAGTACGTGGTTCTAAATGTCCTCTAGGTACGTTGTTCTAAATGACCTCATATACGTAGTTCTAAATGACCTCTAATGACGTGGTTCTAAATGACCTCTAACTACGTGGTTCTAAATGACCTCAAAGTACGTGCTTCTAAATGACCTCTAGGTACGTACTTCCAAATGACATCTAAGTAAGTGGTTCTAAATGACCTCTAAGTACGTTGTTCTAGATGACCTCTAAGTACGTGGTTCTAAATGACCTCTATGTACGTGTTTCTAAATGACTTCTAAGTACGTAGTTCTAATTGACCATAAGTACGTGGATTTAAATGACCTTAAAGTACGTAGTTCTAAATGACCTCTAAGTACGTAGTTCTAAATGACCTCTAAGTATGTGGTTCTAAATGACCTCTAAGTACGTGGGTTCTAAATGACCCCTAAGTTCGTAGTTCTAAATGACCTCTAAATACGTAGCTCTAAATGACCTCTAAGTACGTAGTTCTAAATGACCTCTATGTACGTGGTTCTATATGACCTCTAAGTACGTGGGCTCTAAATGACATCTGAGTACGTGGTTCTAAATGACCTCTAAGTACGTAGTTCTAAATGACCTCTAAGTTGTTGGTTCTAAATGACCTCTAAGTACGTGGTTCTAAATGACCTCTCAGTACGTGTTTCTAAATGACCTCTAAGTACGAGGTTCTAAATGACATCTAAGTACGTAGTTCTAAATGACCTCTAAATAGTTGGTTCTAAATGACCTCTAAGTACGTGGTTCTAAATATCTTCTAAGTACGTAGTTCTAAATGACGTCTAAGTACGTAGTTCTAAATACCTCTAGATACGTAGTTCCAAATGACCTCTAAGTAAGTGATTCTAAATGACCTCTAAGTACGTAGTCCTAAATGACCTCTAAGTACGTAGTTCTAAATGACCTCTAAGTAAGTAGTTCTAAATGACCTCTAAGTATGTGGTTCTAAATGACTTCTAAGTACGTAGTTCTAAATGACCTCTAAGAACGTAGTTCTATATTACCTCTAAGTACGTAGTTCTAAATGACCTCTAAGTACGTAGTTCTAATTGACCTCTAGGTACGTAGTTCTAAATGACCTCAAAGTAAGTAGTTCTAAATGACCTCTAAGTATGTGGTTCTAAATTACGTCCTAAGTAAGTGGTTCTAAATGACCTCTAAGTACGTGGTTCAATATGATCTCTTAGTACGTGGTTCAAAATGTCCTCTAAGTACGTGGTTCTAAATGACCTTATATACGTAGTGCTAAATAACCTCTAAGTACGTGGTTCTAAATGTCCTCTACGTACGTGGTTCTAAATGACCTTATATACGTAGTGCTAAATAACCTCTAAGTACATGGTTCTAAATCACCTCTAAATACGTGGTTCTGAATGACCTCTAAGTTCGTGGGTTCTAAATGACATCTTATAACGTAGTTCTAACTGACCTCTAATTACATGGTTTTAACTATCCTCTAAGTAAGTGGTTCTAAATGACCTCTAGGTACGTGGTTCTAAATGACCTCTTAGTACGTGGTTATAAATGACCTCTAAGTACGTGCTTCTAAATAACCTCTAAGTAAGTAGTTCTAAATGACCCCTAAGTACGTAGTTCTAAATGACCTCTAGGTACGTACTTCCAAATGACATCTAAGTAAGTGGTTCTAAATGACCTCTAAGTACGTGGTCCTAAATGACCTCTAGGTACGTAGTTCTAAATGACCTCTAAGTAAGTAGTTCTAAATGACCTCTAAGTATCTGGTTCTAAATGACCTCTAAGTACGTAGTTCTAAATGACCTCTAAGTACGAAGTCCTAAATGACCTCTACGAACGTAGTTCTATATTACCTCTAAGTACGTAGTTCTAAATGACCTCTAAGTACGTAGTTCTAATTGACCTCTAGGTACGTAGTTCTAAATGACCTCAAAGTAAGTAGTTCTAAATGACCTCTAAGTATCTGGTTCTAAATGACCTCTAAGTAAGTGGTTCTAAATGACCTATAAATACTTAGTTCAAATGCCCTCTAAGTACGTGGTTCTAAATGTCCTCTAAGTACGTGGTTCTAAATGACCTCATATACGTAGTTCTAAATGACCTCTAAGTACGTGTTTCTAAATGACCTCTAACTACGTGGTTCTAAATGACCTTAAAGTACGTGCTTCTAAATGACCTCTAAGTAAGTAGTTCTAAATGACCCCTAAGTACGTAGTTCTAAATGACCTCTAGGTACGTACTACCAAATGACTTCTAAGTAAGTGGTTCTAAATGACCTCTAAGTACGTGGTTCTAAATGTCCTCTAAGTACGTGGTTCTAAAAGACCTCATATACGTAGTTCTAAATGACCTCTAAGTACGTAGTTCTAAATGACCTCTAAGTACGTGGGTTCAAATTAACCTCTAGGTTCGTAGTTCTAAATGACCTCTAAATACGTAGCTCTAAATGACCTCTAAGTACGTAGTTCTAAATGACCTCTATGTACGTGGTTCTATATGACCTCTAAGTACGTGGGCTCTAAATGACATCTGAGTACGTGGTTCTAAATGACCTCTAAGTACGTAGTTCTAAATGACCTCTAAGTTGTTGGTTCTAAATGACCTCTAAGTACGTGGTTCTAAATGACCTCTTAGTACGTGGTTCTAAATGACCTCTAAGTACGTGGTTCTAAATGACATCTAAGTACGTAGTTCTAAATGACCTCTAAATAGTTGGTTCTAAATGACCTCTAAGTACGTGGTTCTAAATATCTTCTAAGTACGTAGTTCTAAATGACGTCTAAGTACGTAGTTCTAAATACCTCTAGATACGTAGTTCCAAATGACCTCTAAGTAAGTGGTTCTAAATGACCTCTAAGTACGTGGTCCTAAATGACCTCTAGGTACGTAGTTCTAAATGACCTCTAAGTAAGTAGTTCTAAATGACCTCTAAGTATGTGGTTCTAAATGACCTCTAAGTACGTAGTTCTAAATGACCTCTAAGTACGAAGTCCTAAATGACCTCTAAGAACGTAGTTCTATATTACCTCTAAGTACGTAGTTCTAAATGACCTCAAAGAAAGTAGTTCTAAATGACCTCTAAGTATGTGGTTCTAAATGACCTCTAAGTAAGTGGTTCTAAATGACCTCTAAGTACGTGGTTCTATATGATCTCTTAGTACGTGGTTCTAAATGACATCTAAGTACGTGGGTTCTTCTAAATGACTTCTAAGTACGTGGTTCAAAATGTCCTCTAAGTACGTGGTTCTAAATGACCTTATATACGTAGTGCTAAATAACCTCTAAGTACGTGGTTCTAAATGACCTCTAAGTACGTGGTTATAAATGACCTCTAAGTACGTGCTTCTAAATGACCTCTAAGTAAGTAGTTCTAAATGACCCCTAAGTACGTAGTTCTAAATGACCTCTAGGTACGTACTTCCAAATGACATCTAAGTAAGTGGTTCTAAATGACCTCTAAGTACGTGGTAATAAATGACCTCTAGGTACGTAGTTCTTAAAGACCTCTAAGTAAGTAGTTCGAAATGACCTCTAAGTATGTGGTTCTAAATGACCTCTAAGTACGTAGTTCTAAATGACATCTAAGTACGAAGTCCTAAATGACCTCTAAGAACGTAGTTCTATAATACCTCTAAGTACCTAGTTCTAAATGACCTCTAAGTACGTACTTCTAATTGACCTCTAGGTACGTAGTTCTAAATGACCTCAAAATAAGTAGTTCTAAATGACCTCTAAGTATGTGGTTCTAAATGACCTCTAAGTAAGTGGTTCTAAATGACCTCTAAGTACGTGGTTCAATATGATCTCTTAGTACGTGGTTCTAAATGACCTCTAAGTACGTGGGTTCGTCTAAATGACTTCTAAGTACGTGGTTCAAAATGTCCTCTAAGTACGTGGTTCTAAATGACCTTATATACGTAGTGCTAAATAACCTCTAAGTACGTGGTTCTAAATGTCCTCTACGTACGTGGTTCTAAATGACCTTATATACGTAGTGCTAAATAACCTCTAAGTACATGGTTCTAAATCACCTCTAAGTACGTGGTTCTGAATGACCTCTAAGTTCGTGGGTTCTAAATGACCTCTTATAACGTAGTTCTAACTGACCTCTAATT
Organism: Aphrophora alni; assembly: GCA_963513935.1. Taxonomy (NCBI): domain Eukaryota; kingdom Metazoa; phylum Arthropoda; class Insecta; order Hemiptera; family Aphrophoridae; genus Aphrophora; species Aphrophora alni. The sequence goes on along the minus strand of CAUPSG010000858.1, from coordinate 1,776,879 downwards.
ACATGGTTTTAACTATCCTCTAAGTACGTGGTTCTAAATGACCTCTAAGTACGAGGTTCTAAATGACCTCTAAGTACGTGGTTCTAAATGACCTCTAAGTACTTGGTTCTAAATGACCTCTAAGTAAGTAGTTCTAAATGACACCTAAGTACGTGGTTCTAAATGACCTCTAAGTACGTGGTTCTAAATGACCTCATATACGTAGTTCTAAATAACCTCTAAGTACGTGGTTCTAAATGACCTCTATGTACGTGCTTCTAAATGACCTCTAAGTACGTAGTTCTAAATGACCATAAGTACGTGGATTTAAATGACCTTATAGTACGTAGTTCTAAATGACCTCTAAGTACGTAGTTCTAAATGACCTCTAAGTATGAGGTTCTAAATGACCTCTAAGTACGTGGTTCTAAATGACCTCTAAATACTTAGTTCAAATGCCCTCTAAGTACGTGGTTCCAAATGTCCTCTAAGTACGTGGTTCTAAATGACCTCATATACGTAGTTCTAAATGACCTCTAAGTAAGTAGTTCTAAATGACCCCTAAGTACGTAGTTCTAAATTACCTCTAGGTACGTACTTCCAAATGACTTCTAAGTAAGTGTTTCTAAATGACCTCTAAGTACGTGGTTCTAAATGTCCTCTATGTACGTGGTTCTAAAAGACCTCATATACGTAGTTCTAAATGACCTCTAAGTACGTGGGTTCTAAATGACCCCTAAGTTCGTAGTTCTAAATGACCTCTAAATACGTAGCTCTAAATAACCTCTAAGTACGTAGTTCTAAATGACCTCTATGTACGTGGTTCTATTTGACCTCTAAGTACGTGGGCTCTAAATGACATCTGAGTACGTGGTTCTAAATGACCTCTAAGTACGTGGTTCTAAATGACATCTAAGTACGTAGTTCTAAATGACCTCTAAATAGTTGGTTCTAAATGACCTCTAAGTACGTAATTCTAAATATCATCTAAGTACGTAGTTCTAAATGACGTCTAAGTACGTAGTTCTAAATACCTCTAGATACGTAGTTCTAAATGACCTCTAAGTAAGTAGTTCTAAATGACCCCTAAGTACGTAGTTCTAAATGACCTCTAGGTACGTACTTCCAAATGACATCTAAGTAAGTGGTTCTAAATGACCTCTAAGTACGTGGTCCTAAATGACCTCTAGGTACGTAGTTCTAAATGACCTCTAAGTAAGTAGTTCTAAATGACCTCTAAGTATGTGGTTCTAAATGACCTCTAAGAACGTAGTTCTATAATACCTCTAAGTACGTAGTTCTAAATGACCTCTAAGTACGTAGTTCTAATTGACCTCTAGGTACGTAGTTCTAAATGACCTCAAAGTAAGTAGTTCTAAATGACCTCTAAGTATGTGGTTCTAAATTACCTCTAAGTAAGTGGTTCTAAATGACCTCTAAGTACGTGGTTCAATATGATCTCTTAGTACGTGGTTCAAAATGTCCTCTAAGTACGTGGTTCTAAATGACCTTATATACGTAGTGCTAAATAACCTCTAAGTACGTGGTTCTAAATGTCCTCTACGTACGTGGTTCTAAATGACCTTATATACGTAGTGCTAAATAACCTCTAAGTACATGGTTCTAAATCACCTCTAAATACGTGGTTCTGAATGACCTCTAAGTTCGTGGGTTCTAAATGACATCTTATAACGTAGTTCTAACTGACCTCTAATTACATGGTTTTAACTATCCTCTAAGTACGTGGTTCTAAATGACCTCTAAGTACGAGGTTCTAAATGACCTCTAAGTACGTGGTTCTAAATGACCTCTAAGTACTTGTTTCTAAATGACCTCTAAGTCAGTAGTTCTAAATGTCCTCTAAGTACGTGGTTCTAAATGACCTCATATACGTGGTTCTAAATGACCTCTAACTACGTGGTTCTAAATGACCTCTAAGTACGTGCTTCTAAATGACCTCTAGGTACTGCCGCGCTGCGCCTCTTTGTGTGACTTCACGAATTTAAGATTCTTGTTCCCTTTTTTGGAACACTATTATCACGAACTCTTAAACTCGCAGTACGATCACCACCGACTGGGCGAACCACCTTTCTTTTCAGAGCAAGCGCGGGCAAGGCCAAGATGCTCACTTTTACTTTTTTAAATCAAAGATTTTGCAACTCTTGGCTCTAATAAGTATGAGCTTGTCCTCATAAACTTACTAAATTTTAATTAACGCAAAATTCCCTGAATTTTATCTCAATGCTCGATTATTTACTTCTTTTAAGATTAACTCTCTCTCTCTCCAAGGTCGTGCCTTTTGGGAGAAATCGGCTCTTAAGTTCTGATGATAACTTTTAAAATTTTCAAATTATATTACCAGAGCACATATATAAAATTTATGTTAAAACAAGGTTAATAGCATACACAGAATGGATATATATTAAAAACACAACAAAATTTAGAAATGAATTATTTGTATATTATTTTCTCTTTTGCACAGAAAAATTTTATATTCAAAACTTTTTTACTCACACCAAACAATTTAATTGAACAATAACACAACTATTTATTTATTTGACAAAATTAATTAATGTAATATTTTCTATATCTTAAACAAAATAACAACGCTTGACTTTTCAGACAGAACCACAAACAGTTTTTCCTGTCCTGAAAAAGTCGTATTTAAATTATTAATTATTTTTAACACCAAAGCAGAGGTTTAAAAATGAATTTAATTTTTAATAATTCCCCTAATGACGTTATATTTGAAAAGAAGTTAATATTTGCGAATTATTCCTTAAGTATAAGATACCTTCACACTTTAATAGAAGTTCTAGTTGGATTTGGAATTTGTTGTATTATTAGGATGATGGTGATGTGATGTTTTCTATCCAGAGTCTGTAAGCTGCTATGTAGTTGAATGCTGGTATCGAATTCTTCTAAGTCGCCTTGAAGATCGATTAAAGTTGAAATTATTCTAAGTCCAATTAGTAGAGTGACAGTTGAATCTTCCTCTCAGCTCAGAGTCGGTTGCAGAAGAAACGTCCTTTCAGCGTCGATTCCAAATCAAAAGGAACCGTCTTTCGACGGTTAAATCTCGGTCTCCCTGTCAGTGGGAATTAATCCACTTTTCTGGAGCCAATTTTCCTCCCTTTTTGGGAAAAAGGTATTTTCCATATATTATGTGTTTTCAGGCCCTTTTGGTCTGAAATATTTACACTATATGTTTTATTAGTCCTATTTTTTGACTAATGAATAGTTTTCTTCCTTAATTATTAATTAAAACACCTTTTAATTAATAATTCATAGTATTTTTTCTTTAACGTTATCTTTGATCCAAGTTGGCAACATGATGATTCTGACTTTAGACTCTGCTTGAAGATGCGCACGCAACTTTTCATGTTTTTGCATGAAAATCTCTACTTTTGACGTTTTTTCGTTCAACTCGCTATAACTTTCGAACGCACGAACCGATTTTAAAGTTCCTTTCGGATTCTTCTTCCTTTCCATCTTGTGGGTCTTGTGGAACTTGATTCATCGCTCTACTACGCTTCGTTCGCGAGTTATCGCCCTTTTCCCGAAATTTGATTTTTCCTCTTTTCAAATTTTGAGATAAGTCCTTTCTCAAAATTCTTTTGACGAAATCTTGTTCCTCTTCTACTACGACGAAAAACTATGTTTTTATTTTTTACATAACTCGTTTGGTTGTCGAGTTATTCGCCTTTGAAGTCCTTAAGTTTGTGTCGTATGAGTTTATGTTCATAAACCCCCCCCCCATTATATATTATTACTTCTGCTTTGGTGTGTTACAATTTTACATACTAAATACATATAATTATCATGTTACTTTACCCCTTTAACGTTTATTTTACCCGCTTTTGGGCTTTGAAGTTTTAAATTTTGTAATTATTATATCTCCCTTATTTCATTTTCAAATTTGATTCTAAGTACCTATTATTGTGCCCTATTGTGGTCTCTACAATAGTACTTATTATTATTTTTTAAATGATCCCCCCTTCAACTCAAAAATTCCAAAAAACTCCCCAAGAATGACTTTCTAAGTCCATTCTCACCTGTTAATTATTATTAATTCATATTTTTTATTTATGATTATTATTAGTTCCCCTCTGAGTTATGACTCTACGTTTTTTGAATTTTGAATTTACGTTTTTTCCAAATTTTAGGTTTTTGAGCCCCTATAAAAACTTGAATAACTTTTTTGTTTTAAATACTTTTAAATTTATTCTTCGATATTCTTAATCGGTTGATTCTACTGTACATTAATTTATTTTAATAATTTAATATTTTAATAAAATAAGAAACCAGACAGAACGATTGTACACGATTCAACATGCAGTGTTCGACACCTGTTGCCGTGACGTCATCGCTCCCCCTCGTCCCTCGTCCACTATGCTTTATCGCGGGAATTTAACTTGTTTTAAATTGACTTGAGACGTTTGGCTTTTTCCAAACCGTCGCAGTACGTACTTCCAAATGACATCTAAGTAAGTGGTTCTAAATGACCTCTAAGTACGTTGTTCTAGATGACCTCTAAGTACGTGGTTCTAAATGACCTCTATGTACGTGCTTCTAAATGACCTCTAAGTACGTAGTTCTAAATGACCATAAGTACGTGGATTTAAATGACCTTAAAGTACGTAGTTCTAAATGACCTCTAAGTACATAGTTCTAAATGACCTTTAAGTATGTGGTACTAAATGACCTCTAAGTAAGTGGTTCTAAATGACCTCTAAATACTTAGTTCAAATGCCCTCTAAGTGCGTGGTTCCAAATGTCCTCTAAGTACGTGGTTCTAAATGACCTCATATACGTAGTTCTAAATGACCTCTAAGTACGTGGTTCTAAATGACCTCTAACTACGTGGTTCTAAATGACCTCTAAGTACTGCTTCTAAATGACCTCTAAGTAAGTAGTTCTAAATGACCCCTAAGTACGTAGTTCTAAATGACCTCTAGGTACGTACTACCAAATGACTTCTAAGTAAGTGGTTCTAAATGACCTCTAAGTACGTGGTTCTAAATGTCCTCTATGTACGTGGTTCTAAAAGACCTCATATACGTAGTTCTAAATGACCTCTAAGTACGTGGGTTCTATATGACCCCTAAGGTCATAGTTCTAAATGACCTCTAAATACGTAGCTCTAAATGACCTCTAAATGACCTCTAAGTACGTAGTTCTAAATGACCTCTATGTACGTGGTTCTATATGACCTCTAAGTACGTGGGCTCTAAATGACATCTGAGTACGTGGTTCTAAATGACCTCTAGGTACGTAGTTCTAAATGACCTCTAAGTTGTTGGTTCTAAATGACCTCTAAGTACGTGGTTCTAAATGACCTCTCAGTACGTGGTTCTAAATGACCTCTAAGTACGTGGTTCTAAATGTCCTCTAAGTACGTGGTTCAAAATGACCTCATATACGTAGTTCTAAATGACCTCTAAGTACGTGGTTCTAAATGACCTCTAAGGATGTGTTTCTAAATGACCTCTAAGTACGTAGTTCTAAATGACCTCTAAGTACGAAGTCCTAGATGACCTCTAAGAACGTAGTTCTATATTACATCTAAGTACGTAGTTCTAAATGACCTCTAAGTACGTAGTTCTAATTGACCTCTAGGTACGTAGTTCTAAATGACCTCAAAGTAAGTAGTTCTAAATGACCTCTAAGTATGTGGTTCTAAATGACTTCTAAGTAAGTGGTTCTAAATGACCTCTAAGTACGTGGTTATAAATACCTCTAAGTACGTGCTTCTAAATGACCTCTAAGTAAGTAGTTCTAAATGACCCCTAAGTACGTAGTTCTAAATGACCTCTAGGTACGTACTTCCAAATGACATCTAAGTAAGTGGTTCTAAATGACCTCTAAGTACGTGGTCCTAAATGACCTCTAGGTACGTAGTTCTAAATGACCTCTAAGTAAGTAGTTCTAAATGACCTCTAAGTATGTGGTTCTAAATGACCTCTAAGAACGTAGTTCTATAATACCTCTAAGTACGTAGTTCTAAATGACCTCTAAGTACGTAGTTCTAATTGACCTCTAGGTACGTAGTTCTAAATGACCTCAAAGTAAGTAGTTCTAAATGACCTCTAAGTATGTGGTTCTAAATTACCTCTAAGTAAGTGGTTCTAAATGACCTCTAAGTACGTGGTTCAATATGATCTCTTAGTACGTGGTTCAAAATGTCCTCTAAGTACGTGGTTCTAAATGACCTTATATACGTAGTGCTAAATAACCTCTAAGTACGTGGTTCTAAATGTCCTCTACGTACGTGGTTCTAAATGACCTTATATACGTAGTGCTAAATAACCTCTAAGTACATGGTTCTAAATCACCTCTAAATACGTGGTTCTGAATGACCTCTAAGTTCGTGGGTTCTAAATGACATCTTATAACGTAGTTCTAACTGACCTCTAATTACATGGTTTTAACTATCCTCTAAGTACGTGGTTCTAAATGACCTCTAAGTACGAGGTTCTAAATGACCTCTAAGTACGTGGTTCTAAATGACCTCTAAGTACTTGTTTCTAAATGACCTCTAAGTCAGTAGTTCTAAATGTCCTCTAAGTACGTGGTTCTAAATGACCTCATATACGTAGTTCTAAATGACCTCTAACTACGTGGTTCTAAATGACGTCTAAGTACGTGCTTCTAAATGACCTCTAGGTACGTACTTCCAAATGACATCTAAGTAAGTGGTTCTACATGACCTCTAAGTACGTTGTTCTAGATGACCTCTAAGTACGTGGTTCTAAATGACCTCTATGTACGTGCTTCTAAATGACCACTAAGTACGTAGTTCTAAATGACCATAGGTACGTGGATTTAAATGACCTTAAAGTACGTAGTTCTAAATGACCTCTAAGTACATAGTTCTAAATGACCTTTAAGTATGTGGTACTAAATGACCTCTAAGTAAGTGGTTCTAAATGACCTCTAAATACTTAGTTCAAATGCCCTCTAAGTGCGTGGTTCCAAATGTCCTCTAAGTACGTGGTTCTAAATGACCTCATATACGTAGTTCTAAATGACCTCTAAGTACGTGGTTCTAAATGACCTCTAACTACGTGGTTCTAAATGACCTCTAAGTACTGCTTCTAAATGACCTCTAAGTAAGTAGTTCTAAATGACCCCTAAGTACGTAGTTCTAAATGTACTCTAGGTACGTACTTCCAAATGACTTCTAAGTAAGTGGTTCTAAATGACCTCTAAGTACGTGGTTCTAAATGTCCTCTATGTACGTGGTTCTAAAAGACCTCATATACGTAGTTCTAAATGACCTCTAAGTACGTGGGTTCTATATGACCCCTAAGGTCATAGTTCTAAATGACCTCTAAATACGTAGCTCTAAATGACCTCTAAGTACGTAGTTCTAAATGACCTCTATGTACGTGGTTCTATATGACCTCTAAGTACGTGGGCTCTAAATGACATCTGAGTACGTGGTTCTAAATGACCTCTAGGTACGTAGTTCTAAATGACCTCTAAGTTGTTGGTTCTAAATGACCTCTAAGTACGTGGTTCTAAATGACCTCTCAGTACGTGGTTCTAAATGACCTCTAAGTACGTGGTTCTAAATGACATCTAAGTACGTAGTTCTAAATGACCTCTAAATAGTTGGTTCTAAATGACCTCTAAGTACGTGGTTCTAAATATCTTCTAAGTACGTAGTTCTAAATGACGTCTAAGTACGTAGTTCTAAATACCTCTAGATACGTAGTTCCAAATGACCTCTAAGTAAGTGGTTCTAAATGACCTCTAAGTACGTGGTCCTAAATGACCTCTAGGTACGTAGTTCTAAATGACCTCTAAGTAAGTAGTTCTAAATGACCTCTAAGTATGTGGTTCTAAATGACCTCTAAGTACGTAGTTCTAAATGACCTCTAAGTACGAAGTCCTAAATGACCTCTAAGAACGTAGTTCTATATTACCTCTAAGTACGTAGTTCTAAATAACCTCTAAGTACGTAGTTCTAATTGACCTCTAGGTACGTAGTTCTAAATGACCTCAAAGTAAGTAGTTCTAAATGACCTCTAAGTATGTGGTTCTAAATGACCTCTAAGTACGTGGTTCTATATGATCTCTTAGTACGTGGTTCTAAATGACCTCTAAGTACGTGGGTTCTTCTAAATGACTTCTAAGTACGTGGTTTAAAATGTCCTCTAAGTACGTGGTTCTAAATGACCTTATATACGTAGTGCTAAATAACCTCTAAGTACGTGGTTCTAAATGACCTCTTAGTACGTGGTTATAAATGACCTCTAAGTAAGTAGTTCTAAATGACCCCTAAGTACGTAGTTCTAAATGACCTCTAGGTAGGTACTTCCAAATGACATCTAAGTAAGTGGTTCTAAATGACCTCTAAGTACGTGGTCCTAAATGACCTCTAGGTACGAAGTCCTAAATGACCTCTAAGAACGTAGTTCTATAATACCTCTAAGTACGTAGTTCTAAATGACCTCTAAGTACGTAGTTCTAAATGACCTCTAGGTACGTAGTTCTAAATGACCTCAAAGTAAGTAGTTCTAAATGACCTCTAAGTATGTGGTTCTAAATGACCTCTAAGTAAGTGGTTCTAAATGACCTCTAAGTACGTGGTTCAATATGATCTCTTAGTACGTGGTTCTAAATGACCTCAAAGTACGTGGGTTCTTCTAAATGACTTCTAAGTACGTGGTTCAAAATGTCCTCTAAGTACGTGGTTCTAAATGACCTTATATACGTAGTGCTAAATAACCTCTAAGTACGTGGTTCTAAATGTCCTCTACGTACGTGGTTCTAAATGACCTTATATACGTAGTGCTAAATAACCTCTAAGTACATGGTTCTAAATCACCTCTAAGTACGTGGTTCTGAATGACCTCTAAGTACGAGGTTCTAAATGACCTCTAAGTACGTGGTTCTAAATGACCTCTAAGTACTTGGTTCTAAATGACCTCTAAGTCAGTAGTTCTAAATGACACCTAAGTACGTGGTTCTAAATGTCCTCTAGGTACGTGGTTCTAAATGACCTCATATACGTAGTTCTAAATGACCTCTAAGTACGTGGTTCTAAATGACCTCTAACTACGTGGTTCTAAATGACCTCTAAGTACGTGCTTCTAAATGACCTCTAGGTACGTACTTCCAAATGACATCTAAGTAAGTGGTTCTAAATGACCTCTAAGTACGTTGTTCTAGATGACCTCTAAGTACGTGGTTCTAAATGACCTCTATGTACGTGTTTCTAAATGACCTCTAAGTACGTAGTTCTAAATGACCTCTAAGTAAGTAGTTCTAAATGACCTCTAAGTATGTGGTTTAAATGACCTCTAAGAACGTAGTTCTATAATACCTCTAAGTACGTAGTTCTAAATGACCTCTAAGTACGTAGTTCTAATTGACCTCTAGGTACGTAGTTCTAAATGACCTCAAAGTAAGTAGTTCTAAATGACCTCTAAGTATGTGGTTCTAAATTACCTCTAAGTAAGTGGTTCTAAATGACCTCTAAGTACGTGGTTCAATATGATCTCTTAGTACGTGGTTCAAAATGTCCTCTAAGTACGTGGTTCTAAATGACCTTATATACGTAGTGCTAAATAACCTCTAAGTACGTGGTTCTAAATGTCCTCTACGTACGTGGTTCTAAATGACCTTATATACGTAGTGCTAAATAACCTCTAAGTACATGGTTCTAAATCACCTCTAAATACGTGGTTCTGAATGACCTCTAAGTACGTGGTTCTAAATGACCTCTAAGTACTTGTTTCTAAATGACCTCTAAGTCAGTAGTTCTAAATGTCCTCTAAGTACGTGGTTCTAAATGACCTCATATACGTGGTTCTAAATGACCTCTAACTACGTGGTTCTAAATGACCTCTAAGTACGTGCTTCTAAATGACCTCTAGGTACTGCCGCGCTGCGCCTCTTTGTGTGACTTCCCGAATTTAAGATTCTTGTTCCCTTTTTTGGAACACTATTATCACGAACTCTTAAACTCGCTGTACGATCACCACCGACTGGGCGAACCACCTTTCTTTTCAGAGCAAGCGCGGGCAAGGCCAAGATGCTCACTTTTACTTTTTTAAATCAAAGATTTTGCAACTCTTGGCTCTAATAAGTATGAGCTTGTCCTCATAAACTTACTAAATTTTAATTAACGCAAAATTCCCTGAATTTTATCTCAATGCTCGATTATTTACTTCTTTTAAGATTAACTCTCTCTCTCTCCAAGGTCGTGCCTTTTGGGAGAAATCGGCTCTTAAGTTCTGATGATAACTTTTAAAATTTTCAAATTATATTACCAGAGCACATATATAAAATTTATGTTAAAACAAGGTTAATAGCATACACAGAATGGATATATATTAAAAACACAACAAAATTTAGAAATGAATTATTTGTATATTATTTTCTCTTTTGCACAGAAAAATTTTATATTCAAAACTTTTTTACTCACACCAAACAATTTAATTGAACAATAACACAACTATTTATTTATTTGACAAAATTAATTAATGTAATATTTTCTATATCTTAAACAAAATAACAACGCTTGACTTTTCAGACAGAACCACAAACAGTTTTTCCTGTCCTGAAAAAGTCGTATTTAAATTATTAATTATTTTTAACACCAAAGCAGAGGTTTAAAAATGAATTTAATTTTTAATAATTCCCCTAATGACGTTATATTTGAAAAGAAGTTAATATTTGCGAATTATTCCTTAAGTATAAGATACCTTCACACTTTAATAGAAGTTCTAGTTGGATTTGGAATTTGTTGTATTATTAGGATGATGGTGATGTGATGTTTTCTATCCAGAGTCTGTAAGCTGCTATGTAGTTGAATGCTGGTATCGAATTCTTCTAAGTCGCCTTGAAGATCGATTAAAGTTGAAATTATTCTAAGTCCAATTAGTAGAGTGACAGTTGAATCTTCCTCTCAGCTCAGAGTCGGTTGCAGAAGAAACGTCCTTTCAGCGTCGATTCCAAATCAAAAGGAACCGTCTTTCGACGGTTAAATCTCGGTCTCCCTGTCAGTGGGAATTAATCCACTTTTCTGGAGCCAATTTTCCTCCCTTTTTGGGAAAAAGGTATTTTCCATATATTATGTGTTTTCAGGCCCTTTTGGTCTGAAATATTTACACTATATGTTTTATTAGTCCTATTTTTTGACTAATGAATAGTTTTCTTCCTTAATTATTAATTAAAACACCTTTTAATTAATAATTCATAGTATTTTTTCTTTAACGTTATCTTTGATCCAAGTTGGCAACATGATGATTCTGACTTTAGACTCTGCTTGAAGATGCGCACGCAACTTTTCATGTTTTTGCATGAAAATCTCTACTTTTGACGTTTTTTCGTTCAACTCGCTATAACTTTCGAACGCACTAACCGATTTTAAAGTTCCTTTCGGATTCTTCTTCCTTTCCATCTTGTGGGTCTTGTGGAACTTGATTCATCGCTCTACTACGCTTCGTTCGCGAGTTATCGCCCTTTTCCCGAAATTTGATTTTTCCTCTTTTCAAATTTTGAGATAAGTCCTTTCTCAAAATTCTTTTGACGAAATCTTGTTCCTCTTCTACTACGACGAAAAACTATGTTTTTATTTTTTACATAACTCGTTTGGTTGTCGAGTTATTCGCCTTTGAAGTCCTTAAGTTTGTGTCGTATGAGTTTATGTTCATAAACCCCCCCCCCCATTATATATTATTACTTCTGCTTTGGTGTGTTACAATTTTACATACCAAATACATATAATTATCATGTTACTTTACCCCTTTAACGTTTATTTTACCCGCTTTTGGGCTTTGAAGTTTTAAATTTTGTAATTATTATATCTCCCTTATTTCATTTTCAAATTTGATTCTAAGTACCTATTATTGTGCCCTATTGTGGTCTCTACAATAGTACTTATTATTATTTTTTAAATGATCCCCCCTTCAACTCAAAAATTCCAAAAAACTCCCCAAGAATGACTTTCTAAGTCCATTCTCACCTGTTAATTATTATTAATTCATATTTTTTATTTATGATTATTATTAGTTCCCCTCTGAGTTATGACTCTACGTTTTTTGAATTTTGAATTTACGTTTTTTCCAAATTTTAGGTTTTTGAGCCCCTATAAAAACTTGAATAACTTTTTTGTTTTAAATACTTTTAAATTTATTCTTCGATATTCTTAATCGGTTGATTCTACTGTACATTAATTTATTTTAATAATTTAATATTTTAATAAAATAAGAAACCAGACAGAACGATTGTACACGATTCAACATGCAGTGTTCGACACCTGTTGCCGTGACGTCATCGCTCCCCCTCGTCCCTCGTCCACTATGCTTTATCGCGGGAATTTAACTTGTTTTAAATTGACTTGAGACGTTTGGCTTTTTCCAAACCGTCGCAGTACGTACTTCCAAATGACATCTAAGTAAGTGGTTCTAAATGACCTCTAAGTACGTTGTTCTAGATGACCTCTAAGTACGTGGTTCTAAATGACCTCTATGTACGTGCTTCTAAATGACCTCTAAGTACGTAGTTCTAAATGACCATAAGTACGTGGATTTAAATGACCTTAAAGTACGTAGTTCTAAATGACCTCTAAGTACATAGTTCTAAATGACCTTTAAGTATGTGGTACTAAATGACCTCTAAGTAAGTGGTTCTAAATGACCTCTAAATACTTAGTTCAAATGCCCTCTAAGTGCGTGGTTCCAAATGTCCTCTAAGTACGTGGTTCTAAATGACCTCATATACGTAGTTCTAAATGACCTCTAAGTACGTGGTTCTAAATGACCTCTAACTACGTGGTTCTAAATGACCTCTAAGTACTGCTTCTAAATGACCTCTAAGTAAGTAGTTCTAAATGACCCCTAAGTACGTAGTTCTAAATGACCTCTAGGTACGTACTACCAAATGACTTCTAAGTAAGTGGTTCTAAATGACCTCTAAGTACGTGGTTCTAAATGTCCTCTATGTACGTGGTTCTAAAAGACCTCATATACGTAGTTCTAAATGACCTCTAAGTACGTGGGTTCTATATGACCCCTAAGGTCATAAATGACCTCTAAATACGTAGCTCTAAATGACCTCTAAGTACGTAGTTCTAAATGACCTCTATGTATGTGGTTCTATATGACCTCTAAGTACGTGGGCTCTAAATGACATCTGAGTACGTGGTTCTAAATGACCTCTAGGTACGTAGTTCTAAATGACCTCTAAGTTGTTGGTTCTAAATGACCTCTAAGTACGTGGTTCTAAATGACCTCTCAGTACGTGGTTCTAAATGACCTCTAAGTACGTGGTTCTAAATGTCCTCTAAGTACGTGGTTCTAAATGACCTCATATACGTAGTTCTAAATGACCTCTAAGTACGTGGTTCTAAATGACCTCTAAGGATGTGTTTCTAAATGACCTCTAAGTACGTAGTTCTAAATGACCTCTAAGTACGAAGTCCTAGATGACCTCTAAGAACGTAGTTCTATATTACATCTAAGTACGTAGTTCTAAATGACCTCTAAGTACGTAGTTCTAATTGACCTCTAGGTACGTAGTTCTAAATGACCTCAAAGTAAGTAGTTCTAAATGACCTCTAAGTATGTGGTTCTAAATGACTTCTAAGTAAGTGGTTCTAAATGACCTCTAAGTACGTGGTTATAAATGACCTCTAAGTACGTGCTTCTAAATGACCTCTAAGTAAGTAGTTCTAAATGACCCCTAAGTACGTAGTTCTAAATGACCTCTAGGTACGTACTTCCAAATGACATCTAAGTAAGTGGTTCTAAATGACCTCTAAGTACGTGGTCCTAAATGACCTCTAGGTACGTAGTTCTAAATGACCTCTTAGTAAGTAGTTCTAAATGACCTCTAAGTATGTGGTTCTAAATGACCTCTAAGAACGTAGTTCTATAATACCTCTAAGTACGTAGTTCTAAATGACCTCTAAGTACGTAGTTCTAATTGACCTCTAGGTACGTAGTTCTAAATGACCTCAAAGTAAGTAGTTCTAAATGACCTCTAAGTATGTGGTTCTAAATTACCTCTAAGTAAGTGGTTCTAAATGACCTCTAAGTACGTGGTTCAATATGATCTCTTAGTACGTGGTTCAAAATGTCCTCTAAGTACGTGGTTCTAAATGACCTTATATACGTAGTGCTAAATAACCTCTAAGTACGTGGTTCTAAATGTCCTCTACGTACGTGGTTCTAAATGACCTTATATACGTAGTGCTAAATAACCTCTAAGTACATGGTTCTAAATCACCTCTAAATACGTGGTTCTGAATGACCTCTAAGTTCGTGGGTTCTAAATGACATCTTATAACGTAGTTCTAACTGACCTCTAATTACATGGTTTTAACTATCCTCTAAGTACGAGGTTCTAAATGACCTCTAAGTACGAGGTTCTAAATGACCTCTAAGTACGTGGTTCTAAATGACCTCTAAGTACTTGTTTCTAAATGACCTCTAAGTCAGTAGTTCTAAATGTCCTCTAAGTACGTGGTTCTAAATGACCTCATATACGTGGTTCTAAATGACCTCTAACTACGTGGTTCTAAATGACCTCTAAGTACGTGCTTCTAAATGACCTCTAGGTACGTACTTCCAAATGACATCTAAGTAAGTGGTTCTAAATGACCTCTAAGTACGTTGTTCTAGATGACCTCTAAGTACGTGGTTCTAAATGACCTCTATGTACGTGCTTCTAAATGACCACTAAGTACGTAGTTCTAAATGACCATAAGTACGTGGATTTAAATGACCTTAAAGTACGTAGTTCTAAATGACCTCTAAGTACATAGTTCTAAATGACCTTTAAGTATGTGGTACTAAATGACCTCTAAGTAAGTGGTTCTAAATGACCTCTAAATACTTAGTTCAAATGCCCTCTAAGTGCGTGGTTCCAAATGTCCTCTAAGTACGTGGTTCTAAATGACCTCATATACGTAGTTCTAAATGACCTCTAAGTACGTGGTTCTAAATGACCTCTAACTACGTGGTTCTAAATGACCTCTAAGTACTGCTTCTAAATGACCTCTAAGTAAGTAGTTCTAAATGACCCCTAAGTACGTAGTTCTAAATGACCTCTAGGTACGTACTTCCAAATGACTTCTAAGTAAGTGGTTCTAAATGACCTCTAAGTACGTGGTTCTAAATGTCCTCTATGTACGTGGTTCTAAAAGACCTCATATACGTAGTTCTAAATGACCTCTAAGTACGTGGGTTCTATATGACCCCTAAGGTCATAGTTCTAAATGACCTCTAAATACGTAGCTCTAAATGACCTCTAAGTACGTAGTTCTAAATGACCTCTATGTACGTGGTTCTATATGACCTCTAAGTACGTGGGCTCTAAATGACATCTGAGTACGTGGTTCTAAATGACCTCTAGGTACGTAGTTCTAAATGACCTCTAAGTTGTTGGTTCTAAATGACCTCTAAGTACGTGGTTCTAAATGACCTCTCAGTACGTGGTTCTAAATGACCTCTAAGTACGTGGTTCTAAATGACATCTAAGTACGTAGTTCTAAATGACCTCTAAATAGTTGGTTCTAAATGACCTCTAAGTACGTAGTTCTAAATAACCTCTAAGTACGTAGTTCTAATTGACCTCTAGGTACGTAGTTCTAAATGACCTCAAAGTAAGTAGTTCTAAATGACCTCTAAGTATGTGGTTCTAAATGACCTCTAAGTACGTGGTTCTATATGATCTCTTAGTACGTGGTTCTAAATGACCTCTAAGTACGCGGGTTCTTCTAAATGACTTCTAAGTACGTGGTTTAAAATGTCCTCTAAGTACGTGGTTCTAAATGACCTTATATACGTAGTGCTAAATAACCTCTAAGTACGTGGTTCTAAATGACCTCTTAGTACGTGGTTATAAATGACCTCTAAGTACGTGCTTCTAAATGACCTCTAAGTAAGTAGTTCTAAATGACCCCTAAGTACGTAGTTCTAAATGACCTCTAGGTAGGTACTTCCAAATGACATCTAAGTAAGTGGTTCTAAATGACCTCTAAGTACGTGGTCCTAAATGACCTCTAGGTACGAAGTCCTAAATGACCTCTAAGAACGTAGTTCTATAATACCTCTAAGTACGTAGTTCTAAATGACCTCTAAGTACGTAGTTCTAAATGACCTCTAGGTACGTAGTTCTAAATGACCTCAAAGTAAGTAGTTCTAAATGACCTCTAAGTATGTGGTTCTAAATGACCTCTAAGTAAGTGGTTCTAAATGACCTCTAAGTACGTGGTTCAATATGATCTCTTAGTACGTGGTTCTAAATGACCTCAAAGTACGTGGGTTCTTCTAAATGACTTCTAAGTACGTGGTTCAAAATGTCCTCTAAGTACGTGGTTCTAAATACCCTATATACGTAGTGCTAAATAACCTCTAAGTACGTGGTTCTAAATGTCCTCTACGTACGTGGTTCTAAATGACCTTATATACGTAGTGCTAAATAACCTCTAAGTACATGGTTCTAAATCACCTCTAAGTACGTGGTTCTGAATGACCTCTAAGTACGAGGTTCTAAATGACCTCTAAGTACGTGGTTCTAAATGACCTCTAAGTACTTGGTTCTAAATGACCTCTAAGTCAGTAGTTCTAAATGACCCTAAGTACGTGGTTCTAAATGTCCTCTAGGTACGTGGTTCTAAATGACCTCTAACTACGTGGTTCTAAATGACCTCTAAGTACGTGCTTCTAAATGACCTCTAGGTACGTACTTCCAAATGACATCTAAGTAAGTGGTTCTAAATGACCTCTAAGTACGTTGTTCTAGATGACCTCTAAGTACGTGGTTCTAAATGACCTCTATGTACGTGTTTCTAAATGACCTCTAAGTACGTAGTTCTAAATGACCATAAGTACGTGGATTTAAATGACCTTAAAGTACGTAGTTCTAAATGACCTCTAAGTACGTAGTTCTAAATGACCTCTAAGTATGTGGTTCTAAATGACCTCTAAGTACGTGGTTCTAAATGTCCTTCATGTACGTGGTTCTAAAAGACCTCATATACGTGGTTCTATATGACCTCTAAGTACGTGGACTCTAAATGACATCTGAGTACGTGGTTCTAAATGACCTCTAAGTACGTAGTTCTAAATGACCTCTAAGTTGTTGGTTCTAAATGACCTCTAAGTACGTGGTTCTAAATGACCTCTCAGTAAGTGGTTCTAAATGACCTCTAAGTACGAGGTTCTAAATGACATTTAAGTACGTAGTTCTAAATGACCTCTAAATAGTTGGTTCTAAATGACCTCTAAGTACGTGGTTCTAAATATCTTCTAAGTACGTAGTTCTAAATGACGTCTAAGTACGTAGTTCTAAATACCTCTAGATACGTAGTTCCAAATGACCTCTAAGTAAGTGATTCTAAATGACCTCTAAGTACGTGGTCCTAAATGACCTCTAGGTACGTAGTTCTAAATGACCTCTAAGTAAGTAGTTCTAAATGACCTCTAAGTATGTGGTTCTAAATGACTTCTAAGTACGTAGTTCTAAATGACCTCTAAGAACGTAGTTCTATATTACCTCTAAGTACGTAGTTCTAAATGACCTCTAAGTACGTAGTTCGAATTGACCTCTAGGTACGTAGTTCTAAATGACCTCAAAGTAAGTAGTTCTAAATGACCTCTAAGTATGTGGTTCTAAATTACGTCTAAGTAAGTGGTTCTAAATGACCTCTAAGTACGTGGTTCAATATGATCTCTTAGTACGTGGTTCAAAATGTCCTCTAAGTACGTGGTTCTAAATGACCTTATATACGTAGTGCTAAATAACCTCTAAGTACGTGGTTCTAAATGTCCTCTACGTACGTGGTTCTAAATGACCTTATATACGTAGTGCTAAATAACCTCTAAGTACATGGTTCTAAATCACCTCTAAATACGTGGTTCTGAATGACCTCTAAGTTCGTGGGTTCTAAATGACATCTTATAACGTAGTTCTAACTGACCTCTAATTACATGGTTTTAACTATCCTCTAAGTACGTGGTTCTAAATGACCTCTAGGTACGTGGTTCTAAATGACCTCTTAGTACGTGGTTATAAATGACCTCTAAGTACGTGCTTCTAAATGACCTCTAAGTAAGTAGTTCTAAATGACCCCTAAGTACGTAGTTCTAAATGACCTCTAGGTACGTACTTCCAAATGACATCTAAGTAAGTGGTTCTAAATGACCTCTAAGTACGTGGTCCTAAATGACCTCTAGGTACGTAGTTCTAAATGACCTCTAAGTAAGTAGTTCTAAATGACCTCTAAGTATCTGGTTCTAAATGACCTCTAAGTACGTAGTTCTAAATGACCTCTAAGTACGAAGTCCTAAATGACCTCTACGAACGTAGTTCTATATTACCTCTAAGTACGTAGTTCTAAATGACCTCTAAGTACGTAGTTCTAATTGACCTCTAGGTACGTAGTTCTAAATGACCTCAAAGTAAGTAGTTCTAAATGACCTCTAAGTATCTGGTTCTAAATGACCTCTAAGTAAGTGGTTCTAAATGACCTATAAATACTTAGTCCAAATGCCCTCTAAGTACGTGGTTCTAAATGTCCTCTAAGTACGTGGTTCTAAATGACCTCATATACGTAGTTCTAAATGACCTCTAAGTACGTGTTTCTAAATGACCTCTAACTACGTGGTTCTAAATGACCTTAAAGTACGCGCTTCTAAATGACCTCTAAGTAAGTAGTTCTAAATGACCCCTAAGTACGTAGTTCTAAATGACCTCTAGGTACGTACTACCAAATGACTTCTAAGTAAGTGGTTCTAAATGACCTCTAAGTACGTGGTTCTAAATGTCCTCTAAGTACGTGGTTCAATATGATCTCTTAGTACGTGGTTCTAAATGACCTCTAAGTACGTGGGTTCTTCTAAATGACTTCTAAGTACGTGGTTCAAAATGTCCTCTAAGTACGTGGTTCTAAATGACCTTATATACGTAGTGCTAAATAACCTCTAAGTACGTGGTTCTAAATGTCCTCTACGTACGTGGTTCTAAATGACCTTATATACGTAGTGCTAAATAACCTCTAAGTACATGGTTCTAAATCATCTCTAAGTACGTGGTTCTGAATGACCTCTAAGTTCGTGGGTTCTAAATGACCTCTTATAACGTAGTTCTAACTGACCTCTAATTACATGGTTTTAACTATCCTCTAAGTACGTGGTTCTAAATGACCTTTAAGTACGAGGTTCTAAATGACCTCTAAGTCAGTAGTTCTAAATGACACCTAAGTACGTGGTTCTAAATGACCTCTAAGTACGTGGTTCTAAATGACCTCATATACGTAGTTCTAAATGACCTCTAAGTACGTGGTTCTAAATGACCTCTAACTACGTGGTTCTAAATGACCTCTACGTACGTGCTTCTAAATGACCTCTAGGTACGTACTTCCAAATGACATCTAAGTAAGTGGTTCTAAATGACCTCTAAGTACGTTGTTCTAGATGACCTCTAAGTACGTGGTTCTATATGACCTCTATGTACGTGCTTCTAAACGACCTCTAAGTACGTAGTTCTAAATGACCATAAGTACGTGGATTTAAATGACCTTATAGTACGTAGTTCTAAATGACCTCTAAGTACGTAGTTCTAAATGACCTCTAAGTATGAGGTTCTAAATGACCTCTAAGTACGTGGTTCTAAATGACCTCTAAATACTTAGTTCAAATGCCCTCTAAGTACGTGGTTCCAAATGTCCTCTAAGTACGTGGTTCTAAATGACCTCATATACGTAGTTCTAAATGACCTCTAAGTACGTGGTTCTAAATGACCTCAAACTACGTGGTTCTAAATGACCTCTAAGTACGTGCTTCTAAATGACCTCTAAGTAAGTAGTTCTAAATGACCCCTAAGTACGTAGTTCTAAATTACCTCTAGGTACGTACTTCCAAATGACTTCTAAGTAAGTGGTTTTAAATGACCTCTAAGTACGTGGGTTCTAAATGACCCCTAAGTTCGTAGTTCTAAATGACCTCTAAATACGTAGCTCTAAATAACCTCTAAGTACGTAGTTCTAAATGACCTCTATGTACGTGGTTCTATTTGACCTCTAAGTACGTGGGCTCTAAATGACATCTGAGTACGTGGTTCTAAATGACCTCTAAGTACGTGGTTCTAAATGACATCTAAGTACGTAGTTCTAAATGACCTCTAAATAGTTGGTTCTAAATGACCTCTAAGTACGTAATTCTAAATATCATCTAAGTACGTAGTTCTAAATGACGTCTAAGTACGTAGTTCTAAATACCTCTAGATACGTAGTTCCAAATGACCTCTAAGTAAGTGGTTCTAAATGACCTCTAAGTACGTGGTCCTAAATGACCTCTAGGTACGTAGTTCTAAATGACCTCTAAGTAAGTAGTTCTAAATGACCTCTAAGTATGTGGCTCTAAATGACCTCTAAGTACGTAGTTCTAAATGACCTCTAAGGACGAAGTCCTAAATGACCTCTAAGATCGTAGTTCTATATTACCTCTAAGTACGTAGTTCTAAATGACCTCTAAGTACGTAGTTCTAATTGACCTCTAGGTACGTAGTTCTAAATGACCTTAAAGTAAGTACTTCTAAATGACCTCTAAGTATGTGGTTCTATATGATCTCTTAGTACGTGGTTCTAAATGACCTCTAAGTACGTGGGCTCTTCTAAATAACTTCTAAGTACGTGGTTCTAAATGACCTTATATACGTAGTGCTAAATAACCTCTAAGTACGTGGTTCTAAATGACCTCTTAGTACGTGGTTATAAATGACCTCTAAGTACGTGCTTCTAAATGACCTCTAAGTAAGTAGTTCTAAATGACCCCTAAGTTCGTAGTTCTAAATGACCTCTAGGTACGTACTTCCAAATGAAATCTAAGTAAGTGGTTCTAAATGACCTCTAAGTACGTGGTCCTAAATGACCTCTAGGTACGTAGTTCTAAATGACCTCTAAGTAAGTAGTTCTAAATGACCTCTAAGTATGTGGTTCTAAATGACCTCTAAGTACGTAGTTCTAAATGACCTCTAAGTACGAAGTCCTAAATGACCTCTAAGAACGTAGTTCTATATTACCTCTAAGTACGTAGTTCTAAATGACCTCTAAGTACGTAGTTCTAATTGACCTCTAGGTACGTAGTTCTAAATGACCTCAAAGTAAGTAGTTCTAAATGACCTCTAAGTATCTGGTTCTAAATGACCTCTAAGTAAGTGGTTCTAAATGACCTCTAAGTACGTGGGTTCTTCTAAATGACTTCTAGGTACGTGGTTCTAAATGACCTTATATACGTAGTGCTAAATAACCTCTAAGTACGTGGTTCTAAATGACCTCTTAGTACGTGGTTATAAATGACCTCTAAGTACGTGCTTCTAAATGACCTCTAAGTAAGTAGTTCTAAATGACCCCTAAGTACGTAGTTCTAAATGACCTCTAGGTACGTACTTCCAAATGACATCTAAGTAAGTGGTTCTAAATGACCTCTAAGTACGAAGTCCTAAATGACCTCTAAGAACGTAGTTCTATATTACCTCTAAGTACGTAGTTCTAAATGACCTCTAAGTACGTAGTTCTAATTGACCTCTAAGTACGTAGTTCTAAATGACCTCAAAGTAAGTAGTTCTAAATGACCTCTAAGTATGTGGTTCTAAATGACCTCTAAGTAAGTGGTTCTAAATGACCTCTAAGTACGTGGTTCTATATGATCTCTTAGTAGGTGGTTCTAAATGACCTCTAGGTACGTGGGTTCTTCTAAATGACTTCTAAGTACGTGGTTCAAAATGTCCTCTAAGTACGTGGTTCTAAATGACCTTATATACGTAGTGCTAAATAACCTCTAAGTACGTGGTTCTAAATGTCCTCTAAGTACGTGGTTCTAAATGACCTTATATACGTAGTGCTAAATAACCTCTAAGTACGTGGTTCTAAATCACCTCTAAGTCCGTGGTTCTGAATGACCTCTAAGTTCGTAGGTTCTAAATGACCTCTTAGAACGTAGTTCTAACTGACCTCTAATTACATGGTTTTAACTATCCTCTAAGTACGTGGTTCTAAATGACCTCTAAGTACGAGGTTCTAAATGACCTCTAAGTACGTGGTTCTAAATGACGTCTAAGTACTTGGTTCTAAATGACCTCTAAGTCAGTAGTTCTAAATGACATCTAAGTACGTGGTTCTAAATGACCTCTAAATAGTTGGTTCTAAATGACCTCTAAGTACGTGGTTCTAAATATCTTCTAAGTACGTAGTTCTAAATGACGTCTAAGTACGTAGTTCTAAATACCTCTAGATACGTAGTTCCAAAAGACCTCTAAGTAAGTGGTTCTAAATGACCTCTAAGTACGTGGTCCTAAATGACCTCTAGGTACGTAGTTCTAAATGACCTCTAAGTAAGTAGTTCTAATTGACCTCTAAGTATGTGGTTCTAAATGACCTCTAAGTACGTAGTTGTAAATGACCTCTAAGTACGGAGTCCTAAATGACCTTTAAGAACGTAGTTCTATATTACCTCTAAATACGTAGTTCTAAATGACCTCTAAGTACGTAGTTCTAATTGACCTCTAGGTACGTAGTTCTAAATGACCTCAAAGTAAGTAGTTCTAAATGACCTCTAAGTATGTGGTTCTAAATGACCTCTAAGTAAGTGGTTCTAAATGACCTCTAAGTACGTGGTTCTATATGATCTCTTAGTACGTGGTTCTAAATGACCTCTAAGTACGTGGGTTCTTCTAAATGACTTCTAAGTACGTGGTTCAAAATGTCCTCTAAGTACGTGGTTCTAAATGACCTCTAAGTACGTGGTTCTAAATGACCTCTAAGTACGTGCTTCTAAATGACCTCTAAGTAAGTAGTTCTAAATGACACCTAAGTACGTAGTTCTAAATGACCTCTAGGTACGTACTTCCAAATGACATCTAAGTAAGTGGTTCTAAATGACCTCTAAGTACGTGGTCCTTAATGACCTCTAGGTACGTAGTTCTAAATGACCTCTAAGTAAGTAGTTCTAAATGACCTCTAAGTATGTGGTTCAAAATGACCTCTAAGTACGTAGTTCTAAATGACATCTAAGTACGAAGTCCTAAATGACCTCTAAGAACGTAGTTCTATATTACCTCTAAGTACGTAGTTCTAAATGACCTCTAAGTACGTAGTTCTAATTGACCTCTAGGTACGTAGTTCTAAATGACCTCAAGGTAAGTAGTTCTAAATGACCTCTAAGTATCTGGTTCTAAATGACCTCTAAGTAAGTGGTTCTAAATGACCTCTAAGTACGTGGGTTCTTCTAAATGACTTCTAAGTACGTGGTTCAAAATGTCCTCTAAGTACGTGGTTCTAAATGACCTTATATACGTAGTGCTAAATAACCTCTAAGTACGTGGTTCTAAATGACCTCTTAGTACGTGGTTATAAATGACCTCTAGGTACGTGCTTCTAAATGACCTCTAAGTAAGTAGTTCTAAATGATACCTAAGTACGTAGTTCTAAATGACCTCTAGGTACGTACTTCCAAATGACATCTAAGTAAGTGGTTCTAAATGACCTCTAAGTACGTGGTCCTAAATGACCTCTAGGTACGTAGTTCTAAATGACTTCTAAGTAAGTAGTTCTAAATGACCTCTAAGTATGTGGTTCTAAATGACCTCTAAGTACGTAGTTCTAAATGACCTCTAAGTACGAAGTCCTAAATGACCTCTAAGAACGTGGTTCAATATGATCTCTTAGTACGTGGTTCTAAATGACCTCTAAGTACGTGGGTTCTTCTAAATGACTTCTAAGTACGTGGTTCAAAATGTCCTCTAAGTACGTGGTTCTAAATGACCTTATATACGTAGTGCTAAATAACCTCTAAGTACGTGGTTCTAAATGTCCTCTACGTACGTGGTTCTAAATGACCTTATATACGTAGTGCTAAATAACCTCTAAGTACATGGTTCTAAATCATCTCTAAGTACGTGGTTCTGAATGACCTCTAAGTTCGTGGGTTCTAAATGACCTCTTATAACGTAGTTCTAACTGACCTCTAATTACATGGTTTTAACTATCCTCTAAGTACGTGGTTCTAAATGACCTTTAAGTACGAGGTTCTAAATGACCTCTAAGTACGTGGTTCTAAATGACCTCTAAGTACTTGGTTCTAAATGACCTCTAAGTCAGTAGTTCTAAATGACACCTAAGTACGTGGTTCTAAATGACCTCTAAGTACGTGGTTCTAAATGACCTCATATACGTAGTTCTAAATGACCTCTAAGTACGTGGTTCTAAATGACCTCTAACTACGTGGTTCTAAATGACCTCTACGTACGTGCTTCTAAATGACCTCTAGGTACGTACTTCCAAATGACATCTAAGTAAGTGGTTCTAAATGACCTCTAAGTACGTTGTTCTAGATGACCTCTAAGTACGTGGTTCTATATGACCTCTATGTACGTGCTTCTAAACGACCTCTAAGTACGTAGTTCTAAATGACCATAAGTACGTGGATTTAAATGACCTTATAGTACGTAGTTCTAAATGACCTCTAAGTACGTAGTTCTAAATGACCTCTAAGTATGAGGTTCTAAATGACCTCTAAGTACGTGGTTCTAAATGACCTCTAAATACTTAGTTCAAATGCCCTCTAAGTACGTGGTTCCAAATGTCCTCTAAGTACGTGGTTCTAAATGACCTCATATACGTAGTTCTAAATGACCTCTAAGTACGTGGTTCTAAATGACCTCAAACTACGTGGTTCTAAATGACCTCTAAGTACGTGCTTCTAAATGACCTCTAAGTAAGTAGTTCTAAATGACCCCTAAGTACGTAGTTCTAAATTACCTCTAGGTACGTACTTCCAAATGACTTCTAAGTAAGTGGTTCTAAATGACCTCTAAGTACGTGGTTCTAAATGTCCTCTATGTACGTGGTTCTAAAAGACCTCATATACGTAGTTTTAAATGACCTCTAAGTACGTGGGTTCTAAATGACCCCTAAGTTCGTAGTTCTAAATGACCTCTAAATACGTAGCTCTAAATAACCTCTAAGTACGTAGTTCTAAATGACCTCTATGTACGTGGTTCTATTTGACCTCTAAGTACGTGGGCTCTAAATGACATCTGAGTACGTGGTTCTAAATGACCTCTAAGTACGTGGTTCTAAATGACATCTAAGTACGTAGTTCTAAATGACCTCTAAATAGTTGGTTCTAAATGACCTCTAAGTACGTAATTCTAAATATCATCTAAGTACGTAGTTCTAAATGACGTCTAAGTACGTAGTTCTAAATACCTCTAGATACGTAGTTCCAAATGACCTCTAAGTAAGTGGTTCTAAATGACCTCTAAGTACGTGGTCCTAAATGACCTCTAGGTACGTAGTTCTAAATGACCTCTAAGTAAGTAGTTCTAAATGACCTCTAAGTATGTGGCTCTAAATGACCTCTAAGTACGTAGTTCTAAATGACCTCTAAGGACGAAGTCCTAAATGACCTCTAAGATCGTAGTTCTATATTACCTCTAAGTACGTAGTTCTAAATGACCTCTAAGTACGTAGTTCTAATTGACCTCTAGGTACGTAGTTCTAAATGACCTTAAAGTAAGTACTTCTAAATGACCTCTAAGTATGTGGTTCTATATGATCTCTTAGTACGTGGTTCTAAATGACCTCTAAGTACGTGGGCTCTTCTAAATAACTTCTAAGTACGTGGTTCTAAATGACCTTATATACGTAGTGCTAAATAACCTCTAAGTACGTGGTTCTAAATGACCTCTTAGTACGTGGTTATAAATGACCTCTAAGTACGTGCTTCTAAATGACCTCTAAGTAAGTAGTTCTAAATGACCCCTAAGTTCGTAGTTCTAAATGACCTCTAGGTACGTACTTCCAAATGAAATCTAAGTAAGTGGTTCTAAATGACCTCTAAGTACGTGGTCCTAAATGACCTCTAGGTACGTAGTTCTAAATGACCTCTAAGTAAGTAGTTCTAAATGACCTCTAAGTATGTGGTTCTAAATGACCTCTAAGTACGTAGTTCTAAATGACCTCTAAGTACGAAGTCCTAAATGACCTCTAAGAACGTAGTTCTATATTACCTCTAAGTACGTAGTTCTAAATGACCTCTAAGTACGTAGTTCTAATTGACCTCTAGGTACGTAGTTCTAAATGACCTCAAAGTAAGTAGTTCTAAATGACCTCTAAGTATCTGGTTCTAAATGACCTCTAAGTAAGTGGTTCTAAATGACCTCTAAGTACGTGGGTTCTTCTAAATGACTTCTAGGTACGTGGTTCTAAATGACCTTATATACGTAGTGCTAAATAACCTCTAAGTACGTGGTTCTAAATGACCTCTTAGTACGTGGTTATAAATGACCTCTAAGTACGTGCTTCTAAATGACCTCTAAGTAAGTAGTTCTAAATGACCCCTAAGTACGTAGTTCTAAATGACCTCTAGGTACGTACTTCCAAATGACATCTAAGTAAGTGGTTCTAAATGACCTCTAAGTACGAAGTCCTAAATGACCTCTAAGAACGTAGTTCTATATTACCTCTAAGTACGTAGTTCTAAATGACCTCTAAGTACGTAGTTCTAATTGACCTCTAAGTACGTAGTTCTAAATGACCTCAAAGTAAGTAGTTCTAAATGACCTCTAAGTATGTGGTTCTAAATGACCTCTAAGTAAGTGGTTCTAAATGACCCTTAAGTACGTGGTTCTATATGATCTCTTAGTAGGTGGTTCTAAATGACCTCTAGGTACGTGGGTTCTTCTAAATGACTTCTAAGTACGTGGTTCAAAATGTCCTCTAAGTACGTGGTTCTAAATGACCTTATATACGTAGTGCTAAATAACCTCTAAGTACGTGGTTCTAAATGTCCTCTAAGTACGTGGTTCTAAATGACCTTATATACGTAGTGCTAAATAACCTCTAAGTACGTGGTTCTAAATCACCTCTAAGTCCGTGGTTCTGAATGACCTCTAAGTTCGTAGGTTCTAAATGACCTCTTAGAACGTAGTTCTAACTGACCTCTAAATACATGGTTTTAACTATCCTCTAAGTACGTGGTTCTAAATGACCTCTAAGTACGAGGTTCTAAATGACCTCTAAGTACGTGGTTCTAAATGACGTCTAAGTACTTGGTTCTAAATGACCTCTAAGTCAGTAGTTCTAAATGACATCTAAGTACGTGGTTCTAAATGACCTCTAAATAGTTGGTTCTAAATGACCTCTAAGTACGTGGTTCTAAATATCTTCTAAGTACGTAGTTCTAAATGACGTCTAAGTACGTAGTTCTAAATACCTCTAGATACGTAGTTCCAAAAGACCTCTAAGTAAGTGGTTCTAAATGACCTCTAAGTACGTGGTCCTAAATGACCTCTAGGTACGTAGTTCTAAATGACCTCTAAGTAAGTAGTTCTAATTGACCTCTAAGTATGTGGTTCTAAATGACCTCTAAGTACGTAGTTGTAAATGACCTCTAAGTACGGAGTCCTAAATGACCTTTAAGAACGTAGTTCTATATTACCTCTAAATACGTAGTTCTAAATGACCTCTAAGTACGTAGTTCTAATTGACCTCTAGGTACGTAGTTCTAAATGACCTCAAAGTAAGTAGTTCTAAATGACCTCTAAGTATGTGGTTCTAAATGACCTCTAAGTAAGTGGTTCTAAATGACCTCTAAGTACGTGGTTCTATATGATCTCTTAGTACGTGGTTCTAAATGACCTCTAAGTACGTGGGTTCTTCTAAATGACTTCTAAGTACGTGGTTCAAAATGTCCTCTAAGTACGTGGTTCTAAATGACCTCTAAGTACGTGGTTCTAAATGACCTCTAAGTACGTGCTTCTAAATGACCTCTAAGTAAGTAGTTCTAAATGACACCTAAGTACGTAGTTCTAAATGACCTCTAGGTACGTACTTCCAAATGACATCTAAGTAAGTGGTTCTAAATGACCTCTAAGTACGTGGTCCTTAATGACCTCTAGGTACGTAGTTCTAAATGACCTCTAAGTAAGTAGTTCTAAATGACCTCTAAGTATGTGGTTCAAAATGACCTCTAAGTACGTAGTTCTAAATGACATCTAAGTACGAAGTCCTAAATGACCTCTAAGAACGTAGTTCTATATTACCTCTAAGTACGTAGTTCTAAATGACCTCTAAGTACGTAGTTCTAATTGACCTCTAGGTACGTAGTTCTAAATGACCTCAAGGTAAGTAGTTCTAAATGACCTCTAAGTATCTGGTTCTAAATGACCTCTAAGTAAGTGGTTCTAAATGACCTCTAAGTACGTGGGTTCTTCTAAATGACTTCTAAGTACGTGGTTCAAAATGTCCTCTAAGTACGTGGTTCTAAATGACCTTATATACGTAGTGCTAAATAACCTCTAAGTACGTGGTTCTAAATGACCTCTTAGTACGTGGTTATAAATGACCTCTAGGTACGTGCTTCTAAATGACCTCTAAGTAAGTAGTTCTAAATGATACCTAAGTACGTAGTTCTAAATGACCTCTAGGTACGTACTTCCAAATGACATCTAAGTAAGTGGTTCTAAATGACCTCTAAGTACGTGGTCCTAAATGACCTCTAGGTACGTAGTTCTAAATGACTTCTAAGTAAGTAGTTCTAAATGACCTCTAAGTATGTGGTTCTAAATGACCTCTAAGTACGTAGTTCTAAATGACCTCTAAGTACGAAGTCCTAAATGACCTCTAAGAACGTAGTTCTATATTACCTCTAAGTACGTAGTTCTAAATGACCTCTAAGTACGTAGTTCTAATTGACCTCTAGGTACGTAGTTCTAAATGACCTCAAAGTAAGTAGTTCTAAATGACCTCTAAGTATGTGGTTCTAAATGACCTCTAAGTAAGTGGTTCTAAATGACCTCTAAGTACGTGGTTCTAAATGACCTCTAAGTACGTGGGTTCTTCTAAATGACTTCTAAGTACGTGGTTCAAAATGTCCTCTAAGTACGTGGTTCTAAATGACCTTATATACGTAGTGCTAAATAACCTCTAAGTACGTAGTTCTAAATGTCCTCTAAGTACGTGGTTCTAAATGACCTTATATACGTAGTGCTAAATAACCTCTAAGTACGTGGTTCTAAATGACCTCTAAGTACGTGGTTCTAAATGACCTCTAAGTACGTGGGTTCTTCTAAATGACTTCTAAGTACGTGGTTCAAAATGTCCTCTAAGTACGTGGTTCTAAATGACCTTATATACGTAGTGCTAAATAACCTCTAAGTACGTAGTTCTAAATGTCCTCTAAGTACTTGGTTCTAAATGACCTCTAAGTCAGTAGTTCTAAATGACACCTAAGTACGTGGTTCTAAATGTCCTCTTAATACGTGGTTCTAAATGACCTCATATACATAGTTCTAAATGACCTCTAAGTACGTGGTTCTAAATGACCTCTAACTACGTGGTTCTAAATGACCTTTAAGTACGTGCTTCTAAATGACCTCTAGGTACGTACTTCCAAATGACATCTAAGTAAGTGGTTCTAAATGACCTCTAAGTACGTTGTTCTAGATGACCTCTAAGTACGTGGTTCTAAATGACCTCTATGTACGTGCTTCTAAATGACCTCTAAGTACGTAGTTCTAAATGACCATAAGTACGTGGATTTAAATGACCTTAAAGTACGTAGTTCTAAATGACCTCTAAGTACGTAGTTCTAAATGACCTCTAAGTATGTGGTTCTAAATGACCTCTAAGTACGTGGTTCTAAATGACATCTAAATACTTAGTTCAAATGCCCTCTATGTACGTTGTTCCAAATGTCCTCTAAGTACGTGGTTCTAAATGACCTCAAAGTAAGTAGTTCTAAATGACCTCTAAGTATGTGGTTCTAAATTACCTCTAAGTAAGTGGTTCTAAATGACCTCTAAGTACGTGGTTCAATATGATCTCTTAGTACGTGGTTCAAAATGTCCTCTAAGTACGTGGTTCTAAATGACCTTATATACGTAGTGCTAAATAACCTCTAAGTACGTGGTTCTAAATGTCCTCTACGTACGTGGTTCTAAATGACCTTATATACGTAGTGCTAAATAACCTCTAAGTACATGGTTCTAAATCACCTCTAAATACGTGGTTCTGAATGACCTCTAAGTTCGTGGGTTCTAAATGACATCTTATAACGTAGTTCTAACTGACCTCTAATTACATGGTTTTAACTATCCTCTAAGTACGTGGTTCTAAATGACCTCTAAGTACGAGGTTCTAAATGACCTCTAAGTACGTGGTTCTAAATGACCTCTAAGTACTTGTTTCTAAATGACCTCTAAGTCAGTAGTTCTAAATGTCCTCTAAGTACGTGGTTCTAAATGACCTCATATACGTGGTTCTAAATGACCTCTAACTACGTGGTTCTAAATGACCTCTAAGTACGTGCTTCTAAATGACCTCTAGGTACTGCCGCGCTGCGCCTCTTTGTGTGACTTCACGAATTTAAGATTCTTGTTCCCTTTTTTGGAACACTATTATCACGAACTCTTAAACTCGCTGTACGATCACCACCGACTGGGCGAACCACCTTTCTTTTCAGAGCAAGCGCGGGCAAGGCCAAGATGCTCACTTTTACTTTTTTAAATCAAAGATTTTGCAACTCTTGGCTCTAATAAGTATGAGCTTGTCCTCATAAACTTACTAAATTTTAATTAACGCAAAATTCCCTGAATTTTATCTCAATGCTCGATTATTTACTTCTTTTAAGATTAACTCTCTCTCTCTCCAAGGTCGTGCCTTTTGGGAGAAATCGGCTCTTAAGTTCTGATGATAACTTTTAAAATTTTCAAATTATATTACCAGAGCACATATATAAAATTTATGTTAAAACAAGGTTAATAGCATACACAGAATGGATATATATTAAAAACACAACAAAATTTAGAAATGAATTATTTGTATATTATTTTCTCTTTTGCACAGAAAAATTTTATATTCAAAACTTTTTTACTCACACCAAACAATTTAATTGAACAATAACACAACTATTTATTTATTTGACAAAATTAATTAATGTAATATTTTCTATATCTTAAACAAAATAACAACGCTTGACTTTTCAGACAGAACCACAAACAGTTTTTCCTGTCCTGAAAAAGTCGTATTTAAATTATTAATTATTTTTAACACCAAAGCAGAGGTTTAAAAATGAATTTAATTTTTAATAATTCCCCTAATGACGTTATATTTGAAAAGAAGTTAATATTTGCGAATTATTCCTTAAGTATAAGATACCTTCACACTTTAATAGAAGTTCTAGTTGGATTTGGAATTTGTTGTATTATTAGGATGATGGTGATGTGATGTTTTCTATCCAGAGTCTGTAAGCTGCTATGTAGTTGAATGCTGGTATCGAATTCTTCTAAGTCGCCTTGAAGATCGATTAAAGTTGAAATTATTCTAAGTCCAATTAGTAGAGTGACAGTTGAATCTTCCTCTCAGCTCAGAGTCGGTTGCAGAAGAAACGTCCTTTCAGCGTCGATTCCAAATCAAAAGGAACCGTCTTTCGACGGTTAAATCTCGGTCTCCCTGTCAGTGGGAATTAATCCACTTTTCTGGAGCCAATTTTCCTCCCTTTTTGGGAAAAAGGTATTTTCCATATATTATGTGTTTTCAGGCCCTTTTGGTCTGAAATATTTACACTATATGTTTTATTAGTCCTATTTTTTGACTAATGAATAGTTTTCTTCCTTAATTATTAATTAAAACACCTTTTAATTAATAATTCATAGTATTTTTTCTTTAACGTTATCTTTGATCCAAGTTGGCAACATGATGATTCTGACTTTAGACTCTGCTTGAAGATGCGCACGCAACTTTTCATGTTTTTGCATGAAAATCTCTACTTTTGACGTTTTTTCGTTCAACTCGCTATAACTTTCGAACGCACGAACCGATTTTAAAGTTCCTTTCGGATTCTTCTTCCTTTCCATCTTGTGGGTCTTGTGGAACTTGATTCATCGCTCTACTACGCTTCGTTCGCGAGTTATCGCCCTTTTCCCGAAATTTGATTTTTCCTCTTTTCAAATTTTGAGATAAGTCCTTTCTCAAAATTCTTTTGACGAAATCTTGTTCCTCTTCTACTACGACGAAAAACTATGTTTTTATTTTTTACATAACTCGTTTGGTTGTCGAGTTATTCGCCTTTGAAGTCCTTTAGTTTGTGTCGTATGAGTTTATGTTCATAAAACCCCCCCCCCCATTATATATTATTACTTCTGCTTTGGTGTGTTACAATTTTACATACTAAATACATATAATTATCATGTTACTTTACCCCTTTAACGTTTATTTTACCCGCTTTTGGGCTTTGAAGTTTTAAAATTTGTAATTATTATATCTCCCTTATTTCATTTTCAAATTTGATTCTAAGTACCTATTATTGTGCCCTATTGTGGTCTCTACAATAGTACTTATTATTATTTTTTAAATGATCCCCCCTTCAACTCAAAAATTCCAAAAAACTCCCCAAGAATGACTTTCTAAGTCCATTCTCACCTGTTAATTATTATTAATTCATATTTTTTATTTATGATTATTATTAGTTCCCCTCTGAGTTATGACTCTACGTTTTTTGAATTTTGAATTTACGTTTTTTCCAAATTTTAGGTTTTTGAGCCCCTATAAAAACTTGAATAACTTTTTTGTTTTAAATACTTTTAAATTTATTCTTCGATATTCTTAATCGGTTGATTCTACTGTACATTAATTTATTTTAATAATTTAATATTTTAATAAAATAAGAAACCAGACAGAACGATTGTACACGATTCAACATGCAGTGTTCGACACCTGTTGCCGTGACGTCATCGCTCCCCCTCGTCCCTCGTCCACTATGCTTTATCGCGGGAATTTAACTTGTTTTAAATTGACTTGAGACGTTTGGCTTTTTCCAAACCGTCGCAGTACGTACTTCCAAATGACATCTAAGTAAGTGGTTCTAAATGACCTCTAAGTACGTTGTTCTAGATGACCTCTAAGTACGTGGTTCTAAATGACCTCTATGTACGTGCTTCTAAATGACCTCTAAGTACGTAGTTCTAAATGACCATAAGTACGTGGATTTAAATGACCTTAAAGTACGTAGTTCTAAATGACCTCTAAGTACATAGTTCTAAATGACCTTTAAGTATGTGGTACTAAATGACCTCTAAGTAAGTGGTTCTAAATGACCTCTAAATACTTAGTTCAAATGCCCTCTAAGTGCGTGGTTCCAAATGTCCTCTAAGTACGTGGTTCTAAATGACCTCATATACGTAGTTCTAAATGACCTCTAAGTACGTGGTTCTAAATGACCTCTAACTACGTGGTTCTAAATGACCTCTAAGTACTGCTTCTAAATGACCTCTAAGTAAGTAGTTCTAAATGACCCCTAAGTACGTAGTTCTAAATGACCTCTAGGTACGTACTACCAAATGACTTCTAAGTAAGTGGTTCTAAATGACCTCTAAGTACGTGGTTCTAAATGTCCTCTATGTACGTGGTTCTAAAAGACCTCATATACGTAGTTCTAAATGACCTCTAAGTACGTGGGTTCTATATGACCCCTAAGGTCATAGTTCTAAATGACCTCTAAATACGTAGCTCTAAATGACCTCTAAGTACGTAGTTCTAAATGACCTCTATGTACGTGGTTCTATATGACCTCTAAGTACGTGGGCTCTAAATGACATCTGAGTACGTGGTTCTAAATGACCTCTAGGTACGTAGTTCTAAATGACCTCTAAGTTGTTGGTTCTAAATGACCTCTAAGTACGTGGTTCTAAATGACCTCTCAGTACGTGGTTCTAAATGACCTCTAAGTACGTGGTTCTAAATGTCCTCTAAGTACGTGGTTCTAAATGACCTCATATACGTAGTTCTAAATGACCTCTAAGTACGTGGTTCTAAATGACCTCTAAGGATGTGTTTCTAAATGACCTCTAAGTACGTAGTTCTAAATGACCTCTAAGTACGAAGTCCTAGATGACCTCTAAGAACGTAGTTCTATATTACATCTAAGTACGTAGTTCTAAATGACCTCTAAGTACGTAGTTCTAATTGACCTCTAGGTACGTAGTTCTAAATGACCTCAAAGTAAGTAGTTCTAAATGACCTCTAAGTATGTGGTTCTAAATGACTTCTAAGTAAGTGGTTCTAAATGACCTCTAAGTACGTGGTTATAAATGACCTCTAAGTACGTGCTTCTAAATGACCTCTAAGTAAGTAGTTCTAAATGACCCCTAAGTACGTAGTTCTAAATGACCTCTAGGTACGTACTTCCAAATGACATCTAAGTAAGTGGTTCTAAATGACCTCTAAGTACGTGGTCCTAAATGACCTCTAGGTACGTAGTTCTAAATGACCTCTAAGTAAGTAGTTCTAAATGACCTCTAAGTATGTGGTTCTAAATGACCTCTAAGAACGTAGTTCTATAATACCTCTAAGTACGTAGTTCTAAATGACCTCTAAGTACGTAGTTCTAATTGACCTCTAGGTACGTAGTTCTAAATGACCTCAAAGTAAGTAGTTCTAAATGACCTCTAAGTATGTGGTTCTAAATTACCTCTAAGTAAGTGGTTCTAAATGACCTCTAAGTACGTGGTTCAATATGATCTCTTAGTACGTGGTTCAAAATGTCCTCTAAGTACGTGGTTCTAAATGACCTTATATACGTAGTGCTAAATAACCTCTAAGTACGTGGTTCTAAATGTCCTCTACGTACGTGGTTCTAAATGACCTTATATACGTAGTGCTAAATAACCTCTAAGTACATGGTTCTAAATCACCTCTAAATACGTGGTTCTGAATGACCTCTAAGTTCGTGGGTTCTAAATGACATCTTATAACGTAGTTCTAACTGACCTCTAATTACATGGTTTTAACTATCCTCTAAGTACGTGGTTCTAAATGACCTCTAAGTACGAGGTTCTAAATGACCTCTAAGTACGTGGTTCTAAATGACCTCTAAGTACTTGTTTCTAAATGACCTCTAAGTCAGTAGTTCTAAATGTCCTCTAAGTACGTGGTTCTAAATGACCTCATATACGTGGTTCTAAATGACCTCTAACTACGTGGTTCTAAATGACCTCTAAGTACGTGCTTCTAAATGACCTCTAGGTACGTACTTCCAAATGACATCTAAGTAAGTGGTTCTAAATGACCTCTAAGTACGTTGTTCTAGATGACCTCTAAGTACTTGGTTCTAAATGACCTCTATGTACGTGCTTCTAAATGACCTTTAAGTACGTAGTTGTAAATGACCATAAGTACGTGGATTTAAATGACCTTAAAGTACGTAGTTCTAAATGACCTCTAAGTACATAGTTCTAAATGACCATTAAGTATGTGGTACTAAATGACCTCTAAGTAAGTGGTTCTAAATGACCTCTAAATACTTAGTTCAAATGCCCTCTAAGTGCGTGGTTCCAAATGTCCTCTAAGTACGTGGTTCTAAATGACCTCATATACGTAGTTCTAAATGACCTCTAAGTACGTGGTTCTAAATGACCTCTAACTACGTGGTTCTAAATGACCTCTAAGTACTGCTTCTAAATGACCTCTAAGTAAGTAGTTCTAAATGACCCCTAAGTACGTAGTTCTAAATGACCTCTAGGTACGTACTTCCAAATGACTTCTAAGTAAGTGGTTCTAAATGACCTCTAAGTACGTGGTTCTAAATGTCCTCTATGTACGTGGTTCTAAAAGACCTCATATACGTAGTTCTAAATGACCTCTAAGTACGTGGGTTCTATATGACCCCTAAGGTCATAGTTCTAAATGACCTCTAAATACGTAGCTCTAAATGACCTCTAAGTACGTAGTTCTAAATGACCTCTATGTACGTGGTTCTATATGACCTCTAAGTACGTGGGCTCTAAATGACATCTGAGTACGTGGTTCTAAATGACCTCTAGGTACGTAGTTCTAAATGACCTCTAAGTTGTTGGTTCTAAATGACCTCTAAGTACGTGGTTCTAAATGACCTCTCAGTACGTGGTTCTAAATGACCTCTAAGTACGTGGTTCTAAATGACATCTAAGTACGTAGTTCTAAATGACCTCTAAATAGTTGGTTCTAAATGACCTCTAAGTACGTGGTTCTAAATATCTTCTAAGTACGTAGTTCTAAATGACGTCTAAGTACGTAGTTCTAAATACCTCTAGATACGTAGTTCCAAATGACCTCTAAGTAAGTGGTTCTAAATGACCTCTAAGTACGTGGTCCTAAATGACCTCTAGGTACGTAGTTCTAAATGACCTCTAAGTAAGTAGTTCTAAATGACCTCTAAGTATGTGGTTCTAAATGACCTCTAAGTACGTAGTTCTAAATGACCTCTAAGTACGAAGTCCTAAATGACCTCTAAGAACGTAGTTCTATATTACCTCTAAGTACGTAGTTCTAAATAACCTCTAAGTACGTAGTTCTAATTGACCTCTAGGTACGTAGTTCTAAATGACCTCAAAGTAAGTAGTTCTAAATGACCTCTAAGTATGTGGTTCTAAATGACCTCTAAGTACGTGGTTCTATATGATCTCTTAGTACGTGGTTCTAAATGACCTCTAAGTACGTGGGTTCTTCTAAATGACTTCTAAGTACGTGGTTTAAAATGTCCTCTAAGTACGTGGTTCTAAATGACCTTATATACGTAGTGCTAAATAACCTCTAAGTACGTGGTTCTAAATGACCTCTTAGTACGTGGTTATAAATGACCTCTAAGTACGTGCTTCTAAATGACCTCTAAGTAAGTAGTTCTAAATGACCCCTAAGTACGTAGTTCTAAATGACCTCTAGGTAGGTACTTCCAAATGACATCTAAGTAAGTGGTTCTAAATGACCTCTAAGTACGTGGTCCTAAATGACCTCTAGGTACGAAGTCCTAAATGACCTCTAAGAACGTAGTTCTATAATACCTCTAAGTACGTAGTTCTAAATGACCTCTAAGTACGTAGTTCTAAATGACCTCTAGGTACGTAGTTCTAAATGACCTCAAAGTAAGTAGTTCTAAATGACCTCTAAGTATGTGGTTCTAAATGACCTCTAAGTAAGTGGTTCTAAATGACCTCTAAGTACGTGGTTCAATATGATCTCTTAGTACGTGGTTCTAAATGACCTCAAAGTACGTGGGTTCTTCTAAATGACTTCTAAGTACGTGGTTCAAAATGTCCTCTAAGTACGTGGTTCTAAATGACCTTATATACGTAGTGCTAAATAACCTCTAAGTACGTGGTTCTAAATGTCCTCTACGTACGTGGTTCTAAATGACCTTATATACGTAGTGCTAAATAACCTCTAAGTACATGGTTCTAAATCACCTCTAAGTACGTGGTTCTGAATGACCTATAAGTACGAGGTTCTAAATGACCTCTAAGTACGTGGTTCTAAATGACCTCTAAGTACTTGGTTCTAAATGACCTCTAAGTCAGTAGTTCTAAATGACACCTAAGTACGTGGTTCTAAATGTCCTCTAGGTACGTGGTTCTAAATGACCTCATATACGTAGTTCTAAATGACCTCTAAGTACGTGGTTCTAAATGACCCTAACTACGTGGTTCTAAATGACCTCTAAGTACGTGCTTCTAAATGACCTCTAGGTACGTACTTCCAAATGACATCTAAGTAAGTGGTTCTAAATGACCTCTAAGTACGTTGTTCTAGATGACCTCTAAGTACGTGGTTCTAAATGACCTCTATGTACGTGTTTCTAAATGACCTCTAAGTACGTAGTTCTAAATGACCATAAGTACGTGGATTTAAATGACCTTAAAGTACGTAGTTCTAAATGACCTCTAAGTACGTAGTTCTAAATGACCTCTAAGTATGTGGTTCTAAATGACCTCTAAGTACGTGGTTCTAAATGTCCTTCATGTACGTGGTTCTAAAAGACCTCATATACGTGGTTCTATATGACCTCTAAGTACGTGGACTCTAAATGACATCTGAGTACGTGGTTCTAAATGACCTCTAAGTACGTAGTTCTAAATGACCTCTAAGTTGTTGGTTCTAAATGACCTCTAAGTACGTGGTTCTAAATGACCTCTCAGTACGTGGTTCTAAATGACCTCTAAGTACGAGGTTCTAAATGACATTTAAGTACGTAGTTCTAAATGACCTCTAAATAGTTGGTTCTAAATGACCTCTAAGTACGTGGTTCTAAATATCTTCTAAGTACGTAGTTCTAAATGACGTCTAAGTACGTAGTTCTAAATACCTCTAGATACGTAGTTCCAAATGACCTCTAAGTAAGTGATTCTAAATGACCTCTAAGTACGTGGTCCTAAATGACCTCTAGGTACGTAGTTCTAAATGACCTCTAAGTAAGTAGTTCTAAATGACCTCTAAGTATGTGGTTCTAAATGACTTCTAAGTACGTAGTTCTAAATGACCTCTAAGAACGTAGTTCTATATTACCTCTAAGTACGTAGTTCTAAATGACCTCTAAGTACGTAGTTCTAATTGACCTCTAGGTACGTAGTTCTAAATGACCTCAAAGTAAGTAGTTCTAAATGACCTCTAAGTATGTGGTTCTAAATTACGTCTAAGAAAGTGGTTCTAAATGACCTCTAAGTACGTGGTTCAATATGATCTCTTAGTACGTGGTTCAAAATGTCCTCTAAGTACGTGGTTCTAAATGACCTTATATACGTAGTGCTAAATAACCTCTAAGTACGTGGTTCTAAATGTCCTCTACGTACGTGGTTCTAAATGACCTTATATACGTAGTGCTAAATAACCTCTAAGTACATGGTTCTAAATCACCTCTAAATACGTGGTTCTGAATGACCTCTAAGTTCGTGGGTTCTAAATGACATCTTATAACGTAGTTCTAACTGACCTCTAATTACATGGTTTTAACTATCCTCTAAGTACGTGGTTCTAAATGACCTCTAGGTACGTGGTTCTAAATGACCTCTTAGTACGTGGTTATAAATGACCTCTAAGTATGTGCTTCTAAATGACCTCTAAGTAAGTAGTTCTAAATGACCCCTAAGTACGTAGTTCTAAATGACCTCTAGGTACGTACTTCCAAATGACATCTAAGTAAGTGGTTCTAAATGACCTCTAAGTACGTGGTCCTAAATGACCTCTAGGTACGTAGTTCTAAATGACCTCTAAGTAAGTAGTTCTAAATGACCTCTAAGTATCTGGTTCTAAATGACCTCTAAGTACGTAGTTCTAAATGACCTCTAAGTACGAAGTCCTAAATGACCTCTACGAACGTAGTTCTATATTACCTCTAAGTACGTAGTTCTAAATGACCTCTAAGTACGTAGTTCTAATTGACCTCTAGGTACGTAGTTCTAAATGACCTCAAAGTGAGTAGTTCTAAATGACCTCTAAGTATCTGGTTCTAAATGACCTCTAAGTAAGTGGTTCTAAATGACCTATAAATACTTAGTCCAAATGCCCTCTAAGTACGTGGTTCTAAATGTCCTCTAAGTACGTGGTTCTAAATGACCTCATATACGTAGTTCTAAATGACCTCTAAGTACGTGTTTCTAAATGACCTCTAACTACGTGGTTCTAAATGACCTTAAAGTACGTGCTTCTAAATGACCTCTAAGTAAGTAGTTCTAAATGACCCCTAAGTACGTAGTTCTAAATGACCTCTAGGTACGTACTACCAAATGACTTCTAAGTAAGTGGTTCTAAATGACCTCTAAGTACGTGGTTCTAAATGTCCTCTAAGTACGTGGTTCTAAAAGACCTCATATACGTAGTTCTAAATGACCTCTAAGTACGTGGGTTCAAATTAACCTCTAGGTTCGTAGTTCTAAATGACCTCTAAATACGTAGCTCTAAATGACCTCTAATTACGTAGTTCTAAATGACTTCTATGTACGTGGTTCTATATGACCTCTAAGTACGTGGGCTCTAAATGACATCTGAGTACGTGGTTCTAAATGACCTCTAAGTACGTAGTTCTAAATGACCTCTAAGTTGTTGGTTCTAAATGACCTCTAAGTACGTGGTTCTAAATGACCTCTAAATAGTTGGTTCTAAATGACCTCTAAGTACGTGGTTCTAAATATCTTCTAAGTACGTAGTTCTAAATGACGTCTAAGTACGTAGTTCTAAATACCTCTAGATACGTAGTTCCAAATGACCTCTAAGTAAGTGGTTCTAAATGACCTCTAAGTACGTGGTCCTAAATGACCTCTAGGTACGTAGTTCTAAATGACCTCTAAGTAAGTAGTTCTAAATGACCTCTAAGTATGTGGTTCTAAATGACCTCTAAGTACGTAGTTCTAAATGACCTCTAAGTACGAAGTCCTAAATGACCTCTAAGAACGTAGTTCTATATTACCTCTAAGTACGTAGTTCTAAATGACCTCAAAGAAAGTAGTTCTAAATGACCTCTAAGTATGTGGTTCTAAATGACCTCTAAGTAAGTGGTTCTAAATGACCTCTAAGTACGTGGTTCTATATGATCTCTTAGTACGTGGTTCTAAATGACATCTAAGTACGTGGGTTCTTCTAAATGACTTCTAAGTACGTGGTTCAAAATGTCCTCTAAGTACGTGGTTCTAAATGACCTTATATACGTAGTGCTAAATA
The DNA here is from genome assembly GCA_963513935.1 of Aphrophora alni. Taxonomy (NCBI): domain Eukaryota; kingdom Metazoa; phylum Arthropoda; class Insecta; order Hemiptera; family Aphrophoridae; genus Aphrophora; species Aphrophora alni. Next base: position 1,736,417 of record CAUPSG010000858.1, on the reverse strand, counting down.
ACCTCTAAGTACGTGGTTCTAAATGACCTCTAAGTACGTGGTCCTAAATGACCTCTAGGTACGTAGTTCTAAAAGACCTCTAAGTAAGTAGTTCTAAATGACCTCTAAGTATGTGGTTCTAAATGACCTCTAAGTACGTAGTTCTAAATGACATCTAAGTACGAAGTCCTAAATGACCTCTAAGAACGTAGTTCTATAATACCTCTAAGTACCTAGTTCTAAATGACCTCTAAGTACGTAGTTCAAATTGACCTCTAGGTACGTAGTTCTAAATGACCTCAAAATAAGTAGTTCTAAATGACCTCTAAGTATGTGGTTCTAAATGACCTCTAAGTAAGTGGTTCTAAATGACCTCTAAGTACGTGGTTCAATATGATCTCTTAGTACGTGGTTCTAAATGACCTCTAAGTACGTGGGTTCTTCTAAATGACTTCTAAGTACGTGGTTCAAAATGTCCTCTAAGTACGTGGTTCTAAATGACCTCATATAAGTAGTTCTAAATGACCTCTAAGTACGTGGTTCTAAATGACCTCTAACTACGTGGTTCTAAATGACCTCTAAGTACTGCTTCTAAATGACCTATAAGTAAGTAGTTCTAAATGACCCCTAAGTACGTAGTTCTAAATGACCTCTAGGTACGTACTACCAAATGACTTCTAAGTAAGTGGTTCTAAATGACCTCTAAGTACGTGGTTCTAAATGTCCTCTATGTACGTGGTTCTAAAAGACCTCATATACGTAGTTCTAAATGACCTCTAAGTACGTGGGTTCTATATGACCCCTAAGGTCATAGTTCTAAATGACCTCTAAATACGTAGCTCTAAATGACCTCTAAGTACGTAGTTCTAAATGACCTCTATGTACGTGGTTCTATATGACCTCTAAGTACGTGGGCTCTAAATGACATCTGAGTACGTGGTTCTAAATGACCTCTAGGTACGTAGTTCTAAATGACCTCTAAGTTGTTGGTTCTAAATGACCTCTAAGTACGTGGTTCTAAATGACCTCTCAGTACGTGGTTCTAAATGACCTCTAAGTACGTGGTTCTAAATGTCCTCTAAGTACGTGGTTCTAAATGACCTCATATACGTAGTTCTAAATGACCTCTAAGTACGTGGTTCTAAATGACCTCTAAGGATGTGTTTCTAAATGACCTCTAAGTACGTAGTTCTAAATGACCTCTAAGTACGAAGTCCTAGATGACCTCTAAGAACGTAGTTCTATATTACATCTAAGTACGTAGTTCTAAATGACCTCTAAGTACGTAGTTCTAATTGACCTCTAGGTACGTAGTTCTAAATGACCTCAAAGTAAGTAGTTCTAAATGACCTCTAAGTATGTGGTTCTAAATGACTTCTAAGTAAGTGGTTCTAAATGACCTCTAAGTACGTGGTTATAAATGACCTCTAAGTACGTGCTTCTAAATGACCTCTAAGTAAGTAGTTCTAAATGACCCCTAAGTACGTAGTTCTAAATGACCTCTAGGTACGTACTTCCAAATGACATCTAAGTAAGTGGTTCTAAATGACCTCTAAGTACGTGGTCCTAAATGACCTCTAGGTACGTAGTTCTAAATGACCTCTAAGTAAGTAGTTCTAAATGACCTCTAAGTATGTGGTTCTAAATGACCTCTAAGAACGTAGTTCTATAATACCTCTAAGTACGTAGTTCTAAATGACCTCTAAGTACGTAGTTCTAATTGACCTCTAGGTACGTAGTTCTAAATGACCTCAAAGTAAGTAGTTCTAAATGACCTCTAAGTATGTGGTTCTAAATTACCTCTAAGTAAGTGGTTCTAAATGACCTCTAAGTACGTGGTTCAATATGATCTCTTAGTACGTGGTTCAAAATGTCCTCTAAGTACGTGGTTCTAAATGACCTTATATACGTAGTGCTAAATAACCTCTAAGTACGTGGTTCTAAATGTCCTCTACGTACGTGGTTCTAAATGACCTTATATACGTAGTGCTAAATAACCTCTAAGTACATGGTTCTAAATCACCTCTAAATACGTGGTTCTGAATGACCTCTAAGTTCGTGGGTTCTAAATGACATCTTATAACGTAGTTCTAACTGACCTCTAATTACATGGTTTTAACTATCCTCTAAGTACGTGGTTCTAAATGACCTCTAAGTACGAGGTTCTAAATGACCTCTAAGTACGTGGTTCTAAATGACCTCTAAGTACTTGTTTCTAAATGACCTCTAAGTCAGTAGTTCTAAATGTCCTCTAAGTACGTGGTTCTAAATGACCTCATATACGTGGTTCTAAATGACCTCTAACTACGTGGTTCTAAATGACCTCTAAGTACGTGCTTCTAAATGACCTCTAGGTACGTACTTCCAAATGACATCTAAGTAAGTGGTTCTAAATGACCTCTAAGTACGTTGTTCTAGATGACCTCTAAGTACGTGGTTCTAAATGACCTCTATGTACGTGCTTCTAAATGACCTCTAAGTACGTAGTTGTAAATGACCATAAGTACGTGGATTTAAATGACCTTAAAGTACGTAGTTCTAAATGACCTCTAAGTACATAGTTCTAAATGACCATTAAGTATGTGGTACTAAATGACCTCTAAGTAAGTGGTTCTAAATGACCTCTAAATACTTAGTTCAAATGCCCTCTAAGTGCGTGGTTCCAAATGTCCTCTAAGTACGTGGTTCTAAATGACCTCATATACGTAGTTCTAAATGACCTCTAAGTACGTGGTTCTAAATGACCTCTAACTACGTGGTTCTAAATGACCTCTAAGTACTGCTTCTAAATGACCTCTAAGTAAGTAGTTCTAAATGACCCCTAAGTACGTAGTTCTAAATGACCTCTAGGTACGTACTTCCAAATGACTTCTAAGTAAGTGGTTCTAAATGACCTCTAAGTACGTGGTTCTAAATGTCCTCTATGTACGTGGTTCTAAAAGACCTCATATACGTAGTTCTAAATGACCTCTAAGTACGTGGGTTCTATATGACCCCTAAGGTCATAGTTCTAAATGACCTCTAAATACGTAGCTCTAAATGACCTCTAAGTACGTAGTTCTAAATGACCTCTATGTACGTGGTTCTATATGACCTCTAAGTACGTGGGCTCTAAATGACATCTGAGTACGTGGTTCTAAATGACCTCTAGGTACGTAGTTCTAAATGACCTCTAAGTTGTTGGTTCTAAATGACCTCTAAGTACGTGGTTCTAAATGACCTCTCAGTACGTGGTTCTAAATGACCTCTAAGTACGTGGTTCTAAATGACATCTAAGTACGTAGTTCTAAATGACCTCTAAATAGTTGGTTCTAAATGACCTCTAAGTACGTGGTTCTAAATATCTTCTAAGTACGTAGTTCTAAATGACGTCTAAGTACGTAGTTCTAAATACCTCTAGATACGTAGTTCCAAATGACCTCTAAGTAAGTGGTTCTAAATGACCTCTAAGTACGTGGTCCTAAATGACCTCTAGGTACGTAGTTCTAAATGACCTCTAAGTAAGTAGTTCTAAATGACCTCTAAGTATGTGGTTCTAAATGACCTCTAAGTACGTAGTTCTAAATGACCTCTAAGTACGAAGTCCTAAATGACCTCTAAGAACGTAGTTCTATATTACCTCTAAGTACGTAGTTCTAAATAACCTCTAAGTACGTAGTTCTAATTGACCTCTAGGTACGTAGTTCTAAATGACCTCAAAGTAAGTAGTTCTAAATGACCTCTAAGTATGTGGTTCTAAATGACCTCTAAGTACGTGGTTCTATATGATCTCTTAGTACGTGGTTCTAAATGACCTCTAAGTACGTGGGTTCTTCTAAATGACTTCTAAGTACGTGGTTCTAAATGACCTTATATACGTAGTGCTAAATAACCTCTAAGTACGTGGTTCTAAATGACCTCTTAGTACGTGGTTATAAATGACCTCTAAGTACGTGCTTCTAAATGACCTCTAAGTAAGTAGTTCTAAATGACCCCTAAGTACGTAGTTCTAAATGACCTCTAGGTAGGTACTTCCAAATGACATCTAAGTAAGTGGTTCTAAATGACCTCTAAGTACGTGGTCCTAAATGACCTCTAGGTACGAAGTCCTAAATGACCTCTAAGAACGTAGTTCTATAATACCTCTAAGTACGTAGTTCTAAATGACCTCTAAGTACGTAGTTCTAAATGACCTCTAGGTACGTAGTTCTAAATGACCTCAAAGTAAGTAGTTCTAAATGACCTCTAAGTATGTGGTTCTAAATGACCTCTAAGTAAGTGGTTCTAAATGACCTCTAAGTACGTGGTTCAATATGATCTCTTAGTACGTGGTTCTAAATGACCTCAAAGTACGTGGGTTCTTCTAAATGACTTCTAAGTACGTGGTTCAAAATGTCCTCTAAGTACGTGGTTCTAAATGACCTTATATACGTAGTGCTAAATAACCTCTAAGTACGTGGTTCTAAATGTCCTCTACGTACGTGGTTCTAAATGACCTTATATACGTAGTGCTAAATAACCTCTAAGTACATGGTTCTAAATCACCTCTAAGTACGTGGTTCTGAATGACCTCTAAGTACGAGGTTCTAAATGACCTCTAAGTACGTGGTTCTAAATGACCTCTAAGTACTTGGTTCTAAATGACCTCTAAGTCAGTAGTTCTAAATGACACCTAAGTACGTGGTTCTAAATGTCCTCTAGGTACGTGGTTCTAAATGACCTCATATACGTAGTTCTAAATGACCTCTAAGTACGTGGTTCTAAATGACCCTAACTACGTGGTTCTAAATGACCTCTAAGTACGTGCTTCTAAATGACCTCTAGGTACGTACTTCCAAATGACATCTAAGTAAGTGGTTCTAAATGACCTCTAAGTACGTTGTTCTAGATGACCTCTAAGTACGTGGTTCTAAATGACCTCTATGTACGTGTTTCTAAATGACCTCTAAGTACGTAGTTCTAAATGACCATAAGTACGTGGATTTAAATGACCTTAAAGTACGTAGTTCTAAATGACCTCTAAGTACGTAGTTCTAAATGACCTCTAAGTATGTGGTTCTAAATGACCTCTAAGTACGTGGTTCTAAATGTCCTTCATGTACGTGGTTCTAAAAGACCTCATATACGTGGTTCTATATGACCTCTAAGTACGTGGACTCTAAATGACATCTGAGTACGTGGTTCTAAATGACCTCTAAGTACGTAGTTCTAAATGACCTCTAAGTTGTTGGTTCTAAATGACCTCTATGTACGTGGTTCTAAATGACCTCTCAGTACGTGGTTCTAAATGACCTCTAAGTACGAGGTTCTAAATGACATTTAAGTACGTAGTTCTAAATGACCTCTAAATAGTTGGTTCTAAATGACCTCTAAGTACGTGGTTCTAAATATCTTCTAAGTACGTAGTTCTAAATGACGTCTAAGTACGTAGTTCTAAATACCTCTAGATACGTAGTTCCAAATGACCTCTAAGTAAGTGATTCTAAATGACCTCTAAGTACGTGGTCCTAAATGACCTCTAGGTACGTAGTTCTAAATGACCTCTAAGTAAGTAGTTCTAAATGACCTCTAAGTATGTGGTTCTAAATGACTTCTAAGTACGTAGTTCTAAATGACCTCTAAGAACGTAGTTCTATATTACCTCTAAGTACGTAGTTCTAAATGACCTCTAAGTACGTAGTTCTAATTGACCTCTAGGTACGTAGTTCTAAATGACCTCAAAGTAAGTAGTTCTAAATGACCTCTAAGTATGTGGTTCTAAATTACGTCTAAGAAAGTGGTTCTAAATGACCTCTAAGTACGTGGTTCAATATGATCTCTTAGTACGTGGTTCAAAATGTCCTCTAAGTACGTGGTTCTAAATGACCTTATATACGTAGTGCTAAATAACCTCTAAGTACGTGGTTCTAAATGTCCTCTACGTACGTGGTTCTAAATGACCTTATATACGTAGTGCTAAATAACCTCTAAGTACATGGTTCTAAATCACCTCTAAATACGTGGTTCTGAATGACCTCTAAGTTCGTGGGTTCTAAATTACATCTTATAACGTAGTTCTAACTGACCTCTAATTACATGGTTTTAACTATCCTCTAAGTACGTGGTTCTAAATGACCTCTAGGTACGTGGTTCTAAATGACCTCTTAGTACGTGGTTATAAATGACCTCTAAGTACGTGCTTCTAAATGACCTCTAAGTAAGTAGTTCTAAATGACCCCTAAGTACGTAGTTCTAAATGACCTCTAGGTACGTACTTCCAAATGACATCTAAGTAAGTGGTTCTAAATGACCTCTAAGTACGTGGTCCTAAATGACCTCTAGGTACGTAGTTCTAAATGACCTCTAAGTAAGTAGTTCTAAATGACCTCTAAGTATCTGGTTCTAAATGACCTCTAAGTACGTAGTTCTAAATGACCTCTAAGTACGAAGTCCTAAATGACCTCTACGAACGTAGTTCTATATTACCTCTAAGTACGTAGTTCTAAATGACCTCTAAGTACGTAGTTCTAATTGACCTCTAGGTACGTAGTTCTAAATGACCTCAAAGTAAGTAGTTCTAAATGACCTCTAAGTATCTGGTTCTAAATGACCTCTAAGTAAGTGGTTCTAAATTTAGTTTAGATTCAGAGCTCGGGCAGGTAGGTCGGTCCCTTATCTCTTTAGATAAGATAGCGGTGTGTGTGGTCTCTATTTGAATTTCAATGTAACTCTCTCTCTCTTATTCATACTATTTATTATTTTTGCTGTCTACAAGTTAAAAAAAGGGGAAAAAAAATACAGTTTCAGTTTGTGTTCTTTTTGTTTGGGAAAAAACAATTGCTTATTAAAATGAGTGATAAATGCGGTACATGTGACAAATGCATTACAAGTCGGTCGAAAACCAAAATTCAGTGCAATGATTGTAAGGGAATATTCCACGGAAGTTGTGTCAACATGTCGCAGGAAGATATTGAATTCCTTGCGGCTGAAAAATCTATTTGGAGATGCGAATCATGTCAGAAACTACGTCGATCCAGCTTGCGCCTTGAAACTGCTGTAGGGGGAACTTCCAATGAAGATATGATGGTTTTTTTGCGTGAAATGAAAGAGGAACTCAAAAGTCACACGGATAAACAGTTAAAATCTCTCGAAGCCGACTTAGGTAAATCTGTTGAAAACTGTCATGAGAAGATAACTGAGTTGATAGAAACTGTAAATAAACAATCAACTACTTTGAAGGAATTCGAAAAATCATTTGAAGCCTTAAAACTAGAAAACTCAACACTTCGAACAAAAATAAAAAGTCTGGAACAACAGCTAGATGACGCAGACCAATATTCAAGAATTAACTGCCTGGAGATAAACGGTATACCTGAGGCTACTAACGAGGACGTGACAGAAATAATCAAGACCATCGGTAACACCCTAGGAGTCACTGTTTCAGCGGAGGATATCGACGCCTGTCATCGCCTGGGTATAAAGCAGGAAGGTAGAAAAAGAGGAATTATCGTTAAGTTTGTGAGGCGTCATGTGAAAGAGGAAGTACTTCGTAAAAGAAAAATTAAAAGGAACCTAAATACAAGTGATATTGGAATATCCAGCGGCCCAGCAGAAATTGTTTACATCAACGAGAGTCTCAGCCCAGCACGACGTAAGGTGTTAAATGCAGCTCGCGCTTTCAAAAAGAACAAGGTTTCACGTTTGTGTGGGTTAAAAACGGGAAGATTTTCCTCAGGAAGGATGAAGGGAGCAAGGCCATCATACTAACGAACATGGATCAAGTAGCTGATCTTAAAAACTAAGGTAGTGTGACAAAAAAATATGTGTGTTTATGTTAAACTTTTGTTAGCATTATTTGAAATTTGTACTTAACTCTGTTAAGTGTAATTTAAATGATCGATTTTGAAAACAAGCAATAAAATTAGTTCTTTTATTTGCTGTTAAAACATAGAAATAAGAGTTTTAGATAGGGATATATTTGACACATTTGGTAAAAATCTTATAATTATTCAACAAAACATTAGAAGTTTAAGGAAAAATTTTGATGAATTTGCACTTAAACTACAAAATGTAAATGTTCCTCCTCAGGTAATAATACTAACAGAAATTTGGATTGATGAAAATGAATCGAATATGTATAATTTGCCTGGATATGTCTCTTACTCTAAATGTAATTGTTTACAAAGATCAGGAGGTTCATTAATATTTGTGGCGGAATATCTTTCCTGTATTCGAATAATAAAGAATCCCATTCTAGTTACAGCTGATTGTGTCCATCTCAGGATAACATTAGCAGATAATATATGTGTAGAAATTCTAGGAATTTACAGATTACAAGAGTTTAGCCCCAATCGGTTTACAATAGAATTAGATAATTATTTACACTTAATTAAAAATAAAAATTTGATAATTTGTGGAGACATAAATATAAATTTGTTGGAATTTACAACTTGTGTTAATAACTATTTGATGGTTATGGCTAATCATGGTCTCGATAGTAAGGTTAAAGAACCGACAAGAATTAAAAATAATTCATTTTCTCTAATTGATCATGTGTTTGTCAGATGGAATGTTAACTTAGAAAATGAAATGATAACATGGGTTATTGACTCCCAGGTTACTGATCATTTTATGACTTCTTTAAGTATTAAACACGATCGACGATTCAAGAGACTTGAAACTAACATTGGTAAACGTATCATTGATTTTCAGATACTAAACAAAGCTTTAAGGAATGTTGACTGGAAGGTAATGTATACATCGTCCACGGTCTCAATCGCTTTTTCTCACTTTTCAAAAATTTTGGAATCATGCATTCAATCATCTTTTAGATTGCCAAATTATAAGAAGGGTTTTAAAAAATTGAAACCGTGGATGACTAAGGAGTTGTTGATTAAAGTAAACACTAAGAATGCATTGTATAAGGATTGCTTGAAAGAACCACTAAATGTGCTGTTAAAAGACCGTTATGTAAGAATCAAAACGTTACTGAAACGGGATATCACAAATGCGAAAAATGAATATTATAAAACTTATCTCGGAAGCAATAGGTTAAATCCCAGGCGCCAGTGGAGGTGTGTTAAAGAACTTATAGGAGTATCTACGAGTCCATCAACTCAGCTAAGTGTAAGAGATACAAACGGTAGTGTAGTATCAGATCCAAAAATGGTTGCGAATATATTTAACAATTTTTTTAGTTCAGTAGCACATGATTTACGATTGAATATAGACCGACACAAAACGTTTATTAGAAATGCAAGAACTAATTTAGATTTCGCTAAAAACAAATATTCAAAAAATTCACTATTTTTATATCCTTCTAACTGTACCGAGATTCAAAATATTATTAACACTCTAAGTGCTCGCAAAGCTCCGGGGTATGACTCAGTAACGCCGATTATAGTTAAAGGTATTGCAGAAAATATAATTGAACACCTCGTTTATCTCATTAATTTTAGCATGTCCTCAGGTGAATTCCCAAATGATTTAAAAAATGCTATTGTCGTACCTTTGTATAAAAAATCGGATAAACTATGCCCTAGTAATTATAGACCGATTGCTTTGCTTTCAATCTTTTCTAAGATACTTGAAAAAATATTAAAATCTCGATTGGTAAATTTTTTAGAGAAAGAAGGTTTCCTTAGTAAAAATCAATATGGATTCCAAAAAAAAAGAATACTGAAAATGCCCTTTTGGATTTCTTTGGGAAGGTTTATGAAGGAATGAACGACGGTGACTTTTGTGCTGGAATTTTCGTGGACGTGATGAAGGCTTTCGATACAGTAGATCGCACTATTCTCCTAGATAAAATGTATAAAGCAGGAATCAGAGGAGTAGCATATGAATTGTTTTTATCTTATCTTTCTGGAAGAAAGCAGAGAGTGAAAGTCGGAGATAAGCTCAGTGAGGAAGTTGAAGTAATCTATGGAATTCCGCAAGGATCTGTGTTATCAGGGCCATTGTTCCTTATATATGTAAATAGTTTATGTGACGGTATCTTTAAAGGAATGTTAACAGCATTCGCGGATGATACTTCACTTTTTTACAGATCTAAAACTCTCCAAGATTTACAAAACAGTATGCAAAACGATATTAATTTGCTTAGACTTTGGTTTACCGAAAATTGTTTAGCAATGAGCCCTAAAACCCAAGCGTTAATTTTTAACTTAAATGACAAAAAACGTGTAAACCTATTACTCAAATACCATGAAGTTGACTGTACATTACCAAACTGCAACTGTTTACCTATTACTCTTGTAGATGAAATTAAATACTTAGGATTATTTGTTGACAGCAGGCTAAGTTGGAAGATTCATATAAATTACATAAAAGATAAGGTTATTAAATATACAAGAATTTTCTATTTACTTAGACCCTTTTGTAGTCAGGACCTATTACGAACTTTGTACTTTGCCTTTGTTAATTCAAAGTTAGAGTATGCTTTGACATTATGGGGCGGCACTTATAATACTACAATGAAAACAATTGTTGTTCAACAAAACTCATTTATTCGTATTATAGATAATAAATCAAAATTAGAACACGCTTTACCTATTTATAGAAAACTTGAGATTCTACCTATAAAGAATTTGTATATTTATAAGGTATTAAAAGTTTATTATAATAAGAGTAACAAACAAAGAGAAGATATTCGAAATCCTACTGTAATCCTTAGAAATAGATTAAATGCGTATGTTCCAAGACCTAGACTTACTTTATATAAAAAGTTTTTCACCTATCTTGCTCCGAAATTTTATAATTACTTGCCGCGTCAAATTAAAATTGTTAAAAAGTTAAGTAAATTCTTAAGAGTGTTAAAAACATATCTTCTGTTTCATGATAATATTTCTATGTTTTATGACTGTTTAGAATAAGATATGACTTATAAGGAATATTTTTTGTGTTGTTTTATTGTTGGGTTTAAGAATAGCCTACTTAATTGTTTAGGGTAAGATTATTATTATTTTTTTTTTTTTTTTTTGTTTTTGTTTTTTTTGTGTTAACTAAGATATATATTTTCTATTTTTGCATAATTAATATTATTTATATATTTAAAAAAAAAATTGTTTGTCCTGTATAAATAATAAGTAGCCTTTGTCTTTTTGTTGTTTCTTCCATGTTGAGAGATGTAATTTTAACAAAGTTCGGTGAATCATCAAATGTAACCGATCAGCCGCCACCTTTATCTCTAGCTCTTGTCATAGATTCTAAGTTTAATGTAAATCACCCCAAACAGGTTTTTTTTATAAACCTCGGGGTCAGACTTTATTAGTCTTAAGTTTGTTAAGTGTGTACTCTGAACATGTATATGTATATAGTGACTAATAAAGATATTTCATTTCATATTTCATTTCATAAATGACCTATAAATACTTAGTCCAAATGCCCTCTAAGTACGTGGTTCTAAATGTCCTCTAAGTACGTGGTTCTAAATGACCTCATATACGTAGTTCTAAATGACCTCTAAGTACGTGTTTCTAAATGACCTCTAACTACGTGGTTCTAAATGACCTTAAAGTACGTGCTTCTAAATGACCTCTAAGTAAGTAGTTCTAAATGACCCCTAAGTACGTAGTTCTAAATGACCTCTAGGTACGTACTACCAAATGACTTCTAAGTAAGTGGTTCTAAATGACCTCTAAGTACGTGGTTCTAAATGTCCTCTAAGTACGTGGTTCTAAAAGACCTCATATACGTAGTTCTAAATGACCTCTAAGTACGTGGGTTCAAATTAACCTCTAGGTTCGTAGTTCTAAATGACCTCTAAATACGTAGCTCTAAATGACCTCTAAGTACGTAGTTCTAAATGACCTCTATGTACGTGGTTCTATATGACCTCTAAGTACGTGGGCTCTAAATGACATCTGAGTACGTGGTTCTAAATGACCTCTAAGTACGTAGTTCTAAATGACCTCTAAGTTGTTGGTTCTAAATGACCTCTAAGTACGTGGTTCTAAATGACCTCTAAATAGTTGGTTCTAAATGACCTCTAAGTACGTGGTTCTAAATATCTTCTAAGTACGTAGTTCTAAATGACGTCTAAGTACGTAGTTCTAAATACCTCTAGATACGTAGTTCCAAATGACCTCTAAGTAAGTGGTTCTAAATGACCTCTAAGTACGTGGTCCTAAATGACCTCTAGGTACGTAGTTCTAAATGACCTCTAAGTAAGTAGTTCTAAATGACCTCTAAGTATGTGGTTCTAAATGACCTCTAAGTACGTAGTTCTAAATGACCTCTAAGTACGAAGTCCTAAATGACCTCTAAGAACGTAGTTCTATATTACCTCTAAGTACGTAGTTCTAAATGACCTCAAAGAAAGTAGTTCTAAATGACCTCTAAGTATGTGGTTCTAAATGACCTCTAAGTAAGTGGTTCTAAATGACCTCTAAGTACGTGGTTCTATATGATCTCTTAGTACGTGGTTCTAAATGACATCTAAGTACGTGGGTTCTTCTAAATGACTTCTAAGTACGTGGTTCAAAATGTCCTCTAAGTACGTGGTTCTAAATGACCTTATATACGTAGTGCTAAATAACCTCTAAGTACGTGGTTCTAAATGACCTCTAAGTACGTGGTCCTAAATGACCTCTAGGTACGTAGTTCTAAAAGACCTCTAAGTAAGTAGTTCTAAATGACCTCTAAGTATGTGGTTCTAAATGACCTCTAAGTACGTAGTTCTAAATGACATCTAAGTACGAAGTCCTAAATGACCTCTAAGAACGTAGTTCTATAATACCTCTAAGTACCTAGTTCTAAATGACCTCTAAGTACGTAGTTCAAATTGACCTCTAGGTACGTAGTTCTAAATGACCTCAAAATAAGTAGTTCTAAATGACCTCTAAGTATGTGGTTCTAAATGACCTCTAAGTAAGTGGTTCTAAATGACCTCTAAGTACGTGGTTCAATATGATCTCTTAGTACGTGGTTCTAAATGACCTCTAAGTACGTGGGTTCTTCTAAATGACTTCTAAGTACGTGGTTCAAAATGTCCTCTAAGTACGTGGTTCTAAATGACCTTATATACGTAGTGCTAAATAACCTCTAAGTACGTGGTTCTAAATGTCCTCTACGTACGTGGTTCTAAATGACCTTATATACGTAGTGCTAAATAACCTCTAAGTACATGGTTCTAAATCACCTCTAAGTACGTGGTTCTGAATGACCTCTAAGTTCGTGGGTTCTAAATGACCTCTTATAACGTAGTTCTAACTGACCTCTAATTACATGGTTTTAACTATCCTCTAAGTACGTGGTTCTAAATGACCTCTAAGTACGAGGTTCTAAATGACCTCTAAGTACGTGGTTCTAAATGACCTCTAAGTACTTGGTTCTAAATGACCTCTAAGTCAGTAGTTCTAAATGACACCTAAGTATGTGGTTCTAAATGACCTCTAAGTACGTGGTTCTAAATGACCTCATATACGTAGTTCTAAATGACCTCTAAGTACGTGGTTCTAAATGACCTCTAACTACGTGGTAATAAATGACCTCTACGTACGTGCTTCTAAATGACCTCTAGGTACGTACTTCCAAATGACATCTAAGTAAGTGGTTCTAAATGACCTCTAAGTACGTTGTTCTAGATGACCTCTAAGTACGTGGTTCTATATGACCTCTATGTACGTGCTTCTAAACGACCTCTAAGTACGTAGTTCTAAATGACCATAAGTACGTGGATTTAAATGACCTTATAGTACGTAGTTCTAAATGACCTCTAAGTACGTAGTTCTAAATGACCTCTAAGTATGAGGTTCTAAATGACCTCTAAGTACGTGGTTCTAAATGACCTCTAAATACTTAGTTCAAATGCCCTCTAAGTACGTGGTTCCAAATGTCCTCTAAGTACGTGGTTCTAAATGACCTCATATACGTAGTTCTAAATGACCTCTAAGTACGTGGTTCTAAATGACCTCAAACTACGTGGTTCTAAATGACCTCTAAGTACGTGCTTCTAAATGACCTCTAAGTAAGTAGTTCTAAATGACCCCTAAGTACGTAGTTCTAAATTACCTCTAGGTACGTACTTCCAAATGACTTCTAAGTAAGTGGTTCTAAATGACCTCTAAGTACGTGGTTCTAAATGTCCTCTATGTACGTGGTTCTAAAAGACCTCATATACGTAGTTCTAAATGACCTCTAAGTACGTGGGTTCTAAATGACCCCTAAGTTCGTAGTTCTAAATGACCTCTAAATACGTAGCTCTAAATAACCTCTAAGTACGTAGTTCTAAATGACCTCTATGTACGTGGTTCTATTTGACCTCTAAGTACGTGGGCTCTAAATGACATCTGAGTACGTGGTTCTAAATGACCTCTAAGTACGTGGTTCTAAATGACATCTAAGTACGTAGTTCTAAATGACCTCTAAATAGTTGGTTCTAAATGACCTCTAAGTACGTAATTCTAAATATCATCTAAGTACGTAGTTCTAAATGACGTCTAAGTACGTAGTTCTAAATACCTCTAGATACGTAGTTCCAAATGACCTCTAAGTAAGTGGTTCTAAATGACCTCTAAGTACGTGGTCCTAAATGACCTCTAGGTACGTAGTTCTAAATGACCTCTAAGTAAGTAGTTCTAAATGACCTCTAAGTATGTGGTTCTAAATGACCTCTAAGTACGTAGTTCTAAATGACCTCTAAGGACGAAGTCCTAAATGACCTCTAAGAACGTAGTTCTATATTACCTCTAAGTACGTAGTTCTAAATGACCTCTAAGTACGTAGTTCTAATTGACCTCTAGGTACGTAGTTCTAAATGACCTTAAAGTAAGTACTTCTAAATGACCTCTAAGTATGTGGTTCTATATGATCTCTTAGTACGTGGTTCTAAATGACCTCTAAGTACGTGGGCTCTTCTAAATAACTTCTAAGTACGTGGTTCTAAATGACCTTATATACGTAGTGCTAAATAACCTCTAAGTACGTGGTTCTAAATGACCTCTTAGTACGTGGTTATAAATGACCTCTAAGTACGTGCTTCTAAATGACCTCTAAGTAAGTAGTTCTAAATGACCCCTAAGTTCGTAGTTCTAAATGACCTCTAGGTACGTACTTCCAAATGAAATCTAAGTGTGTGGTTCTAAATGACCTCTAAGTACGTGGTCCTAAATGACCTCTAGGTACGTAGTTCTAAATGACCTCTAAGTAAGTAGTTCTAAATGACCTCTAAGTATGTGGTTCTAAATGACCTCTAAGTACGTAGTTCTAAATGACCTCTAAGTACGAAGTCCTAAATGACTTCTAAGAACGTAGTTCTATATTACCTCTAAGTACGTAGTTCTAAATGACCTCTAAGTACGTAGTTCTAATTGACCTCTAGGTACGTAGTTCTAAATGACCTCAAAGTAAGTAGTTCTAAATGACCTCTAAGTATCTAGTTCTAAATGACCTCTAAGTAAGTGGTTCTAAATGAACTCTAAGTACGTGGGTTCTTCTAAATGACTTCTAGGTACGTGGTTCAAAATGTCTTCTAAGTACGTGGTTCTAAATGACCTTATATACGTAGTGCTAAATAACCTCTAAGTACGTGGTTCTAAATGACCTCTTAGTACGTGGTTATAAATGACCTCTAAGTACGTGCTTCTAAATGACCTCTAAGTAAATAGTTCTAAATGACCCCTAAGTACGTAGTTCTAAATGACCTCTAGGTACGTACTTCCAAATGACATCTAAGTAAGTGGTTCTAAATGACCTCTAAGTACGAAGTCCTAAATGACCTCTAAGAACGTAGTTCTATATTACCTCTAAGTACGTAGTTCTAAATGACCTCTAAGTACGTAGTTCTAATTGACCTCTAAGTACGTAGTTCTAAATGACCTCAAAGTAAGTAGTTCTAAATGACCTCTAAGTATGTGGTTCTAAATGACCTCTAAGTAAGTGGTTCTAAATGACCTCTAAGTACGTGGTTCTATATGATCTCTTAGTACGTGGTTCTAAATGACCTCTAGGTACGTGGGTTCTTCTAAATGACTTCTAAGTACGTGGTTCAAAATGTCCTCTAAGTACGTGGTTCTAAATGACCTTATATACGTAGTGCTAAATAACCTCTAAGTACGTGGTTCTAAATGTCCTCTAAGTACGTGGTTCTAAATGACCTTATATACGTAGTGCTAAATAACCTCTAAGTACGTGGTTCTAAATCACCTCTAAGTCCGTGGTTCTGAATGACCTCTAAGTTCGTAGGTTCTAAATGACCTCTTAGAACGTAGTTCTAACTGACCTCTAATTACATGGTTTTAACTATCCTCTAAGTACGTGGTTCTAAATGACCTCTAAGTACGAGGTTCTAAATGACCTCTAAGTACGTGGTTCTAAATGACGTCTAAGTACTTGGTTCTAAATGACCTCTAAGTCAGTAGTTCTAAATAACATCTAAGTACGTGGTTCTAAATGACCTCTAAATAGTTGGTTCTAAATGACCTCTAAGTACGTGGTTCTAAATATCTTCTAAGTACGTAGTTCTAAATGACGTCTAAGTACGTAGTTCTAAATACCTCTAGATACGTAGTTCCAAAAGACCTCTAAGTAAGTGGTTCTAAATGACCTCTAAGTACGTGGTCCTAAATTACCTCTAGGTACGTAGTTCTAAATGACCTCTAAGTAAGTAGTTCTAAATGACCTCTAAGTATGTGGTTCAAAATGACCTCTAAGTACGTAGTTCTAAATGACATCTAAGTACGAAGTCCTAAATGACCTCTAAGAACGTAGTTCTATATTACCTCTAAGTACGTAGTTCTAAATGACCTCTAAGTACGTAGTTCTAATTGACCTCTAGGTACGTAGTTCTAAATGACCTCAAGGTAAGTAGTTCTAAATGACCTCTAAGTATCTGGTTCTAAATGACCTCTAAGTAAGTGGTTCTAAATGACCTCTAAGTACGTGGGTTCTTCTAAATGACTTCTAAGTACGTGGTTCAAAATGTCCTCTAAGTACGTGGTTCTAAATGACCTTATATACGTAGTGCTAAATAACCTCTAAGTACGTGGTTCTAAATGACCTCTTAGTACGTGGTTATAAATGACCTCTAGGTACGTGCTTCTAAATGACCTCTAAGTAAGTAGTTCTAAATGATACCTAAGTACGTAGTTCTAAATGACCTCTAGGTACGTACTTCCAAATGACATCTAAGTAAGTGGTTCTAAATGACCTCTAAGTACGTGGTCCTAAATGACCTCTAGGTACGTAGTTCTAAATGACTTCTAAGTAAGTAGTTCTAAATGACCTCTAAGTATGTGGTTCTAAATGACCTCTAAGTACGTAGTTCTAAATGACCTCTAAGTACGAAGTCCTAAATGACCTCTAAGAACGTAGTTCTATATTACCTCTAAGTACGTAGTTCTAAATGACCTCTAAGTACGTAGTTCTAATTGACCTCTAGGTACGTAGTTCTAAATGACCTCAAAGTAAGTAGTTCTAAATGACCTCTAAGTATGTGGTTCTAAATGACCTCTAAGTAAGTGGTTCTAAATGACCTCTAAGTACGTGGTTCTAAATGACCTCTAAGTACGTGGGTTCTTCTAAATGACTTCTAAGTACGTGGTTCAAAATGTCCTCTAAGTACGTGGTTCTAAATGACCTTATATACGTAGTGCTAAATAACCTCTAAGTACGTAGTTCTAAATGTCCTCTAAGTACGTGGTTCTAAATGACCTTATATACGTAGTGCTAAATAACCTCTAAGTACGTGGTTCTAAATGACCTCTAAGTACGTGGTTCTAAATGACCTCTAAGTACGTGGGTTCTTCTAAATGACTTCTAAGTACGTGGTTCAAAATGTCCTCTAAGTACGTGGTTCTAAATGACCTTATATACGTAGTGCTAAATAACCTCTAAGTACGTAGTTCTAAATGTCCTCTAAGTACTTGGTTCTAAATGACCTCTAAGTCAGTAGTTCTAAATGACACCTAAGTACGTGGTTCCAAATGTCCTCTTAATACGTGGTTCTAAATGACCTCATATACATAGTTCTAAATGACCTCTAAGTACGTGGTTCTAAATGACCTCTAACTACGTGGTTCTAAATGACCTTTAAGTACGTGCTTCTAAATGACCTCTAGGTACGTACTTCCAAATGACATCTAAGTAAGTGGTTCTAAATGACCTCTAAGTACGTTGTTCTAGATGACCTCTAAGTACGTGGTTCTAAATGACCTCTATGTACGTGCTTCTAAATGACCTCTAAGTACGTAGTTCTAAATGACCATAAGTACGTGGATTTAAATGACCTTAAAGTACGTAGTTCTAAATGACCTCTAAGTACGTAGTTCTAAATGACCTCTAAGTATGTGGTTCTAAATGACCTCTAAGTACGTGGTTCTAAATGACATCTAAATACTTAGTTCAAATGCCCTCTATGTACGTTGTTCCAAATGTCCTCTAAGTACGTGGTTCTAAATGACCTCATATACGTAGTTCTAAATGACCTCTAAGTACGTGGTTCTAAATGACCTCTAACTACGTGGTTCTAAAAGACCTCTAAGTACGTTGTTCTAGATGACCTCTAAGTACGTGGTTCTAAATGACCTCTATGTACGTGCTTCCAAATGTCCTCTAAGTACGTGGTTCTAAATGACCTCATATACGTAGTTCTAAATGACCTCTAAGTACGTGGTTCTAAATGACCTCTAACTACGTGGTTCTAAATGACCTCTAAGTACGTGCTTCTAAATGACCTCTAAGTAAGTAGTTCTAAATGACCCCTAAGTACGTAGTTCTAAATTACCTCTAGGTACGTACTTCCAAATGACATCTAAGTAAGTGGTTCTAAATTACCTCTAAGTACGTAGTTCTAAATGTCCTCTAAGTACGTGGTTCTAAATGACCTCATATACGTAGTTCTAAATGACCTCTAAGTTCGTAGTTCTAAATGACCTCTAAATACGTAGCTCTAAATAACCTCTAAGTACGTAGTTCTAAATGACCTCTATGTACGTGGTTCTATTTGACCTCTAAGTACGTGGGCTCTAAATGACATCTGAGTACGTGGTTCTAAATGACCTCTAAGTACGTAGTTCTAAATGACCTCTAAGTTGTTGGTTCTAAATGACCTCTAAGTACGTGGTTCTAAATGACCTCTCAGTACGTGGTTCTAAATGACCTCTAAGTACGTGGTTCTAAATGACATCTAAGTACGTAGTTCTAAATGACCTCTAAATAGTTGGTTCTAAATGATCTCTAAGTACGTGGTTCTAAATATCATCCAAGTACGTAGTTCTAAATGACCCCTAAGTTCGTAGTTCTAAATGACCTCTAAATACGTAGCTCTAAATAACCTCTCAGTACGTAGTTCTAAATGACCTCTATGTACGTGGTTCTATTTGACCTCTAAGTACGTGGGCTCTAAATGACATCTGAGTACGTGGTTCTAAATGACCTCTAAGTACGTAGTTCTAAATGACCTCTAAGTTGTTGGTTCTAAATGACCTCTAAGTACGTGGTTCTAAATGACCTCTCAGTACGTGGTTCTAAATGACCTCTAAGTACGTGGTTCTAAATGACATCTAAGTACGTAGTTCTAAATGACCTCTAAATAGTTGGTTCTAAATGATCTCTAAGTACGTGGTTCTAAATATCATCCAAGTACGTAGTTCTAAATGACGTCTAAGTACGTAGTTCTAAATACCTCTAAATACGTATTCCAAATGACCTCTAAGTAAGTGGTTCTAAATGACCTCTAAGTACGTGGTCCTAAATGACCTCTAGGTACGTAGTTCTAAATGACCTCTAAGTAAGTAGTTCTAAATGACCTCTAAGTATGTGGTTCTAAATGACCTCTAAGTACGTAGTTCTAAATGACCTCTAAGTACGAAGTCCTAAATGACCTCTAAGAACGTAGTTCTATATTACCTCTAAGTACGTAGTTCTAAATGACCTCTAAGTACGTAGTTCTAATTGACCTCTAGGTACGTAGTTCTAAATGACCTTAAAGTAAGTACTTCTAAATGACCTCTAAGTATGTGGTTCTATATGATCTCTTAGTACGTGGTTCTAAATGACCTCTAAGTACGTGGGTTCTTCTAAATGACTTCTAAGTACGTGGTTCAAAATGTCCTCTAAGTACGTGGTTCTAAATGACCTTATATACGTAGTGCTAAATAACCTCTAAGTACGTGGTTCTAAATGACCTCTTAGTACGTGGTTCTAAATGACCTCTCAGTACGTGGTTCTAAATGACCTCTAAGTACGAGGTTCTAAATGACATCTAAGTACGTAGTTCTAAATGACCTCTAAATAGTTGGTTCTAAATGACCTATAAGTACGTGGTTCTAAATATCATCTAAGTACGTAGTTCTAAATGACGTTTAAGTACGTAGTTCTAAATACCTCTAAATACGTAGTTCCAAATGACCTCTAAGTAAGTGGTTCTAAATGACCTCTAAGTACGTAGTCCTAAATGACCTCTAGGTACGTAGTTCTAAATGACCTCTAAGTAAGTAGTTTTAAATGACCTCTAAGTATGTGGTTCTAAATGACCTCTAAGTACGTAGTTCTAAATGACCTCTAAGTACGAAGTCCTAAATGACCTCTAAGAACGTAGTTCTATATTACCTCTAAGTACGTAGTTCTAAATGACCTCTAAGTACGTAGTTCTAATTGACCTCTAGGTACGTAGTTCTAAATGACCTTATAGTAAGTACTTCTAAATGACCTCTAAGTATGTGGTTCTATATGATCTCTTAGTACGTACTATGGGGGTGACTCTTTTGTTTTCCCACCCCCATACATCCTCTTTATGTTTATAATCATTTTGTATGTCACCCACCGATATCTAACATCTAACGTCTACTTTTAGTTACTGTGAAATGACTACACCTTGCTTTTGAATACTACAATAGCGGCAGGGTCGGAAGTGAACAAGAGCTGGTAAGATGAAAGAGAGGGATCTAACCCAAGGTGTAGAACCTTTCCATGCTCATACTTACTGTAGTGAGACCCTGAGGGTGGTTTTTGGAATGATGTCTGTCGTCAGTATCGATATTGTATCTCGCTCACTAATATCTAACGTCTATACTGTGTAGTGAAGGAATCTTAGACATATATATTTGTTGTTGTTTTGGACATTAAAGTCAAAAACTTTCTTTAAACATTTGTTCAAAAGTGCTTTGTTTATATTATTTCCAAAAATCAGATATAAATCCTGAACAATTTAAGATATTGATATCAAATTTTGCATAATGTTCTGTACTATTTATGACTTATCAGTTGAAAAATGGCGTTCATTAAAACATTTTCTCGGAATAGCATTAGTTGTAGAAAATAATAAGAAACAAAAATTTTACCCTTGCTCTGTAAGATAATGTATTTTTTTTTTTAAATTATTAAAACATATGAACTTATTTTTATTTATTTATATATACGTGTATATTAGAGGGATATGTTGAAGGATAACCTAGATTTCGGAAAAAAACCAGAAAATAATCATGTTTGATCATTTACTAAAATACCTACGCATAGCTTACAATTATGTCTATATTTTTTCTCTCACCTTTTGTGGTTTATTTACTTATCTATTATTATTATTATTATTATTATTATTATTATTTATTTCTCCTTTTTTTTATTATATTACTTTTAAGGAATCTAATACTACATTAATGAAACAATAACAATGGATTACACTGAACGAATAAAAGCTTTGCCTTTTATTTATTGAGCTAAAGATGAAAAACATGGGATAAAGTTCACATATTATATACAATTATAAGAAAATAGTTTATGGATACTCCATAACCAAAAGAGAAATAGCAAAGTTCAGGACATAAGGAAATTCACAATCACAAAAAAAATAAATACACAATATATTTGAGAAGTGTTTATAACTATCAGTCTTTTCCAAACAATTTTATAATATTAGAAATTAGAAAGTTTTATCGCAATCTGTTTCACTGTCTTTGTGATTTGCTCCAGCTAGCATATTTCATTAAAAGAAAGGGGGGATTCAACAATATGATAGTCAAGAGCTCGAGAAACTTAACCTCGGGAGGTTGGTGCCGACTCTTCCCAAAGGTTATTCAAAAAGATAAAATACATGAATTAAACTTATAATAATATTAGGACTATGTCCTATAGTCTATATTTACTGTAAAATGAAATTATGTTTGTTTATATACTGTGGGGAGAAGGTGTATAAGGGGAATAAATAGTTTACAAACTTTAAAATAGTCTTTACTGTTCACAAGTATAGTATTATAATGAATTGATTGTTTTGCTCATATAGCAGGATTGGTATGAGTGTAGAAATGAAATTGTGATATGTTCAACAACTTAAAATGGTCTAATCTCACCAATATTCAATTTTATCAAGTTTAAAAAAGACACTTTGCTCACGAATTGCACATTATACTTTGTCTACAGTTGTTATTTTGTGATAAAAACAGTTCATACTGGCGGTCGTACTTTTTCCTTGATTTGACAGGAAGGAGATTTAGTACAACGTTGTTAGCTTTTTCCGCTAATTTAGGCAGGGTATTTGACAGGTTTTCATCTTCTGAACTGTCCATATTTTACAACTAACTACACAAAATATAGCAGTAGTGCTAATCAACACATCAACACTGAGTTGAAGTTCTCAAGTCAAAACTGAGGTTATTTATTAATATTACAAATAACTTAGCTGTATTGTTGAGGAAACGGGATTGCCAACTTCAAAACTCGGCAAATGAAAAATACTCTCCGTGTACATACACTGTCAATCATCTTCATGAATAATTACTTCCTTTTTCGACTTTAAAACATTGTTTTGTTGTTTATTTATGTTATTTTACATGTAAGAATTAATATAACCTACATACAGGACATTTCCTGTATATTATAAATGAATTCAAATATACTTAACCTAAATTTCGTTTTGTTCGGTTGCCATCAAAGTGAGCAAAGTAGTGTGCAAAGTAGTGGGCAAAGTGAAACTGTTGAGAAATCAGCTATTTTGCAAACTAATTTAAATGAACAAAATGCCACTTTGTCAACAACTGTAGACAAAATATGTTTCCACTTGAGTGAGTATAATATGTGTATAAAAAATATTTCCGGTATTGTCAACAGTAAATCCTAATAAAATGCATTAAGAAACTCTGCAACAGTGTTAAAGTCACTGTATGATGTGCAATATCATCTTCAGGAATAATGTGTCAATATCTCTTTAAATACGATAGTAGGAATGCTGTTACAGTCATGTCCCAGCGATACCTCCGAATGATTGAAGAATTTTAGTTTCCTCACATAGCGGAGAAAACTAAAATTAATTAATACAGTTAGGCGTTTGTTTTCAAGATGAGACTCTCAACTGCAATCAATGAGTACAGTTTAGTATTTATTTTCAAGGTCACGCTCTGTCTAAATATGGAGATATTCTTTAATTTGCGAGATCACCAGAACTGGCAGTATGTCATTTTTTTCTTGTGAGGATATTTGAAGAGTAAAGTATTCAAAGACCCACCCGTGAAAAGTATTGAACATCTCGAAGCAGACAGAATTAGTTATTAAGTTGCTGCAATTCTTGGGCATATCATTTAATAGAAAACAGTATTTGGTTTTGAAGAGTATCTGGCCATCATCAGAAAGTAATGTTAAAAATTTATATATTATAGATTCAGGATAAGATATACAATTATTGTTATAGATGTGTTTTACTGGCACATTTATGTATCCTAATTTTTTTTTTCTTTTTTTTTCTATCCTTGACAGTTGTTTTGTGAATAATTAGTAGTGTTGCCACAACTGTTAGGATGAAATTCCCTCTCTGCTAGAATACTCAATATAATAGTTTTAATTTCTTTCTTCATAGATGGGGTTAGCTATGTTTGAAGGCTCATTTCTTAAACTATTGTAAATCTCAACTTTTTCCAATTATCCTTTTTTCCCCTTCTCTACACTTGTACAAAATTTCTAAACTATGTACATCCGAACATTTGTGAGCGGTATTGGATATGTGGTCATCATACAGTGAGTTTGTTGGATGTTTTTTCAAAGCTTCAATAATTTTGCCATATTGTATCTCGATAAACTCATTGCATGCTAACCACATATCCAATACCATTTACAAATATTCGGATAAATATAGTCTGGAAATTTAACATTAATGTTAAAAACCTAAAATGTTTTTGGATACAATTATATGCTTATTAAATATCCTGTCAATTTGTAATACCAGTTGTAATACCAAAAAATGGTAATTTTAACTAGGATAATCAAAAAATGGTTATATTGAGATTTATTTGAAATTGAATTGGTGGGGGACTTCAGAAGTCAAAAGAATGACTCAATGTGACTGTTAAGACAAGGGATTATAAAAAAGTAAATATAGGTTTCCAAAATAATAATGTCATGTATAAAATATTAATTATAAGTTGTAATAAATATTTAGGTAGTATTTGTATTGTGTTAGGCAAAATAATTTGAACAGAGTCTGTGTTGCTATGTGAGAATAATTCTCGCATACGTTGCAAGAAAAAAGGGAGGTAACGGCAAAGGAAGTGAAAAATACCCATGCGGTTTGTCAGTCTTAGAGAGGGGTCTGAGTTGGTAGGACGTTTTTTTCAGTGAAGAGAAACTTTCTCAAAAATGTAGAAAAAGTAGTTAAGGTCCTATGGTGACATTTAGCTCAGGGAGAGATGTTTTTAAATAAAAGAAGCTTCAGAACATTAATGGTGAAGATTCAGTGAGTTCAGAGACAGTTTGACGTGGTAAGACTTAGTTTGCGTTTGAAGTGTGTATTGGACAATAACTATTGGTAAAGTGATGAAAATCTTTGTACAATACCATGAATTTAAAAGGATAATTAATCGTCAGGTGTATAGATTGAGTCTGCAAGGTCTTTGCAACACAGAATGAAGGAACTCGGCACGTGGAGGTTTCCAATCTACTGGATCGGTTATACGGTAACAAAAATCAGAGACATTTTTATAGGAATAATTTTGTAAAAGAAAAAGAACTTTTTATATGAACTTTCTAAATTTATTCAAATGTATAATCTTTGTTTAATAATTAGTCATTTAAAGAACTTAATTTCATGTTAATAATAATAATAATAATCATCTTTGCTACGTGAGAGTTTTAAATCTCACCATAAAAAATAGTTTTCTTTCAAGTTGCAACTATTAATTTTAGAATTATAAAAAAGGATTTAAGCCTCTCAGGCAGAATTTAAAATCAAAGGATACTGAGATTTCAAATAGTAGTAAGATATAAATTTGAACATGTATGTATAACCTTGTATAAATGTTAATACTTAATTCAATAAATTATGTTCAATTTCAGCACAACAAAATAAGATTTTTTTATTTCACCGAGAACCACTGTAAGTACACTTTCAAAAGGATTTGCGACCCTGAGAAATTTTAACAATAACAATTAACTTCCTTTTTCAAAATTGGTAAGCTAACGCTACCTAGCGCCCATAGTCGAGCAAATTATTTTCCTCTCTTAAATAAAAAATCAGAAGAATAATAATTAAAATCAAACAAAAGCTAATATTTATAAACTATTACACAGTTCCCTTTTAAACGTATCAATACAAAATTATTCAATTTTTAATATTACCCGTTTCATTGGCTCAAGTTGAAAAAAATTTAACAATCTCTAAAATCACAAAACCAAAGTCAAACCAGATTCTTAATACTTAACAAGTTTAACACTCACTTTCCATTATCAAACATTAGAAGAGTGAACTTAAATTAAAACCAAATTAAATAAACTATAAAAGAACAATGAACTTACATACCGGTATTTCAAATTTCAAGCATTTCATCCTGTCATGTTCTTTAAAATTGTAGGACTGTGGAACTGAACTCAGAAGCTGTAAAAAATTTAAGTTATATTAGTCTTCAAAACGTTGTAGTTAATAGTTTCATTTTCTCATTACATAGTAATCAAAATTAATGTAGAGGATCAAAAAAATGAATGGAATGATGTTCATCTGTTTAATTTGTGTTTTCTATGCAATGGGCCAGAAAAAAAAGTGGATTGATTTTAATCAAATTTGTCATATCTTAGGACATTTTTATAACATTTTATCTTTAACCAAAAACTTGAACAACTTTCATAAGAAAAAAACACAAAATTAAAATTTTCTGAAAATCAGCTCTACCTGACTCGGGTAGTAAAATGTGTAAGATTACCTAAACCTGTATGCAAAATTGTAATACATTTTGAAAATATTATTATGGTTCAGAAATAATTTCCAATAAACAAAAATAAATGAACCTAGATTGCCAGCATTTCAATCAATAATATTTACATTATGGGCACAAAAGAATCAACTTTAACCCTTATTTATATTTATAAATATTTTTTTCAAAGACGGTATGGTTTATTTTCAATTTATGACTGCCAACTATCGATGTGACATTTTCGGTATTGAATAATTTTGGTTGGTTTTTACTTGGTTTTGGGGGATTTGTTAATAAGAAAGTTTATGCAGTGTTTTTGGATATACACCTCCCATCCACCACTTATGTACCTATAACATGTTTTGTCTTCCTGTAGTCTTAGTTTAGATCCCTTTCTTTCATCTTTCCTATCAGGTCTCTCTTGACTAACTCTTGTTCTTTTCTGACCCTAACGCTATTAGAGTATTCGAGGGATAAGGGTCTTCATTTTATGTTCATCTCTTCTTCTTTTTATTTATTTTGAAGAGACAACCAAAATATTTTATGTCTTAAGTGACAGTTTAAATTGTACAGACAGATATGCAATAAAATTATACAGGTCCTTGGTTTTAACTACGGATCATAATAAAGAGAAATAAATGAAAATGGAATCCATATTTTAATGGCTATTGAAGTGTTTGTCTCACATGTCATAAAAACTGTTTTTAAAATTTATAAGCTATGAATTTCTCATTGTGTGGTTAAATGAAGTTCTATTTGTCGTACAAAAAACTATAATAGATGATTTCAAACTGCAATTTAATTTCAAAACCAACATTTTTTTTTCAGAATTGTAGATGTTCATTAGTATTTTCTTTTTTTACTTTGTAGCAAAAACTGTGTTTTAGTTGAGGGGGGGAGAATGAACATGATATCTGACAATTGAAATTTAGTTTAGCGCCAACATATTAATTTTTCAACAAATAAGCATACATATTCATAATCAGAATATAATCTAGTTTTATTTGATAACCCACACATATTTCAAAATATTTCATCTTTATAGTTTCTCGATTTTTTTTGGTTACTACAGTACTATTATTTTCCTATATGTGGGACAATACAAATAATTTAAATACAAAGTTTGAAATATTTAGAATTTATTATCTTGTCTGTGTTGACTGGTTGCGACTTACAGACAGTTGTATAGACTGTCCGCCAAATTAGAGACACACATGAAAAATAATTATCATTGATTTTAACTTTGGACCCTACAAAGGAAAAAATAACATAAAATAAAGACCCCTAACCCTCGAATACTCAAATAGCACCAAGGCTGAATAAGCATCCTCATGCTTAGTACACCTACGATTGAGAGATACCTATTTAACACACAATGTGTTGTGCATCAGTGTTTGTTTAAAAGTGAGAGAACAAACATTCATGATGAGAAATGAAGAGCAATCTGTAGTCAGTGATGAATCGCTTCAGAAAATTCATGAAAAAATCTTTGAAAACCGCTGTTTGCAATCTTTGAACCATGTGAACATTATCTCAGTGTTTACGAATTGTGGAACAACTATCATTTCTATGTGAGACTTCAATAACTAAAAAAGCCCATTTAGAACAAACGCCTTGGTTTGCAGACTTCTGGTTTCCTATTTATGTCTGTCAACCGTCATACCACTTGGCAAACAAAACATATTATGATCCATCAATTCAAATGCATATAGTCCGGTTATGACTCCCAGTGATTTTTACCTATCATGGACCAATGATATGAGTACCAGTGCTTGGATGATGATAAAAAACTTCAAGATCCTGACCAGGTTGACTAAAATTACAAGCGGCAAAATTTCATGAAGAAGGGATTTCCAAACTGGTCAATCGCAATGATAATTGCCTAAATTTATATGGAAATTATGTCGAAAAATAGTGGAAGAGTTGTAGTTTTAAGACATAAATATTTCTGTATCTAGTCTCCGATTATTTATACTCAAACAGAGGTTACTTTCTGAACGGGCCTTGTATATAATATATATATATATATATATATATATATATATATATATATATATATATATATATGAGTGTAAATGCTTTCACTGGGTTCAGTTTTACTCAAATGAATTTTATTTAAAGGTTGAGAAAATTTGTTAACGAGAATAATTGTTAGTAAATATCAATGGTAAACCACTAATCCAAATTTCAAAAATTGTTTTTCTGTGTATAACTTTTTGTTGATCCTACAATGTGAAATAAGAGGCCCAACTTTAAAGTAAAGTCAATTTGAAATGACTATGGCAATGAGTCATCTTACACACACTGTATTTTAATTTAATATAATAACCAATTGTTAACCATTTTGTCGGAATATGAAGTTCAAATAATTATTGTGATATATCAGTGATGTAAAATGGATACTACAAGCAATATTCCTGTCACTGTTAGACTCATGTCGTGATACATTTTTTGTGTATCAAAAACTATTGCTGAGGTTCATAGAGAAATTTTTCTCCTTTAAGGGCCAGATGTTTAGTGACGGGTGAACGAATGTGTCTTGTCTTTTTGTTTTTACTAACAAAATGATTAATAATCTATACTGGACATTTATGTACAAAATGGCTTTTGTATTTGGATAAACTGCATCATTTTCACAAAACTAATGACCAATTTATCCCATAACTAAGAATTAAATATATATAACTAACAATTATATTTGAAAACTCTGACAGATGATAATGCTTATGTGCTGTTATTTTATACAATAAGCCGAACGTAATTTTCCTTTCACAACTTCATTTTACTTACAAAGTTCATAAGGTACGATTTGTAATTGTAAAAAGATATGACCTCTATCTTCATGTATCACAGCCTCTGGAAACAGAAAGTGATTTTGACATGCCTTCCGCCTAATGTTGTTGTTGTTGTTGTTGTCTGTATGTAAACATGATAGTAGTCATAAAAACTAAGGTAGAAACATGAAATATAATTTGGTACAGCGGACTACAGTATGCTATAGAACCCTATTAAAATTCAGAAAAATCAAATTGAAAAAGCAAAATGACGGCTGTTATAAATAGTGTTTTTGTTTATATCTTGTGTGGTATACAACTTGTAACACATTAAATTAGATCAAAATACTAAAATTTCAATTCAGTATGTAATTGAACTCTCTACAATGACAAATGCCAAACTTATGGCCAAAAATATAATTTTGAACAGTGAACTACGAAGAAAATTTGATATTCATATAGTTATAAGAAGCAGCAAGGGAGAGGTCACAGATGCGAGCAAAGCAAGTGGAGACTTTCTAATATATTCATATCTATGAAACCTGTTAGCTGTATATCAAGAAAGTAATAATATACACAATTGAGGTTCAGAAAACCTGTGTAACAACACTGTTTTAAACAAATTTACCTTTTTATGTAGGCCTCCTGATCTAAAAATACATTAACAATTTCTACATAGCTTAAGAAACCAACTTATGGGCATTATATACATCTGTTATATTACATTGTATGATGGGGCTAGATGTACATGATGGTTTGTATATAAAAATTGTTGGTTTTGTAAAATGACATAGTTTATATTCTCAATCTAAACAGGGAAACACAATAAGCAAATGAACTAAGTTGTATGTTTCAAGAACGGCAAATGACAAATATGTAAGTCTAGTAAAAAATTCATCCATCCTCTAAAAACTTGCATACCCATACAATATTAAATAGTCAAAGTCTATTTTATTGTTTTAATATAGTGTGAGCCAATGAAACAGGTGACTTTAACAAATTGAATATTTTATTTTTACAAAGATCTTTACTATTTAACAGTCAATGCAATAGCATATATTTACATATTGTTCAGTAATAGACAAGTATGAACAGTAACAACAGTTTCTTCCTTATGTATCACTTAGTTGAGATAAAGCATTGGACAAGTGAACTACATATGTTGAGGATTAAGGTGTTCTACAAAAATTATGATAGTTATGTGGTTGCACAACAGCTGTTTCAATGCCATTTTAATATCCATAGGAATTATGTGGTGCCATCAGCAGATCGTAATAAGACTTGGGTACATAATTTTGAAGCATGCTTAAAAAAAGAAGCCTAATTGTATACAAAAGAATGTGTGTAAGTCTGAAAGCATTGACATCATAAGAAACTTTAATGTAATAGCAGATATTTCTTGTTGAAACTCCATATTCAAGGATAAAATAAAATTTATACTATTAAATATTTGAAACTTTTAAGCTTTTGCTTTATTTTATCCTTGACATCATAAGAGTTGCTTTGTTACATAGGCGTAAATGCTCTGCCCGTCCCAATGCAGTTACACTTGGTTTGCCGCCTACAATTCTCTACAAGGATTTATACATGTATCCATATAAAATTCAAGTAATACAGGCATGAAAAGACACAGATTAAATTAAATGTGTGAAATTTTTGCCACCATTTTATAAATGATAATGAAGACAGCGTTTACATTGTCCTAATGAGTGACAATAGTTATTTGTGCAACTAGTGAGCAAAATGGCACTTTTTTAAACGAGAGAAAAATGTTGACGCACAAGGCTTGCCGAGTGCGTCAATTTTATCAAGTTTAAAAAAGACACTTTGCTCACGAATTGCACATTATACTTTGTCTACAGTTGTTATTTTGTGATAAAAACAGTTCATACTGGCGGTCGTACTTTTTCCTTGATTTGACAGGAAGGAGATTTAGTACAACGTTGTTAGCTTTTTCCGCTAATTTAGGCGGGGTATTTGACAGGTTTTCATCTTCTGAACTGTCCATATTTTACAACTAACTACACAAAATATAGCAGTAGTGCTAATCAACACATCAACACTGAGTTGAAGTTCTCAAGTCAAAACTGAGGTTATTTATTAATATTACAAATAACTTAGGTGTATTGTTGAGGAAACGGGATTGCCAACTTCAAAACTCGGCAAACGAAAAATACTCTCCGTGTACATACACTGTCAATCATCTTCATGAATAATTACTTCCTTTTTCGACTTTAAAACGTTGTTTTGTTGTTTATTTATGTTATTTTACATGTAAGAATTAATATAACCTACATACAGGACATTTCCTGTATATTATAAATGAATTCAAATATACTTAACCTAAATTTCGTTTTGTTCGGTTGCCATCAAAGTGAGCAAAGTAATGTGCAAAGTAGTGGGCAAAGTGAAACTGTTGAGAAATCAGCTATTTTGCAAACTAATTTAAATGAACAAAATGCCACTTTGTCAACAACTGTAGACAAAATATGTTTCCACTTGAGTGAGTATAATATGTGTATAAAAAATATTTCCGGTATTGTCAACAGTAAATCCTAATAAAATGCATTAAGAAACTCTGCAACAGTGTTAAAGTCACTGTATGATGTGCAATATCATCTTCAGGAATAATGTGTCAATATCTCTTTAAATACGATAGTAGGAATGCTGTTACAGTCATGTCCCAGCGATACCTCCGAATGATTGAAGAATTTAGTTTCCTCACATAGCGGAGAAAACTAAAATTAATTAATACAGTTAGGCGTTTGTTTTCAAGATCAGACTCTCAACTGCAATCAATGAGTACAGTTTAGTATTTATTTTCAAGGTCACGCTCTGTCTAAATATGGCGATATTCTTTAATTTGCGAGATCACCAGAAGTGGCAGTATGTCATTTTTTTCTTGTGAGGATATTTGAAGAGTAAAGTATTCAAAGACCCACCCATGAAAAGTATTGAACATCTCGAAGCAGACAGAATTAGTTATTAAGTTGCTGCAATTCGTGGGCATATCATTTAATAGAAAACAGTATTTGGTTTTCAAGAGTATCTGGCCATCATCAGAAAGTAATGTTAAAAATTTATATATTATAGATTCAGGATAAGATATACAATTATTTTTATATATGTGTTTTACTGGCACATTTATGTATCCTAATTTTTTTTCCTTTTTTTTTCTATCGTTGACAGTTGTTTTGTGAATAATTAGTAGTGTTGCCACAACTGTTAGGATGAAATTCCCTCTCTGCTAGAATACTCAATATAATAGTTTTAATTATTTCTTCATAGATGGGGTTAGCTATGTTTGAAGGCTCATTTCTTAAACTATTGTAAATCTCAACTTTTTCCAATTATCCTTTTTTCTACCTTCCCTACACTTGTACGAAATTTCTAAACTATGTACATCCGAACATTTGTGAGCGGTATTGGATATGTGGTCAGCATACAGTGAGTTTGTTGGATGTTTTTTCAAAGCTTGAATATTTTTGCCATATTGTATCTCGATAAACTCATTGCATGCTAACAACATATCCAATACCATCTACAAATATTCGGATAAACATAGTCTGGAAATTTAACATTAATGTTAAAAACCTAAAATGTTTTTGGATACAATTATATGCTTATTAAATATCCTGTCAATTTGTAATACCAGTTCCCATTTAAACATATCAATACAAAATTATTTAATTTTTAATATTACCCGTTTCATTGGCTCAAGTTGAAAAAAATTTAACAATCTCTAAAATCACAAAACCAAAGTCAAACCAGATTCTTAACACTTAACAAGTTTAACACTCACTTTCCATTATCAAACATTAGAAGAGTGAACTTAAATTAAAACCAAATGAGGAGTGTGGGGGAAGAACGATGAAGGTGTCTTGCACTTAAATTCGAGTAAACTCAAAAACAAACTCTAAAACCAAATGAGATTATTATGGTTAGAGTTACAAAAGTTTTATTAAGTAATTAAAAACTGGTAGATATGCTATTTACTGCTATACATGTGTAAAATAAAAATTTTAATGTTTGACAGTATGTATAACCAATTTATACATTAATGTACATTTTGGGAGGGGGGAGAATTGTAGTATTAAAAATTAATATTAAAAATTCAATTTTTAATATTACCCGTTTCATTGGCTCAAGTTGAAAAAAATTTAACAATCTCTAAAATCACAAAACCAAAGTCAAACCAGATTCTTAATACTTAACAAGTTTAACACTCACTTTCCATTATCAAACATTAGAAGAGTGAACTTAAATTAAAACCAAATTAAATAAACTATAAAAGAACAATGAACTTACATACCGGTATTTTAAATTTCAAGCATTTCATCCTGTCATGTTCTTTAAAATTGTAGGACTGTGGAACTGAACTCAGAAGCTGTAAAAAATTTAAGTTATATTAGTCTTCAAAACGTTGTAGTTAATAGTTTCATTTTCTCATTACATAGTAATCAAAATTAATGTAGAGGATCAAAAAAATGAATGGAATGATGTTCATCTGTTTAATTTGTGTTTTCTAGGCAATGGGCCAGAAAAAAAAGTGGATTGATTTTAATCAAATTTGTCATATCTTAGGACATTTTTATAACATTTTATCTTTAACCAAAAACTTGAACAACTTTCATAAGAAAAAAACACAAAATTAAAATTTTCTGAAAATCAGCTCTACCTGACTCAGGTAGTAAAATGTGTAAGATTACCTAAACCTGTATGCAAAATTGTAATACATTTTGAAAATATTATTATGGTTCAGAAATAATTTCCAATAAACAAAAATAAATGAACCTAGATTGCCAGCATTTCAATCAATAATATTTACATTATGGGCACAAAAGAATCAACTTTAACCCTTATTTATATTTATAAATATTTTTTTCAAAGACGGTATGGTTTATTTTCAATTTATGACTGCCAACTATCGATGTGACATTTTCGGTATTGAATAATTTTGGTTGGTTTTTACTTGGTTTTGGGGGATTTGTTAATAAGAAAGTTTATGCAGTGTTTTTGGATATACACCTCCCATCCACCACTTATGTATCTATTACATGTTTTGTCTTATTGTTTAAACAGAAAAACCTCTTGAGTTTTCAACGCCTTATAAAACAATTAAGAAAAGAACATAAAATAAAGACCTCCATAAAAGCTTCCTTACTCCAATAGTCGGAAAATATCAAAAGTTGATAAAGAGAGACGTGATAGGAAAGATGAAATAATGGGTCTAGCCCAGGACTACATGAAAAAATGTCTAGATCCAGCTAGGCCCCTTGGGACAGCCAAAGCCAATACTCACTTATATTGAGCTCCTGAGGAACATGTTACTTGTTCACACGAACACAATAAGGTTTTTATTGGAACTTAAGCATGCATTTTAATATTCTTAACCCCTGGTACGTTTTTTCTCAATTATTTATTGATTAGCATAGAGTTGTTTGTTAAAACTAAATTCAGTGCAAAGTTACGCCTTGGTATAGCGTAAAAAAGAACAATATAATTGGTAATTTATGTCTTAAAAAAGTATAGGCAATTAGTTTAAATAATTGTGTTGTAACATAATGAAAAACATTGGCTAATTAATAGCTAACTGAATTGCATGAACTTTGATTTTGAATTTGATCATTAAGAATACTTGTAACATGAACTTATGTTTAATATTTATGAAATTAGTGTCTAATAATTTGTCATGTTATTTATTTACTGTACGATTTCAATGATAGTTAAGCAAAACGGTTTGCTAGATTTTGTATGTATCTAATATGAATAGAACTTGTTAATTTCAGAGGTGTGTTTTATTTCAGAGGTTTTTATGATCATTTAGCGTATCTAGTACATAGCAAATGTTTGTAGATGTGTTAAGTAAAAACAAATTATAGAAATTCCCCAACAAACTTACACTTTAAACACAAAATTTCCATTTTGTGTTTAAAGTGTAAGTTTGTTGGGGAATTTCTCATGATAAATAAAGAAATAGACGACCATCTGTTGTGACAGTTGAACTTTTGAAAAGCGAATGATAAAATCTGAAAAAAATGAAATTTCAAAATTACTGAATTATTGTACCTTTATCTCAGTTATAGATGGTGAGACTTTGCTGTTGTATGTCAATGTGGAGACAAAGTCAGTCGATGGAGTAGGGCTACAGCTCACTGTGAAAACCCCTTAAAGTTCATAAGTACTTGGAAACATTCTATACAAGAAAACTCATGGCAAATGTCTTTTGAGAAATACTCCTGGTAAGATTTGTAGAATGAATCACTACCGAGACATTTTAAGGATGGTAAAAACCATTCAGAAAAAATGGTATGGCATATTTAGTGACAATTAATTGTTAGACACATACATAACATACTGGACAGTTTCAAATGACATACAGCACTGATTTGGCTCCTAGTGATTATCACTTCCTATCATTTAAAAATATCTAGGGTCACAGTGGTTTGAAAACAATGAGGATTTGAAGGACAGTGTAAATTCATGTCTTATAACTAACAGGTGTCTATGATGAGGGTAATAAAGAACTAGTTTACTGATATAACAAGTGCCTTAATGTAGGTGGTAATGTGGGAAAATAGGTAAGAGTTGTAACTAATTTGTGTATAATAAAAAACCTCAAATTGTATTGGTTTTTATAATGAAAAGGAACTTACTTTCCAAAGAGCTCTCTTGGTTAGAACACAGTTCTACTCTAGTTTATGCTGCATTAACAG
Organism: Aphrophora alni; assembly: GCA_963513935.1. Lineage (NCBI taxonomy): Eukaryota > Metazoa > Arthropoda > Insecta > Hemiptera > Aphrophoridae > Aphrophora > Aphrophora alni. The sequence goes on along the minus strand of CAUPSG010000858.1, from coordinate 1,700,882 downwards.
ATATGTTTAAAAAAGTTTAAAATAAACCCCCATTTCATAATATGTAACAGTTCTAAGTCACAGTTATGAAAATGTTCACAGTTCTAAGTTTTCAGTTACTACAAATTCACAAACACATTTCAAATGGTTTGCCTATAAGAATCTACATATCTACCTCATTTCTCTATGTTCAGTATCAATTTATTTAAGTAAATCTCTTGATCCAGGATGATTTGTGAGAAGTTCTTGGTGCCCAAAATCTAAAAGTTCTCTTTGTATGTTCTAGTAAATCGACATGCTTTAGAAGAACACAGTTATGATTCTGAAGAAAACTCAAACGAATGCCTACTAACAAGTTTCCAAGTAAAATTAGATTGATATTCTACATTAAAAAAAAAAATAAATAAATAAATAAATAATTTGAATTGAAGTAGCTTACCTTTTTAAGATGGTGATCAGCAATTCGAAGGTAGAACTTTAGATAACAACAAAATTTTAAAATGTAGAGTTTCTTTGCTGTAAATTAAATCATGAAACAAAACATTCATACTAAACTAAAAGAGCCCACACCTGAAAATACATGGAAATAAAATACTACTTTGAAATACATACAAAAATATTATTTATATAGAAACAATACAATAAAAAAAACCCTGAAAAACACATAAAATACAACCTAAAAAAGTACATAAAAAATATGAAAAACAATAACATATATACACAACAACACATAATAAAACCTGAAAAATAAAACTCCCGTAAAACTAAAAACCTAACAGGGACCGCGGAATACCGAAAATATTCTTACAAACTATCTCAATTTCCTACCAAATCTAATGCTGCCTCTAATGTGTCGAGGACTTATGCCTGAAGAAGTGTAACAATAGTGGTGTACACTTGGACAATTTGTACAAGTGTGTGATCTTTGTTGTAACTAGACATTAACATTTTGTTAAGTCTAGGTGTTGTAAGTGCGATGGACTCAACAAAAGATTATACTCACCCTTTTGTTGGTCGGGTGTGTAATTGGCCTGAAATAAATACACATGGATTAATTATATTATGTAGAATGATAGGGACCTGAAACCGAAAATGAAAAAAATAAAATAAAAAATAGTCTAAGAAGCTGAACTAATATAAAGGACCAAAATTTTATTAAGATATATTATTGTTTTTTAAATCCTAAAGTTAAAATATTATTTTTTAAAAAGATTCAAAACTGAAAGAAAACAAGAAAAATAATCTAACAAAATTAAATATTTCAAAAAGGACCTAAGTATGATGACTGATATTATTCAAAAAGATTCAAAGCTGAAAAAGTAAAAAAAAAAAAAAATAAAAAAAAAAAATTTAATCTGATTATTTATTAAATATAAAACGAAAAACATTAATTATATACATATTTCTTTAATATTTTAAAAATTTTAATTTTAATTTTTACATCTAAAAAAACGGAATTGATTTCTGTTTGATTTATAAGGGAGGGATCATGATCCTTATGAAGTTCATCAATGATGCAGATCTAATCTTCATTCTTGAGGCTGTAATGGATTCAACAACTTATCAAATAAATATGTCAGCTAAACTAGTTAGCATATAATATGTAATGACTTGCATTGTTTAATTATTAAATGTGCACAAACAATGCTCGTGTTTCTCAAAAAAAAAAATACAATAATTTATATTCCATCATGCCTTTGAAAATATTTTTAACACAAACACATACCATAAAATATATAATAACTTATCTAATACTATTTCCTACAGCTTAAAACTAATCTAACCTAGTGGGCTTCTCCAAACTAAAAACATAAGTTTTCAAAATCATGATGGATACTAGTTTAGCTGACATATATTTACAACTATTTTACACAACTTGTACTCACTCATGTCTATGACATGTCATCTACTTCAATTTTTCAAAATTATTAAACCTGGAACAAAAAAATTTTAAAAACCAATTGGAAGAGAAAATCGGAGTCTACTAAATAATTATAATGAAACTAAAAGTCTTAAAGTCTTAAAGAGCTATTTTAGACATTTCATTCATTCATCCCCCCCCCTCATTATTACTCAGTTTGTAAAATTGTGTATTATATCATCTATAAATCAAACAAAATTTTATACCAAGTTTCATTAAAACAGACAGTGGAAACATTTATCAGACATAATTTATACCAAAAAAAAGTTATGGGCTCTGAGCAACTCAAAAAGGATATTTCCATGAATCACAATGTAACATTCTCTAAACTACGTATACATTAAAAAAAGTATAAGAAAATGAGAAATAAAAGTAACACTTAATCCACCTACAATGTGAACGTAAGCGCTTCAAGCTAGCACAGACAATAAACAATTGCACAAAAGAGGACGGAAATCTGAATTACTTAGATCTAAACATCAGCAAACATTATAATAAGCGAGCTGAAACTTCTAGTCAGCCTAGTTCTATACCACAAAGAAAGGATAAGACAGCTGTTGCTGTGTCAGAGGCTAAAGCTCCGTCCAAAGTCATGCTGGCAGGAGGCTATTACAGCCTTGGATAGTATGTCTTAAGAGTGGGTGTTGGCATCTAGCAGTTCTTTCCTTCAAAAGAAACAAAAACCTAAAAGGTCATCAACAGCCGCAAAGGAAAGATCTAGGAAAAAAGGACTCGCCAGAAGGAATGGACTAATACAGAACCCTACCACATCAGGGACAAACCAAGTTTCTAATGTGAAGAAGTAAAATGCTTTCAATAAATCTCAACAATGACAGGACGGTTTTGGCTGTCCTCGTCATGTGATTTACTGAAGATATAGCTCTAATCCAAGAGCCATGGGTCAATGGAGTAATCATCAGAGGACTCCCAACCCAAAAATGTAAAGGGAAGGGAGAAGTGGATTCGTGCCGCTTCTGCCTGACACTTAAAGAGACAGCCGAACACTGGTTGAGTGAGTGTGAATCTCTATCCTACAAAAGACTACTTTATTTCAGCACTTCCTTTCCCCATGGCTGCAGAGATAACTACAATATCACCCAAAATCATTTAAAAATTCTTAAGAAGCTCAAATCTTGGCTGGGTATAAAACATAATTAGTAGGGTAGTCACAAAAGATCCATTTGGTTCGCAGTGACAAGAGATTGTATACCCTCGGACTCCAAATTCACTAACTATTATAACTTACCTTACCTTACCAGTTGTAGATCAAAATCTGTAATTATGTTGATATTGATGGGATGTACTAGATGCTGCTGTGATGACTGATGTTCTATAAGTAGCTTGATGGTGAATTTTCTGGATGCTGTTGAAAATGATGGATGATCTGTTTGTTGTTGATGACGAATGAAGATCACTGTAATTCTAATACAAACAATTTCATAATATATTCAGTTATAAAATATATAATCATTTAAAAAGGAATGAAAATAGAATGCAGAGATTTCAAGAAACATTGATTAAATAAACCATTAAAAAATATTCAGAACATAACTACAATTAGGTGTCACAAAATTCATTGGTACAATTTTAATAATATGCCTATATAAAATTGTAACCTTTTGATATCGAAGAGGTTGTTGAATTTTCTTTAAGTATGTCCTTAAAATGTCCCTATATGAAAAGGATTAAATCAGGATTATAATATGATTTTGTTTTTTTATTTACAAAGTATATGATAAGTTAACATTCCAACCTCAATTTTTTAACCAATCTTCATGTTTCATGGTTATTAACCAACAGATTTAAAAACGGAATTTAAAAACAAATTAATGAGCCACAAGATAACTTATTCAGCCACATCATACAATGTAATACAAATGGATCCTATAAATTACTATCCAAAAGTTGGTTTCTTAGATCCTTGTAGGAAATATTAAATTTTAATTCGACATTTGAATAGTTTATTGGAGTCCTACTTCCTTATTTAAAATTTCCACATACAAAATTCACTTAAAAAAGTAAGTAATTTTTGTATTTTACATTGAAACTAAGATACTAAAAAGTTTAATGAAATGTTTTAATAATTTTGAGAAAGTTTCGACATCTGTAAGAGATAAAATCCAGTTTTTATGATGACGTATGATGAAAACCTCTGTCATCGTCACCTTATAACTAAAAGAAGATCAAATAAATATTCCTTGTCCTAGAATAATTTAATAGTGTTTGCATTGCAAAAGAACAAGAATTGGGTCAAGAGAAGGATATATCCCAAGATTACATGGGAAAAAAATGCGAAGATTCAGCTAGGATTCCTCGAGTTTGCTACTCGCTATAGTGAGCCCCTGAAGGTCACATAACAAGAATGATGAATATTACTTTTTCTTTAGACAATGAAATCCAAAGACAGTAACACAAGTTCAATGCTATTACGATTGTCACACTTACTCCATCTACATATACTCTGAGCATGTAAAAATATTGCAATAGTAAAGTATCATTGGAACAATTACTTCAGTGAAAAGTTACACTGTTCTATCGCTGCAGTGCTTTAATTAGCACTTGTATACAGTAGTGTTGAAAAGTTACTAATGCTATTTAATCTCAGTCACATATACATATATCACACACAAAATAAAAACAAATTGTTAATCCAACAATACACTACTAAAGCTATACATACCTATATAACTTATTGTTCGAGTACAGTATTTTGATTTCATTGGTGGACTGTAATATGGCTGTAATACTTGCTCATACATTGTTTGTGCATGGCAAAATGTGTTTCCTTTACTCGGTCGCAATGCCTGAACAAATAAACATGTATAAATGGTCACAGCAACACCTGAATAAATATCACACTTTTTTTTTAAATTATTTATTGTTTTAAAAGGTAAATAACCTTTAGGTCACCATCATCTTAAAAATAAAAAAGTCAAACGTGTTCTAAAACCACACATCTTAGGCTCAGTAGGCATATAGGGAAAATTATTTTTATAAAGTCGAAGTCATTTAAAAAACATCTTAACTTTGGGGCGTCTATGTAGTTAAATGTCTGGACGCTGCTCTGGTCTCAGGAACACACCTGTACTCAAGACCAATTGTAATGGTACTCATGAATGAAGTGTAGTGAAGAGCTGCATCCTGCTTGTGGTGGCCCTGCACTAGACTGCTGATCCTAACAGATCTGGTCTAGACAGAACCGTTTAAAGGAGTAAACCCTGATATAAAATAACCTTGATGATCTCACATCTTGTAGGTTTTGGATGGCATCCCTGAGGTTATCTATGCTGGATCTTAGCTTTTCTTCATCTAGTCTTGAGCCGGATCCCTTCTATTTTTATACTTTCCTATCTAGTTTCTCTTGGCAAAATTTTTTCCAACCCCAATGTTATTAGAGTATTTGACTTGAAAAAAGTTGCAGTGAATTGCAAGAATGCATCAAAGAACTGGAAGCAAAAACTTAGTGTACCACCACAGAAGTGACTCTCACAAGATACCAAAGCACTAACTTTCTTACACTATCATAACCTTACCAAAACCTAAACTAACAAAAACCTTACTATTTCCACAAAACTCTTGAGTCAGGAGGTATCACTCAAATGTTCAAGCCAACAAAACATTATTAGTGTCGTAAAAGACTGTGTAATATTCGTTTTTGTATATTTTCTTTTAGAATGATCGACAAAGATAACTGGTAATTTCATAAATAATTTTTCTAAAGTTTATACTGGAATTAATCTTTAATCTTCTTCAAAAACAAAAATTAGAAATCCCAACAATATTTCATATATGTTCAGGTATGACATTGACACATAAATTTCCACTGTACTTAGCTGGAGTTCAGAATCCCAGAACCAAGTCTGTCTTCACAACAAGGAATTTTCACACACTTAAGAACTTCACATAAAATAACTGCGAGAGCAGAGTGAAACCGTAAACCTAAAACTTTTATTAAGTTTAGCAAAAACTTGGTGTACCAACAACTGCCTAGCTTTCAGATCATTAACATGACATGGATAGTGAAGCTCTATATAAACTGCTAGTGACCTAGAAAGAGGGTCAGTTGGATCAGAGACATTGGTAAGGATGAGAAAACACTGCTGGTTACCAGAGAGACATATACACAAAAAAGGGACTCACTGGCAGTTTATAGATATTCCCGTCTATGTTGAGAAGGTGAGCAGATACATGCGTTTGGAAAACAAGAGTTATTAAATTCAATAATTTGTCTTTACTCTGGATTGAAGGTATAAAGATCTGAATAGGAGAGATTGTGTTTTATGTTGTATTTGAATAATTAAGTATTAGAAAGGGTTATAATATCCCAAACTGTTGTAGAATAATAAACTCAGAATTGTTTGATAGCCTAAAGAAAACGAAAACCAATAGGGAAATTAATAATAAATCAGCTATGTTTTTGATTATCCAATGAACCAGTAGAAATTAGTATCAAGAAACCTATTCCTAATAGCTTCCTGGACAATTCTTAAACTAACTCATTTCATTAATCTTGTATTTAGTGTTGTAAATGACCAACTTTTGTTTGTTTACTTCCCTTAAGTTCAGTTTCCTTATTTAAAAAAGAATCAATGGCTTATTTTAGAACTGGTGTGCTTCGTATTAAAATAACTCATTAAAAGAGATGATCTCATACTTTGTCCAAAGAAAGTTTCAAAACAAATCATACATTGTGGGGTAGGTTCATTTTCACCTCCTGTAAAACTAAAACCAAAAAGCTAGAAGATAGAATCATATTTGAGTTTTATGTATTCTTGTTTTAGTTGGTACTCGATGGTAGAGGGACAGAATGTTGTTATGAATCTTTGTTTACAGTTTTTGGCTATTTTGAAGCACTTGTACTAGGACCTGGCAAAGAACGTTTTAACCACTAATCCATAATTGAGTTTGACAACCAAAACAACACAATAAAACCACAATGAAAGAGTAATAGATAAAGTGACAGTAGATGACTAGACTAACCTGGTGAGCTTGTGCCCTGCTTCGCCAGTCTAGCACACAATGCATGCACTGGGCTCTATCTAGAACAAAAATTACCCCGCGTACCAACAAGTAGCCACAGGTTGAGAAACACTGGACTAGGTTATAAACCTTTCCTCTTCAAAAGTAACATCTGTAATTTAAAGCGCTAAACGCTTATGTAACCATATTTTTACAGTGTTCTGATATATTTCCTTAGTCGTTTGACTTAATTAAAACCTGTATTAAATCATACTAATCTTAATTGTGAATATGAAAGTTAATCCTTCACTTATTACTAAAGCTAAATACTAAGAGTAATACAAAATGATTAAGAGTTTGTTACTGAACTCGACTTAAACCTAGTTTTACAAATGTTTGTAAACAAAGCTGTAAGTGTTAACACATTTTTTCACTGCCGATATAACCCATTCAATCTTTAATTTCTACTTCAAATATAATATATCATAATTAGCATTATCATCAAAGATTTGTGTACTTGTAACAACTGTCAATGATGGCTTGATTACTGAATCACATGCTTATTTCAAATAAAGTGTTGTGGAATTTTTTTCCATATGGTGGTAAATAAATTGTTTAGGACTAGAAAAGATAAAATATTTAAAACAATATAATAAATTTATTATCAAAGATTTTTAGTATAAATGTAACAAAATATCAAAGTCAGTATTGAAGAGTATAAAGCTCATCACGAGGCAGCTACTCCCATATTGAAACCACCGCCAGTAAAGCGAGGTTTTTGAGGCAAGACTGGTAACTCGTGCTTACTGCTCACAAGCACTTCAATTCCGTTACTAAACTTACATTGAGAGACGGTAATCTCAGGTGTAACTACTTTTGATGCTTCCAATTTTTGTCCAAGTTTTTCAGCTTTTTGCTTCTGTAAATAAGATATAGTATAAGAAACGTGAAGATAAACTGATGATTGAAGGAAAGGACTACTGGAGGTTAGGAATGGAACGAAGAAGCAACTACTTTGGTAGAAAATGAATGAAGATAGGTGAAGAAAAACTGGTTTCAACAAAGTATGGCAATGAAAGAAGGGTATTTTTAAAATTTAAGAACACTTGTAGGCTTTCTAGACAGTATCTACAATAACTACATTATAATTAAATATAGCAGAAACATTCTCAAAGTTTTGCAACTATAAATATAGGTAGCTATATTGAAACGGACACAAATAATTTAAATAAATACTAGTTTATTGTTATATTAGCTGTGATCATGGAGCCAGGGCATCAAGTTTTGTATGCATATCTTTAATTTGTGCAAGACCCAGTTTCTGTGGACTATACGATTTGTTAAGCACCGGCTATAATAAAATCAATTATTTATATGGTTTAATCAAATATTTGGTTATATAAAAACAAATACACAACATTACAAGAGTAAAAATCATTCCCATAAAAAAAGTGATAAAGACCAAGATGGCCTAGAAAAGAATTTTTTTAAATTTAAGGACAATTCTAAAATTTGGTTGATTGGGCCTTGTAGGAAATGTTAAATTTTATTGGTAGATCGAGGGACGTTTCCCTAGTGTCAGTGTCTCAGCAACGTAGCTGTACACATGTGATGGAGCCTCCACTCGCTACGCTCGAGTCCAGTGACTCAGTCCTGGATTTCATAACTATACAAATATCACATTTTGGGGGAGGTCAGGCTTCCAAATAACATTTTTGACAATAACTTCGCTATATTTTATCGTAGAGATGTAGGGTTGGTACCATTACATGCAGAATTGAAATCTGAACATTTAAATTTAATTTATTGTGTTATAAGTAGAATACACACAAGATATGAACAAAAAACTGTTTAAAATGACCACCACTTTTACATTTTCAATTCGACGATACTGAATTTGAATACAGTTTTTAATGAATGCATAATAGTTTCCTATACCAAATGTCATGTTTAAAATCAAAATTGTGCAAATTGCTGCCATAAGAGGCCACTTTAGTGAGTACGTGCATGTCAATTTGGTAAACCCTAGCTGGATCTATAACTTTGTTCATGTAATATTGGATTAGATCCCTTTCTTTCAACATTCCTATCAGGGCTCTCTCGTCTTTTCCGACTCCCACACTATTAGAGTATTCGGAGGTTAGAGGTTTTCTACCTTGTTTTCTTTTGTAAGAAGATGATGACTGAGACAACAAGGGAGGGAGAGGGGAAATAGCAAACATTCGATTTCCTCAAAACAATTTTCCTAAAATTCAAATTTAAAACATATTGTAAATTTCTCAAAATTTGTATTTGATATCTGTTAAAAATTAAATCGTAATATCTCAAAACTAAAGGCAGGAATTTTTACTAATAATCGATATTGTGGTGATATATCAAACCCCTATTTCGTAGACTTCTATTCCTACATAGGTGTGTTGTGAGTTGTATACTTTGCCCTGTATCTCACAGCTGAGAAATATCTTGAAATGGAAAAGGGCGCAAACGCTCAGCGCAGTAGAATCACAATGTGGTAGCAAACACATGCACTAGATCTATAAATAGCGTATTATGTCTTGCATTAAGTTCAACTAAACTGATTTCGCTAATCTCGTAAATTTAAAGTGTCCTTTATATTTAAATAGTGTGTATCTAAGATGGCCAGTGTAGTAGACTAACCTTAGATCAAGAGTATTACTGTGAATTATCAATCTGACAAAGTGATCCACGACTCTGGGTAGGCACCACCGACGGGTCCCTTACAGTATTATTGACTACACCTCTTTGGAGCCCTTACCTCGCAATATAAATCTAACCCAACGTCAAATAAAACAAATTTACTTTTCGTGAGTAATTTGAAAAATATCAAAAAAGAAACCTGATCGGAGTAAAAGAGTGAAAAAGTTTGTCCTCAGATTCGTTAGAAAAAATAGCCGCTTCAGTAAAGACAAGTTCTATTCCTGGAGTCTTTATAAATAATAAGGATTTGTAGAACACAAAGGAGAAAGCTGCAAGCAACACCAATGATGGGCTATTTGTAGACTCAAAAGAAGGCAATTAATTAACACTTTTGTTTATAGGCTTCTGACTTTAATGAAAATATACCTAAATGGGTGTACTTTAAACCTTATAATTCAAACCTATCTAAAACCAAATCCATATATTGCACTAACTTTCTCACACACCATGGCATTAATGATATGATGTTAAGTCTTTGTTTCACATGAAAGCCATCTTTCCTGCTTACATTAATTTAATTTCACATTTTTATTCGTAATTATAAAAAGAGTTTTCTCCTTTTACCATTATTTAAAAATTCTATTTTAAGTTATTATTTTTTAACAATTAATTGTCTCTCTATTTCCTAATTTAACCATTTAATTATTACAATTACCAACTACAGATTTATTATTGGTTGGAGATGTCTCATGCTTACACACAAGAAAGTCATCTCTTTTTGTTGAAAGGTTTTAATTTCTTTGTTAAAAACTGAAATAAATTTATCCGAAAACAATAATAAAATGGTTTCCGTTAATCATAATGATGAAAAATTGTTTAATTTTTTCACGATCTCTCTATATGAAGCCCGCGATTGTACATTTAAATTACCTTCTTCTGGTGTTTAAAACTCTGGAAATCCCAGACACTTATTCTAGATTGAAGGTAGCCGTACAACAAATTTGAATAATATATACAGCGATAGACATAAAGACCGATATTCTGAGTATAATTTAATGTTATGAATCCATTTCATTCTACCATGAACAAAGAAGTTTCTTCAAAAACTGTCATCCGCATGTAGTCAAGATCTTTTTCTGTTTTACTTAGTGAAAACTGTAATTGTTGTTGGAAATTATTATTTTTCTCTAATAATATTCTAAAAAGACTGTTCTCGAGCATTCCAAGATGGAACATGATAAAGTATTAAGAGACATAAGGAAAGCTGTAAGATTACCAAATAAAGATAGGAAATAAATACTCCATAAAAAATAATAAGTTACGAGTGGTGGAAAGGCAGCACTCATTTGTAGAAAACTTAATTGTGAAACTGATAATTCCTGGTTGACATTGGCAATAAATATCACAAGTTCTCGTCAAATGTGGTAGTGATTTCTTTAATTTTATTAGATAAACGGTACATAAATAATACTGAAACTAGTTACATAAACTAACAATAAATTTAAATCTAACAAAATGGTGTTTACAGTCCAGGTGGTCCTAGTTATTTCTAGAGAAGATCAAAAGGCTTTGTCCGTTTGAGTCTCCTCAGTAATTCAACATTATCGAGTAGGTATGATGCTTCCTCGTTAACATGGCTTTGAAGCCGTTGTTGGTGGTTTTGAGCAAATAGATTGATTTCTTCTTCAACTGTAGGTGTTTGTAAATTATGGAGGTCACTATTTCTGATGTATCATACAGCATTTGATATGGTTCTCAAGAATTTATTTTGAAATCTATAAATTGTTTGTATTTTAGTATGTTTGGAGCGGTCCCACAGCTGAATTCCATAAGTTCAGACTATACTTTCTCACTCGTCTATCCCCCAAACCAAATAAAAACTAACCAAAATTTCAGTTAGGTGTTAACACTTCAGAAATAATTATCAAAAAAAACAAAAAATTACTGCCATCATTAAAAGCTCAATTTACGTTGAAGAAAATAGTGGAAATGAACCAGACAGCATCTTTTAAAAATACTTAGCTATTTAAATAAGGGCCTTGTGCTATAAACATGTCCATACTGTAAATCATATTTAATTACAGTAGAGTTTTCAATGGCGGCAGTCCAAGGTTTTTTTGTCAATTCTTATTAAACCATAATTTTTATTTTGCACAAGGGTTTGGGTCATTAACCTTCACATTTCACAATTGAAGGAAATCGGGATAGTCGATTTTAAAGAATTACAAATTTGATAACAGCTACGCAACACATTTTTACCAATAAGTTTTGTTAGTATTCTTAGAGGCTACACATGAGCAAAATTGTTAAAACTGATTTTGAGAAAAACCTTAATTTTTCATTTCTTCTTATAGCAGCTACATCCACATTTTAAGGTACGGTATTCAAAAACATTTTTAAACGCCCTGAGTCATGACCAAAATATGTCCACAAACCAAATTTGATTAGAATTTGTCCAAGCATTTGTTGGTTGTATAACACTACACATAGTTGACACGCAACCTATGGATCAAGCAAGAGGATGTTTGGAAATATCAAGATTGTTTATCACAAAGAGCTTCTGAGCAAGATAATCAAGGAAGAAGGAGAAGAAAGTCTCATTGATTTATTAAAAGCAATAAATATTAAAGACATTATTTAGATGGTAGGATCATGTAACAAAAGGCACTTTGAAGCCATGGAAAAAATTAGCCCTGCTCTTTGTGAAATAACGCCTGAAGAGATCTCCCACACATCAACAAGTGAAACAGTTGTTCCAAATAGATATATACTCAGATGTTGATATTGATATCACAAGTTTTGTATAAATATGTTGTTGCGTTTATGTACAAGGAAATAAACATTACGTTTTATCACTACAAATTATTTTATTATATTTTCCTACTGTTTCCTGTTTATCTGGATTTTCTATTTTCTGGACCTCTTCCAGTCCCAGTTAGTACGGATAAACGAGGTGGCGGTGTACTCATAAGGACTCTCGGACGCCGCCCCCCCCCCCCAAATGATAATATTATTTTAATAATGTAAATACCTATATGTATTTAATTCTGTTGAGATAAATGAATTATAAATTGCCGCTATGGATTTCACCATCATTTGTAGCGGAAGTTTTACAATATAAAATATTTGATGAATGTATTCTGGAGTTCGGACGGTGGCCAGAGCGTCCCAGTTTCATTGCATTTAGTCATATGGGGCAAGCAGCAGACAGAGCTGAGGGTGCCGTGACGTCATTTACACAGCGTGTAATGGGCTTCTAGGGCAGAGTCCGAAGCTGCGCGCGCAGACATCAGTCAGTGAAGCCACCATAAATTAGATGTTCCGCATTACTAAAAACCTTGTTTTCGATGGGCAAAATAAGTTGGCGCAACTGTTCTAAATAGTGTCTCGCCACTCACACGAGTTGTTTGTTTATGTTTTTAAGTTTAACCCTTTGTGATTGTGAATGTTAAGTGAATGATAACATGCCTTCCCTTACATGTATAAAATAAAACAGAGCCCTCCCATTGCCCTTAACCATCGGCCGCTACTGATTTTTGCCCAAACAAATATGTTTAGAATTACAAAAATTGCTGTCCAATTTGTGTCATTTATTCCCGTACATCATTTATCAATAAAAAAGATTTGGTTTCAATCTTCCATTTCCTCCAATGCTAGACACAACTTTAAACATCTAAACTTGATACTTGAGAAAACTTTTCCCTTTCTTCTTCTAAGCTGTAGTATTTTGCACCATTTATAGTTTCCCATTTGTAGGCTTAATTATAAAATATTTGGAAAGCTATAAATATACGTTATTGTGTTCAGAAAAGTCCATAGAATTAAAAAAAAACTTATTGTTTAGAACCTATGCATTTATAGTTTTGTTTAAAAAGTGTAACAAATACAAATATATCCCATTCGCAAACCTCACATTTGTTTGTCAAAATGGGACATGTAGCCTAATATATAAAAGCATACTCTCATTTAATGGCTATGTTTTGATAAAGGGAAAAATAATTCTTCAATGATTCTTCAATAATTCTTGAAGTGACTTGACATTTGTTAAGCCTAGAAAATGGACATCTGTAAAGGGACCGAAACGTCGGCTGTACTCAACGTGCAGACAATATTGATGCGTTCGAACCCCGAAGAACAAGATCATAATGATGTTTGTGACCGTGGAAGTCTATTGTTCAAAATCATAATCATTGGTCAATTCACAGTTGCAGGGTTAATAACAGACTCACTCAAAATTAATAATCTGACAGCTGTTCTCTCTGTAAACAAACAATGACAAATCTTCTTTTATTCCTTGAATTTGAATGATAATTTTTTTTCCCATTCATACACATAAGGTCAAAACTACTTTTTTAGCACCCTAAGTTTGGGCACATTCATTCTAGATGTAATAAAAACTTGTCTTAGTTATCTGAAAATGAAACCTTTCCTGATTAAATGATTTTAATAATAATTGATTTATAAATACCAAATAATGATCTTTCAGCAATCTTTTAGGTTTCAGACTCTTCTCTAACTCAACTGGAGAGTGTTTTAAATTCAACTGATGTTAACATAATGCCAATACGAGTATAAAAACAAACAAAAATATTGCTTACAGACTTTATTATAAGGGACATATTAACCTATTATTTTATAAACCAAGTGGAGTATGGTACAGCAGATGAATTTTATTAATACTAGTGTCAAGCCAAGATAGATTAGGAACAAAGGATAAAGTATAAGGACGGAAGAGTTGTATTAGAAATAACAACGACATAACTTCTTACAACCAAAACTTCGTTATTTATTTATAAAAACAGTGTGAACCATTAAATCCTTGCTATATTACAAATCAATATATATTTTTTTTAATAATTCAAAGCAGTTGCTACTAGGCCTAAATTATACACAAAATTCAGTGTCGGTTATAATTGTTGATAAACTGCACAATAACACCAATGGTAGCAATCTGGAAAATAAATTGAATCATTTTCAAAATAATACCGATGAAAATAGAAATGACACGAGAGGAATTATTAGGAATACAGGATAGAAATAATGAAGTTTCGGATAATGAAAGAGTCCAGTTGGATAAATATAAAGGATGAGATGGGTCGAGGAGGTTATTGGATGTAGAAAGACAAAAGAAATGTAATGTTAAGATATGTACAATACAATCAAATATTAGGTTCTAAATACATTTTTACTGTTGTATTTTTAGCAAGAATTTTTAGTAATTACAGACCAAATTTGGAAATAGGTTGATTTTACCATTACCTTGGTTAAATTTGTTAATCAGACAAATAAACAAATAGTTTACGAAATAGCAGAACTTTTATGGATGCTATATTATCAAACACCAACATGACAGCTATGACAGGGGGAAAAAAAGAAGATATTTACACTACTTACTATATAGGACAAAAATTTAATAAAAACCTGTAAAAAATAAATTTTAATTGTATTTTAAACTTTGTCGACACCTTTATCATTTTATATTATGACATGTGTTTCACTATCCCTGGCTAATGGGAAAGTTATAAAAGGTATGATTCAAAGAGCACATCCCGACAGCCAAACAAACACTTTGTCAACAACAAAATCAAATCCAAATACACAGAACACCTGACTGTAAACAACTACAAAAACTCTGCAATTCAAGATTCCTTAAAAACAATTCATCTTTGCAAAAAAAGGAAATTTAATTGTGGAACAATTTGAAATATACAAGATGGTCAAAACTAATCCCGATACCATACTTAATGAAAAATTACTTTTCGATTCAACACATTATATGACACTATAATTACAGAAATTGAAATATAAAGCTCAAAACCCCAATACCTTTCCCAGTGTAAACACTTAGTACAAAGCTTTACTTAAGAAAATAAAATTGAATTCTTAAGTTATACTTTTAACTCTTAGTATTTTTATATTTCACTACAAACAAATTATTCGGTGTCTGGGAGTAGTGATTTATTTGTTTGGGTAAATAAAAGAAAATCAGTAAGGTAAAAAATAAAAATTTTAAACAAAACTAAACTAAACTCGTACTTTACTATGAAGAAGAAAAAAACTTTTTGTGAAAATGTTGAACTACTGAGTGTGAATTGTGGTATAATATTTTATAAGACATATTAGATAACAAATAATTCAAAATATCATACTAGAGTAAAATTATCGATTGAGAATAGGGAGAATAAAGTAAATTGTTAGCTAATTGACAAGAAAAAATATTGTAAGGAGTAAGGATATGCTCTATTTAGAGTAGAATAAAGTTTTAACTTTGAGCAATATCGAGATGTGCAGTTATTATGTTTGTGTATACAAGGAGTTGGGCAAGTCTAATGGTATAACTTAGCAACACATGACTCACTCCTATATCACAACAGTTGCAATCTGATCTTTACATTATAGAGTCAAAATAGTTTTGGTCTTTTGTTACATTCTAGGTTTGTTTATAAATGCCTTAACGTAGATCAATTATTCGACTAGGCGAGGGAGTATAATTACGAATTTAAAGTAAGTAAACTTAAAGAGTGACCAATAATTTTTCCTGGCGAAATCTACGTTCTTCACACTACTCACATTAAATGTCTTTCATAATCTGACAACTCAAAAAGTGGTTATAAAATAAATTTTAAAGGAAAGGTTAAGGAAGACATAAATTCTCCTTCACACACTAGCGTATCTACTAGCAGCCTGTTTACCTCCACTACATGCCCCTCATTTCATCAACCTGCACAGCCTTGCTCGAAGTTAACTTTGTTGTACTATAATCTTATTCCCTATTTTAATATAGCTTTGATTCGAAAGATGTGCAAAGTTGGGTATTTGTGTGTGACAGAGAGAGAGAGAGCGCAGACAAGGTTTAAAACAGACTGTCAATGGTCCAATGCATCTAGCCTAATACCAACATTGATAATATACTAAACTAAGTGTGAATATAATAAGGTGTTGGGAAAAATAATTGGCCTGGAACATATTTGCTGTATTTCCCATATTATACATCTTATTGCCACAAAAACTTGCAATTTTCTCACATTTTAATTTCTCGCACATATTATTTAGTACAAAAAAAGGGAAAATAATAAATTTATAAAATAATTAAGAAATTACTAATTTTTAATACGAGAAAGAACCCCTCTCCACTATGAAAATAATGAAACTCAATTCATTCATTTCCTTCATTTATTGTTCAGATTCTGCAGTAGAGGTTGGAAACCCATTTAAACAATGCATATTTCTACAGGATTCAAAGTTCCCCGAACAATTGTTTTCCCAGATCAACCATTCAAAAATAAAAGTCCAGTCCAAAACTTTATCGTTTTAATGTTTTGCAAAATCTCAACGAAAACACAATCACAAAGTTATAATTTTTAAATAAACTAAACTTAGTTCAATTGTTTCCTATTATAATTATTTACATTTACAAAATGCAAGGCTATTCAACCAATCATTTGCTACTAATTTCGAGTTCATGGAAACTAGAGAAACACTGTGTCTTTTGTCTAGATAACTTGCTTGAGTTGTAAAATTCAAACTGTGCAAGTGCATCAATCAGTTCTAGGCCTAAGTTCGATTCATTCCCACAAACACACACAAACACAGCAGTCCACAATGACAAGTAATAATATCGGTTTGACATATTATTGTAACCAGCGGCAAATTATTTTCCGTTTATCGTAATAATAAAATGTCTCGTAAAATTTAAATGAATTAAATGACAAAATACACGACTGTATTGATTTTGAGTTTTCTCCTTCCAAAGGTGTGCATTGTTTAACTTGTAAAGAAGGAAACTATTAGTAAGATAAGGCAGAGTTTAATCTAAAGCTCAGGTAGTTTGTGTCTGACCTTCCCATAATTATTGGTGGATTTTATTTTAACTCGCAATATTATAGCCTTTCTAAAAACATAAGACTAGCCATAGTTACATTACCGTAAACTATACGCACAGATTTTTATTGTGTAAGACATTAAAGCAAAATGTAGATATGACATTTGGTTCCCAGTTTGACAATCCACTAAAATAAAAGATCGACATTATACTGATTATTACTTAATGTAAAATTTATAGGAAGCTTTAAAAAACTTGAGCTAGATAAGAGCTCTTTAAAAGGCTTGATAAAAGTTCAAGCCCGAAAATTAAAAGCTTGTATTAATTAAAATGTTTGAGCTCGATTAAAGCTCAAGCTCGATTTACTGAGACTCGGCTCAAACTCAAGTAATCCAAATGTAATAAATTTGGCATCAATGTAAAGCTAATGATCTGATCTTTCATTTTCATATAAACATAGTAATATGTAAAATTATTAAATTAGATAAATTTAGCATTTCTCGACACGTCACTTTACTAGCACCATTTTCTATAATCATTTTGTCCGAAACAGATGTCACTTTTGTTTATTTTTAACAAGTCAGAAATTCAGGCTAAATACTTTAAAATGACACTCTGTTATAGTATTTTTCTTCACTTTTCGACCAATGTATTCCAAATTATCGTGGTTTTTATACTTATTGAGATATAGAACTTCATTCAGTATCTGTCTCACATGTGTTATTCCACTGTAATGAACTACGCTAAACAGATTTTATAATTCCAACATTTCGGCTACTAAAAAAAGCTCAATCGCAATACATTTGTCACTATTGTAAAGATAATGATCTGAACTTTCATTTTCATATAACTGAAGTACCAAAAAAAGTAATATGTCACATGATTAAAATCGATAAATTATTGTCTTGCCAGATCAGTTTGAAACACCAAATTCAGTCGAAGCAGACGACAAAATATGTTATTTTTGTCTATTTGTTTTCAAAGGATATTCTTTTCAATTAAGTTGGCATTCACACCATTTCAAAGAGAGTATTTTTTTACTCTTTTGATATATGTTTTCAAAAATATAGTCAAAGTCATAGACATTCTTCTATGGGTCTAACAAATGTCACTGAAATCGAAGGGAAACTAGCATTTTTTTAAGGACGTTAGAAGTTGTCAAATACGAATTAGTAATATATGGATATCCAATCGTTTATACATCGCCATTTTTTCGTACAACGAGAAGTAAGTTGATCTCGAGTTATTCGATATTATTTTTTTATTTTCATCACAATTAACATCAAAATTTTTATATTTACTTTTTTATTTATAGGTTTTGGTGAATTTTGAAAAACAAGCCCAACCATTTTCCTGTTGCCATTTTGCAATTTTTTCTCGTAAAAATTGTTTTTGTCAAATAAAAATGTTTATATTTGTTTACACACTTATATTTACATATAAACCAGAAAACTATTTTAAAAATTAGAAAATTTTGGTGTTTATCTGAAGTTTTACCTTTTTTTAAATATATTACCGACATATCAACTAACTCCAAATTTTTTGTATTGTATATTTATATGGAATTTTTCCTTCTGTTAAGAGCAATGTTTTTCATTCCAGTCAATATTAACTCCAAAGTGTTTACATCTAACCGTTCTTATTACATAGGTAAATTCTATGGACCTTTCTATAAAAAATGATATGTTACAAAGTTAGGTTTAGGATTAAATTACTATTTTTAGTAGAAAAAAAAATTACTTGCAAAATGCACTAAAAACGCCTACCACTTGAGTAATATATAGGGTAGTTCGAGGGTTAATAAAAACTCAACATTTTTATTATTATAAAAATGATCTTTCTCATGATAGTATGAAGCTTTGAACATAAAAATAAAGTACTGCATTAAAAAGACGACATAGATGACACTAGGTGTTAAAAAAAAAAGTCTAACTACTTTTTAGGCTTTAATAAAAATCAATAAGAAATATTGTTCATACTTCAAATAGAAAAATAGCTGAACAATATCAACCATAGCCTACCTGATTTGGTGGCAAAGACACTGATGATGGTGGTGAGATGGGTTGGATGTCAAGATGGTAGGTGGTGATTGATGATGTATTAGAGATGGTTTATAGATGTCTTGAGACTGATGCTGAAGTTCTTTTCTAGAGGAAAAAAATGATAACATTAATGTAAAGAATGAAATGTTATAACAATGAATAAATTCAACAAAATCAAAAATATATTTGTAGTTTCAAAAATCATGATTGTTTTAATAAAATCTTAAACCTGTAGTTAAATATAAGAAATCTTTCAATTGATATCATATTTATTTAAACATAGCATCCAACATTGACTAAACAAAACTGTACAAGATTATAATACTCCTATGGTTAATATGACTGATATCAGACTTCAAATTAGGCTACCAGAAATATGATTGGTACCAATAGATAGATTCCCCCCCCCCTTTCCTCAAAGCTGTAATATTATGAACATATAAAGCCTACAACATTATTCCTCAAAATCTGTAGTTATTGTAGAAAAGTAGACTGGAACAAAATGAAATAAAATTAAAGACTTCTACAGTAACTTAATAGCACACATTTACAAATATATATAATTGATCAAACTCTGAAAACGTGATTTATGGATTATGATCAGTGCTCATTCTATACCTGTGGTAAGTTTATGCATCATTTATTAAAACTTACCCATTCTTTTTAATTTTCATAACATTTTAGTAGCTAAAAGTAAAAGTTTCAGATCAGGACTTATCCAAAATATCCTGACAAGTATAATGTGATGAGTAATGAAAAGATTTATTGATTTCGTTAAACTTCTAGCACTTTAAAATGGTTATCTACCTGCGTCTGATAAACAAATCAACTAAAATAAATATGATCTAATAAAAAAAAAATTCAACTGTGCTCTTACCAAATGTTAGTTGATCCAATGTATTGCTGTCATTGTAAGTTTGTGTCTTGTAGTAAATAGCCTTCTATCTTTTGTCAGTTTGTTTCAAAATTACAGGTTGTGTATCCTGAAACTAAAAAGCGCACAATTTTAAGATGAATCTACAACAAGCCTACTATCAATACCAATAAACTTTTACATAAATAAACATTTTTATTCCCCCCCCCCACACACTGCTTATACAAGATGCTAATTTCTTTAATGACCAGGACCCTGGTAAAGTGAGCTATTATATTTAAGTTAATCAAGTTGATCTAAAGATTTAAAAAAAACTAATGACAAGTTTTCACAGAAATATCCTTTTTGAAATCCAAGTTTAAAAAGTGGTTTTAGGAATGCTGACTGTCCATCATCTGTGGTGTGTTCTTCAGCTCAAATGTGTGGATAGTTTAACACGGTGTCTACCAGGAGTAAAAGATAAAATTACCTGAGATATCCCTGATTTTACCAGAAATACTTAGAAAATTCCATAGTGTAGCAAAATCAATACTTCATGCAATATTGAACAAAGCAGTCATAAATGTAGCCACCTCACATTTAACAACTTGTAATAGCCTAAAATATATTTTTTTAGATAGATGAATAATTGCAATATATGTTCCATGCATATTCCATATTCAACTTACAATATATAAAATTTAAATAATTACAAATTACACTTTCTATTTTTTAGGATTAAAATATACTATAGAGCAATGCTGTTCGAATAGCGCACCTAAGCTTGGTTAGTGTTTCGCAATATCTCTAAGCATTTATGGTCATTCCTCTTGGCTGAAAGTCACAATCGGCGGGTTTATTGATTAACATGGAGATAAACAAAGCAGTGTTACGATAGAACCAACAGTCGCAGACATGAAATCAACTGACTGAATAGATGGGAACTGGGCAAGAGTTGCTAACCTAGAGCAGGCGTCACGTGACAGCCTGTGTGGTTGCAAACGGTTCTAACTTAATAAATGAACTCTCGTATTAATTGAACAAACTGTATTAATAAAATAACTCACCGAATTTATGTGTTGAATAAGGTTATGAATATATAATAAAAGTGAAACCTTTCTCTTTATAAGTAAACATAGGATTGTACATCGATTCAGTTTTTATTATTGCTTCTAGTTCTGAAATTAGCAATTACCACATTCACGTATATTGTCTAATGAACTTGAAATGAATAATACTATAGGCCTTAACTGATTACTTTTTTAATTAGTTTCTTATATTTTTTCACAATTTTTACTTCATATGAAAATAAATAAATTTAGGTAATTATTCACAAAATCAATAAATTCTCATAGTAAATAAACAAAGTACTAAAAATGAGCTACTTTCTCTTTCTCAGCCCCCTTTGAAAAAAATGATGTAAACCAAATAATAATAATAATAATGTAATTCATAATAACCCAAATAACCCTTGAATCCTTACGTCTAAAAGCATCAGTTTATTAAAATATTAATGGATTTTAAGACTTGAAATTCGTCTAGCATTGTCAAAAAATATCTCATTAATGACAAACAAGGTAGGCTAAATAAATTGGTAAATGTCCAGTTGAGATCATGTAGCAATTTAATATTGAAATTTAATGAAATCGTGTTTAATATACTTCATTGTTAAACAATTGGATCATCCTTTAGCTGGGAGGACCTTTTTAAAGTATCAAAATCCAATATTACTGTCAAAAATAAACAATTTACAAGTTTGCATTCGATGTTTAGAATATATAATGAGCCTATGCGTCTAAGTTTCGTAAGTTATAGGTAATAGAATAGTGTGTCTTTAGATATGCGCATTAATTGTTTTCTAACAGGTAAATATTAATGGGCTCTATGATTTCAGAATCATGTGAACTCTGTCTTGGCAAGTCAATATATATATATTGACCTAACCAGATCTAGTAAAAGAACTACAGGTCAGGGAAAATATAGGCTATATATAATTTACCTAACCAGACCTATTTACAGGGATGAACATTAACATAGAGCGATGAGATACTCAAATATTCACCACTGTTGCCATTGGAATTAATGTAGACAGATGCCTTAACCACATAAGTCTAAGATTTGCTATTTTAGACAGAAATAATGGATTTTGATACTTGAAAAGGGTCTTCCCAGCTGAAGGATGATCCAATTGTTTAATAATGAGATAGGTAAAACACGATTTCATTAAATTTCAATATTAAATCGCTATGGGATCTCAAGAAATACAATAAAAGAAAAATTAATACTTTAATGAGTTATTTACAATGAAACTACACAAAACAAATAATAATAAAGATCTAAGCTAATATCATTTGAAAGAATAATTTTAATAAAAAAGTTAAATATAATTTCATAAGTTATTGACCTATACCTGTGTTAAAGTCTCTGATATTAAACAAAGTCCAACTTTTGGTAAATGTTTACTTTAAGGTGGCGCCATATTTTTCGGATTAAAGTTTTTTATCGTCTACTACATACCTTCATAAGAATAAATAATGTTTTCCTTGCGCCGATCACTATTTTTCACTGAAAAATCACAATTTAAAAACTATCAAATTGAGGGGTTACACTTAATTGCAAGACATAAAGGAATAAGAATATCCTATGGTTTGATGCATGCACCTTATACAATGACTAAGCTAGATCACTATTACTTGACTAAACCTTTCGTACGTTTATTGAAGTTAATAATTTGCTTATTTGTTTTACTCCGGCAGGTTTGGCCAGGTAGCTATATATATAACCACCTGGCCTAACATTTCATAAGTTTATTGAAGTTAATTATTTTAAATTAGATCATTATGAAGTAGGGTATGTAGTAGCTGATAAAAAAAATAAAATCCAAAAAATACAGTGCCACCTTAAAGTAAACATTTACCCAACTTTTTATAGATGTTCAAATTTCAGTTCATAACATGATTTCTCTCCTCTCTTTAACTTGTATAATACTTACCATCATAAATCCTTTTTTTTAAACTGTTGACAATAAGATTAGCTAATTGTGCCTTTAAAAAAAAAAAAAAAAAAAAAAAATGGTGGAACTGACTTAGGCAAATTACAACGATATAAATAACATACATTACAAATTCTACACACTGTCAACAACATCAGTTGGTTAGGAAAATCACTTCAAATAGTTTAACTTACTGCTATAAACAAATTGTTAATAATTTTTAAATGTACAAGCCCCAACGGGATTTATGCTTCACTTACTTCCAATATCCACAAAGATTTTTCATTAGTTTACACGTTCAAAAAATCAAATTTGATAATGAAGTTAATGTTTACATATTAGGCAGAGTAACAAGAAAATAATTCCAAAATTTCATAGTTCTTTGAAGAAAATATTTCCTATAATAGGAAAGAAAACTTACCTTACTAATTACAAAACCACCTCCTTTTTTTTTTTTTTTTTTTTTTTTTTTTTTTTTTTTTTGTTCTGTTTGCCTATGTAATAAGCAGGCTTGGTTTAACCATGTAGCCTTTTAAAATAATCACTGTCACTTTGTTTGTCCATTATTATATAGCTACAGAAGTTTATCTGAACATATTATTATGTTTGCCACTTGAACCAATATTATTATTTGTCGTTTGAAGATTATATAACTTTTGTTAATGGGTAACGGAACATATATGTGCTATTATTTTGTGATGGGGAAAACTATATAATGTCCTAAAAAATAATAATTGTTAGTCACAGAAACAGTGGGGAATAATTCTAAAGGGTTTTGAGAGACGGGATTTAATAGTGAAAGATAAGGAATCGGTCTTTCTCTTCTCGCCATAGGTCCTTCTGGCATTCCTATCCCGAAAAGGTTTGGTGGACCATGGAAAAAGAAGAACCTCGAGCCAAGGATTAACAGATATGTTTACTATTGTTCAGTGTTATTTTTCAGTTTTAAATTGATATTTTTGCTTTTTTTAACATTTTTACTATTTCTAGGATGGTTTTTAAGTTATTATCTTTAAGAATGTCAGATAAGTTGAATGGGGGTTTCCAATTTTCTTTCTTTAATTTTTCATACATTTGTATTCTAAAGAATTCATATGTGGGGCAGTCAAAAATAATATGTTGTAAAGACTCGTTAACATTCATAGGGCATCTCAAGCAATTGGGTGTAAAATATTTTTTTATTTTATAGAGAGAGCTATTCGTCTTAGCGTGTCCAAATCTTAACTTACATATCGCTATTATATCCCATCTATTTAATTTTGAATTCATAAACCAAGGGGTATTACTAAAATTTTCATTTATGTATTTGTACCACGTTGCTTTATTTGAATCTTTAAAATAAAGGTTAAATTTAGATCTGTAATTTTTGTTTAAAAAAGCTGTATAGTCGTTAATCGGAATTATAAAATCTTGGCACATGTTATCGTTATGTGTTGCTTCACGGGCCAATTTATCTACATATTCGTTGTCAGTTATTCCGATATGTCCGGGAACCCATTGGATAATTAAACTTTTATCGCTGTCTAATGTTTCTACTATTATATTTAATGTTAATCCATTAAACTCCCCATTTGTACTGGTTTTTTGGAGGTCTAATATTGCTGCCTGTGAATCGGAACATATAATACACTGCTCGTACTGTAATGTTTTAACCAGTTGCACGGCTTTATAGATAGCATACATCTCTGCTGTGTAACTGGATGTTATAGGGTTCAGTTTGTATTTTTTTTCAATGTTAAGGGATGGGATATATAAGGCAGCGCCTACACCAGAGGCACTCTTTGAACCATCTGTGTATACTTTTAAATAATTATTATAGGTTATGTTAATGACGTTTAGATAGATCTGTTTTAATGCTATGGGGCTTATTGTTTTATTTATGCTTATATCATAATCAATGTTAGGGTTACAGATGAGATGTGTTTTTGATAAGAAAATGGGTCTGGCAAAATTTCGTTTGTTTGTGTATTCCTGGAGTAGATTCGTTTGGTACAAGTTTAATTTATCCATACACAAATTAAAAGATTCAATGTAAATAGGTAGTTTTTTCTTTTCCCAGTATTTGTAATTTGTCACCATGTTTAGTTCTAATATTTTTAGATGGCATGGGTGGTTTTGATCAGTTGCTATTTTGAACGTTAGTTTATCTGTTAATATTGATCGTCTGTATGAGAGAGGTAGGATTGCTGCTTCTGTCTGTAATGCTATTAGAGGTGTTGTTTTAAAGGCACCCAGAGCAATTCTGATGGCTTGGTTTTGTATGACTTCTAGTTGATTTAGTCTATTATTAGCCATATGGCCAAAAAGAAAACTGCAAAAGTCCAATTTGGTTCTAATGAGTCCTTTATATATGTTTAATAAGAGGTTCGGGTGGGCCCCTTTAGTATTGCATGCTAGGCATTTTAAAATGTTTAAATCTTTGTAACATTGTAAACCAATATTTTCTATATGTTTATTGAATTTTATTTTGTTATCTATTATAACTCCAAGAATTTTGTGTGATGATACTATTGGGATCTTTTCATTTCCTAAAGTAAGTTCCTGACTGAATTTTTGTTTTATTTTCCTAGAGAAAATGATTATTTTGCTTTTACTGGTGTTAAAGGTTAGGTGCATTTTGTTAAAGGCTGTTTCCAATTGTATGAGTGCTTCTTGCATAGTGGACAATGCTACCTCACCATTTTTGTGGGAGGAATATATTACAATATCATCTGCATATTGTAGCGAGTTTACCTCTTTTGGTAGATAACTGTTGATATCAGAAATATATATTGAAAAAAGTAATGGGCTAAGAACACTCCCTTGCGGAAGTCCCCTTGTTATATATCTTGTAATTTTGGTTTGTGAGTCTGTCAGTGTTATGATTCTATTTGTTAACCATTTGTGGCAGTATCTAATAAAATTTCCTGGGATGCCTATGTTGTGCATTTTTGTTAAGAGAGTAGGGATATGCACCAGGTCATATGCTTTTGATAAGTCTAAGGAGGCACAGAACATGGTTAGGTTGTGGGTGAGGGAGATTTGAATATCAGATAGAAGGTGTAATAAATAATCTGATACACCTTTTTTTTTTTTTAAACCATATTGGGTGTCAGGGATAATGTTATTTTTTTCACTAAACCACTCTAATCTATTTTTTATCATGGTGTTACAGATTTTTGCGAAACAAGATATTAAAGAAATTGGCCTATAGGACTCTTCCTGAGTTTTATCTTTATGAGGTTTTGGTATGGCTATAACTTTTATATTTTTCCAGGGCTCTGGGATATCATTTATTTTTTCCAGCCATATATCATTGTAAATGTTTAACAGAGTTTCCAACGCATTTATTGGTAATCTCTTAATCATTTCGTAATTGACTCCATCAATACCAGGAGCAGTGGATTTTTTTTTGGATTTAATGGCTTTATTCAGCTCTGATATGTTAAAAGCCTCGTCTAGGAAATGATTACTGGTTAAAATTATAGGGGTTAAGATTTCTTGTTGGTGTGGTACATATGGTGGACTAAAACAGTCCATTATTTTTTCGCATAGGTCTTTATTATAAAATAAGTTTTTTTTATCCGTTGGAGTGCCCTTCCATTTTTTAACTATATTCCACGCTCTTTTAGAATTAGAATTTTCAAGTTCTTTGCACAATTTGTTCCAGCCTAATTTTTTTGCATTTTTTATTATGTTTTTAGAGTGGATTTCAGCTCGTTTGTATTTAGCATAGTTGAGAGGGGTTATGTTTTTATTGAAATTTTTTAAACTTAAACGTCTAAGGGCTACCGCCCTTGCACATTCCTCTGTCCACCATGGTTTGGGGACAAATTTAGAATTGATAGGGTTATGTGGAATGTGAAAAAGAGGAATTGAAATAGAAGTTGCTTTGTTAATAATTTCATAGAATTTTTCTATATTGATTTCTTGTTTTTTTTCACAAGCTTCTCTAATTCCTTTATTAATGGTATTTTCAAATAAAGTCCAATTTGCTTTTTTATAGTTTGGAGTACAGTTTATTTTAAGTGTAGATTTTCTATTGTTACTATTATATTGGATAAGAGCTGAGGTATCAAATTGTATTATTATGGGATAGTGGTTACTACCTAAAGGATCTGTTAATACTTCCCATTTCTGTGTATGATTGAATAGTAAAGGTGTTACAAAAGTCAAGTCCAAAGGAGCTGATCTCCTGTATGGTGTAGCAACTGTAGTATTTGTAGCATCATTTATCATAATAAAATTAGAGTTATTGTAGGCTGAGATAATTGCTTTACCTTTTGAACAAGTCTTGTTACTACCAAAATATGGGTGATGTGCATTGAAATCACCACATATCATTGTGTAGCCACAGTCATTGGTGAAAATTTGATCCCATATGTCTGTGTTATTTTTTTGATTTGTGCTATATATATTATATAT
The DNA here is from genome assembly GCA_963513935.1 of Aphrophora alni. Lineage (NCBI taxonomy): Eukaryota > Metazoa > Arthropoda > Insecta > Hemiptera > Aphrophoridae > Aphrophora > Aphrophora alni. The sequence goes on along the minus strand of CAUPSG010000858.1, from coordinate 1,673,252 downwards.
TGTAATCGGATTTTTAAAACATGTTAAATTGATTCCTATGATTTCTACAGGATGTAGGGGAGCAGTATTTATTTCTGTCCATGATATTGAGTTGTGAATAAAAAAGGCTACGCCTCCATAACCATCATGTCTATCTTTGCGGAAGATATTATAGTTGGTCAATTTTATTGGGCTATTTTTTGATAGCCAGGTTTCTTGTATTATCGCTATATGTATAAATTTATTGTTTAAAAAATAGTCTAATTCTATCAATTTTGGCACAATGGATTGGGCATTCCATTGTAATAATCTAAGATTACTATTTCTATTATCTTTTACCACTGACATACTTAATGTTATGTTTTAAGTTTTTTTTTTCATTTACAACACTATTTTTTTTAATTATTTCAATAAGATCTTTGTATACATTTTCTTGAGGGTTTATGTATTCCTTTTTTGTAGATATATTTTTAAGCCAGGTTTGGACTTGTTTTTTGAAATTTATATTAGAAATAAGAGAATCTAGTACTTCGCTTTTGTTCTGAGTGGGTTTTAGGCTATCTCTATTGATGGGAGTTTGATTTTCTGATAAATCAGTTGAGGAATTAATTTCTATTTTACTATTATTTATTTCTAATTCTTTTTGAGAATTTTTATTAGACTTCATTGTAGATTCAGGTTTTGAGGTTGATTGTCGTTGAGTATGCCATGTTTTTTTATATTGTCTATCATTATGACTAGCTTTCTTAGAATGTGAAAAAGGGTTGTTAAAATACTCCATATTACTAGAAGGACTTTCTTGGGTATCTTCATAGTCACTAAGTGAATCATATCTATTATAATTACTATCTGTTCTACGTTTTTCCCTATTATTAAAAAAGGAATGTTCCCCGAGATGTCCATGATAGTTCTTTTTAATTTTAGGAAATTCCTTGAGACTATTTAATTCTAATGGGGTACCTGCCATTTCCGCAAAAGTTTTCAATCTTAATGTATTTTTATTTTTAGTGACTGATTTGTATTTAATTGGGAAATATTTAACTGCTGTGAAATAGTCCTCCTTAAAAAAACTCATTCTCGTTTTAATTAAGGATTGTCTTTCATATTCTGGACATAATTTGCTATTACTTGGGTGATTACCCTCACAATGTATACATATAGCCGTTTTTAAGCATTGCCCATGGAAATTGTCCCCACAGACCCTACATTTTTTTTCTTTTTTGCATGGGGCACTAGCTCGGTGCCCATATGCGAAACATGAAAAACACTGCATTACCGGAGCAACATATTGTCTCACCGGTATTCTTACATAATTTAATCTAATTTCCTTAGGGATAGATGTACCTTCAAAAACAATTTTAACGGCATTTGTATCATATAATTGACCATTTGAATCTTTTTTTTTTATTCTTTCAGCTGCAAGTATTTCTACATTACTAGAACTATCGTTTACGATTTCCGATATCTCTACATCTGTTTCAATATAGATTAACCCTGTTGTTTCAACTCTATGTGATGGAATGAATAATTTGTAATTATTTAGTAGTGGGTTCGTAATTAAATTATTTGCTGCTGTTGGAGAGTTACATAGAATAGATAGAGCAGTTCCCTTTTTTTCAATATATTTTACATCTTCTTTCGATGCTTCTATAATTTTCCCTATTTTATTGGGGTGGATTTTTGACCCATTCCCAGATTGAAGGATAACCTCATAAGGGCCTTTATTTGACTCCCGGTATACCTTTATGTTTTTAGGTTTTTTTTTTAAAGGAGGTAATGTTTCCACATAATCTTTTTTAAACTGGGAACTATTTTCATGGCTACTTACAGGGCTTATTGTATCCTCATGTTTTCTTTTATTGTCTATAATTACACTATTGTTTTCCTCAAAGCTAATATCGAGAAGAGCCTGAACTGCTTTCTCTGTTTCCATTTCTGGAGACAAAGCCATAGTTATGGCTAGACCTGAAAGTAATCAGGTCCAGCCGCTAGCAAGCTAATTTGGATTGTAACCTTAATATTTTTTATATGAGTAAACAGTAAGAAAAAGAAAAAACAACTATATAGATTTGTATACAAATATGGGAGAGCAACAGGAGAAACTAAGGTTAAAATTAATCTACCTTCTACATTATTCCACACAAAATAACACAGAAATACACTACAGGGATATATTACAGACACGAAAAGACTTGCGTGATTATATATGCCGTATTAAACACTATACGTCTAGACACTGTGACTGAAAACCACCTCCTAAATTAATACAATTCCAAAATGGTGAAGAAGAACATGAAATGAAATGCGCAAATCATTCTGCGCATGTCAGCTTTCTTGATCGAGTGAGCGCAGAGCAACTGCCGTATTTTGACAATAAAATATGATGTGAACCGAGATATAATAATGATTAAAATTAAATGTTATAATTTATATTGCGATTAAAATAAACTATTATTGACTTTGAATTAAATATTTCCCAGTTTTCCATAAATATTATTTCCAGGAAATGCATAACTTTAATTACTGGTTGCAATACAGTGTAGATCAGCTGACATATATAATACAGTATTTTATAACATTTATAAATATATTTTTTATTCAATGAATAGATTTAATTAAACTGTAATGTAATAAAATTAGTGGAATAAAAAGATCAATTTGGTTTTATATAAACTTTAATTGTCGTCTCATGTAGTTTTTAAGATATACCTCTCATCAGGGTATCAGTGAATTTTCAAACAGAAAATATATCTAGTTCTCTCAGTCACTGGAGATCAGTTTAATTTTGGCAACATTTTCAAAATTTGAATTATAATAAAGACTGGAATCTTTCATAAACATTTTACAATGTCACACATCACACCACACAATTATTGTTTTATTGTTTTCAAATAACTATAAAGAATATCCTAATTTATTATAAAACATAATTGTCCTTTCTGGCTTTGTGAATGTTAATTTAATGTGACAACAGTCTGTGTTTGATAGAATTCAATATTAATAGAAATAATTATTTAATTCCACAAAAGAGCTTTATTGAGAGACATATGTTTCGCAGTTGGGCATATCAAAAAAAAAAATTCGTCAATCTGTCTTTTTTTAAAAACAAGATAAAACTCAAAAACAGATTCATAAATTAATTCCAAATTTTGCAGCATGTTTTGACTAATATTTCGTAGTGTACATCAATTTTCATATAAAATACAGAATATTTTCTTGTTTTGAAAACTTGATTAATTTAATTTATTTAGGTTTAAAATCCAATTATTTAAAGTTTTTGTTCTTTTTACGAGATGTTCTGTACTATAATGCGGCATAATTAGTCGTAAAAGGCGAAATACAATAAGTATAACTTTCCAACAACTTGGACTCTCATGGGCTCAATTTATTGAGTATGGGCTTGGCAATCCTGAGGGACCTAGATGAATGTACACCTTCCTTCATGTAGTCTTAGTTTAGATCCCTTTCTTTCATCTTTCCTATCAGGTCTCTCTTGACTAACTCTTGTTCTTTTCTGACCCTAACGCTATTAGAGTATTCGAGGGATAAGGGTCTTCATTTTATGTTCATCTCTTCTTCTTTTTATTTATTTTGAAGAGACAACCAAAATATTTTATGTCTTAAGTGACAGTTTAAATTGTACAGACAGATATGCAATAAAATTATACAGGTCCTTGGTTTTAACTACGGATCATAATAAAGAGAAATAAATGAAAATGGAATCCATATTTTAATGGCTATTGAAGTGTTTGTCTCACATGTCATAAAAACTGTTTTTAAAATTTATAAGCTATGAATTTCTCATTGTGTGGTTAAATGAAGTTCTATTTGTCGTACAAAAAACTATAATAGATGATTTCAAACTGCAATTTAATTTCAAAACCAACATTTTTTTTTCAGAATTGTAGATGTTCATTAGTATTTTCTTTTTTTACTTTGTAGCAAAAACTGTGTTTTAGTTGAGGGGGGGAGAATGAACATGATATCTGACAATTGAAATTTAGTTTAGCGCCAACATATTAATTTTTCAACAAATAAGCATACATATTCATAATCAGAATATAATCTAGTTTTATTTGATAACCCACACATATTTCAAAATATTTCATCTTTATAGTTTCTCGATTTTTTTTTGGTTACTACAGTACTATTATTTTCCTATATGTGGGACAATACAAATAATTTAAATACAAAGTTTGAAATATTTAGAATTTATTATCTTGTCTGTGTTGACTGGTTGCGACTTACAGACAGTTGTATAGACTGTCCGCCAAATTAGAGACACACATGAAAAATAATTATCATTGATTTTAACTTTGGACCCTACAAAGGAAAAAATAACATAAAATAAAGACCCCTAACCCTCGAATACTCAAATAGCACCAAGGCTGAATAAGCATCCTCATGCTTAGTACACCTACGATTGAGAGATACCTATTTAACACACAATGTGTTGTGCATCAGTGTTTGTTTAAAAGTGAGAGAACAAACATTCATGATGAGAAATGAAGAGCAATCTGTAGTCAGTGATGAATCGCTTCAGAAAATTCATGAAAAAATCTTTGAAAACCGCTGTTTGCAATCTTTGAACCATGTGAACATTATCTCAGTGTTTACGAATTGTGGAACAACTATCATTTCTATGTGAGACTTCAATAACTAAAAAAGCCCATTTAGAACAAACGCCTTGGTTTGCAGACTTCTGGTTTCCTATTTATGTCTGTCAACCGTCATACCACTTGGCAAACAAAATATATTATGATCCATCAATTCAAATGCATATAGTCCGGATATGACTCCCAGTGATTTTTACCTATCATGGACCAATGATATGAGTACCAGTGCTTGGATGATGATAAAAAACTTCAAGATCCTGACCAGGTTGACTAAAATTACAAGCGGCAAAATTTCATGAAGAAGGGATTTCCAAACTGGTCAATCGCAATGATAATTGCCTAAATTTATATGGAAATTATGTCGAAAAATAGTGGAAGAGTTGTAGTTTTAAGACATAAATATTTCTGTATCTAGTCTCCGATTATTTATACTCAAACAGAGGTTACTTTCTGAACGGGCCTTGTATATAATATATATATATATATATATATATATATATATATATATATATATATATATATATATATATATATATATATATATATATATATATGAGTGTAAATGCTTTCACTGGGTTCAGTTTTACTCAAATGAATTTTATTTAAAGGTTGAGAAAATTTGTTAACGAGAATAATTGTTAGTAAATATCAATGGTAAACCACTAATCCAAATTTCAAAAATTGTTTTTCTGTGTATAACTTTTTGTTGATCCTACAATGTGAAATAAGAGGCCCAACTTTAAAGTAAAGTCAATTTGAAATGACTATGGCAATGAGTCATCTTACACACACTGTATTTTAATTTAATATAATAACCAATTGTTAACCATTTTGTCGGAATATGAAGTTCAAATAATTATTGTGATATATCAGTGATGTAAAATGGATACTACAAGCAATATTCCTGTCACTGTTAGACTCATGTCGTGATACATTTTTTGTGTATCAAAAACTATTGCTGAGGTTCATAGAGAAATTTTTCTCCTTTAAGGGCCAGATGTTTAGTGACGGGTGAACGAATGTGTCTTGTCTTTTTGTTTTTACTAACAAAATGATTAATAATCTATACTGGACATTTATGTACAAAATGGCTTTTGTATTTGGATAAACTGCATCATTTTCACAAAACTAATGACCAATTTATCCCATAACTAAGAATTAAATATATATAACTAACAATTATATTTGAAAACTCTGACAGATGATAATGCTTATGTGCTGTTATTTTATACAATAAGCCGAACGTAATTTTCCTTTCACAACTTCATTTTACTTACAAAGTTCATAAGGTACGATTTGTAATTGTAAAAAGATATGACCTCTATCTTCATGTATCACAGCCTCTGGAAACAGAAAGTGATTTTGACATGCCTTCCGCCTAATGTTGTTGTTGTTGTTGTTGTCTGTATGTAAACATGATAGTAGTCATAAAAACTAAGGTAGAAACATGAAATATAATTTGGTACAGCGGACTACAGTATGCTATAGAACCCTATTAAAATTCAGAAAAATCAAATTGAAAAAGCAAAATGACGGCTGTTATAAATAGTGTTTTTGTTTATATCTTGTGTGGTATACAACTTGTAACACATTAAATTAGATCAAAATACTAAAATTTCAATTCAGTATGTAATTGAACTCTCTACAATGACAAATGCCAAACTTATGGCCAAAAATATAATTTTGAACAGTGAACTACGAATGTGACAATGTGAAAAGTCAGATTTTAATATAGACTCATTTAAAAGACGCGGTTAAGCCAAAGAGATAAGAGATTCAAATAATAATTTAAATTTAGTCACGTCATTTATAAAAGAAAAATGGATTTTCAAGACAACAGTATGAATTATTATGTTTAATTTTAATGTAATTTAGTTTGTTTGTTATAAAATGTAAATTATTTGTATTTTACGGCAGTGCGGTAAAATGTGTGAACAGTAACCGGAAAGAACGCTTTCGGAAGTAGGAATTTGCCTCATGGTAACATCAGTCTAAGTCCAGCGTTAGGAGTGACAGGTTGTGTTCTAAAAAGTCGAAGTCCAGCGATTGAAGGGACAAGATGTGTTTTCTAAGAGTTGAGTTTACCGCTTAAAATGAACAGGTTGTGTTCTTAAAAGTCAAAATCCAGTGTTTGGAGAGATAAGATCGTAGAAAGAGTTTCTAGGTTCTGTTAGAACAATGTACATTTGATTTTTTATCTCAAATAGTGATCGAAAGTATTTAAAAATCCATATTTAGCGTGTTTCAATGACAATAACGCGGGAACATAAAAGACAATGATTTATATACGCGAGTTATGAACATTCTCAACAACTTGAGAAAACAATTTCTGAACGAGGGAGAATCCACTGCGAGCCGTAGAACTTCAACTCGTAGGACATCAGTTTTCCATTCGGACACAGACAATGTTTTTTATTTAGATCGGCGTTGTGGTATAGACGCTATATATTATCTGTTTGATTAATAACCTGTATTATGTTTTAAATTAATTTTTTGTAAATGTTTATCTATTTAAAGAAAATTTAGTAGATTATTACTAGAAGAGATACAAGTAAAAAATGAAACTTTTAAATAATGAAAATAGAATCTTTTTATTTTTCTTTTAGAGCTACAAAGTTACTAAAAAATTCATAGATTAAATTCCTGTTGCAACAATTTTATTTGTAGAAGCATTTTTGAAGATAAAATTAATTAATTTGAAAGAAAGAAATAAAGGAAATATAAATTCATAATTAGTTATTGAAACTAAAAGGATAACTAGTATTTATAATATGATTTTGTGGTTAATAATATTTGTAGGATGTTTCTTTGAATGTTTAATAAATGTTTTCTTTGTAACATTTCAGCCAAAGTGTTCTCATTAAAAAACCAAAATCCACTGTAAGTACACTGTGAAAAGAACTTACGACCCCAGAGATCTTATAAATAATTAAATTCATTCTTTTTTCAAAATTGGTATGCTAAAGCAAACCTGGCGCCCTATAGTCGAGCAAATTAACAAATTAACAACATTAAAAGTAACATCAGCTAAATTTTAGAATTGTCACAAATGTCGCTCAACGTGTGGCATTTTTGATGAACAAAAGTAACTATCATATTAATCTTAAATTTATCAGTCACACCCAAATTTTTGAATTGTTACAAATGTCGCCGCAACTGTGGGCCTTTTTAGTCGAAATAAACAGTGATTTTGGTAATGCGAACATTTAATCAAGGTAAGGACTCTCTAAATAAAATAAGAAAGATTCTTTTTAAAAATTTTTTGTGTTAAATATAGTAAGGTAAAAATGGAGTCAGAAATTGTAAATGTTAATAATAATGATGAACAGGTAGGGTTAGGAAATCAAAATTCTTTAAATAATATAGAGTCATTGGAATTTACGGGGGATATTTTTGATAATTTACAGAAGGAATTACAAAGTAATGAGCAAACAAATGAACAATTTGCACAAAATATTTTAGACCAGGATGTAGATTTAGATAATAGCAGTAGTAGATGTTCAAGTGTGAACGGAAATAGTAATTCAGGTTCAGATTTTAAGGGATATAGCAGTGATGGGATTCTAAATAGTAAACAGCAGTGTGAAGATATGAATAAAAAATTAGTAGAAACACTAGGGGTAGAAATTGTAGAAGAAAATTCAGATAGGGAATTAAGAGCTGAAGAGGTTAGGGTAATTGAGCAGGTTAGTGTAACCGAAGAGGTTAGGGTAGGTAAGAGTGGGGAAAATAATGATCAGGATTTAGAGATTAAGAGTATGTTAAAAGTAATGATGGAAAAAATGGAACAAAATAGCTTAGAAACAAAACAAAATAATGTAGTTTTAAACAATAAAATTGATCAAGGTAGTTTAGAATTAAAAGAAATAAGTAACAAGTTTGATCAAAACAAGATAGAAATCAATGCTAAACTGGAGGTTTTTAATATTAGACTTGAACAAAATAATGTTAAACTGGATAAAATAGATAATGACTTGAAACTGAGTAAATTAGAGCTAAGACAAGATAATTTAAACTTAAAAGAAGCAATGTGTAAAAAATTTGAAGAAATTAGGGTTGAAATAAAATCAGATTATGTAAAATTAGAACAGAATCTTAAAATGGAAAGTAATGTAATGGAAACTAATAATAAAGTAGAAATTGAAGTAAGCTATTGTGAGAAAAAAGTAGAATTTGAATGGATAAATAATGTAGAAGGTGTTTTGATAGAAAATGTTAATAATTTGGATAACAATTTAGATCAAGCAGTAGCTGAAGTAGAAATTAATAGTTTTAATGAAACAAAAGAGATGTCAGATGATTTAATAATAATTGAAGACAATTGTGTGAATGATTGTGTTCAAGAAATTTCTAAAATAATGAATAATGGGTTAGGTAACAAGGTAAATCTAGAGATAACAAGTAATGTTGAAGTGAATAAGTTTGGTGGGGTTGGAATAGGTATAATTAATTCAAAAAACAAAGTAAAGGTAAATAATCTAATAATAAAGGAATCAGCTGTTTATCTTAAAAAACGAGTTTACCATAAGACTGTAGAATTTGAAAAATACACGATGTTAGAATTTAGAAATGTTTTTAGAATACAAGAACAGATAATTAAAAGTTTTTGGGAAAAGAGTAGCTTTGAATACAAGTTTAAAAAAGAAATATTAAAAGAAGGCTTTGTGATGATGTATAAGAATGGTGGGGTTAGAATTCCTAAACTAACGGATGTTGAAATTAGGTCAGTAGATTCTGAGTTGTTTGAGAGAAGGAGGGGTGATGGTATGCCTGAGAGGGAGAAAGAGAAAGGTATTTTGTCAACACTCCGAGACAATAACAAAGGGCGATCTTTTGTTAGGAAAGGGTCTGTTGTGATGACTAGGCAAGACAAACTGTCCATGTGGACAGAGGTATTTAACGCTAGAGATATTTACAAAAATCAAATCATGTATTTTAAAATCTTTCACCAATTTGGGAACCATCGTAAAAAATATATAATTTATAATTGAGTTGTAATCAATTGAAATTTGGAATGAATAAATAAATGTAAGGACATTTTATAAACACACGGACTTGATTTTTAAAATAATTAATAAAAAGTAGTTAAGATTTTGTTAATAAGTAAGTTTAAGTTTGAAAATAGATAATTAAGAGTTATGAATACTAATAATTTGTGTGTACTGATAAATTTTGTAAGCTAAGACAGAAATATAGAAAATAATTATATGCCAAGCTAGTATGATTAAGAAGAAATAATATTTAGAAACGTTTAGGTATTTGCTAAGTGAAAGATGCAAGATTGTTAGTAAATAACCGAGTGTTGTTTACTCTAAGATAAATATTGATTTTACGTGACATAGATAAGATAGTTAGTTCGAAGCAAGGATTCAGAGTAACGTTGAAGAAATAGTATTCAATATTAAGTAGGTGGATTCAATAAAATATTCAATAATGACGAGAGAAATAGAATCTAGTTGGAGCTAAAAGGTTCACTTCTTATCAGTAGTAAACAGATAAAGAATTGCGTCTCTATACACAAAGGGGAAATTGTTTATTCCTTAGTCAGGTATAAGTTCTTTGCATGACATTAAGACGAGATACAGCGTGTGACAGAATTATTGTTCTGAAAATAAAAAAGCTTTTGACGAATAATTCAAAGTTAACTTGCGTTTTCAAAATAAAAATTATTTAAATAAAGGATAATTGGTTTTAAATAAAGTAAATAAAGAACAAAAGTAGATTACTTAAATAACTTTAATAGTATTGAAGGTAAATTTTTTAAGTAAAGAACTTAGAATAAATTTTAAAAAATAAAATTTTCTTTTTGAATTTGAATAATAACATCTAGAAAGGATTACATAAACAGAAAATCGACGATGCTAGTAATAAACTTGGTAAAAAAAAAATAAACATTTTTTCAACTTCGGATGATACGATTTAAATGAAATTTTTTATGAATTTTAAAATTTTCTTCGTGTAGATGCATTTAAGGAGTACATGAACATTTGGGAGGAGGTAGGCGTTTGTGTAGTCAAAATAGAATGTTTTATTCGTAAGAATAAGGCATTCTGAGACTGCATAAGAGGGCGTGTTGTGAAATAGGGATGTGTTTTGGGTTTTATCTTGAATCAAGTAGGGATATTGCATTCAACCACTGCACATTTCAACGTCACAACATGTTACTCTGTGTAAGAGTCTAAAGAGCAATTAGAAGTATGCACGGTATAAAGTAGACGGTTAGAAGAACCTATGTAGGAGAGGTTAGGAAGAAAAATGCATAAATAAGTGTGACATTATTACATGAAAAAACTTCATGTAATAAATTTTAGACAGATGTTGAAGGCAAATAAATTGTAGGATATATATGCAGACGCGATCAAGCTGCATATACATGGAATAAACCGGACGTGACATTATTAGGGAGTACTTACGTAACTAAATGTATAATTTTTATAAAACTGTAAAAAGGTTAATTAGCTGATTAGGATAGGTAATTAGATGTTAAATTGTAAAACGATAAGTTGTATGATTGACATTGATAAATTTTAAGGATTATTAGATAATATGAGATAAAAAATTGTTAGTTTTAAGTGATTTATGATTTGAGAATGTGAAGAATAGTTGTTTAAAGTTTGAGAATTTATGTGAGTTTTGCCAAGACAAATAATAATTAAGTTTTTAAGTTTTTTTGATGTTAAAATAAATAATGAATGAGGGAGGTTAAGTTTTTGTTTTTTAAAGGAAGGAGTAATAAATTAAAAATAATAAGAGAGATTTTGATGAGATTTATAAATGAAATAAATAATTAACGATTTTTTAATAAATAATGTTTGAATTTAAAACAATAGATGATTGTGAGAAGTTATTTGATAAAGGTGTCTAAAGATTTTGATGAAATAAGGTGTTAGCTGGGAAAGCAATGATAATTTTTTTTATTTTTTGAAGTTTTGTATACAAGTAATAGATGACTAAGGAGATTTTAATATGAAGTAATTTAAATGAAAGAATTTTTGAGTTTTATATGAAGATGATGACTTTACAGAATTGTTGAGTAAAGTGGTATTTAAAATGAAGTTGTTCTGTTAAGAAACTTTTATAAAAAAGGTAGTTAGGTTGCATTAATGGTAAATTTTTAGTTTTTAAGAGGTTTTTTGAGTACTGCGATGAAATAAAGGAAATATACGACGATTTTAATGAAATAAAGGAAATATGCGACGATTTTAATGAAATAAAGGGAGATTTAAGGAATTATGCGGATAAACGACGATTATTATGATTTTTAAAGGAAGCTACGTTGAAATAAGGAGATTATTTATGAAAGAATATAGGTAAATAATAAGGAGTTTTTTATTATGAAGAATTTGTTTGGGGATTAATGCAACTTTGATTATTAAAATATGAAAGATAAGATGGAAATAATTTTAAGATAGGATACTGAGAGACAATACAATTGTAAAGAGGTAATTTTTAAATAAATAGATGAGTTTTGTAAGTAATTATATTTTTTTTTGATAATAATGATGTTATATTTTTAAATTTTAGTTGAAGAAAAGAGTTTTTTTTTTGTAATTATAAAATCAGTAGTTAACATGTTATCCCAGCAAGACAAAGGAGAATTGAGATTTTAAGCAAGAATAAATAGTTATTGGATTTAAACTAAAATGAATAATAATATAAGATGATAATTGAAAAGTTTTAAGGTGAATTGAAGTAATGTTGAGTAATAAGTAGATAATTTTGTAATAATGTTAATTAAAAATGAGAGGTTTTAAAATTTTTGTTGTATTAAGTTGAAGGAATTATTCAGATGAATATCTAGAGTCAAAGGTAGATTTTCAAAGGATGTAGAAATGTCGTCTTGGCAAAGAGGATGAGACGAGAAAAAGTATATAGACGGCTGTCTGGGAGATAAGATTTTGATTGACAGGATCCGGTCAACAAAAAATGTTGATGGGAAAGTTTCAGTCAACTGCTGTTGAAAAATAAAGCGGATGTAGGGTTTTCTTTATATAAATAGAGATAAGGTTTAGCGCTAATGGGATTATATATAGTTTTGATGAGTTATGATAACGCTAACAAATTAAAATAATAAAATAGGATTTTTAGCAAATAGATTTTTATTTTTATAAGAAAAGAGAATCTTTCTTAAATTAAGTATACTAGGGATACTTATTTTCTTTCATGAGGTCCTTAGCTTCTGAAATGAAATGTCTTGAACATCCATTAGTATTTTTTTCTCGATTTGAAATTTATATATATAAAAGCTTTGTATTCCAATACCTGTATTGAAATACAAACCTTGTGGGGTTTTGTGACAATATGAAAAGTCAGATTTTAATATAGACTCATTTAAAAGACGCGGTTAAGCCAAAGAGATAAGAGATTCAAATAATAATTTAAATTTAGTCACGTCATTTATAAAAGAAAAATGGATTTTCAAGACAACAGTATGAATTATTATGTTTAATTTTAATGTAATTTAGTTTGTTTGTTATAAAATGTAAATTATTTGTATTTTACGGCAGTGCGGTAAAATGTGTGAACAGTAACCGGAAAGAACGCTTTCGGAAGTAGGAATTTGCCTCATGGTAACATCAGTCTAAGTCCAGCGTTAGGAGTGACAGGTTGTGTTCTAAAAAGTCGAAGTCCAGCGATTGAAGGGACAAGATGTGTTTTCTAAGAGTTGAGTTTACCGCTTAAAATGAACAGGTTGTGTTCTTAAAAGTCAAAATCCAGTGTTTGGAGAGATAAGATCGTAGAAAGAGTTTCTAGGTTCTGTTAGAACAATGTACATTTGATTTTTTATCTCAAATAGTGATCGAAAGTATTTAAAAATCCATATTTAGCGTGTTTCAATGACAATAACGCGGGAACATAAAAGACAATGATTTATATACGCGAGTTATGAACATTCTCAACAACTTGAGAAAACAATTTCTGAACGAGGGAGAATCCACTGCGAGCCGTAGAACTTCAACTCGTAGGACATCAGTTTTCCATTCGGACACAGACAATGTTTTTTATTTAGATCGGCGTTGTGGTATAGACGCTATATATTATCTGTTTGATTAATAACCTGTATTATGTTTTAAATTAATTTTTTGTAAATGTTTATCTATTTAAAGAAAATTTAGTAGATTATTACTAGAAGAGATACAAGTAAAAAATGAAACTTTTAAATAATGAAAATAGAATCTTTTTATTTTTCTTTTAGAGCTACAAAGTTACTAAAAAATTCATAGATTAAATTCCTGTTGCAACAATTTTATTTGTAGAAGCATTTTTGAAGATAAAATTAATTAATTTGAAAGAAAGAAATAAAGGAAATATAAATTCATAATTAGTTATTGAAACTAAAAGGATAACTAGTATTTATAATATGATTTTGTGGTTAATAATATTTGTAGGATGTTTCTTTGAATGTTTAATAAATGTTTTCTTTGTAACATTTCAGCCAAAGTGTTCTCATTAAAAAACCAAAATCCACTGTAAGTACACTGTGAAAAGAACTTACGACCCCAGAGATCTTATAAATAATTAAATTCATTCTTTTTTCAAAATTGGTATGCTAAAGCAAACCTGGCGCCCTATAGTCGAGCAAATTAACAAATTAACAACATTAAAAGTAACATCAGCTAAATTTTAGAATTGTCACAAATGTCGCTCAACGTGTGGCATTTTTGATGAACAAAAGTAACTATCATATTAATCTTAAATTTATCAGTCACACCCAAATTTTTGAATTGTTACACGAAGAAAATTTGATATTCATATAGTTATAAGAAGCAGCAAGGGAGAGGTCACAGATGCGAGCAAAGCAAGTGGAGACTTTCTAATATATTCATATCTATGAAACCTGTTAGCTGTATATCAAGAAAGTAATAATATACACAATTGAGGTTCAGAAAACCTGTGTAACAACACTGTTTTAAACAAATTTACCTTTTTATGTAGGCCTCCTGATCTAAAAATACATTAACAATTTCTACATAGCTTAAGAAACCAACTTATGGGCATTATATACATCTGTTATATTACATTGTATGATGGGGCTAGATGTACATGATGGTTTGTATATAAAAATTGTTGGTTTTGTAAAATGACATAGTTTATATTCTCAATCTAAACAGGGAAACACAATAAGCAAATGAACTAAGTTGTATGTTTCAAGAACGGCAAATGACAAATATGTAAGTCTAGTAAAAAATTCATCCATCCTCTAAAAACTTGCATACCCATACAATATTAAATAGTCAAAGTCTATTTTATTGTTTTAATATAGTGTGAGCCAATGAAACAGGTGACTTTAACAAATTGAATATTTTATTTTTACAAAGATCTTTACTATTTAACAGTCAATGCAATAGCATATATTTACATATTGTTCAGTAATAGACAAGTATGAACAGTAACAACAGTTTCTTCCTTATGTATCACTTAGTTGAGATAAAGCATTGGACAAGTGAACTACATATGTTGAGGATTAAGGTGTTCTACAAAAATTATGATAGTTATGTGGTTGCACAACAGCTGTTTCAATGCCATTTTAATATCCATAGGAATTATGTGGTGCCATCAGCAGATCGTAATAAGACTTGGGTACATAATTTTGAAGCATGCTTAAAAAAAGAAGCCTAATTGTATACAAAAGAATGTGTGTAAGTCTGAAAGCATTGACACAATAAGAAACTTTAATGTAATAGCAGATATTTCTTGTTGAAACTCCATATTCAAGGATAAAATAAAATTTATACTATTAAATATTTGAAACTTTTAAGCTTTTGCTTTATTTTATCCTTGACATCATAAGAGTTGCTTTGTTACATAGGCGTAAATGCTCTGCCCGTCCCAATGCAGTTACACTTGGTTTGCCGCCTACAATTCTCTACAAGGATTTATACATGTATCCATATAAAATTCAAGTAATACAGGCATGAAAAGACACAGATTAAATTAAATGTGTGAAATTTTTGCCACCATTTTATAAATGATAATGAAGACAGCGTTTACATTGTCCTAATGAGTGACAATAGTTATTTGTGCAACTAGTGAGCAAAATGGCACTTTTTTAAACGAGAGAAAAATGTTGACGCACAAGGCTTGCCGAGTGCGTCAATTTTATCAAGTTTAAAAAAGACACTTTGCTCACGAATTGCACATTATACTTTGTCTACAGTTGTTATTTTGTGATAAAAACAGTTCATACTGGCGGTCGTACTTTTTCCTTGATTTGACAGGAAGGAGATTTAGTACAACGTTGTTAGCTTTTTCCGCTAATTTAGGCGGGGTATTTGACAGGTTTTCATCTTCTGAACTGTCCATATTTTACAACTAACTACACAAAATATAGCAGTAGTGCTAATCAACACATCAACACTGAGTTGAAGTTCTCAAGTCAAAACTGAGGTTATTTATTAATATTACAAATAACTTAGGTGTATTGTTGAGGAAACGGGATTGCCAACTTCAAAACTCGGCAAACGAAAAATACTCTCCGTGTACATACACTGTCAATCATCTTCATGAATAATTACTTCCTTTTTCGACTTTAAAACGTTGTTTTGTTGTTTATTTATGTTATTTTACATGTAAGAATTAATATAACCTACATACAGGACATTTCCTGTATATTATAAATGAATTCAAATATACTTAACCTAAATTTCGTTTTGTTCGGTTGCCATCAAAGTGAGCAAAGTAATGTGCAAAGTAGTGGGCAAAGTGAAACTGTTGAGAAATCAGCTATTTTGCAAACTAATTTAAATGAACAAAATGCCACTTTGTCAACAACTGTAGACAAAATATGTTTCCACTTGAGTGAGTATAATATGTGTATAAAAAATATTTCCGGTATTGTCAACAGTAAATCCTAATAAAATGCATTAAGAAACTCTGCAACAGTGTTAAAGTCACTGTATGATGTGCAATATCATCTTCAGGAATAATGTGTCAATATCTCTTTAAATACGATAGTAGGAATGCTGTTACAGTCATGTCCCAGCGATACCTCCGAATGATTGAAGAATTTAGTTTCCTCACATAGCGGAGAAAACTAAAATTAATTAATACAGTTAGGCGTTTGTTTTCAAGATCAGACTCTCAACTGCAATCAATGAGTACAGTTTAGTATTTATTTTCAAGGTCACGCTCTGTCTAAATATGGCGATATTCTTTAATTTGCGAGATCACCAGAAGTGGCAGTATGTCATTTTTTTCTTGTGAGGATATTTGAAGAGTAAAGTATTCAAAGACCCACCCATGAAAAGTATTGAACATCTCGAAGCAGACAGAATTAGTTATTAAGTTGCTGCAATTCGTGGGCATATCATTTAATAGAAAACAGTATTTGGTTTTCAAGAGTATCTGGCCATCATCAGAAAGTAATGTTAAAAATTTATATATTATAGATTCAGGATAAGATATACAATTATTTTTATATATGTGTTTTACTGGCACATTTATGTATCCTATTTTTTTTTCCTTTTTTTTTCTATCGTTGACAGTTGTTTTGTGAATAATTAGTAGTGTTGCCACAACTGTTAGGATGAAATTCCCTCTCTGCTAGAATACTCAATATAATAGTTTTAATTATTTCTTCATAGATGGGGTTAGCTATGTTTGAAGGCTCATTTCTTAAACTATTGTAAATCTCAACTTTTTCCAATTATCCTTTTTTCTACCTTCCCTACACTTGTACGAAATTTCTAAACTATGTACATCCGAACATTTGTGAGCGGTATTGGATATGTGGTCAGCATACAGTGAGTTTGTTGGATGTTTTTTCAAAGCTTGAATATTTTTGCCATATTGTATCTCGATAAACTCATTGCATGCTAACAACATATCCAATACCATCTACAAATATTCGGATAAACATAGTCTGGAAATTTAACATTAATGTTAAAAACCTAAAATGTTTTTGGATACAATTATATGCTTATTAAATATCCTGTCAATTTGTAATACCAGTTCCCATTTAAACATATCAATACAAAATTATTTAATTTTTAATATTACCCGTTTCATTGGCTCAAGTTGAAAAAAATTTAACAATCTCTAAAATCACAAAACCAAAGTCAAGCCAGATTCTTAACACTTAACAAGTTTAACACTCACTTTCCATTATCAAACATTAGAAGAGTGAACTTAAATTAAAACCAAATGAGGAGTGTGGGGGAAGAACGATGAAGGTGTCTTGCACTTAAATTCGAGTAAACTCAAAAACAAACTCTAAAACCAAATGAGATTATTATGGTTAGAGTTACAAAAGTTTTATTAAGTAATTAAAAACTGGTAGATATGCTATTTACTGCTATACATGTGTAAAATAAAAATTTTAATGTTTGACAGTATGTATAACCAATTTATACATTAATGTACATTTTGGGAGGGGGGAGAATTGTAGTATTAAAAATTAAAATTAAAAATTCAATTTTTAATATTACCCGTTTCATTGGCTCAAGTTGAAAAAAATTTAACAATCTCTAAAATCACAAAACCAAAGTCAAACCAGATTCTTAATACTTAACAAGTTTAACACTCACTTTCCATTATCAAACATTAGAAGAGTGAACTTAAATTAAAACCAAATTAAATAAACTATAAAAGAACAATGAACTTACATACCGGTATTTTAAATTTCAAGCATTTCATCCTGTCATGTTCTTTAAAATTGTAGGACTGTGGAACTGAACTCAGAAGCTGTAAAAAATTTAAGTTATATTAGTCTTCAAAACGTTGTAGTTAATAGTTTCATTTTCTCATTACATAGTAATCAAAATTAATGTAGAGGATCAAAAAAATGAATGGAATGATGTTCATCTGTTTAATTTGTGTTTTCTAGGCAATGGGCCAGAAAAAAAAGTGGATTGATTTTAATCAAATTTGTCATATCTTAGGACATTTTTATAACATTTTATCTTTAACCAAAAACTTGAACAACTTTCATAAGAAAAAAACACAAAATTAAAATTTTCTGAAAATCAGCTCTACCTGACTCAGGTAGTAAAATGTGTAAGATTACCTAAACCTGTATGCAAAATTGTAATACATTTTGAAAATATTATTATGGTTCAGAAATAATTTCCAATAAACAAAAATAAATGAACCTAGATTGCCAGCATTTCAATCAATAATATTTACATTATGGGCACAAAAGAATCAACTTTAACCCTTATTTATATTTATAAATATTTTTTTCAAAGACGGTATGGTTTATTTTCAATTTATGACTGCCAACTATCGATGTGACATTTTCGGTATTGAATAATTTTGGTTGGTTTTTACTTGGTTTTGGGGGATTTGTTAATAAGAAAGTTTATGCAGTGTTTTTGGATATACACCTCCCATCCACCACTTATGTATCTATTACATGTTTTGTCTTATTGTTTAAACAGAAAAACCTCTTGAGTTTTCAACGCCTTATAAAACAATTAAGAAAAGAACATAAAATAAAGACCTCCATAAAAGCTTCCTTACTCCAATAGTCGGAAAATATCAAAAGTTGATAAAGAGAGACGTGATAGGAAAGATGAAATAATGGGTCTAGCCCAGGACTACATGAAAAAATGTCTAGATCCAGCTAGGCCCCTTGGGACAGCCAAAGCCAATACTCACTTATATTGAGCTCCTGAGGAACATGTTACTTGTTCACACGAACACAATAAGGTTTTTATTGGAACTTAAGCATGCATTTTAATATTCTTAACCCCTGGTACGTTTTTTCTCAATTATTTATTGATTAGCATAGAGTTGTTTGTTAAAACTAAATTCAGTGCAAAGTTACGCCTTGGTATAGCGTAAAAAAGAACAATATAATTGGTAATTTATGTCTTAAAAAAGTATAGGCAATTAGTTTAAATAATTGTGTTGTAACATAATGAAAAACATTGGCTAATTAATAGCTAACTGAATTGCATGAACTTTGATTTTGAATTTGATCATTAAGAATACTTGTAACATGAACTTATGTTTAATATTTATGAAATTAGTGTCTAATAATTTGTCATGTTATTTATTTACTGTACGATTTCAATGATAGTTAAGCAAAACGGTTTGCTAGATTTTGTATGTATCTAATATGAATAGAACTTGTTAATTTCAGAGGTGTGTTTTATTTCAGAGGTTTTTATGATCATTTAGCGTATCTAGTACATAGCAAATGTTTGTAGATGTGTTAAGTAAAAACAAATTATAGAAATTCCCCAACAAACTTACACTTTAAACACAAAATTTCCATTTTGTGTTTAAAGTGTAAGTTTGTTGGGGAATTTCTCATGATAAATAAAGAAATAGACGACCATCTGTTGTGACAGTTGAACTTTTGAAAAGCGAATGATAAAATCTGAAAAAAATGAAATTTCAAAATTACTGAATTATTGTACCTTTATCTCAGTTATAGATGGTGAGACTTTGCTGTTGTATGTCAATGTGGAGACAAAGTCAGTCGATGGAGTAGGGCTACAGCTCACTGTGAAAACCCCTTAAAGTTCATAAGTACTTGGAAACATTCTATACAAGAAAACTCATGGCAAATGTCTTTTGAGAAATACTCCTGGTAAGATTTGTAGAATGAATCACTACCGAGACATTTTAAGGATGGTAAAAACCATTCAGAAAAAATGGTATGGCATATTTAGTGACAATTGTTGGACACATACATAACATACTGGACAGTTTCAAATGACATACAGCACTGATTTGGCTCCTAGTGATTATCACTTCCTATCATTTAAAAATATCTAGGGTCACAGTGGTTTGAAAACAATGAGGATTTGAAGGACAGTGTAAATTCATGTCTTATAACTAACAGGTGTCTATGATGAGGGTAATAAAGAACTAGTTTACTGATATAACAAGTGCCTTAATGTAGGTGGTAATGTGGGAAAATAAGTAAGAGTTGTAACTAATTTGTGTATAATAAAAAACCTCAAATTGTATTGGTTTTTATAATGAAAAGGAACTTACTTTCCAAAGAGCTCTCTTGGTTAGAACACAGTTCTACTCTAGTTTATGCTGCATTAACAGATATGTTTAAAAAAGTTTAAAATAAACCCCCATTTCATAATATGTAACAGTTCTAAGTCACAGTTATGAAAATGTTCACAGTTCTAAGTTTTCAGTTACTACAAATTCACAAACACATTTCAAATGGTTTGCCTATAAGAATCTACATATCTACCTCATTTCTCTATGTTCAGTATCAATTTATTTAAGTAAATCTCTTGATCCAGGATGATTTGTGAGAAGTTCTTGGTGCCCAAAATCTAAAAGTTCTCTTTGTATGTTCTAGTAGATCGACATGCTTTAGAAGAACACAGTTATGATTCTGAAGAAAACTCACACGAATACCTACTAACAAGTTTCCAAGTAAAATTAGATTGATGGTCTACATTAAAAAAAAAAAAAAAAAAAAAAAAAAATGAATTGAAGTAGCTTACCTTTTTAAAATGGTGACCGGTACTTCAAAGGTAGAACTTTAGATAACAACAAAATTTTAAAATGTAGAGTTTCTTTGCTGTAAATTAAATCATGAAACAAAACATTCATACTAAACTAAAAGAGCCCACACCTGAAAATACATGGAAATAAAATACTACTTTGAAATACATACAAAAATATTATTTATATAGAAACAATACAATAAAAAAAACCCTGAAAAACACATAAAATACAACCTAAAAAAGTACATAAAAAATATGAAAAACAATAACATATATACACAACAACACATAATAAAACCTGAAAAATAAAACTCCCGTAAAACTAAAAACCTAACAGGGACCGCGGAATACCGAAAATATTCTTACAAACTATCTCAATTTCCTACCAAATCTAATGCTGCCTCTAATGTGTCGAGGACTTATGCCTGAAGAAGTGTAACAATAGTGGTGTACACTTGGACAATTTGTACAAGTGTGTGATCTTTGTTGTAACTAGACATTAACATTTTGTTAAGTCTAGGTGTTGTAAGTGCGATGGACTCAACAAAAGATTATGCTCACCCTTTTGTTGGTCGGGTGTGTAATTGGCCTGAAATAAATACACATGGATTAATTATATTATGTAGAATGATAGGGACCTGAAACCGAAAATGAAAAAAATAAAATAAAAAATAGTCTAAGAAGCTGAACTAATATAAAGGACCAAAATTTTATTAAGATATATTATTGTTTTTTAAATCCTAAAGTTAAAATATTATTTTTTAAAAAGATTCAAAACTGAAAGAAAACAAGAAAAATAATCTAACAAAATTAAATATTTCAAAAAGGACCTAAGTATGATGACTGATATTATTCAAAAAGATTCAAAGCTGAAAAAGTAAAAAAAAAAAAAAATAAAAAAAATAAATTTAATCTGATTATTTATTAAATATAAAACGAAAAACATTAATTATATACATATTTCTTTAATATTTTAAAAATTTTAATTTTAATTTTTACATCTAAAAAAACGGAATTGATTTCTGTTTGATTTATAAGGGAGGGATCATGATCCTTATGAAGTTCATCAATGATGCAGATCTAATCTTCATTCTTGAGGCTGTAATGGATTCAACAACTTATCAAATAAATATGTCAGCTAAACTAGTTAGCATATAATATGTAATGACTTGCATTGTTTAATTATTAAATGTGCACAAACAATGCTCGTGTTTCTCAAAAAAAAAAATACAATAATTTATATTCCATCATGCCTTTGAAAATATTTTTAACACAAACACATACCATAAAATATATAATAACTTATCTAATACTATTTCCTACAGCTTAAAACTAATCTAACCTAGTGGGCTTCTCCAAACTAAAAACATAAGTTTTCAAAATCATGATGGATACTAGTTTAGCTGACATATATTTACAACTATTTTACACAACTTGTACTCACTCATGTCTATGACATGTCATCTACTTCAATTTTTCAAAATTATTAAACCTGGAACAAAAAAATTTTAAAAACCAATTGGAAGAGAAAATCGGAGTCTACTAAATAATTATAATGAAACTAAAAGTCTTAAAGTCTTAAAGAGCTATTTTAGACATTTCATTCATTCATCCCCCCCTCATTATTACTCAGTTTGTAAAATTGTGTATTATATCATCTATAAATCAAACAAAATTTTATACCAAGTTTCATTAAAACAGACAGTGGAAACATTTATCAGACATAATTTATACCAAAAAAAAGTTATGGGCTCTGAGCAACTCAAAAAGGATATTTCCATGAATCACAATGTAACATTCTCTAAACTACGTATACATTAAAAAAAGTATAAGAAAATGAGAAATAAAAGTAACACTTAATCCACCTACAATGTGAACGTAAGCGCTTCAAGCCAGCACAGACAATAAACAATTGCACAAAAGAGGACGGAAATCTGAATTACTTAGATCTAAACATCAGCAAACATTATAATAAGCGAGCTGAAACTTCTAGTCAGCCTAGTTCTATACCACAAAGAAAGGATAAGACAGCTGTTGCTGTGTCAGAGGCTAAAGCTCCGTCCAAAGTCATGCTGGCAGGAGGCTATTACAGCCTTGGATAGTATGTCTTAAGAGTGGGTGTTGGCATCTAGCAGTTCTTTCCTTCAAAAGAAACAAAAACCTAAAAGGTCATCAACAGCCGCAAAGGAAAGATCTAGGAAAAAAGGACTCGCCAGAAGGAATGGACTAATACAGAACCCTACCACATCAGGGACAAACCAAGTTTCTAATGTGAAGAAGTAAAATGCTTTCAATAAATCTCAACAATGACAGGACGGTTTTGGCTGTCCTCGTCATGTGATTTACTGAAGATATAGCTCTAATCCAAGAGCCATGGGTCAATGGAGTAATCATCAGAGGACTCCCAACCCAAAAATGTAAAGGGAAGGGAGAAGTGGATTCGTGCCGCTTCTGCCTGACACTTAAAGAGACAGCCGAACACTGGTTGAGTGAGTGTGAATCTCTATCCTACAAAAGACTACTTTATTTCAGCACTTCCTTTCCCCATGGCTGCAGAGATAACTACAATATCACCCAAAATCATTTAAAAATTCTTAAGAAGCTCAAATCTTGGCTGGGTATAAAACATAATTAGTAGGGTAGTCACAAAAGATCCATTTGGTTCGCAGTGACAAGAGATTGTATACCCTCGGACTCCAAATTCACTAACTATTATAACTTACCTTACCTTACCAGTTGTAGATCAAAATCTGTAATTATGTTGATATTGATGGGATGTACTAGATGCTGCTGTGATGACTGATGTTCTATAAGTAGCTTGATGGTGAATTTTCTGGATGCTGTTGAAAATGATGGATGATCTGTTTGTTGTTGATGACGAATGAAGATCACTGTAATTCTAATACAAACAATTTCATAATATATTCAGTTATAAAATATATAATCATTTAAAAAGGAATGAAAATAGAATGCAGAGATTTCAAGAAACATTGATTAAATAAACCATTAAAAAATATTCAGAACATAACTACAATTAGGTGTCACAAAATTCATTGGTACAATTTTAATAATATGCCTATATAAAATTGTAACCTTTTGATATCGAAGAGGTTGTTGAATTTTCTTTAAGTATGTCCTTAAAATGTCCCTATATGAAAAGGATTAAATCCGGATTATAATATGATTTTGTTTTTTTATTTACTTCCTTATTTAAAATTTCCACATACAAAATTCACTTAAAAAAGTAAGTAATTTTTGTATTTTACATTGAAACTAAGATACTAAAAAGTTTAATGAAATGTTTTAATAATTTTGAGAAAGTTTCGACATCTGTAAGAGATAAAATCCAGTTTTTATGATGACGTATGATGAAAACCTCTGTCATCGTCATCTTATAACTAAAAGAAGATCAAATAAATATTCCTTGTCCTAGAATAATTTAATAGTGTTTGCATTGCAAAAGAACAAGAATTGGGTCAAGAGAAGGATCTATCCCAAGATTACATGGAAAAAAAATGCGAAGATTCAGCTAGGATTCCTCGAGTTTGCTACTCGCTATAGTGAGCCCCTGAAGGTCACATAACAAGAATGAAGAAGATTACTTTTTCTTTAGATAATGAAATCCAAAGACAGTAACACAAGTTCAATGCTATTACGATTGTCACACTTACTCCATCTACATATACTCTGAGCATGTAAAAATATTGCAATAGTAAAGTATCATTGGAACAATTACTTCAGTGAAAAGTTACACTGTTCTATCGCTGCAGTGCTTTAATTAGCACTTGTATACAGTAGTGTTGAAAAGTTACTAATGCTATTTAATCTCAGTCACATATACATATATCACACACAAAATAAAAACAAATTGTTAATCCAACAATACACTACTAAAGCTATACATACCTATATAACTTATTGTTCGAGTACAGTATTTTGATTTCATTGGTGGACTGTAATATGGCTGTAATCCTTGCTCATACATTGTTTGTGCATGGCAAAATGTGTTTCCTTTACTCGGTCGCAATGCCTGAACAAATAAACATGTATAAATGGTCACAGCAACACCTGAATAAATATCACACTTTTTTTAAAAATTATTTATTGTTTTAAAAGGTAAATAACCTTTAGGTCACCATCATCTTAAAAATAAAAAAGTCAAACGTGTTCTAAAACCACACATCTTAGGCTCAGTAGGCATATAGGAAAAATTATTTTTATAAAGTCGAAGTCATTTAAAAAACATCTTAACTTTGGGGCGTCTATGTAGTTAAATGTCTGGACGCTGCTCTGGTCTCAGGAACACACCTGTACTCAAGACCAATTGTAATGGTACTCATGAATGAAGTGTAGTGAAGAGCTGCATCCTGCTTGTGGTGGCCCTGCACTAGACTGCTGATCTTAACAGATCTGGTCTAGACAGAACCGTTTAAAGGAGTAAACCCTGATATAAAATAACCTTGATGATCTCACATCTTGTAGGTTTTGGATGGCATCCCTGAGGTTATCTATGCTGGATCTTAGCTTTTCTTCATCTAGTCTTGAGCCGGATCCCTTCTATTTTTATACTTTCCTATCTAGTTTCTCTTGGCAAAATTTTTTCCAACCCCAATGTTATTAGAGTATTTGACTTGAAAAAAGTTGCAGTGAATTGCAAGAATGCATCAAAGAACTGGAAGCAAAAACTTAGTGTACCACCACAGAAGTGACTCTCACAAGATACCAAAGCACTAACTTTCTTACACTATCATAACCTTACCAAAACCTAAACTAACAAAAACCTTACTATTTCCACAAAACTCTTGAGTCAGGAGGTATCACTCAAATGTTCAAGCCAACAAAACATTATTAGTGTCGTAAAAGACTGTGTAATATTCGTTTTTGTATATTTTCTTTTAGAATGATCGACAAAGATAACTGGTAATTTCATAAATACATTTTCTAAAGTTTATACTGGAATTAATCTTTAATCTTCTTCAAAAACAAAAATTAGAAATCCCAACAATATTTCATATATGTTCAGGTATGACATTGACACATAAATTTCCACTGTACTTAGCTGGAGTTCAGAATCCCAGAACCAAGTCTGTCTTCACAACAAGGAATTTTCACACACTTAAGAACTTCACATAAAATAACTGCGAGAGCAGAGTGAAACCGTAAACCTAAAACTTTTATTAAGTTTAGCAAAAACTTGGTGTACCAACAACTGCCTAGCTTTCAGATCATTAACATGACATGGATAGTGAAGCTCTATATAAACTGCTAGTGACCTAGAAAGAGGGTCAGTTGGATCAGAGACATTGGTAAGGATGAGAAAACACTGCTGGTTACCAGAGAGATATATACACAAAAAAGGGACTCACTGGCAGTTTATAGATATTCCCGTCTATGTTGAGAAGGTGAGCAGATACATGCGTTTGGAAAACAAGAGTTATTAAATTCAATAATTTGTCTTTGCTCTGGATTGAAGGTATAAAGATCTGAATAGGAGAGATTGTGTTTTATGTTGTATTTGAATAATTAAGTATTAGAAAGGGTTATAATATCCCAAACTGTTGTAGAATAATAAACTCAGAATTGTTTGATAGCCTAAAGAAAACGAAAACCAATAGGGAAATTAATAATAAATCAGCTATGTTTTTGATTATCCAATGAACCAGTAGAAATTAGTATCAAGAAACCTATTCCTAATAGCTTCCTGGACAATTCTTAAACTAACTCATTTCATTAATCTTGTATTTAGTGTTGTAAATGACCAACTTTTGTTTGTTTACTTCCCTTAAGTTCAGTTTCCTTATTTAAAAAAGAATCAATGGCTTATTTTAGAACTGGTGTGCTTCGTATTAAAATAACTCATTAAAAGAGATGATCTCATACTTTGTCCAAAGAAAGTTTCAAAACAAATCATACATTGTGGGGTAGGTTCATTTTCACCTCCTGTAAAACTAAAATCAAAAAGCTAGAAGATAGAATCATATTTGAGTTTTATGTATTCTTGTTTTAGTTGGTACTCGATGGTAGCTGGACAGAATGTTGTTATGAATCTTTGTTTACAGTTTTTGGCTATTTTGAAGCACTTGTACTAGGACCTGGCAAGGAACGTCTTAACCACTAATCCATAATTGAGTTTGACAACCAAAACAACACAATAAAACCACAATGAAAGAGTAATAGATAAAGTGACAGTAGATGACTAGACTAACCTGGTGAGCTTGTGCCCTGCTTCGCCAGTCTAGCACACAATGCATGCACTGGGCTCTATCTAGAACAAAAATTACCCCGCGTACTAGTAGCCACAGGTTGAGAAACACTGGACTAGGTTATAAACCTTTCCTCTTCAAAAGTAACATCTGTAATTTAAAGCGCTAAACGCTTATGTAACCATATTTTTACAGTGTTCTGATATATTTCCTTAGTCGTTTGACTTAATTAAAACCTGTATTAAATCATACTAATCTTAATTGTGAATATGAAAGTTAATCCTTCACTTATTACTAAAGCTAAATACTAAGAGTAATACAAAATGATTAAGAGTTTGTTACTGAACTCGACTTAAACCTAGTTTTACAAATGTTTGTAAACAAAGCTGTAAGTGTTAACACATTTTTTCACTGCCGATATAACCCATTCAATCTTTAATTTCTACTTCAAATATAATATATCATAATTAGCATTATCATCAAAGATTTGTGTACTTGTAACAACTGTCAATGATGGCTTGATTACTGAATCACATGCTTATTTCAAATAAAGTGTTGTGGAATTTTTTTCCATATGGTGGTAAATAAATTGTTTAGGACTAGAAAAGATAAAATATTTAAAACAATATAATAAATTTATTATCAAAGATTTTTAGTATAAATGTAACAAAATATCAAAGTCAGTATTGAAGAGTATAAAGCTCATCACAAGGCAGCTACTCCCATATTGAAACCACCGCCAGTAAAGCGAGGTTTTTGAGGCAAGACTGGTAACTCGTGCTTACTGCTCACAAGCACTTCAATTCCGTTACTAAACTTACATTGAGAGACGGTAATCTCAGGTTTAACTACTTTTGATGCTTCCAATTTTTGTCCAAGTTTTTCAGCCTTTTGCTTCTGTAAATAAGATATAGTATAAGAAACGTGAAGATAAACTGATGATTGAAGGAAAGGACTACTGGAGGTTAGGAATGGAACGAAGAAGCAACTACTTTGGTAGAAAATGAATGAAGATAGGTGAAGAAAAACTGGTTTCAACAAAGTATGGCAATGAAAGAAGGGTATTTTTAAAATTTAAGAACACTTGTAGGCTTTCTAGACAGTATCTACAATAACTACATTATAATTAAATATAGCAGAAACATTCTCAAAGTTTTGCAACTATAAATATAGGTAGCTATATTGAAACGGACACAAATAATTTAAATAAATACTAGTTTATTGTTATATTAGCTGTGATCATGGAGCCAGGGCATCAAGTTTTGTATGCATATCTTTAATTTGTGCAAGACCCAGTTTCTGTGGACTATACGATTTGTTAAGCACCGGCTATAATAAAATCAATTATTTATATGGTTTAATCAAATATTTGGTTATATAAAAACAAATACACAACATTACAAGAGTAAAAATCATTCCCATAAAAAAGTGATAAAGACCAAGATGGCCTAGAAAAGATTTTTTTTTAATTTAAGGACAATTCTAAACGTTGGTTGATTGGGCCTTGTAGGAAATGTTAAATTTTATTGGTAGATCGAGGGACGTTTCCCTAGTGTCAGTGTCTCAGCAACGTAGCTGTACACATGTAATGGAGCCTCCACTCGCTACATTCGAGTCCAGTGACTCAGTCCTGGATTTCATAACTATACAAATATCACTTTTTGGGGGAGGTCAGGCTTCCAAATAACATTTTTGACAATAACTTCGCTATATTTTATCGTAGGGATGTAGGGTTGGTACCATTACATGCAGAATTGAAATCTGAACATTTAAATTTAATTTATTGTGTTATAAGTAGAATACACACAAGATATGAACAAAAAACTGTTTAAAATGACCACCACTTTTACATTTTCAATTCGACGATACTGAATTTGAATACAGTTTTTAATGAATGCATAATAGTTTCCTATACCAAATGTCATGTTTAAAATCAAAATTGTGCAAATTGCTGCCATAAGAGGCCACTTTAGTGAGTACGTGCATGTCAATTTGGTAAACCCTAGCTGGATCTATAACTTTGTTCATGTAATATTGGATTAGATCCCTTTCTTTCAACATTCCTATCAGGGCTCTCTCGTCTTTTCCGACTCCCACACTATTAGAGTATTCGGAGGTTAGAGGTTTTCTACCTTGTTTTCTTTTGTAAGAAGATGATGACTGAGACAACAAGGGAGGGAGAGGGGAAATAGCAAACATTCGATTTCCTCAAAACAATTTTCCTAAAATTCAAATTTAAAACATATTGTAAATTTCTCAAAATTTGTATTTGATATCTGTTAAAAATTAAATCGTAATATCTCAAAACTAAAGGCAGGAATTTTTACTAATAATCGATATTGTGGTGATATATCAAACCCCTATTTCGTAGACTTCTATTCCTACATAGGTGTGTTGTGAGTTGTATACCTTGCCCTGTATCTCACAGCTGAGAAATATCTTGAAATGGAAAAGGGCGCAAACGCTCAGCGCAGTAGAATCACAATGTAGTAGCAAACACATGCACTAGATCTATAAATAGCGTATTATGTCTTGCATTAAGTTCAACTAAACTGATTTCGCTAATCTCGTAAATTTAAAGTGTCCTTTATATTTAAATAGTGTGTATCTAAGATGGCCAGTGTAGTAGACTAACCTAAGATCAAGAGTATTACTGTGAATTATCAATCTGACAAAGTGATCCACGACTCTGGGTAGGCACCACCGACGGGTCCCTTACAGTATTATTGACTACACCTCTTTGGAGCCCTTACCTCGCAATATAAATCTAACCCAACGTCAAATAAAACAAATTTACTTTTCGTGAGTAATTTGAAAAATATCAAAAAAGAAACCTGATCGGAGTAAAAGAGTGAAAAAGTTTGTCCTCAGATTCGTTAGAAAAAATAGCCGCTTCAGTAAAGACAAGTTCTATTCCTGGAGTCTTTATAAATAATAAGGATTTGTAGAACACAAAGGAGAAAGCTGCAAGCAACACCAATGATGGGCTATTTGTAGACTCAAAAGAAGGCAATTAATTAACACTTTTGTTTATAGGCTTCTGACTTTAATGAAAATATACCTAAATGGGTGTACTTTAAACCTTATAATTCAAACCTATCTAAAACCAAATCCATATATTGCACTAACTTTCTCACACACCATGGCATTAATGATATGATGTTAAGTCTTTGTTTCACATGAAAGCCATCTTTCCTGCTTACATTAATTTAATTTCACATTTTTATTCGTAATTATAAAAAGAGTTTTCTCCTTTTACCATTATTTAAAAATTCTATTTTAAGTTATTATTTTTTAACAATTAATTGTCTCTCTATTTCCTAATTTAACTATTTAATTATTACAATTACCAACTACAGATTTATTATTGGTTGGAGATGTCTCATGCTTACACACAAGAAAGTCATCTCTTTTTGTTGAAAGGTTTTAATTTCTTTGTTAAAAACTGAAATAAATTTATCCGAAAACAATAATAAAATGGTTTCCGTTAATCATAATGATGAAAAATTGTTTAATTTTTTCACGATCTCTCTATATGAAGCCCGCGATTGTACATTTAAATTACCTTCTGATGTTTAAAACTCTGGAAATCCCAGACACTTATTCTAGATTGAAGGTAGCCGTACAACAAATTTGAATAATATATACAGCGATAGACATAAAGACCGATATTCTGAGTATAATTAAATGTTATGAATCCATTTCATTCTACCATGAACAAAGAAGTTTCTTCAAAAACTGTCATCCGCATGTAGTCAAGATCTTTTTCTGTTTTACTTAGTGAAAACTGTAATTGTTGTTGGAAATTATTATTTTTCTCTAATAATATTCTAAAAAGACTGTTCTCGAGCATTCCAAGATGGAACATGATAAAGTATTAAGAGACATAAGGAAAGCTGTAAGATTACCAAATAAAGATAGGAAATAAATACTCCATAAAAAATAATAAGTTACGAGTGGTGGAAAGGCAGCACTCATTTGTAGAAAACTTAATTGTGAAACTGATAATTCCTGGTTGACATTGGCAATAAATATCACAAGTTCTCGTCAAATGTGGTAGTGATTTCTTTAATTTTATTAGATAAACGGTACATAAATAATACTGAAACTAGTTACATAAACTAACAATAAATTTAAATCTAACAAAATGGTGTTTACAGTCCAGGTGGTCCTAGTTATTTCTAGAGAAGATCAAAAGGCTTTGTCCGTTTGAGTCTCCTCAGTAATTCAACATTATCGAGTAGGTATGATGCTTCCTCGTTAACATGGCTTTGAAGCCGTTGTTGGTGGTTTTGAGCAAATAGATTGATTTCTTCTTCAACTGTAGGTGTTTGTAAATTATGGAGATCACTATTTCTGATGTATCATACAGCATTTGATATGGTTCTCAAGAATTTATTTTGAAATCTATAAATTGTTTGTATTTTAGTATGTTTGGAGCGGTCCCACAGCTGAATTCCATAAGTTCAGACTATACTTTCTCACTCGTCTATCCCCCAAACCAAATAAAAACTAACCAAAATTTCAGTTAGGTGTTAACACTTCAGAAATAATTGTCAAAAAAAACAAAAAATTACTGCCATCATTAAAAGCTCAATTTACGTTGAAGAAAATAGTGGAAATGAACCAGACAGCATCTTTTAAAAATACTTAGCTATTTAAATAAGGGCCTTGTGCTATAAACATGTCCATACTGTAAATCATATTTAATTACAGTAGAGTTTTCAATGGCGGCAGTCCAAGGTTTTTTTGTCAATTCTTATTAAACCATAATTTTTATTTTGCACAAGGGTTTGGGTCATTAACCTTCACATTTCACAATTGAAGGAAATCGGGATAGTCGATTTTAAAGAATTACAAATTTGATAACAGCTACGCAACACATTTTTACCAATAAGTTTTGTTAGTATTCTTAGAGGCTACACATGAGCAAAATTGTTAAAACTGATTTTGAGAAAAACCTTAATTTTTCATTTCTTCTTATAGCAGCTACATCCACATTTTAAGGTACGGTATTCAAAAACATTTTTAAACGCCCTGAGTCATGACCAAAATATGTCCACAAACCAAATTTGATTAGAATTTGTCCAAGCATTTGTTGGTTGTATAACACTACACATAGTTGACACGCAACCTATGGATCAAGCAAGAGGATGTTTGGAAATATCAAGATTGTTTATCACAAAGAGCTTCTGAGCAAGATAATCAAGGAAGAAGGAGAAGAAAGTCTCATTGATTTATTAAAAGCAATAAATATTAAAGACATTATTTAGATGGTAGGATCATGTAACAAAAGGCACTTTGAAGCCATGGAAAAAATTAGCCCTGCTCTTTGTGAAATAACGCCTGAAGAGATCTCCCACACATCAACAAGTGAAACAGTTGTTCCAAATAGATATATACTCAGATGTTGATATTGATATCACAAGTTTTGTATAAATATGTTGTTGCGTTTATGTACAAGGAAATAAACATTACGTTTTATCACTACAAATTATTTTATTATATTTTCCTACTGTTTCCTGTTTATCTGGATTTTCTATTTTCTGGACCTCTTCCAGTCCCAGTTAGTACGGATAAACGAGGTGGCGGTGTACTCATAAGGACTCTCGGACGCCCCCCCCCCCCAAATGATAATATTATTTTAATAATGTAAATACCTATATGTATTTAATTCTGTTGAGATAAATGAATTATAAATTGCCGCTATGGATTTCACCATCATTTGTAGCAGAAGTTTTACAATATAAAATATTTGATGAATGTATTCTGGAGTTCGGACGGTGGCCAGAGCGTCCCAGTTTCATTGCATTTAGTCATATGGGGCAAGCAGCAGACAGAGCTGAGGGTGCCGTGACGTCATTTACACAGCGTGTAATGGGCTTCTAGGGCAGAGTCCGAAGCTGCGCGCGCAGACATCAGTCAGTGAAGCCACCATAAATTAGATGTTCCGCATTACTAAAAACCTTGTTTTCGATGGGCGAAATAAGTTGGCACAACTGTTCTAAATAGTGTCTCGCCACTCACACGAGTTGTTTGTTTATGTTTTTAAGTTTAACCCTTTGTGATTGTGAATGTTAAGTGAATGATAACATGCCTTCCCTTACATGTATAAAATAAAACAGAGCCCTCCCATTGCCCTTAACCATCGGCCGCTACTGATTTTTGCCCAAACAAATATGTTTAGAATTACAAAAATTGCTGTCCAATTTGTGTCATTTATTCCCGTACATCATTTATCAATAAAAAAGATTTGGTTTCAATCTTCCATTTCCTCCAATGCTAGACACAACTTTAAACATCTAAACTTGATACTTGAGAAAACTTTTCCCTTTCTTCTTCTAAGCTGTAGTATTTTGCACCATTTATAGTTTCCCATTTGTAGGCTTAATTATAAAATATTTGGAAAGCTATAAATATACGTTATTGTGTTCAGAAAAGTCCATAGAATTAAAAAAAAACTTATTGTTTAGAACCTATGCTTTTATAGTTTTGTTTAAAAAGTGTAACAAATACAAATATATCCCATTCGCAGACCTCACATTTGTTTGTCAAAATGGGACATGTAGCCTAATATATAAAAGCATACTCTCATTTAATGGCTATGTTTTGATAAAGGGAAAAATAATTCTTCAATGATTCTTCAATAATTCTTGAAGTGACTTGACATTTGTTAAGCCTAGAAAATGGACATCTGTGAAGTGACCGAAACGTCGGCTGTACTCAACGTGCAGACAATATTGATGCGTTCGAACCCCGAAGAACAAGATCATAATGATGTTTGTGACCGTGGAAGTCTATTGTTCAAAATCATAATCATTGGTCAATTCACAGTTGCAGGGTTAATAACAGACTCACTCAAAATTAATAATCTGACAGCTGTTCTCTCTGTAAACAAACAATGACAAATCTTCTTTTATTCCTTGAATTTGAATGATAATTTTTTTTCCCATTCATACACATAAGGTCAAAACTATTTTTTTAGCACCCTAAGTTTGGGCACATTCATTCTAGATGTAATAAAAACTTGTCTTAGTTATCTGAAAATGAAACCTTTCCTGATTAAATGATTTTAATAATAATTGATTTATAAATACCAAATAATGATCTTTCAGCAATCTTTTAGGTTTCAGACTCTTCTCTAACTCAACTGGAGAGTGTTTTAAATTCAACTGATGTTAACATAATGCCAATACGAGTATAAAAACAAACAAAAATATTGCTTACAGACTTTATTATAAGGGACATATTAACCTATTATTTTATAAACCAAGTGGAGTATGGTACAGCAGATGAATTTTATTAATACTAGTGTCAAGCCAAGATAGATTAGGAACAAAGGATAAAGTATAAGGACGGAAGAGTTGTATTAGAAATAACAACGACATAACTTCTTACAACCAAAACTTCGTTATTTATTTATAAAAACAGTGTGAACCATTAAATCCTTGCTATATTACAAATCAATATATATTTTTTTTAATAATTCAAAGCAGTTGCTACTAGGCCTAAATTATACACAAAATTCAGTGTCGGTTATAATTGTTGATAAACTGCACAATAACACCAATGGTAGCAATCTGGAAAATAAATTGAATCATTTTCAAAATAACACCGATGAAAATAGAAATGACACGAGAGGAATTATTAGGAATACAGGATAGAAATAATGAAGTTTCGGATAATGAAAGAGTCCAGTTGGATAAATATAAAGGATGAGATGGGTCGAGGAGGTTATTGGATGTAGAAAGACAAAAGAAATGTAATGTTAAGATATGTACAATACAATCAAATATTAGGTTCTAAATACATTTTTACTGTTGTATTTTTAGCAAGAATTTTTAGTAATTACAGACCAAATTTGGAAATAGGTTGATTTTACCATTACCTTGGTTAAATTTGTTAATCAGACAAATAAACAAATAGTTTACGAAATAGCAGAACTTTTATGGATGCTATATTATCAAACACCAACATGACAGCTATGACAGGGGGAAAAAAAGAAGATATTTACACTACTTACTATATAGGACAAAAATTTAATAAAAACCTGTAAAAAATAAATTTTAATTGTATTTTAAACTTTGTCGACACCTTTATCATTTTATATTATGACATGTGTTTCACTATCCCTGGCTAATGGGAAAGTTATAAAAGGTATGATTCAAAGAGCACATCCCGACAGCCAAACAAACACTTTGTCAACAACAAAATCAAATCCAAATACACAGAACACCTGACTGTAAACAACTACAAAAACTCTGCAATTCAAGATTCCTTAAAAACAATTCATCTTTGCAAAAAAAGGAAATTTAATTGTGGAACAATTTGAAATATACAAGATGGTCAAAACTAATCCCGATACCATACTTAATGAAAAATTACTTTTCGATTCAACACATTATATGACACTATAATTACAGAAATTGAAATATAAAGCTCAAAACCCCAATACCTTTCCCAGTGTAAACACTTAGTACAAAGCTTTACTTAAGAAAATAAAATTGAATTCTTAAGTTATACTTTTAACTCTTAGTATTTTTATATTTCACTACAAACAAATTATTCGGTGTCTGGGAGTAGTGATTTATTTGTTTGGGTAAATAAAAGAAAATCAGTAAGGTAAAAAATAAAAATTTTAAACAAAACTAAACTAAACTCGTACTTTACTATGAAGAAGAAAAAAACTTTTTGTGAAAATGTTGAACTACTGAGTGTGAATTGTGGTATAATATTTTATAAGACATATTAGATAACAAATAATTCAAAATATCATACTAGAGTAAAATTATCGATTGAGAATAGGGAGAATAAAGTAAATTGTTAGCTAATTGACAAGAAAAAATATTGTAAGGAGTAAGGATATGCTCTATTTAGAGTAGAATAAAGTTTTAACTTTGAGCAATATCGAGATGTGCAGTTATTATGTTTGTGTATACAAGGAGTTGGGCAAGTCTAATGGTATAACTTAGCAACACATGACTCACTCCTATATCACAACAGTTGCAATCTGATCTTTACATTATAGAGTCAAAATAGTTTTGGTCTTTTGTTACATTCTAGGTTTGTTTATAAATGCCTTAACGTAGATCAATTATTCGACTAGGCGAGGGAGTATAATTACGAATTTAAAGTAAGTAAACTTAAAGAGTGACCAATAATTTTTCCTGGCGAAATCTACGTTCTTCACACTACTCACATTAAATGTCTTTCATAATCTGACAACTCAAAAAGTGGTTATAAAATAAATTTTAAAGGAAAGGTTAAGGAAGACATAAATTCTCCTTCACACACTAGCGTATCTACTAGCAGCCTGTTTACCTCCACTACATGCCCCTCATTTCATCAACCTGCACAGCCTTGCTCGAAGTTAACTTTGTTGTACTATAATCTTATTCCCTATTTTAATATAGCTTTGATTCGAAAGATGTGCAAAGTTGGGTATTTGTGTGTGACAGAGAGAGAGAGAGCGCAGACAAGGTTTAAAACAGACTGTCAATGGTCCAATGCATCTAGCCTAATACCAACATTGATAATATACTAAACTAAGTGTGAATATAATAAGGTGTTGGGAAAAATAATTGGCCTGGAACATATTTGCTGTATTTCCCATATTATACATCTTATTGCCACAAAAACTTGCAATTTTCTCACATTTTAATTTCTCGCACATATTATTTAGTACAAAAAAAGGGAAAATAATAAATTTATAAAATAATTAAGAAATTACTAATTTTTAATACGAGAAAGAACCCCTCTCCACTATGAAAATAATGAAACTCAATTCATTCATTTCTTGTTCAGATTCTGCAGTAGAGGTTGGAAACCCATTTAAACAATGCATATTTCTACAGGATTCAAAGTTCCCCGAACAATTGTTTTCCCAGATCAACCATTCAAAAATAAAAGTCCAGTCCAAAACCTTATCGTTTTAATGTTTTGCAAAATCTCAACGAAAACACAATCACAAAGTTATAATTTTTAAATAAACTAAACTTAGTTCAATTGTTTCCTATTATAATTACAGTATTTACATTTACAAAATGCAAGGCTATTCAACCAATCATTTGCTACTAATTTCGAGTTCATGGAAACTAGAGAAACACTGTGTCTTTTGTCTAGATAACTTGCTTGAGTTGTAAAATTCAAACTGTGCAAGTGCATCAATCAGTTCTAGGCCTAAGTTCGATTCATTCCCACAAACACACACACACAGCAGTCCACAATGACAAGTAATAATATCGGTTTGACATATTATTGTAACCAGCGGCAAATTATTTTCCGTTTATCGTAATAATAAAATGTCTCGTAAAATTTAAATGAATTAAATGACAAAATACACGACTGTATTGATTTTGAGTTTTCTCCTTCCAAAGGTGTGCATTGTTTAACTTGTAAAGAAGGAAACTATTAGTAAGATAAGGCAGAGTTACATCTAAAGCTCAGGTAGTTTGTGTCTGACCTTCCCATAATTATTGGTGGATTTTATTTTAACTCGCAATATTATAGCCTTTCTAAAAACATAAGACTAGCCATAGTTACATTACCGTAAACTATACGCACAGATTTTTATTGTGTAAGACATTAAAGCAAAATGTAGATATGACATTTGGTTCCCAGTTTGACAATCCACTAAAATAAAAGATCGACATTATACTGATTATTACTTAATGTAAAATTTATAGGAAGCTTTAAAAAACTTGAGCTAGATAAGAGCTCTTTAAAAGGCTTGATAAAAGTTCAAGCCCGAAAATTAAAAGCTTGTATTAATTAAAATGTTTGAGCTCGATTAAAGCTCAAGCTCGATTTACTGAGACTCGGCTCAAACTCAAGTAATCCAAATGTAATAAATTTGGCATCAATGTAAAGCTAATGATCTGATCTTTCATTTTCATATAAACATAGTAATATGTAAAATTATTAAATTAGATAAATTTAGCATTTCTCGACACGTCACTTTACTAGCACCATTTTCTATAATCATTTTGTCCGAAACAGATGTCACTTTTGTTTATTTTTAACAAGTCAGAAATTCAGGCTAAATACTTTAAAATGACACTCTGTTATAGTATTTTTCTTCACTTTTCGACCAATGTATTCCAAATTATCGTGGTTTTTATACTTATTGAGATATAGAACTTCATTCAGTATCTGTCTCACATGTGTTATTCCACTGTAATGAACTACGCTAAACAGATTTTATAATTCCAACATTTCGGCTACTAAAAAAAGCTCAATCGCAATACATTTGTCACTATTGTAAAGATAATGATCTGAACTTTCATTTTCATATAACTGAAGTACCAAAAAAAGTAATATGTCACATGATTAAAATCGATAAATTATTGTCTTGCCAGATCAGTTTGAAACACCAAATTCAGTCGAAGCAGACGACAAAATATGTTATTTTGGTCTATTTGTTTTCAAAGGATATTCTTTTCAATTAAGTTGGCATTCACACCATTTCAAAGAGAGTATTTTTTTACTCTTTTGATATATGTTTTCAAAAATATAGTCAAAGTCATAGACATTCTTCTATGGGTCTAACAAATGTCACTGAAATCGAAGGGAAACTAGCATTTTTTTAAGGACGTTAGAAGTTGTCAAATACGAATTAGTAATATATGGATATCCAATCGTTTATACATCGCCATTTTTTCGTACACCGAGAAGTAAGTTGATCTCAGGTTATTCGAAATTATTTTTTTTATTTTCATCACAATTAACATCAAAATTTTTATATTTACTATTTTATTTATAGGTTTTGGTGAATTTTGAAAAACAAGCCCAACCATTTTCCTGTTGCCATTTTGCAATTTTTTCTCGTAAAAATTGTTTTTGTCAAATAAAAATGTTTATATTTGTTTACACACTTATATTTACATATAAACCAGAAAACTATTTTAAAAATTAGAAAATTTTGGTGTTTATCTGAAGTTTTACCTTTTTTTAAATATATTACCGACATATCAACTAACTCCAAATTTTTTGTATTGTATATTTATATGGAATTTTTCCTTCTGTTAAGAGCAATGTTTTTCATTCCAGTCAATATTAACTCCAAAGTGTTTACATCTAACCGTTCTTATTACATAGGTAAATTCTATGGACCTTTCTATAAAAAATGATATGTTACAAAGTTAGGTTTAGGATTAAATTACTATTTTTAGTAGAAAAAAAAATTACTTGCAAAATGCACTAAAAAGGCCTACCACTTGAGTAATATATAGGGTAGTTCGAGGGTTAATAAAAACTCAACATTTTTATTATTATAAAAATGATCTTTCTCATGATAGTATGAAGCTTTGAACATAAAAATAAAGTACTGCATTAAAAAGACGACATAGATGACACTAGGTGTTAAAAAAAAAAGTCTAACTACTTTTTAGGCTTTAATAAAAATCAATAAGAAATATTGTTCATACTTCAAATAGAAAAATAGCTGAACAATATCAACCATAGCCTACCTGATTTGGTGGCAAAGACACTGATGATGGTGGTGAGATGGGTTGGATGTCAAGATGGTAGGTGGTGATTGATGATGTATTAGAGATGGTTTATAGATGTCTTGAGACTGATGCTGAAGTTCTTTTCTAGAGGAAAAAAATGATAACATTAATGTAAAGAATGAAATGTTATAACAATGAATAAATTCAACAAAATCAAAAATATATTTGTAGTTTCAAAAATCATGATTGTTTTAATAAAATCTTAAACCTGTAGTTAAATATAAGAAATCTTTCAATTGATATCATATTTATTTAAACATAGCATCCAACATTGACTAAACAAAACTGTACAAGATTATAATACTCCTATGGTTAATATGACTGATATCAGACTTCAAATTAGGCTACCAGAAATATGATTGGTACCAATAGATAGATTCCCCCCCCCCTTTCCTCAAAGCTGTAATATTATGAACATATAAAGCCTACAACATTATTCCTCAAA
This sequence comes from Aphrophora alni, assembly GCA_963513935.1. NCBI lineage: Eukaryota > Metazoa > Arthropoda > Insecta > Hemiptera > Aphrophoridae > Aphrophora > Aphrophora alni. Next base: position 1,633,076 of record CAUPSG010000858.1, on the reverse strand, counting down.
ATCTGTAGTTATTGTAGAAAAGTAGACTGGAACAAAATGAAATAAAATTAAAGACTTCTACAGTAACTTAATAGCACACATTTACAAATATATAAAATTGATCAAACTCTGAAAACGTGATTTATGGATTATGATCAGTGCTCATTCTATACCTTTGGTAAGTTTATGCATCATTTATTAAAACTTACCCATTCTTTTTAATTTTCATAACATTTTAGTAGCTAAAAGTAAAAGTTTCAGATCAGGACTTATCCAAAATATCCTGACAAGTATAATGTGATGAGTAATGAAAAGATTTATTGATTTCGTTAAACTTCTAGCACTTTAAAATGGTTATCTACCTGCGTCTGATAAACAAATCAACTAAAATAAATATGATCTAATAAAAAAAAAATTCAACTGTGCTCTTACCAAATGTTAGTTGATCCAATGTATTGCTGTCATTGTAAGTTTGTGTCTTGTAGTAAATAGCCTTCTATCTTTTGTCAGTTTGTTTCAAAATTACAGGTTGTGTATCCTGAAACTAAAAAGCGCACATTTTTAAGATGAATCTACAACAAGCCTACTATCAATACCAATAAACTTTTACATAAATAAACATTTTTATTCCCCCCCCCCCACACACTGCTTATACAAGATGCTAATTTCTTTAATGACCAGGACCCTGGTAAAGTGAGCTATTATATTTAAGTTAATCAAGTTGATCTAAAGATTTAAAAAAAACTAATGACAAGTTTTCACAGAAATATCCTTTTTGAAATCCAAGTTTAAAAAGTGGTTTTAGGAATGCTGACTGTCCATCATCTGTGGTGTGTTCTTCAGCTCAAATCTATGGATAGTTTAACACTGTGTCTACCAGGAGTAAAAGATAAAATTACCTGAGATATCCCTGATTTTACCAGAAATACTTAGAAAATTCCATAGTGTAGCAAAATCAATACTTCATGCAATATTGAACAAAGCAGTCATAAATGTAGCCACCTCACATTTAACAACTTGTAATAGCCTAAAATATATTTTTTTAGATAGATGAATAATTGCAATATATGTTCCATGCATATTCCATATTCAACTTACAATATATAAAATTTAAATAATTACAAATTACACTTTCTATTTTTTAGGATTAAAATATACTATAGAGCAATGCTGTTCGAATAGCGCACCTAAGCTTGGTTAGTGTTTCGCAATATCTCTAAGCATTTATGGTCATTCCTCTTGGCTGAAAGTCACAATCGGCGGGTTTATTGATTAACATGGAGATAAACAAAGCAGTGTTACGATAGAACCAACAGTCGCAGACATGAAATCAACTGACTGAATAGATGGGAACTGGGCAAGAGTTGCTAACCTAGAGCAGGCGTCACGTGACAGCCTGTGTGGTTGCAAATGGTTCTAACTTAATAAATGAACTCTCGTATTAATTGAACAAACTGTATTAATAAAATAACTCACCGAATTTATGTGTTGAATAAGGTTATGAATATATAATAAAAGTGAAACCTTTCTCTTTATAAGTAAACATAGGATTGTACATCGATTCAGTTTTTATTATTGCTTCTAGTTCTGAAATTAGCAATTACCACATTCACGTATATTGTCTAATGAACTTGAAATGAATAATACTATAGGCCTTAACTGATTACTTTTTTAATTAGTTTCTTATATTTTTTCACAATTTTTACTTCATATGAAAATAAATAAATTTAGGTAATTATTCACAAAATCAATAAATTCTCATAGTAAATAAACAAAGTACTAAAAATGAGCTACTTTCTCTTTCTCAGCCCCCTTTGAAAAAAATGATGTAAACCAAATAATAATAATAATAATGTAATTCATAATAACCCAAATAACCCTTGAATCCTTACGTCTAAAAGCATCAGTTTATTAAAATATTAATGGATTTTAAGACTTGAAATTCGTCTAGCATTGTCAAAAAATATCTCATTAATGACAAACAAGGTAGGCTAAATAAATTGGTAAATGTCCAGTTGAGATCATGTAGCAATTTAATATTGAAATTTAATGAAATCGTGTTTAATATACTTCATTGTTAAACAATTGGATCATCCTTTAGCTGGGAGGACCTTTTTAAAGTATCAAAATCCAATATTACTGTCAAAAATAAACAATTTACAAGTTTGCATTCGATGTTTAGAATATATAATGAGCCTATGCGTCTAAGTTTCGTAAGTTATAGGTAATAGAATAGTGTGTCTTTAGATATGCGCATTAATTGTTTTCTAACAGGTAAATATTAATGGGCTCTATGATTTCAGAATCATGTGAACTCTGTCTTGGCAAGTCAATATATATATATTGACCTAACCAGATCTAGTAAAAGAACTACAGGTCAGGGAAAATATAGGCTATATATAATTTACCTAACCAGACCTATTTACAGGGATGAACATTAACATAGAGCGATGAGATACTCAAATATTCACCACTGTTGCCATTGGAATTAATGTAGACAGATGCCTTAACCACATAAGTCTAAGATTTGCTATTTTAGACAGAAATAATGGATTTTGATACTTGAAAAGGGTCTTCCCAGCTGAAGGATGATCCAATTGTTTAATAATGAGATAGGTAAAACACGATTTCATTAAATTTCAATATTAAATCGCTATGGGATCTCAAGAAATACAATAAAAGAAAAATTAATACTTTAATGAGTTATTTACAATGAAACTACATAAAACAAATAATAATAAAGATCTAAGCTAATATCATTTGAAAGAATAATTTTAATAAAAAAGTTAAATATAATTTCATAAGTTATTGACCTATACCTGTGTTAAAGTCTCTGATATTAAACAAAGTCCAACTTTTGGTAAATGTTTACTTTAAGGTGGCGCCATATTTTTCGGATTAAAGTTTTTTATCGTCTACTACATACCTTCATAAGAATAAATAATGTTTTCCTTGCGCCGATCACTATTTTTCACTGAAAAATCACAATTTAAAAACTATCAAATTGAGGGGTTACACTTAATTGCAAGACATAAAGGAATAAGAATATCCTATGGTTTGATGCATGCACCTTATACAATGACTAAGCTAGATCACTATTACTTGACTAAACCTTTCGTACGTTTATTGAAGTTAATAATTTGCTTATTTGTTTTACTCCGGCAGGTTTGGCCAGGTAGCTATATATATAACCACCTGGCCTAACATTTCATAAGTTTATTGAAGTTAATTATTTTAAATTAGATCATTATGAAGTAAGGTATGTAGTAGCTGATAAAAAAAATAAAATCCAAAAAATACAGTGCCACCTTAAAGTAAACATTTACCCAACTTTTTATAGATGTTCAAATTTCAGTTCATAACATGATTTCTCTCCTCTCTTTAACTTGTATAATACTTACCATCATAAATCCTTTTTTTAAACTGTTGACAATAAGATTAGCTAATTGTGCCTTTAAAAAAAAAAAAAAAAAAATGGTGGAACTGACTTAGGCAAATTACAACGATATAAATAACATACATTACAAATTCTACACACTGTCAACAACATCAGTTGGTTAGGAAAATCACTTCAAATAGTTTAACTTACTGCTATAAACAAATTGTTAATAATTTTTAAATGTACAAGCCCCAACGGGATTTATGCTTCACTTACTTCCAATATCCACAAAGATTTTTCATTAGTTTACACGTTCAAAAAATCAAATTTGATAATGAAGTTAATGTTTACATATTAGGCAGAGTAACAAGAAAATAATTCCAAAATTTCATAGTTCTTTGAAGAAAATATTTCCTATAATAGGAAAGAAAACTTACCTTACTAATTACAAAACCACCTCCTAAATTAATACAATTCCAAAATGGTGAAGAAGAACATGAAATGAAATGCGCAAATCATTCTGCGCATGTCAGCTTTCTTGATCGAGTGAGCGCAGAGCAACTGCCGTATTTTGACAATAAAATATGATGTGAACCGAGATATAATAATGATTAAAATTAAATGTTATAATTTATATTGCGATTAAAATAAACTATTATTGACTTTGAATTAAATATTTCCCAGTTTTCCATAAATATTATTTCCAGGAAATGCATAACTTTAATTACTGGTTGCAATACAGTGTAGATCAGCTGACATATATAATACAGTATTTTATAACATTTATAAATATATTTTTTATTCAATGAATAGATTTAATTAAACTGTAATGTAATAAAATTAGTGGAATTAAAAGATCAATTTGGTTTTATATAAACTTTAATTGTCGTCTCATGTAGTTTTTAAGATATACCTCTCATCAGGGTATCAGTGAATTTTCAAACAGAAAATATATCTAGTTCTCTCAGTCACTGGAGATCAGTTTAATTTTGGCAACATTTTCAAAATTTGAATTATAATAAAGACTGGAATCTTTCATAAACATTTTACAATGTCACACATCACACCACACAATTATTGTTTTATTGTTTTCAAATAACTATAAAGAATATCCTAATTTATTATAAAACATAATTGTCCTTTCTGGCTTTGTGAATGTTAATTTAATGTGACAACAGTCTGTGTTTGATAGAATTCAATATTAATAGAAATAATTATTTAATTCCACAAAAGAGCTTTATTGAGAGACATATGTTTCGCAGTTGGGCATATCAAAAAAAAAATTCGTCAATCTGTCTTTTTTTAAAAACAAGATAAAACTCAAAAACAGATTCATAAATTAATTCCAAATTTTGCAGCATGTTTTGACTAATATTTCGTAGTGTACATCAATTTTCATATAAAATACAGAATATTTTCTTGTTTTGAAAACTTGATTAATTTAATTTATTTAGGTTTAAAATCCAATTATTTAAAGTTTTTGTTCTTTTTACGAGATGTTCTGTACTATAATGCGGCATAATTAGTCGTAAAAGGCGAAATACAATAAGTATAACTTTCCAACAACTTGGACTCTCATGGGCTCAATTTATTGAGTATGGGCTTGGCAATCCTGAGGGACCTAGCTGAATGTACACCTTCCTTCATGTAGTCTTAGTTTAGATCCCTTTCTTTCATCTTTCCTATCAGGTCTCTCTTGACTAACTCTTGTTCTTTTCTGACCCTAACGCTATTAGAGTATTCGAGGGATAAGGGTCTTCATTTTATGTTCATCTCTTCTTCTTTTTATTTATTTTGAAGAGACAACCAAAATATTTTATGTCTTAAGTGACAGTTTAAATTGTACAGACAGATATGCAATAAAATTATACAGGTCCTTGGTTTTAACTACGGATCATAATAAAGAGAAATAAATGAAAATGGAATCCATATTTTAATGGCTATTCAAGTGTTTGTCTCACATGTCATAAAAACTGTTTTTAAAATTTATAAGCTATGAATTTCTCATTGTGTGGTTAAATGAAGTTCTATTTGTCGTACAAAAAACTATAATAGATGATTTCAAACTGCAATTTAATTTCAAAACCAACATTTTTTTTTCAGAATTGTAGATGTTCATTAGTATTTTCTTTTTTTACTTTGTAGCAAAAACTGTGTTTTAGTTGAGGGGGGGAGAATGAACATGATATCTGACAATTGAAATTTAGTTTAGCGCCAACATATTAATTTTTCAACAAATAAGCATACATATTCATAATCAGAATATAATCTAGTTTTATTTGATAACCCACACATATTTCAAAATATTTCATCTTTATAGTTTCTCGATTTTTTTTGGTTACTACAGTACTATTATTTTCCTATATGTGGGACAATACAAATAATTTAAATACAAAGTTTGAAATATTTAGAATTTATTATCTTGTCTGTGTTGACTGGTTGCGACTTACAGACAGTTGTATAGACTGTCCGCCAAATTAGAGACACACATGAAAAATAATTATCATTGATTTTAACTTTGGACCCTACAAAGGAAAAAATAACATAAAATAAAGACCCCTAACCCTCGAATACTCAAATAGCACCAAGGCTGAATAAGCATCCTCATGCTTAGTACACCTACGATTGAGAGATACCTATTTAACACACAATGTGTTGTGCATCAGTGTTTGTTTAAAAGTGAGAGAACAAACATTCATGATGAGAAATGAAGAGCAATCTGTAGTCAGTGATGAATCGCTTCAGAAAATTCATGAAAAAATCTTTGAAAACCGCTGTTTGCAATCTTTGAACCATGTGAACATTATCTCAGTGTTTACGAATTGTGGAACAACTATCATTTCTATGTGAGACTTCAATAACTAAAAAAGCCCATTTAGAACAAACGCCTTGGTTTGCAGACTTCTGGTTTCCTATTTATGTCTGTCAACCGTCATACCACTTGGCAAACAAAACATATTATGATCCATCAATTCAAATGCATATAGTCCGGTTATGACTCCCAGTGATTTTTACCTATCATGGACCAATGATATGAGTACCAGTGCTTGGATGATGATAAAAAACTTCAAGATCCTGACCAGGTTGACTAAAATTACAAGCGGCAAAATTTCATGAAGAAGGGATTTCCAAACTGGTCAATCGCAATGATAATTGCCTAAATTTATATGGAAATTATGTCGAAAAATAGTGGAAGAGTTGTAGTTTTAAGACATAAATATTTCTGTATCTAGTCTCTGATTATTTATACTCAAACAGAGGTTACTTTCTGAACGGGCCTTGTATATAATATATATATATATATATATATATGAGTGTAAATGCTTTCACTGGGTTCAGTTTTACTCAAATGAATTTTATTTAAAGGTTGAGAAAATTTGTTAACGAGAATAATTGTTAGTAAATATCAATGGTAAACCACTAATCCAAATTTCAAAAATTGTTTTTCTATGTATAACTTTTTGTTGATCCTACAATGTGAAATAAGAGGCCCAACTTTAAAGTAAAGTCAATTTGAAATGACTATGGCAATGAGTCATCTTACACACACTGTATTTTAATTTAATATAATAACCAATTGTTAACCATTTTGTCGGAATATGAAGTTCAAATAATTATTGTGATATATCAGTGATGTAAAATGGATACTACAAGCAATATTCCTGTCACTGTTAGACTCATGTCGTGATACATTTTTTGTGTATCAAAAACTATTGCTGAGGTTCATAGAGAAATTTTTCTCCTTTAAGGGCCAGATGTTTAGTGACGGGTGAACGAATGTGTCTTGTCTTTTTGTTTTTACTAACAAAATGATTAATAATCTATACTGGACATTTATGTACAAAATGGCTTTTGTATTTGGATAAACTGCATCATTTTCACAAAACTAATGACCAATTTATCCCATAACTAAGAATTAAATATATATAACTAACAATTATATTTGAAAACTCTGACAGATGATAATGCTTATGTGCTGTTATTTTATACAATAAGCCGAACGTAATTTTCCTTTCACAACTTCATTTTACTTACAAAGTTCATAAGGTACGATTTGTAATTGTAAAAAGATATGACCTCTATCTTCATGTATCACAGCCTCTGGAAACAGAAAGTGATTTTAACATGCCTTCCGCCTAATGTTGTTGTTGTTGTTGTTGTCTGTATGTAAACATGATAGTAGTCATAAAAACTAAGGTAGAAACATGAAATATAATTTGGTACAGCGGACTACAGTATGCTATAGAACCCTATTAAAATTCAGAAAAATCAAATTGAAAAAGCAAAATGACGGCTGTTATAAATAGTGTTTTTGTTTATATCTTGTGTGGTATACAACTTGTAACACATTAAATTAGATCAAAATACTAAAATTTCAATTCAGTATGTAATTGAACTCTCTACAATGACAAATGCCAAACTTATGGCCAAAAATATAATTTTGAACAGTGAACTACGAAGAAAATTTGATATTCATATAGTTATAAGAAGCAGCAAGGGAGAGGTCACAGATGCGAGCAAAGCAAGTGGAGACTTTCTAATATATTCATATCTATGAAACCTGTTAGCTGTATATCAAGAAAGTAATAATATACACAATTGAGGTTCAGAAAACCTGTGTAACAACACTGTTTTAAACAAATTTACCTTTTTATGTAGGCCTCCTGATCTAAAAATACATTAACAATTTCTACATAGCTTAAGAAACCAACTTATGGGCATTATATACATCTGTTATATTACATTGTATGATGGGGCTAGATGTACATGATGGTTTGTATATAAAAATTGTTGGTTTTGTAAAATGACATAGTTTATATTCTCAATCTAAACAGGGAAACACAATAAGCAAATGAACTAAGTTGTATGTTTCAAGAACGGCAAATGACAAATATGTAAGTCTAGTAAAAAATTCATCCATCCTCTAAAAACTTGCATACCCATACAATATTAAATAGTCAAAGTCTATTTTATTGTTTTAATATAGTGTGAGCCAATGAAACAGGTGACTTTAACAAATTGAATATTTTATTTTTACAAAGATCTTTACTATTTAACAGTCAATGCAATAGCATATATTTACATATTGTTCAGTAATAGACAAGTATGAACAGTAACAACAGTTTCTTCCTTATGTATCACTTAGTTGAGATAAAGCATTGGACAAGTGAACTACATATGTTGAGGATTAAGGTGTTCTACAAAAATTATGATAGTTATGTGGTTGCACAACAGCTGTTTCAATGCCATTTTAATATCCATAGGAATTATGTGGTGCCATCAGCAGATCGTAATAAGACTTGGGTACATAATTTTGAAGCATGCTTAAAAAAAGAAGCCTAATTGTATACAAAAGAATGTGTGTAAGTCTGAAAGCATTGACATCATAAGAAACTTTAATGTAATAGCAGATATTTCTTGTTGAAACTCCATATTCAAGGATAAAATAAAATTTATACTATTAAATATTTGAAACTTTTAAGCTTTTGCTTTATTTTATCCTTGACATCATAAGAGTTGCTTTGTTACATAGGCGTAAATGCTCTGCCCGTCCCAATGCAGTTACACTTGGTTTGCCGCCTACAATTCTCTACAAGGATTTATACATGTATCCATATAAAATTCAAGTAATACAGGCATGAAAAGACACAGATTAAATTAAATGTGTGAAATTTTTGCCACCATTTTATAAATGATAATGAAGACAGCGTTTACATTGTCCTAATGAGTGACAATAGTTATTTGTGCAACTAGTGAGCAAAATGGCACTTTTTTAAACGAGAGAAAAATGTTGACGCACAAGGCTTGCCGAGTGCGTCAATTTTATCAAGTTTAAAAAAGACACTTTGCTCACGAATTGCACATTATACTTTGTCTACAGTTGTTATTTTGTGATAAAAACAGTTCATACTGGCGGTCGTACTTTTTCCTTGATTTGACAGGAAGGAGATTTAGTACAACGTTGTTAGCTTTTTCCGCTAATTTAGGCGGGGTATTTGACAGGTTTTCATCTTCTGAACTGTCCATATTTTACAACTAACTACACAAAATATAGCAGTAGTGCTAATCAACACATCAACACTGAGTTGAAGTTCTCAAGTCAAAACTGAGGTTATTTATTAATATTACAAATAACTTAGGTGTATTGTTGAGGAAACGGGATTGCCAACTTCAAAACTCGGCAAACGAAAAATACTCTCCGTGTACATACACTGTCAATCATCTTCATGAATAATTACTTCCTTTTTCGACTTTAAAACGTTGTTTTGTTGTTTATTTATGTTATTTTACATGTAAGAATTAATATAACCTACATACAGGACATTTCCTGTATATTATAAATGAATTCAAATATACTTAACCTAAATTTCGTTTTGTTCGGTTGCCATCAAAGTGAGCAAAGTAATGTGCAAAGTAGTGGGCAAAGTGAAACTGTTGAGAAATCAGCTATTTTGCAAACTAATTTAAATGAACAAAATGCCACTTTGTCAACAACTGTAGACAAAATATGTTTCCACTTGAGTGAGTATAATATGTGTATAAAAAATATTTCCGGTATTGTCAACAGTAAATCCTAATAAAATGCATTAAGAAACTCTGCAACAGTGTTAAAGTCACTGTATGATGTGCAATATCATCTTCAGGAATAATGTGTCAATATCTCTTTAAATACGATAGTAGGAATGCTGTTACAGTCATGTCCCAGCGATACCTCCGAATGATTGAAGAATTTAGTTTCCTCACATAGCGGAGAAAACTAAAATTAATTAATACAGTTAGGCGTTTGTTTTCAAGATCAGACTCTCAACTGCAATCAATGAGTACAGTTTAGTATTTATTTTCAAGGTCACGCTCTGTCTAAATATGGCGATATTCTTTAATTTGCGAGATCACCAGAAGTGGCAGTATGTCATTTTTTTCTTGTGAGGATATTTGAAGAGTAAAGTATTCAAAGACCCACCCATGAAAAGTATTGAACATCTCGAAGCAGACAGAATTAGTTATTAAGTTGCTGCAATTCGTGGGCATATCATTTAATAGAAAACAGTATTTGGTTTTCAAGAGTATCTGGCCATCATCAGAAAGTAATGTTAAAAATTTATATATTATAGATTCAGGATAAGATATACAATTATTTTTATATATGTGTTTTACTGGCACATTTATGTATCCTAATTTTTTTTCCTTTTTTTTTCTATCGTTGACAGTTGTTTTGTGAATAATTAGTAGTGTTGCCACAACTGTTAGGATGAAATTCCCTCTCTGCTAGAATACTCAATATAATAGTTTTAATTATTTCTTCATAGATGGGGTTAGCTATGTTTGAAGGCTCATTTCTTAAACTATTGTAAATCTCAACTTTTTCCAATTATCCTTTTTTCTACCTTCCCTACACTTGTACGAAATTTCTAAACTATGTACATCCGAACATTTGTGAGCGGTATTGGATATGTGGTCAGCATACAGTGAGTTTGTTGGATGTTTTTTCGAAGCTTGAATATTTTTGCCATATTGTATCTCGATAAACTCATTGCATGCTAACAACATATCCAATACCATCTACAAATATTCGGATAAACATAGTCTGGAAATTTAACATTAATGTTAAAAACCTAAAATGTTTTTGGATACAATTATATGCTTATTAAATATCCTGTCAATTTGTAATACCAGTTCCCATTTAAACATATCAATACAAAATTATTTAATTTTTAATATTACCCGTTTCATTGGCTCAAGTTGAAAAAAATTTAACAATCTCTAAAATCACAAAACCAAAGTCAAACCAGATTCTTAACACTTAACAAGTTTAACACTCACTTTCCATTATCAAACATTAGAAGAGTGAACTTAAATTAAAACCAAATGAGGAGTGTGGGGGAAGAACGATGAAGGTGTCTTGCACTTAAATTCGAGTAAACTCAAAAACAAACTCTAAAACCAAATGAGATTATTATGGTTAGAGTTACAAAAGTTTTATTAAGTAATTAAAAACTGGTAGATATGCTATTTACTGCTATACATGTGTAAAATAAAAATTTTAATGTTTGACAGTATGTATAACCAATTTATTCATTAATGTACATTTTGGGAGGGGGGAGAATTGTAGTATTAAAAATTAATATTAAAAATTCAATTTTTAATATTACCCGTTTCATTGGCTCAAGTTGAAAAAAATTTAACAATCTCTAAAATCACAAAACCAAAGTCAAACCAGATTCTTAATACTTAACAAGTTTAACACTCACTTTCCATTATCAAACATTAGAAGAGTGAACCTAAATTAAAACCAAATTAAATAAACTATAAAAGAACAATGAACTTACATACCGGTATTTCAAATTTCAAGCATTTCATCCTGTCATGTTCTTTAAAATTGTAGGACTGTCGAACTGAACTCAGAAGCTGTAAAAAATTTAAGTTATATTAGTCTTCAAAACGTTGTAGTTAATAGTTTCATTTTCTCATTACATAGTAATCAAAATTAATGTAGAGGATCAAAAAAATGAATGGAATGATGTTCATCTGTTTAATTTGTGTTTTCTAGGCAATGGGCCAGAAAAAAAAGTGGATTGATTTTAATCAAATTTGTCATATCTTAGGACATTTTTATAACATTTTATCTTTAACCAAAAACTTGAACAACTTTCATAAGAAAAAAACACAAAATTAAAATTTTCTGAAAATCAGCTCTACCTGACTCAGGTAGTAAAATGTGTAAGATTACCTAAACCTGTATGCAAAATTGTAATACATTTTGAAAATATTATTATGGTTCAGAAATAATTTCCAATAAACAAAAATAAATGAACCTAGATTGCCAGCATTTCAATCAATAATATTTACATTATGGGCACAAAAGAATCAACTTTAACCCTTATTTATATTTATAAATATTTTTTTCAAAGACGGTATGGTTTATTTTCAATTTATGACTGCCAACTATCGATGTGACATTTTCGGTATTGAATAATTTTGGTTGGTTTTTACTTGGTTTTGGGGGATTTGTTAATAAGAAAGTTTATGCAGTGTTTTTGGATATACACCTCCCATCCACCACTTATGTATCTATTACATGTTTTGTCTTATTGTTTAAACAGAAAAACCTCTTGAGTTTTCAACGCCTTATAAAAAAATTAAGAAAAGAACATAAAATAAAGACCTCCATAAAAGCTTCCTTACTCCAATAGTCGGAAAATATCAAAAGTTGATAAAGAGAGACGTGATAGGAAAGATGAAATAATGGGTCTAGCCCAGGACTACATGAAAAAATGTCTAGATCCAGCTAGGCCCCTTGGGACAGCCAAAGCCAATACTCACTTATATTGAGCTCCTGAGGAACATGTTACTTGTTCACACGAACACAATAAGGTTTTTATTGGAACTTAAGCATGCATTTTAATATTCTTAACCCCTGGCACGTTTTTTCTCAATTATTTATTGATTAGCATAGAGTTGTTTGTTAAAACTAAATTCAGTGCAAAGTTACGCCTTGGTATAGCGTAAAAAAGAACAATATAATTGGTAATTTATGTCTTAAAAAAGTATAGGCAATTAGTTTAAATAATTGTGTTGTAACATAATGAAAAACATTGGCTAATTAATAGCTAACTGAATTGCATGAACTTTGATTTTGAATTTGATCATTAAGAATACTTGTAACATGAACTTATGTTTAATATTTATGAAATTAGTGTCTAATAATTTGTCATGTTATTTATTTACTGTACGATTTCAAAGAGAGTTAAGCAAAACGGCTTGACTAGATTTTGTATGTATCTAATATGAATAGAACTTGTTAATTTCAGAGGTGTGTTTTATTTCAGAGGTTTTTATGATCATTTAGCGTATCTAGTACATAGCAAATGTTTCTAGATGTGTTAAGTAAAAACAAATTATAGAAATTCCCCAACAAACTTACACTTTAAACACAAAATTTCCATTTTGTGTTTAAAGTGTAAGTTTGTTGGGGAATTTCTCATGATAAATAAAGAAATAGACGACCATCTGTTGTGACAGTTGAACTTTTTGAAAAGCGAATGATAAAATCTGAAAAAACTGAAATTTCAAAATTACTGAATTATTGTACCTTTATCTCAGTTATAGATGGTGAGACTTTGCTGTTGTATGTCAATGTGGAGACAAAGTCAGTCGATGGAGTAGGGCTACAGCTCACTGTGAAAACCTCTTAAAGTTCATAAGTACTTGGAAACATTCTATACAAGAAAACTCATGGCAAATGTCTTTTGAGAAATACTCCTGGTAAGATTTGTAGAATGAATCACTACCGAGACATTTTAAGGATGGTAAAAAACATTCAGAAAAAATGGTATGGCATATTTAGTGACAATTGTTGGACACATACATAACATACTGGACAGTTTCAAATGACATACAGCACTGATTTGGCTCCTAGTGATTATCACTTCCTATCATTTAAAAATATCTAGGGTCACAGTGGTTTGAAAACAATGAGGATTTGAAGGACAGTGTAAATTCATGTCTTATAACTAACAGGTGTCTATGATGAGGGTAATAAAGAACTAGTTTACTGATATAACAAGTGCCTTAATGTAGGTGGTAATGTGGGAAAATAGGTAAGAGTTGTAACTAATTTGTGTATAATAAAAAACCTCAAATTGTATTGGTTTTTATAATGAAAAGGAACTTACTTTCCAAAGAGCTCTCTTGGTTAGAACACAGTTCTACTCTAGTTTATGCTGCATTAACAGATATGTTTAAAAAAGTTTAAAATAAACCCCCATTTCATAATATGTAACAGTTCTAAGTCACAGTTATGAAAATGTTCACAGTTCTAAGTTTTCAGTTACTACAAATTCACAAACACATTTCAAATGGTTTGCCTATAAGAATCTACATATCTACCTCATTTCTCTATGTTCAGTATCAATTTATGTACGTAAATCTCTTGATCCAGGATGATTTGTGAGAAGTTCTTGGTGCCCAAAATCTAAAAGTTCTCTTTGTATGGTCTAGTAGATCGACATGCTTTAGAAGAACACAGTTATGATTCTGAAGAAAACTCAAACGAATGCCTACTAACAAGTTTCCAAGTAAAATTAGATTGATATTCTACATTAAAAAAAAAAAAAAAAAAAAAAAAAAAATTGAATTGAAGTAGCTTACCTTTTTAAGATGGTGATCAGCAATTCGAAGGTAGAACTTTAGATAACAACAAAATTTTAAAATGTAGAGTTTCTTTGCTGTAAAAGTTGCTTTGCCACAAAAGAGCTTTATTGAGAGACATATGTTTCGCAGTTGGGCATATCAAAAAAAAAAATTCGTCAATCTGTCTTTTTTTAAAAACAAGATAAAACTCAAAAACAGATTCATAAATCAATTCCAAATTTTGCAGCATGTTTTGACTAATATTTCGTAGTGTACATCAATTTTCATATAAAATACAGAATATTTTCTTTTTTTGAAAACTTGATTAATTTAATTTATTTAGGTTTAAAATCCAATTATTTAAAGTTTTTGTTCTTTTTACGAGATGTTCTGTACTATAATGCGGCATAATTAGTCGTAAAAGGCGAAATACAATAAGTATAACTTTCCAACAACTTGGACTCTCATGGGCTCAATTTATTGAGTATGGGCTTGGCAATCCTGAGGGACCTAGCTGAATGTACACCTTCCTTCATGTAGTCTTAGTTTAGATCCCTTTCTTTCATCTTTCCTATCAGGTCTCTCTTGACTAACTCTTGTTCTTTTCTGACCCTAACGCTATTAGAGTATTCGAGGGATAAGGGTCTTCATTTTATGTTCATCTCTTCTTCTTTTTATTTATTTTGAAGAGACAACCAAAATATTTTATGTCTTAAGTGACAGTTTAAATTGTACAGACAGATATGCAATAAAATTATACAGGTCCTTGGTTTTAACTATGGATCATAATAAAGAGAAATAAATGAAAATGTCATCCATATTTTAATGGCTATTCAAGTGTTTGTCTCACATGTCATAAAAACTGTTTTTAAAATTTATAGGCTATGAATTTCTCATTGTGTGGTTAAATGAAGTTCTATTTGTTGTACAAAAAACTATAATAGATGATTTCAAACTGCAATTTAATTTCAAAACCAATATTTTTTTCAGAATTGTAGATGTTCATTAGTATTTTCTTTTTTTACTTTGTAGCAAAAACTGTGTTTAAGTTGAGGGGGGGAGGATGAACATGATATCCGGCAATTTAAATTTAGCTTAGCGCCAACATATTAATTTTTCAACAAATAAGCATACATATTCATAATCAGAATATAATATGGTTTTATTTGATAACCCAGACATATTTCAAAATATTTCATCTTTATAGTTTCTCGATTTTTTTTGGTTACTACTATATTTTTCCTATATGTGGGACAATACAAATAATTTAAATACAAACTTTGAAATATTTAGAATATATTGTCTTGTCTGTGTTGACTGGTTGCGGCTTACAGACAGTTGTAATAGACTGTCCACCAAATTAGAGACACACATGAAATATAATCATCCTTGATTTTAACTTTGGACCCTACAAAGGAAAAAATAACATAAAATAAAGACCCCTAACCCTCGAATACTCAAATAGCATCAGGGCTGAAAAAGCATCCTCATGCTTAGTACACTTACGATTGAGAGATATCTATTTAACTCACAATGTGTTGTGCATCAGTGTTTGTTTAAAAGTGAGAGAACAAACATTCATCATGAGAAATGAATAGCAATCTGTAGTCAGTGATGAATCGCTTCAGAAAATTAATGAAAAAATCTTTGCAATCTTTGAACCATGTGAACATTATGCAGTGTGTACGAATTTTGGAACAACTATCATTTCTATGTGAGACTTCAATAACTAAAAAAGCCCATTTAGAACAAACGCCTTGGTTTGCAGACTTCTGGTTTCCTATTTATGTCTGTCAACCGTCATACCACTTGGCAAACAAAACATATTATGATCCATCAATTCAAATGCATATAGTCCGGATATGACTCCCAGTGATTTTAACCTATCATGGACAAATAATGATATGAGTACCAGTGCTTGGATGATGATAAAAACTTCAAGATCCTGAACAGGTTGACTAAAATTACAAGTAGCAAAATTTCATGAAGAAGGGATTTCCAAACTGGTCAATCGCAATGATAATTGCCTAAATTTATATGGAAATTATGTCGAAAAATATTGGAAAAGCTGTAGTTTTAAGACATAAATATTTTTGTATCTAGTCTCCGATTATTTATACTCAAACAGAGGTTACTTTCTGAAGGGGCCTTGTGTATATATATATATATATATATATATATATATATATATATATATATATATATATATATGAGTGTAAAATGCTTTCACTGGGTTCAGTTTTACTCAATTGAATTTTATTTAAAGGTTGAGAAAATTTGATAACGAGAATAATTATTAGTAAATATCAACGGTAAACCACTAATCCAAATTTCAAAAATTGTTTTTCTATGTATAACTTTTTGTTGATCCTACAATGTGAAAAAAGAGGCCCAACTTTAAAGTAAGGTCAATTTGAAATGACTATGGCAATGAGTCATCTTGCACACACTGTATTTTAATTTAATACAAAAACCAATTGTTAACCATTTTGTCAGAATTTGATGTTCAATTAATTATTGTGATATTTCAGTGATCTAAAATGGATACTACAATAAATATTCCTGTCACTGTTAGACTCATGTCGTGATACATTTTTTGTATATCAAAAATTATTGGTGAAGTTCATAGAGAAATTGTTCTCCTTTATGGGCCAGATGTTTAGTGACGGGTGAACGAATGTGTCTTGTCTTTTTATTTTTACCAATTTTATCAAGTTTAAAAAAGACACTTTGCTCACGAATTGCACATTATACTTTGTCTACAGTTGTTATTTTGTGATAAAAAAGTTCATACTGGCGGTCGTACTTTTTCCTTGATTTGACAGGAAGGAGATTTAGTACAACGTTGTTAGCTTTTTCCGCTAATTTAGGCGGGGTTTTTGACAGGTTTTCATATTCTGAACTGTCCATATTTTACAACTAACTACACAAAATATAGCAGTAGTGCTAACCAACACATCAACACTGAGTTGAAGTTCTCAAGTCAAAACTGAGGTTATTTATTAATATTACAAATAACTTAGGTGTATTGTTGAGGAAACGGGATTGCAAACTTCAAAACTCGGCAAACGAAAAATACTCTCCGTGTACATACACTGTCAATCATCTTCATGAATAATTACTTCCTTTTTCGACTTTAAAACGTTGTTTTGTTTTTTATTTATGTTATTTTACATGTAAGAATTAATATAACCTACATACAGGATATTTCCTGTATATTATAAATCAATTTAAATATACTTAACCTAAATTTCGTTTTGTTCGGTTGCCATCAAAGTGTGCAAAGTAGTGGGCAAAGTGAAACTGTTGAGAAATCAGCTATTTTGCAAACTAATTTAAATGAACAAAATACCATTTTGTCAACAACTGTAGACAAAATATGTTGCCACTTGAGTGAGTATAATATGTGTATAAAAAATATTTCCGGTATTGTCAACAGTAAATCCTAATAAAATGCATTTTAAGAAACTCTGCAACAGTGTTAAAGTCACTGTATGATGTGCAATATCATCGTCAGGAATAATGTGTCAATATCTCTTTAAATACGATAGTAGGAATGCTGTTACAGTCATGTCCCAGCGATAGCTCCGAATGATTGAAGAATTTTAGTTTCCTCACATAGCGGAGAAAACTAAAATTAATTAATACAGTTAGGCGTTTGTTTTCAAGATCAGACTCTCAACTGCAATCAATGAGTACAGTTTAGTATTTATTTTAAAGGTCACGCTCTGTCTAAATATGGCGATATTCTTTAATTTGCGAGATCACCAGAAGTGGCAGTATGTCATTTTTTTCTTGTGAGGATATTTGAAGAGTAAAGTATTCAAAGACCCACCCATGAAAAGTATTGAACATCTCGAAGCAGACAGAATTAGTTATTAAGTTGCTGCAATTCGTGGGCATATCATTTAATAGAAAACAGTATTTGGTTTTCAAGAGTATCTGGCCATCATCAGAAAGTAATGTTAAAAATTTATATATTATAGCTTCGGGATAAGATATACAATTATTGTTATAGATGTGTTTTATACTGGCACATTTATGTATCCTAATTTTTTTCCCTTTTTTTTCTATCGTTGACAGTTGTTTTGTGAATAATTAGTAGTGTTGCCACAACTGTTAGGATGAAATTCCCTCTCTGCTAGAATACTCAATATAATAGTTTTAATTATTTCTTCATAGATGGGGTTAGCTATGTTTGAAGGCTCATTTCTTAAACTATTGTAAATCTCAACTTTTTCCAATTATCCTTTTTTCCCCCTTCCCTACACTTGTACAAAATTTCTAAACTATGTACATCCGAACATTTGTGAGCGGTATTGGATATGTGGTCAGCATACAGTGAGTTTGTTGGATGTTTTTTCAAAGCTTCAATAATTTTGCCATATTGTATCTCGATAAACTCATTGCATGCTAACCACATATCCAATACCATTTACAAATATTCGGATAAATATAGTCTGGAAATTTAACATTAATGTTAAAAACCTAAAATGTTTTTGGATACAATTATATGCTTATTAAATATATCCTGTCAATTTGTAATACCAGTTCCCTTTTAAACGTATCAATACAAAATTATTCAATTTTTAATATTACCCGTTTCATTGGCTCAAGTTGAAAAAAATTTAACAATCTCTAAAATCACAAAACCAAAGTCAAACCAGATTCTTAATACTTAACAAGTTTAACACTCACTTTCCATTATCAAACATTAGAAGAGTGAACTTAAATTAAAACCAAATTAAATAAACTATAAAAGAACAATGAACTTACATACCGGTATTTCAAATTTCAAGTATTTCATCCTGTCATGTTCTTTAATTTTAGGACTGGGGAGCTGAACTCAGAAGCTGTAAAAAAATTTAAGTTAGATTAGTCTTCAAAATGTAGTTAATAGTTTCATTTTCTTATATATACATAGTAATCAAAAGTAATGTAGTGGGTCAAAAAAATGAATGGAATGATGTTCATCTGTTTAATTTGTGTTTTCTAGGCAATGGGCTAGAAAAAAAGTGGACTGATTTTAATCAAATTTGTCATATCTTAGGACATTTTTATAACATTTTATCTTTAACCAAAAATTTGAACAATTTTCATAAGAAAAAAACACAAAATTAAAATTTTCTGAAAATCAGATTTACCTGACTCAGGTAGTAAAATGTGTAAGATAACCTAAACCTGTATGCAAAATTGTAATTTTAAAAATTATTATGGTTCAGAAATAATTTCCAATAAACAAAAATAAATGAACCTAGATTGCCAGCATTTCAATCAATAATATTTACATTATGGGCACAAAAGAATCAACTTTAAGCCTTATTTATATTTATAAATATTTTTTTCAAAGACGGAATGGTTTATTTTCAATTTATGACTGCCAACTATCGATGTGACATTTTCGGTATTGAATAATTTTGGTTGGTTTTTACTTGGTTTTGGGGGATTTGTTAATAAGAAAGTTTATGCAGTGTTTTTGGATATACACCTCCCATCCACCATTTATGTATCTATTACATGTTTTTTCTTATTGTTTAAACAGAAAAACCTCTTGAGTTTTCAACGCCTTATAAAAAAATTAAGAAAACAACATAAAATAAAGACCTCCATAAAACCTTCCTTACTCCAATAGTCGGAAAATAACAAAAGTTGATAAAGAGAGACGTGATAGGAAAGATGAAATAATGGGTCTAGCCCAGGACTACATGAAAAAATGTCTAGATCCAGCTAGGCCCCTTGGGACAGCCAAAGCCAATACTCATATATTGAGCTCCTGAGGAACATGTTACTTGTTCACACGAACAAAATAAGGTTTTTATTGGAACTTAAGCATGCATTTTAATATTCTTAACCCCTGGCACGTTTTTTCTCAATTATTTATTGATTAGCATAGAGTTGTTTGTTAAAACTAAATTCAGTGCAAAGTTACGCCTTGGTATAGCGTAAAAAAGAACATTATAATTGGTAATTTATGTCTTAAAAAAGTAGAGGCAATTAGTTTAAATAATTGTGTTGTAACATAATGAAAAACATTGGCTAATTAATAGCTAACTGAATTGTATGAACTTTGATTTTTTAATTTGATCATTAAGAATACTTGTAACATGAACTTATGTTTAATATTTATGAAATTAGTGTCTAATAATTTGTCATGTTATTTATTTACTGTACGATTTCAAAGATAGTTAAGCAAAACGGCTTGACTAGATTTTGTATGTATCTAATATGAATAGAACTTGTTAATTTCAGAGGTGTGTTTTATTTCAGAGGTTTTTATGATCATTTAGCGTATCTAGTACATAGCAAATGTTTGTAGATGTGTTAAGTAAAAACAAATTATAGAAATTCCCCAACAAACTTACACTTCACAAAATGGAAATTTTGTGTTTAAAGTGTAAGTTTGTTGGGGAATTTCTCATGATAAATAAAGAAATAGACCACCATCTGTTGTGACAGTTGAACTTTTAGAAAAGCGAATGATAAAATCTGAAAAAACTGAAATTTCAAAATTACTGAATTATTGTACCTTTATCTCAGTTATAGATGGTGAGACTTCGCTGTTGTATGTCAATGTGGAGACAAAGTCAGTCGATGGAGTAGGGCTACAGCTCACTGTGAAAACCCCTTAAAGTTCAAAAGTACTTGGAAACATTCTATACAAGAAAACTCATGGCAAATGTCTTTTGAGAAATACTCCTGGTAAGATTTGTAGAATGAATCACTACCGAGACATTTTAAGGATGGTAAAAACCATTCAGAACAAATGGTATGGCATATTTAGTGACAATTGTTGGACACATACATAACATACTGGACAGTTTCAAATGACATACAGCACTGATTTGGCTCCTAGTGATTATCACTTCCTATCATGTAAAAATATCTAGGGTCACAGTGGTTTGAAAACAATGAGGAGTTGAAGGACAGTGTAAATTCATGTCTTAGAACTCACAGGTGTCTATGATGAGGGTAATAATGAACTAGTTTACTGATATAACAAGTGCCTTAATGTAGGTGGTAATGTGGGGAAATAGGTAAGAGTTGTACGGTAACTAATTTGTGTATAATAAAAAACCTCAAATTGTATTGGTTTTTATAATGAAAAGGAACTTACTTTCCAAAGAGCTCTCTTGGTTAGAACACAGTTCTACTCTAGTTTATGCTGCATTAACAGATATGTTTAAAAAAGTTTAAAAAAAACCCCCATTTCATAATATGTAACAGTTCTAAGTCACAGTTATGAAAATGTTCACAGTTCTAAGTTTTCAGTTACTACAAATTCACAAACACATTTCAAATGGTTTGCCTATAAGAATCTACATATATACCTCATTTCTCTATGTTCAGTATCAATTTATGTACGTAAATCTCTTGATCCAGGATGATTTGTGAGAAGTTCTTGGTGCTCAAAATCTAAAAGTTCTCTTTGTATGTTCTAGTAGATCGACATGCTTTAGAAGAACACAGTTATGATTCTGAAGAAAACTCAAACGAAAACCTACTAACAAGTTTCCAAGTAAAATTAGATTGATGGTCTACATTAAAAAAAAAAAAAAAAAAATGAATTGAAGTAGCTTACCTTTTTAAAATGGTGACCGGTACTTCAAAGGTAGAACTTCTTTAGATAACAACAAAATTAAAAAATGTAGAATTTCTTTGCTGTAAATTAAATCAACAAACAAAACATTCATACTAAACTAAACTAAAAGAGCCCACACCTGAAAATACATAGAAATAAAATACTACTTTCAAATACATACATAAATATTATTTATATAGAAACAATACAATATAAAAATACCCTGAAAAACACATAAAATACAACCTAAAAAAATACATAAAAAATATGAAAAACAATAACATATATACACAACAACACATAATAAAACCTGAAAAATAAAACTCCCGTAAAACTAAAAACCTAACAGGGACCGCGGAATACCGAAAATATTCTTACAAACTATCTCAATTTCCTACCAAATCTAATGCTGCCTCTAATGTGTCGAGGACTTATGCCTGGAGAAGTGTAACAATAGTGGTGTACACTTGGACAATTTGTACAAGTGTGTGATCTTTGTTGTAACTAGACATTAACATTTTGTTAAGTCTAGGTGTTGTAAGTGCGATGGACTCAACAAAAGATTATGCTCACCCTTTTGTTGGTCGGGTGTGTAATTGGCCTGAAATAAATACACATGGATTAATTATATTATGTAGAATGATAGGGAGCTGAAACCGAAAATGAAAAAATAAAATAAAAAATAGTCTAAGAAGCTGAACTAATATAAAGGACCAAAATTTTATTAAGATATATTATTGTTTTTTAAATCCTAAAGTTAAAATATTATTTTTTAAAAAGATTCAAAACTGAAAGAAAACAAGAAAAATAATCTAACAAAATTAAATATTTCAAAAAGGACCTAAGTATGATGACTGATATTATTCAAAAAGATTCAAAGCTAAAAAAGGGAAAAAAAAAAAATTGAATCTGATTATTTATTAAATATAAAACGAAAAACATTAATTATATACATATTTCTTTAATATTTTAAATTTTTAATTTTAATTTTTACATCTAAAAAAACTGAATTGATTTCTGTTTGATTCATAAGGGAGGGATCATGATCCTTATGAAGTTCATCGATGATGCAGATCTAATCTTCATTCTTGAGGCTGTAATGGATTCAACAACTTATCAAATAAATATGTCAGCTAAACTAGTTAGCATATATGTAATGACTTGCATTGTTTAATTATTAAATGTGCACAAACAATGCTCGTGTTTCTCAATAAAAAAAATACAATAATTTATATTCCATCATGCCATTGAAAATATTTTTAACACAAACACATACCATAAAATATATAATAACTTATCTAATACTATTTCCTACAGCTTAAAACTAATCTAACCTAGTGGGCTTCTCCAAACTAAAAACATAAGTTTTCAAAGTCATGATGGATACTAGTTTAGCTGACATATGTTTACAACTATTTTACACAACTTGTACTCACTCATGTCTCTGACATGTCATCTACTTCAATTTTTCAAAGTTATTAAACCTGGAACAAAAAAAAAATTTAAAAACCAATTGGAAGAGAAAATTTGAGTCTACTAAATAATTATAATGAAACTAATAGTCTTAAAGTCTTAAAGAGCTATTTTAGACATTTCATTAATTCATCCCCCCCTCATTATTACTCAGTTTGTAAAATTGTGTATTATACAATCTATAAATCAAACAAAATTTTATACCAAGTTTCATTAAAACAGATAGTACAAACATTTATCAGACATAATTTATACCAAAAAAAAGTTATGGGCTCTGAGCAACTCAAAAAGGATATTTCCATGAATCACAATGTAACATTCTCTAAACAAGGTATACATTAAAAAAAAGTATAAGAAAATTAGAAATAAAAGTAACACTTAAACCACCTACAATGTGAACGTAAGCGCTTCAAGCTAGCACAGACAATAAACAATTGCACAAAAGAGGACGGAAATCTGAATTACTTAGATCTAAACATCAGCAAACATTATAATAAGTGAGCTGAAACTTCTAGTCAGCCTAGTTCTATACCACAAAGCAAGGATAAGACAGCTGTTGCTGTGTCAGAGGCTAAAGTTCCGTCCAAAGTCATGCTGGCATGAGACTATTACAGCTTTGGATAGTCTTAAGAGTGGGGGTGGCATCTAGCAGTTCTTTCCTTCAAAAGAAACAAAAACCTAAAAGGCCATCAACAGCCGCAAAGCAAAGATCTAGGAAAAAAGGACTCGCCAGAAGGAATGGACTAATACAGAACCCTACCACATCAGGGACAAACCAAGTTTCTAATGTGAAAAAGTAAAATGCTTTCAATAAATCTCAACAATGACAGGACGGTTTTGGCTGTCCTCTTCATGAGATTCACTGAAGATATAGCTATAATCCAAGAGCCATGGGTCAATGGAGTAATCATCAGAGGACTCCCAACCCAAAAATGTAAGGGGAAGGGAAAAGTGGATTCGTGCCGCTTCTGCCTGACACTTAAAGAGACAGCCGAACACTGGTTGAGTGAGTGTGAATCTCTATCCTACAAAAGACTACTTTATTTCAGCACTTCCTTTCCCCATGGCTGCAGAGATAACGACAATATCACCCAAAATCATTTAAAAATTCTTAAGAAGCTCAAATCTTGGCTGGGTATAAAACATAATTTGTAGGGTAGTCACAAAAGATCCATTTGGTTCGCAGTGACAAGAGATTGTATACCCTCGGACTCCAAATTCACAGCATCCAGAAAATTCACCATCAAGCTACTTATAGAACATCAGTCATCACAGCAGCATCTAGTACATCCCATCAATATCAACATAATTACAGATTTTGATCTACAACTGGTAAGGTAAGGTAAGTTATAATAGTTAGTGAATTTGGAGTCCGAGGGTATACAATCTCTTGTCACTGCGAACCAAATGGATCTTTTGTGACTACCCTACTAATTATGTTTTATACCCAGCCAAGATTTGAGCTTCTTAAGAATTTTTAAATGATTTTGGGTGATATTGTCGTTATCTCTGCAGCCATGGGGAAAGGAAGTGCTGAAATAAAGTAGTCTTTTGTAGGATAGAGATTCACACTCACTCAACCAGTGTTCGGCTGTCTCTTTAAGTGTCAGGCAGAAGCGGCACGAATCCACTTTTCCCTTCCCCTTACATTTTTGGGTTGGGAGTCCTCTGATGATTACTCCATTGACCCATGGCTCTTGGATTATAGCTATATCTTCAGTGAATCTCATGAAGAGGACAGCCAAAACCGTCCTGTCATTGTTGAGATTTATTGAAAGCATTTTACTTTTTCACATTAGAAACTTGGTTTGTCCCTGATGTGGTAGGGTTCTGTATTAGTCCATTCCTTCTGGCGAGTCCTTTTTTCCTAGATCTTTGCTTTGCGGCTGTTGATGGCCTTTTAGGTTTTTGTTTCTTTTGAAGGAAAGAACTGCTAGATGCCACCCCCACTCTTAAGACTATCCAAAGCTGTAATAGTCTCATGCCAGCATGACTTTGGACGGAACTTTAGCCTCTGACACAGCAACAGCTGTCTTATCCTTGCTTTGTGGTATAGAACTAGGCTGACTAGAAGTTTCAGCTCACTTATTATAATGTTTGCTGATGTTTAGATCTAAGTAATTCAGATTTCCGTCCGCTTTTGTGCAATTGTTTATTGTCTGTGCTAGCTTGAAGCGCTTACGTTCACATTGTAGGTGGTTTAAGTGTTACTTTTATTTCTAATTTTCTTATACTTTTTTTAATGTATACGTAGTTTAGAGAATGTTACATTGTGATTCATGGAAATATCCTTTTTGAGATGCTCAGAGCCCATAACTTTTTTTTGGTATAAATTATGTCTGATAAATGTTTGTACTATCTGTTTTAATGAAACTTGGTATAAAATTTTGTTTGATTTATAGATTGTATAATACACAATTTTACAAACTGAGTAATAATGAGGGGGGGATGAATTAATGAAATGTCTAAAATAGCTCTTTAAGACTTTAAGACTATTAGTTTCATTATAATTATTTAGTAGACTCAAATTTTCTCTTCCAATTGGTTTTTAAATTTTTTTTTTGTTCCAGGTTTAATAACTTTGAAAAATTGAAGTAGATGACATGTCAGAGACATGAGTGAGTACAAGTTGTGTAAAATAGTTGTAAACATATGTCAGCTAAACTAGTATCCATCATGACTTTGAAAACTTATGTTTTTAGTTTGGAGAAGCCCACTAGGTTAGATTAGTTTTAAGCTGTAGGAAATAGTATTAGATAAGTTATTATATATTTTATGGTATGTGTTTGTGTTAAAAATATTTTCAATGGCATGATGGAATATAAATTATTGTATTTTTTTTATTGAGAAACACGAGCATTGTTTGTGCACATTTAATAATTAAACAATGCAAGTCATTACATATATGCTAACTAGTTTAGCTGACATATTTATTTGATAAGTTGTTGAATCCATTACAGCCTCAAGAATGAAGATTAGATCTGCATCATCGATGAACTTCATAAGGATCATGATCCCTCCCTTATGAATCAAACAGAAATCAATTCAGTTTTTTTAGATGTAAAAATTAAAATTAAAAATTTAAAATATTAAAGAAATATGTATATAATTAATGTTTTTCGTTTTATATTTAATAAATAATCAGATTCAATTTTTTTTTTCCCTTTTTTAGCTTTGAATCTTTTTGAATAATATCAGTCATCATACTTAGGTCCTTTTTGAAATATTTAATTTTGTTAGATTATTTTTCTTGTTTTCTTTCAGTTTTGAATCTTTTTAAAAAATAATATTTTAACTTTAGGATTTAAAAAACAATAATATATCTTGATAAAATTTTGGTCCTTTATATTAGTTCAGCTTCTTAGACTATTTTTTATTTTATTTTTTCATTTTCGGTTTCAGCTCCCTATCATTCTACATAATATAATTAATCCATGTGTATTTATTTCAGGCCAATTACACACCCGACCAACAAAAGGGTGAGTATAATCTTTTGTTGAGTCCATCGCACTTACAACACCTAGACTTAACAAAATGTTAATGTCTAGTTACAACAAAGATCACACACTTGTACAAATTGTCCAAGTGTACACCACTATTGTTACACTTCTCCAGGCATAAGTCCTCGACACATTAGAGGCAGCATTAGATTTGGTAGGAAATTGAGATAGTTTGTAAGAATATTTTCGGTATTCCGCGGTCCCTGTTAGGTTTTTAGTTTTACGGGAGTTTTATTTTTCAGGTTTTATTATGTGTTGTTGTGTATATATGTTATTGTTTTTCATATTTTTTATGTATTTTTTTAGGTTGTATTTTATGTGTTTTTCAGGGTATTTTTATATTGTATTGTTTCTATATAAATAATATTTATGTATGTATTTGAAAGTAGTATTTTATTTCTATGTATTTTCAGGTGTGGGCTCTTTTAGTTTAGTTTAGTATGAATGTTTTGTTTGTTGATTTAATTTACAGCAAAGAAATTCTACATTTTTTAATTTTGTTGTTATCTAAAGAAGTTCTACCTTTGAAGTACCGGTCACCATTTTAAAAAGGTAAGCTACTTCAATTCATTTTTTTTTTTTTTTTTTTAATGTAGACCATCAATCTAATTTTACTTGGAAACTTGTTAGTAGGTTTTCGTTTGAGTTTTCTTCAGAATCATAACTGTGTTCTTCTAAAGCATGTCGATCTACTAGAACATACAAAGAGAACTTTTAGATTTTGAGCACCAAGAACTTCTCACAAATCATCCTGGATCAAGAGATTTACGTACATAAATTGATACTGAACATAGAGAAATGAGGTATATATGTAGATTCTTATAGGCAAACCATTTGAAATGTGTTTGTGAATTTGTAGTAACTGAAAACTTAGAACTGTGAACATTTTCATAACTGTGACTTAGAACTGTTACATATTATGAAATGGGGGTTTTTTTTAAACTTTTTTAAACATATCTGTTAATGCAGCATAAACTAGAGTAGAACTGTGTTCTAACCAAGAGAGCTCTTTGGAAAGTAAGTTCCTTTTCATTATAAAAACCAATACAATTTGAGGTTTTTTATTATACACAAATTAGTTACCGTACAACTCTTACCTATTTCCCCACATTACCACCTACATTAAGGCACTTGTTATATCAGTAAACTAGTTCATTATTACCCTCATCATAGACACCTGTGAGTTCTAAGACATGAATTTACACTGTCCTTCAACTCCTCATTGTTTTCAAACCACTGTGACCCTAGATATTTTTACATGATAGGAAGTGATAATCACTAGGAGCCAAATCAGTGCTGTATGTCATTTGAAACTGTCCAGTATGTTATGTATGTGTCCAACAATTGTCACTAAATATGCCATACCATTTGTTCTGAATGGTTTTTACCATCCTTAAAATGTCTCGGTAGTGATTCATTCTACAAATCTTACCAGGAGTATTTCTCAAAAGACATTTGCCATGAGTTTTCTTGTATAGAATGTTTCCAAGTACTTTTGAACTTTAAGGGGTTTTCACAGTGAGCTGTAGCCCTACTCCATCGACTGACTTTGTCTCCACATTGACATACAACAGCGAAGTCTCACCATCTATAACTGAGATAAAGGTACAATAATTCAGTAATTTTGAAATTTCAGTTTTTTCAGATTTTATCATTCGCTTTTCTAAAAGTTCAACTGTCACAACAGATGGTGGTCTATTTCTTTATTTATCATGAGAAATTCCCCAACAAACTTACACTTTAAACACAAAATTTCCATTTTGTGAAGTGTAAGTTTGTTGGGGAATTTCTATAATTTGTTTTTACTTAACACATCTACAAACATTTGCTATGTACTAGATACGCTAAATGATCATAAAAACCTCTGAAATAAAACACACCTCTGAAATTAACAAGTTCTATTCATATTAGATACATACAAAATCTAGTCAAGCCGTTTTGCTTAACTATCTTTGAAATCGTACAGTAAATAAATAACATGACAAATTATTAGACACTAATTTCATAAATATTAAACATAAGTTCATGTTACAAGTATTCTTAATGATCAAATTAAAAAATCAAAGTTCATACAATTCAGTTAGCTATTAATTAGCCAATGTTTTTCATTATGTTACAACACAATTATTTAAACTAATTGCCTATACTTTTTTAAGACATAAATTACCAATTATAATGTTCTTTTTTACGCTATACCAAGGCGTAACTTTGCACTGAATTTAGTTTTAACAAACAACTCTATGCTAATCAATAAATAATTGAGAAAAAACGTGCCAGGGGTTAAGAATATTAAAATGCATGCTTAAGTTCCAATAAAAACCTTATTTTGTTCGTGTGAACAAGTAACATGTTCCTCAGGAGCTCAATATATGAGTATTGGCTTTGGCTGTCCCAAGGGGCCTAGCTGGATCTAGACATTTTTTCATGTAGTCCTGGGCTAGACCCATTATTTCATCTTTCCTATCACGTCTCTCTTTATCAACTTTTGTTATTTTCCGACTATTGGAGTAAGGAAGGTTTTATGGAGGTCTTTATTTTATGTTGTTTTCTTAATTTTTTTATAAGGCGTTGAAAACTCAAGAGGTTTTTCTGTTTAAACAATAAGAAAAAACATGTAATAGATACATAAATGGTGGATGGGAGGTGTATATCCAAAAACACTGCATAAACTTTCTTATTAACAAATCCCCCAAAACCAAGTAAAAACCAACCAAAATTATTCAATACCGAAAATGTCAGTTCGATACTTGGCAGTCATAAATTGAAAATAAACCATTCCGTCTTTGAAAAAAATATTTATAAATATAAATAAGGCTTAAAGTTGATTCTTTTGTGCCCATAATGTAAATATTATTAATTGAAATGCTGGCAATCTAGGTTCATTTATTTTTGTTTATTGGAAATTATTTCTGAACCATAATAATTTTTAAAATTACAATTTTGCATACAGGTTTAGGTTATCTTACACATTTTACTACCTGAGTCAGGTAAATCTGATTTTCAGAAAATTTTAATTTTGTGTTTTTTTCTTATGAAAATTGTTCAAATTTTTGGTTAAAGATAAAATGTTATAAAAATGTCCTAAGATATGACAAATTTGATTAAAATCAGTCCACTTTTTTTCTAGCCCATTGCCTAGAAAACACAAATTAAACAGATGAACATCATTCCATTCATTTTTTTGACCCACTACATTACTTTTGATTACTATGTATATATAAGAAAATGAAACTATTAACTACATTTTGAAGACTAATCTAACTTAAATTTTTTTACAGCTTCTGAGTTCAGCTCCCCAGTCCTAAAATTAAAGAACATGACAGGATGAAATACTTGAAATTTGAAATACCGGTATGTAAGTTCATTGTTCTTTTATAGTTTATTTAATTTAAGTTCACTCTTCTAATGTTTGATAATGGAAAGTGAGTGTTAAACTTGTTAAGTATTAAGAATCTGGTTTGACTTTGGTTTTGTGATTTTAGAGATTGTTAAATTTTTTTCAACTTGAGCCAATGAAACGGGTAATATTAAAAATTGAATAATTTTGTATTGATACGTTTAAAAGGGAACTGGTATTACAAATTGACAGGATATATTTAATAAGCATATAATTGTATCCAAAAACATTTTAGGTTTTTAACATTAATGTTAAATTTCCAGACTATATTTATCCGAATATTTGTAAATGGTATTGGATATGTTGTTAGCATGCAATGAGTTTATCGAGATACAATATGGCAAAATTATTGAAGCTTTGAAAAAACATCCAACAAACTCACTGTATGCTGACCACATATCCAATACCGCTAACAAATGTTCGGATGTACATTGTTTAGAAATTTTGTACAAGTGTAGGGAAGGGGGAAAAAAGGATAATTGGAAAAAGTTGAGATTTACAATAGTGTAAGAAATGAGCCTTCAAACATAGCTAACCCCATCTATGAAGAAATAATTAAAACTATTATATTGAGTATTCTAGCAGAGAGGGAATTTCATCCTAACAGTTGTGGCAACACTACTAATTATTCACAAAACAACTGTCAACGATAGAAAAAAAAAGGAAAAAAAATTAGGATACATAAATGTGCCAGTAAAACACATATATAAAAATAATTGTATATCTTATCCTGAATCTATAATATATAAATTTTTAACATTACTTTCTGATGATGGCCAGATACTCTTGAAAACCAAATACTGTTTTCTATTAAATGATATGCCCACGAATTGCAGCAACTTAATAACTAATTCTGTCTGCTTCGAGATGTTCAATACTTTTCATGGGTGGGTCTTTGAATACTTTACTCTTCAAATATCCTCACAAGAAAAAAATGACATACTGCCACTTCTGGTGATCTCGCAAATTAAAGAATATCGCCATATTTAGACAGAGCGTGACCTTTAAAATAAATACTAAACTGTACTCATTGATTGCAGTTGAGAGTCTGATCTTGAAAACAAACGCCTAACTGTATTAATTAATTTTAGTTTTCTCCGCTATGTGAGGAAACTAAAATTCTTCAATCATTCGGAGCTATCGCTGTTACATGACTGTAACAGCATTCCTACTATCGTATTTAAAGAGATATTGACACATTATTCCTGACGATGATATTGCACATCATACAGTGACTTTAACACTGTTGCAGAGTTTCTTAAAATGCATTTTATTAGGATTTACTGTTGACAATACCGGAAATATTTTTTATACACATATTATACTCACTCAAGTGGCAACATATTTTGTCTACAGTTGTTGACAAAATGGTATTTTGTTCATTTAAATTAGTTTGCAAAATAGCTGATTTCTCAACAGTTTCACTTTGCCCACTACTTTGCACACTTTGATGGCAACCGAACAAAACGAAATTTAGGTTAAGTATATTTAAATTGATTTATAATATACAGGAAATATCCTGTATGTAGGTTATATTAATTCTTACATGTAAAATAACATAAATAAAAAACAAAACAACGTTTTAAAGTCGAAAAAGGAAGTAATTATTCATGAAGATGATTGACAGTGTATGTACACGGAGAGTATTTTTCGTTTGCCGAGTTTTGAAGTTTGCAATCCCGTTTCCTCAACAATACACCTAAGTTATTTGTAATATTAATAAATAACCTCAGTTTTGACTTGAGAACTTCAACTCAGTGTTGATGTGTTGGTTAGCACTACTGCTATATTTTGTGTAGTTAGTTGTAAAATATGGACAGTTCAGAATATGAAAACCTGTCAAAAACCCCGCCTAAATTAGCGGAAAAAGCTAACAACGTTGTACTAAATCTCCTTCCTGTCAAATCAAGGAAAAAGTACGACCGCCAGTATGAACTTTTTTATCACAAAATAACAACTGTAGACAAAGTATAATGTGCAATTCGTGAGCAAAGTGTCTTTTTTAAACTTGATAAAATTGGTAAAAATAAAAAGACAAGACACATTCGTTCACCCGTCACTAAACATCTGGCCCATAAAGGAGAACAATTTCTCTATGAACTTCAGCAATAGTTTTTGATATACAAAAAATGTATCACGACATGAATCTAACAGTGACAGGAATATTTATTGTAGTATCCATTTTAGATCACTGAAATATCACAATAATTAATTGAACATCAAATTCTGACAAAATGGTTAACAATTGGTTTTTGTATTAAATTAAAATACAGTGTGTGCAAGATGACTCATTGCCATAGTCATTTCAAATTGACTTTACTTTAAAGTTGGGCCTCTTTTTTCACATTGTAGGATCAACAAAAAGTTATACATAGAAAAACAATTTTTGAAATTTGGATTAGTGGTTTACCGTTGATATTTACTAATAATTATTCTCGTTATCAAATTTTCTCAACCTTTAAATAAAATTCAATTGAGTAAAACTGAACCCAGTGAAAGCATTTTACACTCATATATATATATATATATATATATATATATATATATATATATATATATATATATATATATACACAAGGCCCCTTCAGAAAGTAACCTCTGTTTGAGTATAAATAATCGGAGACTAGATACAAAAATATTTATGTCTTAAAACTACAGCTTTTCCAATATTTTTCGACATAATTTCCATATAAATTTAGGCAATTATCATTGCGATTGACCAGTTTGGAAATCCCTTCTTCATGAAATTTTGCTACTTGTAATTTTAGTCAACCTGTTCAGGATCTTGAAGTTTTTATCATCATCCAAGCACTGGTACTCATATCATTATTTGTCCATGATAGGTTAAAATCACTGGGAGTCATATCCGGACTATATGCATTTGAATTGATGGATCATAATATGTTTTGTTTGCCGAGTGATATGATGGTTGACAGACATAAATAGGAAACCAGAAGTCTGCAAACCAAGGCGTTTGTTCTAAATGGGCTTTTTTAGTTATTGAAGTCTCACATAGAAATGATAGTTGTTCCACAATTCGTAAACACTGAGATAATGTTCACATGGTTCAAAGATTGCAAAGATTTTTTCATTAATTTTCTGAAGCGATTCATCACTGACTACAGATTGCTCTTCATTTCTCATCATGAATGTTAGTTCTCTCACTTTTAAACAAACACTGATGCACAACACATTGTGTGTTAAATAGGTATCTCTCAATCGTAGGTGTACTAAGCATGAGGATGCTTATTCAGCCTTGGTGCTATTTGAGTATTCGAGGGTTAGGGGTCTTTATTTTATGTTATTTTTTCCTTTGTAGGGTCCAAAGTTAAAATCAAGGATGATTATATTTCATGTGTGTCTCTAATTTGGTGGACAGTCTATTACAACTGTCTGTAAGCCGCAACCAGTCAACACAGACAAGACAATATATTCTAAATATTTCAAAGTTTGTATTTAAATTATTTGTATTGTCCCACATATAGGAAAAATATAGTAGTAACCAAAAAAAATCGAGAAACTATAAAGATGAAATATTTTGAAATATGTCTGGGTTATCAAATAAAACCATATTATATTCTGATTATGAATATGTATGCTTATTTGTTGAAAAATTAATATGTTGGCGCTAAGCTAAATTTAAATTGCCGGATATCATGTTCATCCTCCCCCCCTCAACTTAAACACAGTTTTTGCTACAAAGTAAAAAAAGAAAATACTAATGAACATCTACAATTCTGAAAAAAAAATGTTGGTTTTGAAATTAAATTGCAGTTTGAAATCATCTATTATAGTTTTTTGTACAACAAATAGAACTTCATTTAACCACACAATGAAAAATTCATAGCCTATAAATTTTAAAAACAGTTTTTATGACATGTGAGACAAACACTTGAATAGCCATTAAAATATGGATGCCATTTTCATTTATTTCTCTTTATTATGATCCATAGTTAAAACCAAGGACCTGTATAATTTTATTGCATATCTGTCTGTACAATTTAAACTGTCACTTAAGACATAAAATATTTTGGTTGTCTCTTCAAAATAAATAAAAAGAAGAAGAGATGAACATAAAATGAAGACCCTTATCCCTCGAATACTCTAATAGCGTTAGGGTCAGAAAAGAACAAGAGTTAGTCAAGAGAGACCTGATAGGAAAGATGAAAGAAAGGGATCTAAACTAAGACTACATGAAGGAAGGTGTACATTCAGCTAGGTCCCTCAGGATTGCCAAGCCCATACTCAATAAATTGAGCCCATGAGAGTCCAAGTTGTTGGAAAGTTATACTTATTGTATTTCGCCTTTTACGACTAATTATGCCGCATTATAGTACAGAACATCTCGTAAAAAGAACAAAAACTTTAAATAATTGGATTTTAAACCTAAATAAATTAAATTAATCAAGTTTTCAAAAAAAGAAAATATTCTGTATTTTATATGAAAATTGATGTACACTACGAAATATTAGTCAAAACATGCTGCAAAATTTGGAATTGATTTATGAATCTGTTTTTGAGTTTTATCTTGTTTTTAAAAAAAGACAGATTGACGAATTTTTTTTTTTGATATGCCCAACTGCGAAACATATGTCTCTCAATAAAGCTCTTTTGTGGAATTAAATAATTATTTCTATTAATATTGAATTCTATCAAACACAGACTGTTGTCACATTAAATTAACATTCACAAAGCCAGAAAGGACAATTATGTTTTATAATAAATTAGGATATTCTTTATAGTTATTTGAAAACAATAAAACAATAATTGTGTGGTGTGATGTGTGACAATGTTTGTAAAATGTTTATGAAAGATTCCAGTCTTTATTATAATTCAAATTTTGAAAATGTTGCCAAAATTAAACTGATCTCCAGTGACTGAGAGAACTAGATATATTTTCTGTTTGAAAATTCACTGATACCCTGATGAGATGTATATCTTAAAAACTACATGAGACGACAATTAAAGTTTATACAAAACCAAATTGATCTTTTTATTCCACTAATTTTATTACATTACAGTTTAAATTAATCTATTCATTGAATAAAAACTATTTATAAATGTTATAAAATACTGTATTATATATGTCAGCTGATCTACACTGTATTGCAACCAGTAATTAAAGTTATGCAATTTCCTGGAAATAATATTTATGGAAAACTGGGAAATATTTAATTCAAAGTCAATAATAGTTTATTTTAATCGCAATATAAATTATAACATTTAATTTTAATCATTATTATATCTCGGTTCACATCATATTTTATTGTCAAAATACGGCAGTTGCTCTGCGCTCACTCGATCAAGAAAGCTGACATGCGCAGAATGATTTGCGCATTTCATTTCATGTTCTTCTTCACCATTTTGAAATTGTATTAATTTAGGAGGTGGTTTTGTAATTAGTAAGGTAAGTTTTCTTTCCTATTATAGGAAATATTTTCTTCAAAGAACTATGAAATTTTGGAATTATTTTCTTGTTACTCTGCCTAATATGTAAACATTAACTTCATTATCAAATTTGATTTTTTGAACGTGTAAACTAATGAAAAATCTTTGTGGATATTGGAAGTAAGTGAAGCATAAATCCCGTTGGGGCTTGTACATTTAAAAATTATTAACAATTTGTTTATAGCAGTAAGTTAAACTATTTGAAGTGATTTTCCTAACCAACTGATGTTGTTGACAGTGTGTAGAATTTGTAATGTATGTTATTTATATCGTTGTAATTTGCCTAAGTCAGTTCCACCATTTTTTTTTTTTTTTTTTAAAGGCACAATTAGCTAATCTTATTGTCAACAGTTTAAAAAAAAGGATTTATGATGGTAAGTATTATACAAGTTAAAGAGAGGAGAGAAATCATGTTATGAACTGAAATTTGAACATCTATAAAAAGTTGGGTAAATGTTTACTTTAAGGTGGCACTGTATTTTTTGGATTTTATTTTTTTTATCAGCTACTACATACCTTACTTCATAATGATCTAATTTAAAATAATTAACTTCAATAAACTTATGAAATGTTAGGCCAGGTGGTTATATATATAGCTACCTGGCCAAACCTGCCGGAGTAAAACAAATAAGCAAATTATTAACTTCAATAAACGTACGAAAGGTTTAGTCAAGTAATAGTGATCTAGCTTAGTCATTGTATAAGGTGCATGCATCAAACCATAGGATATTCTTATTCCTTTATGTCTTGCAATTAAGTGTAACCCCTCAATTTGATAGTTTTTAAATTGTGATTTTTCAGTGAAAAATAGTGATCGGCGCAAGGAAAACATTATTTATTCTTATGAAGGTATGTAGTAGACGATAAAAAACTTTAATCCGAAAAATATGGCGCCACCTTAAAGTAAACATTTACCAAAAGTTGGACTTTGTTTAATATCAGAGACTTTAACACAGGTGTAGGTCAATAACTTATGAAATTATATTTAACTTTTTTATTAAAATTATTCTTTCAAATGATATTAGCTTAGATCTTTATTATTATTTGTTTTATGTAGTTTCATTGTAAATAACTCATTAAAGTAGGCTATTAATTTTTCTTTTATTGTATTTCTTGAGATCCCATAGCGATTTAATATTGAAATTTAATGAAATCGTGTTTTACCTATCTCATTATTAAACAATTGGATCATCCTTCAGCTGGGAAGACCCTTTTCAAGTATCAAAATCCATTATTTCTGTCTAAAATAGCAAATCTTAGACTTATGTGGTTAAGGCATCTGTCTACATTAATTCCAATGGCAACAGTGGTGAATATTTGAGTATCTCATCGCTCTATGTTAATGTTCATCCCTGTAAATAGGTCTGGTTAGGTAAATTATATATAGCCTATATTTTCCCTGACCTGTAGTTCTTTTACTAGATCTGGTTAGGTCAATATATATATATTGACTTGCCAAGACAGAGTTCACATGATTCTGAAATCATAGAGCCCATTAATATTTACCTGTTAGAAAACAATTAATGCGCATATCTAAAGACACACTATTCTATTACCTATAACTTACGAAACTTAGACGCATAGGCTCATTATATATTCTAAACATCGAATGCAAACTTGTAAATTGTTTATTTTTGACAGTAATATTGGATTTTGATACTTTAAAAAGGTCCTCCCAGCTAAAGGATGATCCAATTGTTTAACAATGAAGTATATTAAACACGATTTCATTAAATTTCAATATTAAATTGCTACATGATCTCAACTGGACATTTACCAATTTATTTAGCCTACCTTGTTTGTCATTAATGAGATATTTTTTGACAATGCTAGACGAATTTCAAGTCTTAAAATCCATTAATATTTTAATAAACTGATGCTTTTAGACGTAAGGATTCAAGGGTTATTTGGGTTATTATGAATTACATTATTATTATTATTATTTGGTTTACATCATTTTTTTCAAAGGGGGCTGAGAAAGAGAAAGTAGCTCATTTTTAGTACTTTGTTTATTTACTATGAGAATTTATTGATTTTGTGAATAATTACCTAAATTTATTTATTTTCATATGAAGTAAAAATTGTGAAAAAATATAAGAAACTAATTAAAAAAGTAATCAGTTAAGGCCTATAGTATTATTCATTTCAAGTTCATTAGACAATATACGTGAATGTGGTAATTGCTAATTTCAGAACTAGAAGCAATAATAAAAACTGAATCGATGTACAATCCTATGTTTACTTATAAAGAGAAAGGTTTCACTTTTATTATATATTCATAACCTTATTCAACACATAAATTAGGTGAGTTATTTTATTAATACAGTTTGTTCAATTAATACGAGAGTTCATTTATTAAGTTAGAACCGTTTGCAACCACACAGGCTGTCACGTGACGCCTGCTCTAGGTTAGCAACTCTTGCCCAGTCCCCATCTATTCAGTCAGTTGATTTCATGTCTGCGACTGTTGGTTCTATCGTAACACTGCTTTGTTTATCTCCATGTTAATCAATAAACCCGCCGATTGTGACTTTCAGCCAAGAGGAATGACCATAAATGCTTAGAGATATTGCGAAACACTAACCAAGCTTAGGTGCGCTATTCGAACAGCATTGCTCTATAGTATATTTTAATCCTAAAAAATAGAAAGTGTAATTTGTAATTATTTAAATTTTATATATTGTAAGTTGAATATGGAATATGCATGGAACATATATTGCAATTATTCATCTATCTAAAAAAATATATTTTAGGCTATTACAAGTTGTTAAATGTGAGGTGGCTACATTTATGACTGCTTTGTTCAATATTGCATGAAGTATTGATTTTGCTACACTATGGAATTTTCTAAGTATTTCTGGTAAAATCAGGGATATCTCAGGTAATTTTATCTTTTACTCCTGGTAGACACCGTGTTAAACTATCCATAGATTTGAGCTGAAGAACACACCACAGATGATGGACAGTCAGCATTCCTAAAACCACTTTTTAAACTTGGATTTCAAAAAGGATATTTCTGTGAAAACTTGTCATTAGTTTTTTTTAAATCTTTAGATCAACTTGATTAACTTAAATATAATAGCTCACTTTACCAGGGTCCTGGTCATTAAAGAAATTAGCATCTTGTATAAGCAGTGTGTGGGGGGGGGGAATAAAAATGTTTATTTATGTAAAAGTTTATTGGTATTGATAGTAGGCTTGTTGTAGATTCATCTTAAAAATGTGCGCTTTTTAGTTTCAGGATACACAACCTGTAATTTTGAAACAAACTGACAAAAGATAGAAGGCTATTTACTACAAGACACAAACTTACAATGACAGCAATACATTGGATCAACTAACATTTGGTAAGAGCACAGTTGAATTTTTTTTTTATTAGATCATATTTATTTTAGTTGATTTGTTTATCAGACGCAGGTAGATAACCATTTTAAAGTGCTAGAAGTTTAACGAAATCAATAAATCTTTTCATTACTCATCACATTATACTTGTCAGGATATTTTGGATAAGTCCTGATCTGAAACTTTTACTTTTAGCTACTAAAATGTTATGAAAATTAAAAAGAATGGGTAAGTTTTAATAAATGATGCATAAACTTACCAAAGGTATAGAATGAGCACTGATCATAATCCATAAATCACGTTTTCAGAGTTTGATCAATTATATATATTTGTAAATGTGTGCTA
Source organism: Aphrophora alni (assembly GCA_963513935.1). Classification (NCBI taxonomy): domain Eukaryota; kingdom Metazoa; phylum Arthropoda; class Insecta; order Hemiptera; family Aphrophoridae; genus Aphrophora; species Aphrophora alni. The sequence continues at coordinate 1,593,504 of CAUPSG010000858.1, read as the reverse complement.
TTAAGTTACTGTAGAAGTCTTTAATTTTATTTCATTTTGTTCCAGTCTACTTTTCTACAATAACTACAGATTTTGAGGAATAATGTTGTAGGCTTTATATGTTCATAATATTACAGCTTTGAGGAAAGGGGGGGGGGGAATCTATCTATTGGTACCAATCATATTTCTGGTAGCCTAATTTGAAGTCTGATATCAGTCATATTAACCATAGGAGTATTATAATCTTGTACAGTTTTGTTTAGTCAATGTTGGATGCTATGTTTAAATATGATATCAATTGAAAGATTTCTTATATTTAACTACAGGTTTAAGATTTTATTAAAACAATCATGATTTTTGAAACTACAAATATATTTTTGATTTTGTTGAATTTATTCATTGTTATAACATTTCATTCTTTACATTAATGTTATCATTTTTTTCCTCTAGAAAAGAACTTCAGCATCAGTCTCAAGACATCTATAAACCATCTCTAATACATCATCAATCACCACCTACCATCTTGACATCCAACCCATCTCACCACCATCATCAGTGTCTTTGCCACCAAATCAGGTAGGCTATGGTTGATATTGTTCAGCTATTTTTCTATTTGAAGTATGAACAATATTTCTTATTGATTTTTATTAAAGCCTAAAAAGTAGTTAGACTTTTTTTTTAACACCTAGTGTCATCTATGTCGTCTTTTTAATGCAGTACTTTATTTTTGTTCAAAGCTTCATACTATCATGAGAAAGATCATTTTTATAAGAATAAAAATGTTGAGTTTTTATTAACCCTCGAACTACCCTATATATTACTCAAGTGGTAGGCCTTTTTAGTGCATTTTGCAAGTAATTTTTTTTTCTACTAAAAATAGTAATTTAATCCTAAACCTAACTTTGTAACATATCATTTTTTATAGAAAGGTCCATAGAATTTACCTATGTAATAAGAACGGTTAGATGTAAACACTTTGGAGTTAATATTGACTGGAATGAAAAACATTGCTCTTAACAGAAGGAAAAATTCCATATAAATATACAATACAAAAAATTTGGAGTTAGTTGATATGTCGGTAATATATTTAAAAAAAGGTAAAACTTCAGATAAACACCAAAATTTTCTAATTTTTAAAATAGTTTTCTGGTTTATATGTAAATATAAGTGTGTAAACAAATATAAACATTTTTATTTGACAAAAACAATTTTTACGAGAAAAAATTGCAAAATGGCAACAGGAAAATGGTTGGGCTTGTTTTTCAAAATTCACCAAAACCTATAAATAAAAAAGTAAATATAAAAATTTTGATGTTAATTGTGATGAAAATAAAAAAATAATATCGAATAACTCGAGATCAACTTACTTCTCGGTGTACGAAAAAATGGCGATGTATAAACGATTGGATATCCATATATTACTAATTCGTATTTGACAACTTCTAACGTCCTTAAAAAAATGCTAGTTTCCCTTCGATTTCAGTGACATTTGTTAGACCCATAGAAGAATGTCTATGACTTTGACTATATTTTTGAAAACATATATCAAAAGAGTAAAAAAATACTCTCTTTGAAATGGTGTGAATGCCAACTTAATTGAAAAGAATATCCTTTGAAAACAAATAGACAAAAATAACATATTTTGTCGTCTGCTTCGACTGAATTTGGTGTTTCAAACTGATCTGGCAAGACAATAATTTATCGATTTTAATCATGTGACATATTACTTTTTTTGGTACTTCAGTTATATGAAAATGAAAGTTCAGATCATTATCTTTACAATAGTGACAAATGTATTGCGATTGAGCTTTTTTTAGTAGCCGAAATGTTGGAATTATAAAATCTGTTTAGCGTAGTTCATTACAGTGGAATAACACATGTGAGACAGATACTGAATGAAGTTCTATATCTCAATAAGTATAAAAACCACGATAATTTGGAATACATTGGTCGAAAAGTGAAGAAAAATACTATAACAGAGTGTCATTTTAAAGTATTTAGCCTGAATTTCTGACTTGTTAAAAATAAACAAAAGTGACATCTGTTTCGGACAAAATGATTATAGAAAATGGTGCTAGTAAAGTGACGTGTCGAGAAATGCTAAATTTATCTATTTTAATAATTTTACATATTACTATGTTTATATGAAAATGAAAGATCAGATCATTAGCTTTACATTGATGCCAAATTTATTACATTTGGATTACTTGAGTTTGAGCCGAGTCTCAGTAAATCGAGCTTGAGCTTTAATCGAGCTCAAACATTTTAATTAATACAAGCTTTTAATTTTCGGGCTTGAACTTTTATCAAGCCTTTTAAAGAGCTCTTATCTAGCTCAAGTTTTTTAAAGCTTCCTATAAATTTTACATTAAGTAATAATCAGTATAATGTCGATCTTTTATTTTAGTGGATTGTCAAACTGGGAACCAAATGTCATATCTACATTTTGCTTTAATGTCTTACACAATAAAAATCTGTGCGTATAGTTTACGGTAATGTAACTATGGCTAGTCTTATGTTTTTAGAAAGGCTATAATATTGCGAGTTAAAATAAAATCCACCAATAATTATGGGAAGGTCAGACACAAACTACCTGAGCTTTAGATGTAACTCTGCCTTATCTTACTAATAGTTTCCTTCTTTACAAGTTAAACAATGCACACCTTTGGAAGGAGAAAACTCAAAATCAATACAGTCGTGTATTTTGTCATTTAATTCATTTAAATTTTACGAGACATTTTATTATTACGATAAACGGAAAATAATTTGCCGCTGGTTACAATAATATGTCAAACCGATATTATTACTTGTCATTGTGGACTGCTGTGTGTGTGTGTTTGTGGGAATGAATCGAACTTAGGCCTAGAACTGATTGATGCACTTGCACAGTTTGAATTTTACAACTCAAGCAAGTTATCTAGACAAAAGACACAGTGTTTCTCTAGTTTCCATGAACTCGAAATTAGTAGCAAATGATTGGTTGAATAGCCTTGCATTTTGTAAATGTAAATAATTATAATAGGAAACAATTGAACTAAGTTTAGTTTATTTAAAAATTATAACTTTGTGATTGTGTTTTCGTTGAGATTTTGCAAAACATTAAAACGATAAAGTTTTGGACTGGACTTTTATTTTTGAATGGTTGATCTGGGAAAACAATTGTTCGGGGAACTTTGAATCCTGTAGAAATATGCATTGTTTAAATGGGTTTCCAACCTCTACTGCAGAATCTGAACAATAAATGAAGGAAATGAATGAATTGAGTTTCATTATTTTCATAGTGGAGAGGGGTTCTTTCTTGTATTAAAAATTAGTAATTTCTTAATTATTTTATAAATTTATTATTTTCCCTTTTTTTGTACTAAATAATATGTGCGAGAAATTAAAATGTGAGAAAATTGCAAGTTTTTGTGGCAATAAGATGTATAATATGGGAAATACAGCAAATATGTTCCAGGCCAATTATTTTTCCCAACACCTTATTATATTCACACTTAGTTTAGTATATTATCAATGTTGGTATTAGGCTAGATGCATTGGACCATTGACAGTCTGTTTTAAACCTTGTCTGCGCTCTCTCTCTCTCTGTCACACACAAATACCCAACTTTGCACATCTTTCGAATCAAAGCTATATTAAAATAGGGAATAAGATTATAGTACAACAAAGTTAACTTCGAGCAAGGCTGTGCAGGTTGATGAAATGAGGGGCATGTAGTGGAGGTAAACAGGCTGCTAGTAGATACGCTAGTGTGTGAAGGAGAATTTATGTCTTCCTTAACCTTTCCTTTAAAATTTATTTTATAACCACTTTTTGAGTTGTCAGATTATGAAAGACATTTAATGTGAGTAGTGTGAAGAACGTAGATTTCGCCAGGAAAAATTATTGGTCACTCTTTAAGTTTACTTACTTTAAATTCGTAATTATACTCCCTCGCCTAGTCGAATAATTGATCTACGTTAAGGCATTTATAAACAAACCTAGAATGTAACAAAAGACCAAAACTATTTTGACTCTATAATGTAAAGATCAGATTGCAACTGTTGTGATATAGGAGTGAGTCATGTGTTGCTAAGTTATACCATTAGACTTGCCCAACTCCTTGTATACACAAACATAATAACTGCACATCTCGATATTGCTCAAAGTTAAAACTTTATTCTACTCTAAATAGAGCATATCCTTACTCCTTACAATATTTTTTCTTGTCAATTAGCTAACAATTTACTTTATTCTCCCTATTCTCAATCGATAATTTTACTCTAGTATGATATTTTGAATTATTTGTTATCTAATATGTCTTATAAAATATTATACCACAATTCACACTCAGTAGTTCAACATTTTCACAAAAAGTTTTTTTTCTTCTTCATAGTAAAGTACGAGTTTAGTTTAGTTTTGTTTAAAATTTTTATTTTTTACCTTACTGATTTTCTTTTATTTACCCAAACAAATAAATCACTACTCCCAGACACCGAATAATTTGTTTGTAGTGAAATATAAAAATACTAAGAGTTAAAAGTATAACTTAAGAATTCAATTTTATTTTCTTAAGTAAAGCTTTGTACTAAGTGTTTACACTGGGAAAGGTATTGGGGTTTTGAGCTTTATATTTCAATTTCTGTAATTATAGTGTCATATAATGTGTTGAATCGAAAAGTAATTTTTCATTAAGTATGGTATCGGGATTAGTTTTGACCATCTTGTATATTTCAAATTGTTCCACAATTTAATTTCCTTTTTTTGCAATGATGAATTTTTTTTAAGGAATCTTGAATTGCAGAGTTTTTGTAGTTGTTTACAGTCAGGTGTTCTGTGTATTTGGATTTGATTTTGTTGTTGACAAAGTGTTTGTTTGGCTGTCGGGATGTGCTCTTTGAATCATACCTTTTATAACTTTCCCATTAGCCAGGGATAGTGAAACACATGTCATAATATAAAATGATAAAGGTGTCGACAAAGTTTAAAATACAATTAAAATTTATTTTTTACAGGTTTTTATTAAATTTTTGTCCTATATAGTAAGTAGTGTAAATATCTTCTTTTTTTCCCCCTGTCATAGCTGTCATGTTGGTGTTTGATAATATAGCATCCATAAAAGTTCTGCTATTTCGTAAACTATTTGTTTATTTGTCTGATTAACAAATTTAACCAAGGTAATGGTAAAATCAACCTATTTCCAAATTTGGTCTGTAATTACTAAAAATTCTTGCTAAAAATACAACAGTAAAAATGTATTTAGAACCTAATATTTGATTGTATTGTACATATCTTAACATTACATTTCTTTTGTCTTTCTACATCCAATAACCTCCTCGACCCATCTCATCCTTTATATTTATCCAACTGGACTCTTTCATTATCCGAAACTTCATTATTTCTATCCTGTATTCCTAATAATTCCTCTCGTGTCATTTCTATTTTCATCGGTATTATTTTGAAAATGATTCAATTTATTTTCCAGATTGCTACCATTGGTGTTATTGTGCAGTTTATCAACAATTATAACCGACACTGAATTTTGTGTATAATTTAGGCCTAGTAGCAACTGCTTTGAATTATTAAAAAAAATATATATTGATTTGTAATATAGCAAGGATTTAATGGTTCACACTGTTTTTATAAATAAATAACGATGTTTTGGTTGTAAGAAGTTATGTCGTTGTTATTTCTAATACAACTCTTCCGTCCTTATACTTTATCCTTTGTTCCTAATCTATCTTGGCTTGACACTAGTATTAATAAAATTCATCTGCTGTACCATACTCCACTTGGTTTATAAAATAATAGGTTAATATGTCCCTTATAATAAAGTCTGTAAGCAATATTTTTGTTTGTTTTTATACTCGTATTGGCATTATGTTAACATCAGTTGAATTTAAAACACTCTCCAGTTGAGTTAGAGAAGAGTCTGAAACCTAAAAGATTGCTGAAAGATCATTATTTGGTATTTATAAATCAATTATTATTAAAATCATTTAATCAGGAAAGGTTTCATTTTCAGATAACTAAGACAAGTTTTTATTACATCTAGAATGAATGTGCCCAAACTTAGGGTGCTAAAAAAATAGTTTTGACCTTATGTGTATGAATGGGAAAAAAAATTATCATTCAAATTCAAGGAATAAAAGAAGATTTGTCATTGTTTGTTTACAGAGAGAACAGCTGTCAGATTATTAATTTTGAGTGAGTCTGTTATTAACCCTGCAACTGTGAATTGACCAATGATTATGATTTTGAACAATAGACTTCCACGGTCACAAACATCATTATGATCTTGTTCTTCGGGGTTCGAACGCATCAATATTGTCTGCACGTTGAGTACAGCCGACGCTTCGGTCCCTTTACAGATGTCCATTTTCTAGGCTTAACAAATGTCAAGTCACTTCAAGAATTATTGAAGAATCATTGAAGAATTATTTTTCCCTTTATCAAAACATAGCCATTAAATGAGAGTATGCTTTTATATATTAGGCTACATGTCCCATTTTGACAAACAAATGTGAGGTTTGCGAATGGGATATATTTGTATTTGTTACACTTTTTAAACAAAACTATAAAAGCATAGGTTCTAAACAATAAGTTTTTTTTTAATTCTATGGACTTTTCTGAACACAATAACGTATATTTATAGCTTTCCAAATATTTTATAATTTAGCCTACAAATGGGAAACTATAAATGGTGCAAAATACTACAGCTTAGAAGAAGAAAGGGAAAAGTTTTCTCAAGTATCAAGTTTAGATGTTTAAAGTTGTGTCTAGCATTGGAGGAAATGGAAGATTGAAACCAAATCTTTTTTATTGATAAATGATGTACGGGAATAAATGACACAAATTGGACAGCAATTTGTGTAATTCTAAACATATTTGTTTGGGCAAAAATCAGTAGCGGCCGATGGTTAAGGGCAATGGGAGGGCTCTGTTTTATTTTATACATGTAAGGGAAGGCATGTTATCATTCACTTAACATTCACAATCACAAAGGGTTAAACTTAAAAACATAAACAAACAACTCGTGTGAGTGGCGAGACACTATTTAGAACAGTTGCGCCAACTTATTTTGCCCATCGAAAACAAGGTTTTTAGTAATGCGGAACATCTAATTTATGGTGGCTTCACTGACTGATGTCTGCGCGCGCAGCTTCGGACTCTGCCCTAGAAGCCCATTACACGCTGTGTAAATGACGTCACGGCACCCTCAGCTCTGTCTGCTGCTTGCCCCATATGACTAAATGCAATGAAACTGGGACGCTCTGGCCACCTTCCGAACTCCAGAATACATTCATCAAATATTTTATATTGTAAAACTTCCGCTACAAATGATGGTGAAATCCATAGCGGCAATTTATAATTCATTTATCTCAACAGAATTAAATACATATAGGTATTTACATTATTAAAATAATATTATCATTTGGGGGGGGGCGTCCGAGAGTCCTTATGAGTACACCGCCACCTCGTTTATCCGTACTAACTGGGACTGGAAGAGGTCCAGAAAATAGAAAATCCAGATAAACAGGAAACAGTAGGAAAATATAATAAAATAATTTGTAGTGATAAAACGTAATGTTTATTTCCTTGTACATAAACGCAACAACATATTTATACAAAACTTGTGATATCAATATCAACATCTGAGTATATATCTATTTGGAACAACTGTTTCACTTGTTGATGTGTGGGAGATCTCTTCAGGCGTTATTTCACAAAGAGCAGGGCTAATTTTTTCCATGGCTTCAAAGTGCCTTTTGTTACATGATCCTACCATCTAAATAATGTCTTTAATATTTATTGCTTTTAATAAATCAATGAGACTTTCTTCTCCTTCTTCCTTGATTATCTTGCTCAGAAGCTCTTTGTGATAAACAATCTTGATATTTCCAAACATCCTCTTGCTTGATCCATAGGTTGCGTGTCAACTATGTGTAGTGTTATACAACCAACAAATGCTTGGACAAATTCTAATCAAATTTGGTTTGTGGACATATTTTGGTCATGACTCAGGGCGTTTAAAAATGTTTTTGAATACCGTACCTTAAAATGTGGATGTAGCTGCTATAAGAAGAAATGAAAAATTAAGGTTTTTCTCAAAATCAGTTTTAACAATTTTGCTCATGTGTAGCATCTAAGAATACTAACAAAACTTATTGGTAAAAATGTGTTGCGTAGCTGTTATCAAATTTGTAATTCTTTAAAATCGACTATCCCGATTTCCTTCAATTGTGAAATGTGAAGGTTAATGACCCAAACCCTTGTGCAAAATAAAAATTATGGTTTAATAAGAATTGACAAAAAAACCTTGGACTGCCGCCATTGAAAACTCTACTGTAATTAAATATGATTTACAGTATGGACATGTTTATAGCACAAGGCCCTTATTTAAATAGCTAAGTATTTTTAAAAGATGCTGTCTGGTTCATTTCCACTATTTTCTTCTCAACGTAAATTGAGCTTTTAATGATGGCAGTAATTTTTTGTTTTTTTTGACAATTATTTCTGAAGTGTTAACACCTAACTGAAATTTTGGTTAGTTTTTATTTGGTTTGGGGGATAGACGAGTGAGAAAGTATAGTCTGAACTTATGGAATTCAGCTGTGGGACCGCTCCAAACATACTAAAATACAAACAATTTATAGATTTCAAAATAAATTCTTGAGAACCATATCAAATGCTGTATGATACATCAGAAATAGTGACCTCCATAATTTACAAACACCTACAGTTGAAGAAGAAATCAATCTATTTGCTCAAAACCACCAACAACGGCTTCAAAGCCATGTTAACGAGGAAGCATCATACCTACTCGATAATGTTGAATTACTGAGGAGACTCAAACGGACAAAGCCTTTTGATCTTCTCTAGAAATAACTAGGACCACCTGGACTGTAAACACCATTTTGTTAGATTTAAATTTATTGTTAGTTTATGTAACTAGTTTCAGTATTATTTATGTACCGTTTATCTAATAAAATTAAAGAAATCACTACCACATTTGACGAGAACTTGTGATATTTATTGCCAATGTCAACCAGGAATTATCAGTTTCACAATTAAGTTTTCTACAAATGAGTGCTGCCTTTCCACCACTCGTAACTTATTATTTTTTATGGAGTATTTATTTCCTATCTTTATTTGGTAATCTTACAGCTTTCCTTATGTCTCTTAATACTTTATCATGTTCCATCTTGGAATGCTCGAGAACAGTCTTTTTAGAATATTATTAGAGAAAAATAATAATTTCCAACAACAATTACAGTTTTCACTAAGTAAAACAGAAAAAGATCTTGACTACATGCGGATGACAGTTTTTGAAGAAACTTCTTTGTTCATGGTAGAATGAAATGGATTCATAACATTTAATTATACTCAGAATATCGGTCTTTATGTCTATCGCTGTATATATTATTCAAATTTGTTGTACGGCTACCTTCAATCTAGAATAAGTGTCTGGGATTTCCAGAGTTTTAAACACCAGAAGAAGGTAATTTAAATGTACAATCGCGGGCTTCATATAGAGAGATCGTGAAAAAATTAAACAATTTTTCATCATTATGATTAACGGAAACCATTTTATTATTGTTTTCGGATAAATTTATTTCAGTTTTTAACAAAGAAATTAAAACCTTTCAACAAAAAGAGATGACTTTCTTGTGTGTAAGCATGAGACATCTCCAACCAATAATAAATCTGTAGTTGGTAATTGTAATAATTAAATAGTTAAATTAGGAAATAGAGAGACAATTAATTGTTAAAAAATAATAACTTAAAATAGAATTTTTAAATAATGGTAAAAGGAGAAAACTCTTTTTATAATTACGAATAAAAATGTGAAATTAAATTAATGTAAGCAGGAAAGATGGCTTTCATGTGAAACAAAGACTTAACATCATATCATTAATGCCATGGTGTGTGAGAAAGTTAGTGCAATATATGGATTTGGTTTTAGATAGGTTTGAATTATAAGGTTTAAAGTACACCCATTTAGGTATATTTTCATTAAAGTCAGAAGCCTATAAACAAAAGTGTTAATTAATTGCCTTCTTTTGAGTCTACAAATAGCCCATCATTGGTGTTGCTTGCAGCTTTCTCCTTTGTGTTCTACAAATCCTTATTATTTATAAAGACTCCAGGAATAGAACTTGTCTTTACTGAAGCGGCTATTTTTTCTAACGAATCTGAGGACAAACTTTTTCACTCTTTTACTCCGATCAGGTTTCTTTTTTGATATTTTTCAAATTACTCACGAAAAGTAAATTTGTTTTATTTGACGTTGGGTTAGATTTATATTGCGAGGTAAGGGCTCCAAAGAGGTGTAGTCAATAATACTGTAAGGGACCCGTCGGTGGTGCCTACCCAGAGTCGTGGATCACTTTGTCAGATTGATAATTCACAGTAATACTCTTGATCTTAGGTTAGTCTACTACACTGGCCATCTTAGATACACACTATTTAAATATAAAGGACACTTTAAATTTACGAGATTAGCGAAATCAGTTTAGTTGAACTTAATGCAAGACATAATACGCTATTTATAGATCTAGTGCATGTGTTTGCTACCACATTGTGATTCTACTGCGCTGAGCGTTTGCGCCCTTTTCCATTTCAAGATATTTCTCAGCTGTGCGATACAGGGCAAGGTATACAACTCACAACACACCTATGTAGGAATAGAAGTCTACGAAATAGGGGTTTGATATATCACCACAATATCGATTATTAGTAAAAATTCCTGCCTTTAGTTTTGATATATTACGATTTAATTTTTAACAGATATCAAATACAAATTTTGAGAAATTTACAATATGTTTTAAATTTGAATTTTAGGAAAATTGTTTTGAGGAAATCGAATGTTTGCTATTTCCCCTCTCCCTCCCTTGTTGTCTCAGTCATCATCTTCTTACAAAAGAAAACAAGGTAGAAAACCTCTAACCTCCGAATACTCTAATAGTGTGGGAGTCGGAAAAGACGAGAGAGCCCTGATAGGAATGTTGAAAGAAAGGGATCTAATCCAATATTACATGAACAAAGTTATAGATCCAGCTAGGGTTTACCAAATTGACATGCACGTACTCACTAAAGTGGCCTCTTATGGCAGCAATTTGCACAATTTTGATTTTAAACATGACATTTGGTATAGGAAACTATTATGCATTCATTAAAAACTGTATTCAAATTCAGTATCGTCGAATTGAAAATGTAAAAGTGGTGGTCATTTTAAACAGTTTTTTGTTCATATCTTGTGTGTATTCTACTTATAACACAATAAATTAAATTTAAATGTTCAGATTTCAATTCTGCATGTAATGGTACCAACCCTACATCCCTACGATAAAATATAGCGAAGTTATTGTCAAAAATGTTATTTGGAAGCCTGACCTCCCCCAAAATGTGATATTTGTATAGTTATGAAATCCAGGACTGAGTCACTGGACTCGAGCGTAGCGAGTGGAGGCTCCATTACATGTGTACAGCTACGTTGCTGAGACACTGACACTAGGGAAACGTCCCTCGATCTACCAATAAAATTTAACATTTCCTACAAGGCCCAATCAACCAACTTTTAGAATTGTCCTTAAATTTAAAAAAAATCTTTTCTAGGCCATCTTGGTCTTTATCACTTTTTTATGGGAATGATTTTTACTCTTGTAATGTTGTGTATTTGTTTTTATATAACCAAATATTTGATTAAACCATATAAATAATTGATTTTATTATAGCCGGTGCTTAACAAATCGTATAGTCCACAGAAACTGGGTCTTGCACAAATTAAAGATATGCATACAAAACTTGATGCCCTGGCTCCATGATCACAGCTAATATAACAATAAACTAGTATTTATTTAAATTATTTGTGTCCGTTTCAATATAGCTACCTATATTTATAGTTGCAAAACTTTGAGAATGTTTCTGCTATATTTAATTTTAATGTAGTTATTGTAGATACTGTCTAGAAAGCCTACAAGTGTTCTTAAATTTTAAAAATACCCTTCTTTCATTGCCATACTTTGTTGAAACCAGTTTTTCTTCACCTATCTTCATTCATTTTCTACCAAAGTAGTTGCTTCTTCGTTCCATTCCTAACCTCCAGTAGTCCTTTCCTTCAATCATCAGTTTATCTTCACGTTTCTTATACTATATCTTATTTACAGAAGCAAAAAGCTGAAAAACTTGGACAAAAATTGGAAGCATCAAAAGTAGTTAAACCTGAGATTACCGTCTCTCAATGTAAGTTTAGTAACGGAATTGAAGTGCTTGTGAGCAGTAAGCACGAGTTACCAGTCTTGCCTCAAAAACCTCGCTTTACTGGCGGTGGTTTCAATATGGGAGTAGCTGCCTTGTGATGAGCTTTATACTCTTCAATACTGACTTTGATATTTTGTTACATTTATACTAAAAATCTTTGATAATAAATTTATTATATTGTTTTAAATATTTTATCTTTTCTAGTCCTAAACAATTTATTTACCACCATATGGAAAAAAATTCCACAACACTTTATTTGAAATAAGCATGTGATTCAGTAATCAAGCCATCATTGACAGTTGTTACAAGTACACAAATCTTTGATGATAATGCTAATTATGATATATTATATTTGAAGTAGAAATTAAAGATTGAATGGGTTATATCGGCAGTGAAAAAATGTGTTAACACTTACAGCTTTGTTTACAAACATTTGTAAAACTAGGTTTAAGTCGAGTTCAGTAACAAACTCTTAATCATTTTGTATTACTCTTAGTATTTAGCTTTAGTAATAAGTGAAGGATTAACTTTCATATTCACAATTAAGATTAGTATGATTTAATACAGGTTTTAATTAAGTCAAACGACTAAGGAAATATATCAGAACACTGTAAAAATATGGTTACATAAGCGTTTAGCGCTTTAAATTACAGATGTTACTTTTGAAGAGGAAAGGTTTATAACCTAGTCCAGTGTTTCTCAACCTGTGGCTACTAGTACGCGGGGTAATTTTTGTTCTAGATAGAGCCCAGTGCATGCATTGTGTGCTAGACTGGCGAAGCAGGGCACAAGCTCACCAGGTTAGTCTAGTCATCTACTGTCACTTTATCTATTACTCTTTCATTGTGGTTTTATTGTGTTGTTTTGGTTGTCAAACTCAATTATGGATTAGTGGTTAAGACGTTCCTTGCCAGGTCCTAGTACAAGTGCTTCAAAATAGCCAAAAACTGTAAACAAAGATTCATAACAACATTCTGTCCAGCTACCATCGAGTACCAACTAAAACAAGAATACATAAAACTCAAATATGATTCTATCTTCTAGCTTTTTGATTTTAGTTTTACAGGAGGTGAAAATGAACCTACCCCACAATGTATGATTTGTTTTGAAACTTTCTTTGGACAAAGTATGAGATCATCTCTTTTAATGAGTTATTTTAATACGAAGCACACCAGTTCTAAAATAAGCCATTGATTCTTTTTTAAATAAGGAAACTGAACTTAAGGGAAGTAAACAAACAAAAGTTGGTCATTTACAACACTAAATACAAGATTAATGAAATGAGTTAGTTTAAGAATTGTCCAGGAAGCTATTAGGAATAGGTTTCTTGATACTAATTTCTACTGGTTCATTGGATAATCAAAAACATAGCTGATTTATTATTAATTACCCTATTGGTTTTCGTTTTCTTTAGGCTATCAAACAATTCTGAGTTTATTATTCTACAACAGTTTGGGATATTATAACCCTTTCTAATACTTAATTATTCAAATACAACATAAAACACAATCTCTCCTATTCAGATCTTTATACCTTCAATCCAGAGCAAAGACAAATTATTGAATTTAATAACTCTTGTTTTCCAAACGCATGTATCTGCTCACCTTCTCAACATAGACGGGAATATCTATAAACTGCCAGTGAGTCCCTTTTTTGTGTATATATCTCTCTGGTAACCAGCAGTGTTTTCTCATCCTTACCAATGTCTCTGATCCAACTGACCCTCTTTCTAGGTCACTAGCAGTTTATATAGAGCTTCACTATCCATGTCATGTTAATGATCTGAAAGCTAGGCAGTTGTTGGTACACCAAGTTTTTGCTAAACTTAATAAAAGTTTTAGGTTTACGGTTTCACTCTGCTCTCGCAGTTATTTTATGTGAAGTTCTTAAGTGTGTGAAAATTCCTTGTTGTGAAGACAGACTTGGTTCTGGGATTCTGAACTCCAGCTAAGTACAGTGGAAATTTATGTGTCAATGTCATACCTGAACATATATGAAATATTGTTGGGATTTCTAATTTTTGTTTTTGAAGAAGATTAAAGATTAATTCCAGTATAAACTTTAGAAAAATTATTTATGAAATTACCAGTTATCTTTGTCGATCATTCTAAAAGAAAATATACAAAAACGAATATTACACAGTCTTTTACGACACTAATAATGTTTTGTTGGCTTGAACATTTGAGTGATACCTCCTGACTCAAGAGTTTTGTGGAAATAGTAAGGTTTTTGTTAGTTTAGGTTTTGGTAAGGTTATGATAGTGTAAGAAAGTTAGTGCTTTGGTATCTTGTGAGAGTCACTTCTGTGGTGGTACACTAAGTTTTTGCTTCCAGTTCTTTGATGCATTCTTGCAATTCACTGCAACTTTTTTCAAGTCAAATACTCTAATAACATTGGGGTTGGAAAAAATTTTGCCAAGAGAAACTAGATAGGAAAGTATAAAAATAGAAGGGATCCGGCTCAAGACTAGATGAAGAAAAGCTAAGATCCAGCATAGATAACCTCAGGGATGCCATCCAAAACCTACAAGATGTGAGATCATCAAGGTTATTTTATATCAGGGTTTACTCCTTTAAACGGTTCTGTCTAGACCAGATCTGTTAAGATCAGCAGTCTAGTGCAGGGCCACCACAAGCAGGATGCAGCTCTTCACTACACTTCATTCATGAGTACCATTACAATTGGTCTTGAGTACAGGTGTGTTCCTGAGACCAGAGCAGCGTCCAGACATTTAACTACATAGACGCCCCAAAGTTAAGATGTTTTTTAAATGACTTCGACTTTATAAAAATAATTTTTCCTATATGCCTACTGAGCCTAAGATGTGTGGTTTTAGAACACGTTTGACTTTTTTATTTTTAAGATGATGGTGACCTAAAGGTTATTTACCTTTTAAAACAATAAATAATTTTTAAAAAAAGTGTGATATTTATTCAGGTGTTGCTGTGACCATTTATACATGTTTATTTGTTCAGGCATTGCGACCGAGTAAAGGAAACACATTTTGCCATGCACAAACAATGTATGAGCAAGGATTACAGCCATATTACAGTCCACCAATGAAATCAAAATACTGTACTCGAACAATAAGTTATATAGGTATGTATAGCTTTAGTAGTGTATTGTTGGATTAACAATTTGTTTTTATTTTGTGTGTGATATATGTATATGTGACTGAGATTAAATAGCATTAGTAACTTTTCAACACTACTGTATACAAGTGCTAATTAAAGCACTGCAGCGATAGAACAGTGTAACTTTTCACTGAAGTAATTGTTCCAATGATACTTTACTATTGCAATATTTTTACATGCTCAGAGTATATGTAGATGGAGTAAGTGTGACAATCGTAATAGCATTGAACTTGTGTTACTGTCTTTGGATTTCATTATCTAAAGAAAAAGTAATCTTCTTCATTCTTGTTATGTGACCTTCAGGGGCTCACTATAGCGAGTAGCAAACTCGAGGAATCCTAGCTGAATCTTCGCATTTTTTTTCCATGTAATCTTGGGATAGATCCTTCTCTTGACCCAATTCTTGTTCTTTTGCAATGCAAACACTATTAAATTATTCTAGGACAAGGAATATTTATTTGATCTTCTTTTAGTTATAAGATGACGATGACAGAGGTTTTCATCATACGTCATCATAAAAACTGGATTTTATCTCTTACAGATGTCGAAACTTTCTCAAAATTATTAAAACATTTCATTAAACTTTTTAGTATCTTAGTTTCAATTTAAAATACAAAAATTACTTACTTTTTTAAGTGAATTTTGTATGTGGAAATTTTAAATAAGGAAGTAAATAAAAAAACAAAATCATATTATAATCCGGATTTAATCCTTTTCATATAGGGACATTTTAAGGACATACTTAAAGAAAATTCAACAACCTCTTCGATATCAAAAGGTTACAATTTTATATAGGCATATTATTAAAATTGTACCAATGAATTTTGTGACACCTAATTGTAGTTATGTTCTGAATATTTTTTAATGGTTTATTTAATCAATGTTTCTTGAAATCTCTGCATTCTATTTTCATTCCTTTTTAAATGATTATATATTTTATAACTGAATATATTATGAAATTGTTTGTATTAGAATTACAGTGATCTTCATTCGTCATCAACAACAAACAGATCATCCATCATTTTCAACAGCATCCAGAAAATTCACCATCAAGCTACTTATAGAACATCAGTCATCACAGCAGCATCTAGTACATCCCATCAATATCAACATAATTACAGATTTTGATCTACAACTGGTAAGGTAAGGTAAGTTATAATAGTTAGTGAATTTGGAGTCCGAGGGTATACAATCTCTTGTCACTGCGAACCAAATGGATCTTTTGTGACTACCCTACTAATTATGTTTTATACCCAGCCAAGATTTGAGCTTCTTAAGAATTTTTAAATGATTTTGGGTGATATTGTAGTTATCTCTGCAGCCATGGGGAAAGGAAGTGCTGAAATAAAGTAGTCTTTTGTAGGATAGAGATTCACACTCACTCAACCAGTGTTCGGCTGTCTCTTTAAGTGTCAGGCAGAAGCGGCACGAATCCACTTCTCCCTTCCCTTTACATTTTTGGGTTGGGAGTCCTCTGATGATTACTCCATTGACCCATGGCTCTTGGATTAGAGCTATATCTTCAGTAAATCACATGACGAGGACAGCCAAAACCGTCCTGTCATTGTTGAGATTTATTGAAAGCATTTTACTTCTTCACATTAGAAACTTGGTTTGTCCCTGATGTGGTAGGGTTCTGTATTAGTCCATTCCTTCTGGCGAGTCCTTTTTTCCTAGATCTTTCCTTTGCGGCTGTTGATGACCTTTTAGGTTTTTGTTTCTTTTGAAGGAAAGAACTGCTAGATGCCAACACCCACTCTTAAGACATACTATCCAAGGCTGTAATAGCCTCCTGCCAGCATGACTTTGGACGGAGCTTTAGCCTCTGACACAGCAACAGCTGTCTTATCCTTTCTTTGTGGTATAGAACTAGGCTGACTAGAAGTTTCAGCTCGCTTATTATAATGTTTGCTGATGTTTAGATCTAAGTAATTCAGATTTCCGTCCTCTTTTGTGCAATTGTTTATTGTCTGTGCTAGCTTGAAGCGCTTACGTTCACATTGTAGGTGGATTAAGTGTTACTTTTATTTCTCATTTTCTTATACTTTTTTTAATGTATACGTAGTTTAGAGAATGTTACATTGTGATTCATGGAAATATCCTTTTTGAGTTGCTCAGAGCCCATAACTTATTTTTGGTATAAATTATGTCTGATAAATGTTTCCACTGTCTGTTTTAATGAAACTTGGTATAAAATTTTGTTTGATTTATAGATGATATAATACACAATTTTACAAACTGAGTAATAATGAGGGGGGGATGAATGAATGAAATGTCTAAAATAGCTCTTTAAGACTTTAAGACTTTTAGTTTCATTATAATTATTTAGTAGACTCCGATTTTCTCTTCCAATTGGTTTTTAAAATTTTTTTGTTCCAGGTTTAATAATTTTGAAAAATTGAAGTAGATGACATGTCATAGACATGAGTGAGTACAAGTTGTGTAAAATAGTTGTAAATATATGTCAGCTAAACTAGTATCCATCATGACTTTGAAAACTTATGTTTTTAGTTTGGAGAAGCCCACTAGGTTAGATTAGTTTTAAGCTGTAGGAAATAGTATTAGATAAGTTATTATATATTTTATGGTATGTGTTTGTGTTAAAAATATTTTCAAAGGCATGATGGAATATAAATTATTGTATTTTTTTTTTTTTTTGAGAAACACGAGCATTGTTTGTGCACTTTTAATAATTAAACAATGCAAGTCATTACATATTATATGCTAACTAGTTTAGCTGACATATTTATTTGATAAGTTGTTGAATCCATTACAGCCTCAAGAATGAAGATTAGATCTGCATCATTGATGAACTTCATAAGGATCATGATCCCTCCCTTATAAATCAAACAGAAATCAATTCAGTTTTTTTAGATGTAAAAATTAAAATTAAAAATTTTAAAATATTAAAGAAATATGTATATAATTAATGTTTTTCGTTTTATATTTAATAAATAATCAGATTAAATTTTTTTTTTTTATTTTTTTTTTTTTTTACTTTTTCAGCTTTGAATCTTTTTGAATAATATCAGTCATCATACTTAGGTCCTTTTTGAAATATTTAATTTTGTTAGATTATTTTTCTTGTTTTCTTTCAGTTTTGAATCTTTTTAAAAAATAATATTTTAACTTTAGGATTTAAAAAACAATAATATATCTTAATAAAATTTTGGTCCTTTATATTAGTTCAGCTTCTTAGACTATTTTTTATTTTATTTTTTTCATTTTCGGTTTCAGGTCCCTATCATTCTACATAATATAATTAATCCATGTGTATTTATTTCAGGCCAATTACACACCCGACCAACAAAAGGGTGAGCATAATCTTTTGTTGAGTCCATCGCACTTACACACCTAGACTTAACAAAATGTTAATGTCTAGTTACAACAAAGATCACACACTTGTACAAATTGTCCAAGTGTACACCACTATTGTTACACTTCTTCAGGCATAAGTCCTCGACACATTAGAGGCAGCATTAGATTTGGTAGGAAATTGAGATAGTTTGTAAGAATATTTTCGGTATTCCGCGGTCCCTGTTAGGTTTTTAGTTTTACGGGAGTTTTATTTTTCAGGTTTTATTATGTGTTGTTGTGTATATATGTTATTGTTTTTCATATTTTTTATGTACTTTTTTAGGTTGTATTTTATGTGTTTTTCAGGGTTTTTTTATTGTATTGTTTCTATATAAATAATATTTTTGTATGTATTTCAAAGTAGTATTTTATTTCCATGTATTTTCAGGTGTGGGCTCTTTTAGTTTAGTATGAATGTTTTGTTTCATGATTTAATTTACAGCAAAGAAACTCTACATTTTAAAATTTTGTTGTTATCTAAAGTTCTACCTTCGAATTGCTGATCACCATCTTAAAAAGGTAAGCTACTTCAATTCAAATTTTTTTTTTTTTTTTTTTTTTTTTTAATGTAGAATATCAATCTAATTTTACTTGGAAACTTGTTAGTAGGCATTCGTTTGAGTTTTCTTCAGAATCATAACTGTGTTCTTCTAAAGCATGTCGATCTACTAGAACATACAAAGAGAACTTTTAGATTTTGGGCACCAAGAACTTCTCACAAATCATCCTGGATCAAGAGATTTACTTAAATAAATTGATACTGAACATAGAGAAATGAGGTAGATATGTAGATTCTTATAGGCAAACCATTTGAAATGTGTTTGTGAATTTGTAGTAACTGAAAACTTAGAACTGTGAACATTTTCATAACTGTGACTTAGAACTGTTACATATTATGAAATGGGGGTTTATTTTAAACTTTTTTAAACATATCTGTTAATGCAGCATAAACTAGAGTAGAACTGTGTTCTAACCAAGAGAGCTCTTTGGAAAGTAAGTTCCTTTTCATTATAAAAACCAATACAATTTGAGGTTTTTTATTATACACAAATTAGTTACAACTCTTACCTATTTTCCCACATTACCACCTACATTAAGGCACTTGTTATATCAGTAAACTAGTTCTTTATTACCCTCATCATAGACACCTGTTAGTTATAAGACATGAATTTACACTGTCCTTCAAATCCTCATTGTTTTCAAACCACTGTGACCCTAGATATTTTTAAATGATAGGAAGTGATAATCACTAGGAGCCAAATCAGTGCTGTATGTCATTTGAAACTGTCCAGTATGTTATGTATGTGTCCAACAATTGTCACTAAATATGCCATACCATTTTTTCTGAATGGTTTTTACCATCCTTAAAATGTCTCGGTAGTGATTCATTCTACAAATCTTACCAGGAGTATTTCTCAAAAGACATTTGCCATGAGTTTTCTTGTATAGAATGTTTCCAAGTACTTATGAACTTTAAGGGGTTTTCACAGTGAGCTGTAGCCCTACTCCATCGACTGACTTTGTCTCCACATTGACATACAACAGCAAAGTCTCACCATCTATAACTGAGATAAAGGTACAATAATTCAGTAATTTTGAAATTTCATTTTTTTCAGATTTTATCATTCGCTTTTCAAAAGTTCAACTGTCACAACAGATGGTCGTCTATTTCTTTATTTATCATGAGAAATTCCCCAACAAACTTACACTTTAAACACAAAATGGAAATTTTGTGTTTAAAGTGTAAGTTTGTTGGGGAATTTCTATAATTTGTTTTTACTTAACACATCTACAAACATTTGCTATGTACTAGATACGCTAAATGATCATAAAAACCTCTGAAATAAAACACACCTCTGAAATTAACAAGTTCTATTCATATTAGATACATACAAAATCTAGCAAACCGTTTTGCTTAACTATCATTGAAATCGTACAGTAAATAAATAACATGACAAATTATTAGACACTAATTTCATAAATATTAAACATAAGTTCATGTTACAAGTATTCTTAATGATCAAATTCAAAATCAAAGTTCATGCAATTCAGTTAGCTATTAATTAGCCAATGTTTTTCATTATGTTACAACACAATTATTTAAACTAATTGCCTATACTTTTTTAAGACATAAATTACCAATTATATTGTTCTTTTTTACGCTATACCAAGGCGTAACTTTGCACTGAATTTAGTTTTAACAAACAACTCTATGCTAATCAATAAATAATTGAGAAAAAACGTACCAGGGGTTAAGAATATTAAAATGCATGCTTAAGTTCCAATAAAAACCTTATTGTGTTCGTGTGAACAAGTAACATGTTCCTCAGGAGCTCAATATAAGTGAGTATTGGCTTTGGCTGTCCCAAGGGGCCTAGCTGGATCTAGACATTTTTTCATGTAGTCCTGGGCTAGACCCATTATTTCATCTTTCCTATCACGTCTCTCTTTATCAACTTTTGATATTTTCCGACTATTGGAGTAAGGAAGCTTTTATGGAGGTCTTTATTTTATGTTCTTTTCTTAATTGTTTTATAAGGCGTTGAAAACTCAAGAGGTTTTTCTGTTTAAACAATAAGACAAAACATGTAATAGATACATAAGTGGTGGATGGGAGGTGTATATCCAAAAACACTGCATAAACTTTCTTATTAACAAATCCCCCAAAACCAAGTAAAAACCAACCAAAATTATTCAATACCGAAAATGTCACATCGATAGTTGGCAGTCATAAATTGAAAATAAACCATACCGTCTTTGAAAAAAATATTTATAAATATAAATAAGGGTTAAAGTTGATTCTTTTGTGCCCATAATGTAAATATTATTGATTGAAATGCTGGCAATCTAGGTTCATTTATTTTTGTTTATTGGAAATTATTTCTGAACCATAATAATATTTTCAAAATGTATTACAATTTTGCATACAGGTTTAGGTAATCTTACACATTTTACTACCTGAGTCAGGTAGAGCTGATTTTCAGAAAATTTTAATTTTGTGTTTTTTTCTTATGAAAGTTGTTCAAGTTTTTGGTTAAAGATAAAATGTTATAAAAATGTCCTAAGATATGACAAATTTGATTAAAATCAATCCACTTTTTTTTCTGGCCCATTGCCTAGAAAACACAAATTAAACAGATGAACATCATTCCATTCATTTTTTTGACCCACTACATTACTTTTGATTACTATGTATATATAAGAAAATGAAACTATTAACTACATTTTGAAGACTAATCTAACTTAAATTTTTTTACAGCTTCTGAGTTCAGCTCCCCAGTCCTAAAATTAAAGAACATGACAGGATGAAATACTTGAAATTTGAAATACCGGTATGTAAGTTCATTGTTCTTTTATAGTTTATTTAATTTGGTTTTAATTTAAGTTCACTCTTCTAATGTTTGATAATGGAAAGTGAGTGTTAAACTTGTTAAGTGTTAAGAATCTGGTTTGACTTTGGTTTTGTGATTTTAGAGATTGTTAAATTTTTTTCAACTTGAGCCAATGAAACGGGTAATATTAAAAATTAAATAATTTTGTATTGATATGTTTAAATGGGAACTGGTATTACAAATTGACAGGATATTTAATAAGCATATAATTGTATCCAAAAACATTTTAGGTTTTTAACATTAATGTTAAATTTCCAGACTATGTTTATCCGAATATTTGTAGATGGTATTGGATATGTTGTTAGCATGCAATGAGTTTATCGAGATACAATATGGCAAAAATATTCAAGCTTTGAAAAAACATCCAACAAACTCACTGTATGCTGACCACATATCCAATACCGCTCACAAATGTTCGGATGTACATAGTTTAGAAATTTCGTACAAGTGTAGGGAAGGTAGAAAAAAGGATAATTGGAAAAAGTTGAGATTTACAATAGTTTAAGAAATGAGCCTTCAAACATAGCTAACCCCATCTATGAAGAAATAATTAAAACTATTATATTGAGTATTCTAGCAGAGAGGGAATTTCATCCTAACAGTTGTGGCAACACTACTAATTATTCACAAAACAACTGTCAACGATAGAAAAAAAAAGGAAAAAAAATTAGGATACATAAATGTGCCAGTAAAACACATATATAAAAATAATTGTATATCTTATCCTGAATCTATAATATATAAATTTTTAACATTACTTTCTGATGATGGCCAGATACTCTTGAAAACCAAATACTGTTTTCTATTAAATGATATGCCCACGAATTGCAGCAACTTAATAACTAATTCTGTCTGCTTCGAGATGTTCAATACTTTTCATGGGTGGGTCTTTGAATACTTTACTCTTCAAATATCCTCACAAGAAAAAAATGACATACTGCCACTTCTGGTGATGTCGCAAATTAAAGAATATCGCCATATTTAGACAGAGCGTGACCTTGAAAATAAATACTAAACTGTACTCATTGATTGCAGTTGAGAGTCTGATCTTGAAAACAAACGCCTAACTGTATTAATTAATTTTAGTTTTCTCCGCTATGTGAGGAAACTAAATTCTTCAATCATTCGGAGGTATCGCTGGGACATGACTGTAACAGCATTCCTACTATCGTATTTAAAGAGATATTGACACATTATTCCTGAAGATGATATTGCACATCATACAGTGACTTTAACACTGTTGCAGAGTTTCTTAATGCATTTTATTAGGATTTACTGTTGACAATACCGGAAATATTTTTTATACACATATTATACTCACTCAAGTGGAAACATATTTTGTCTACAGTTGTTGACAAAGTGGCATTTTGTTCATTTAAATTAGTTTGCAAAATAGCTGATTTCTCAACAGTTTCACTTTGCCCACTACTTTGCACATTACTTTGCTCACTTTGATGGCAACCGAACAAAACGAAATTTAGGTTAAGTATATTTGAATTCATTTATAATATACAGGAAATGTCCTGTATGTAGGTTATATTAATTCTTACATGTAAAATAACATAAATAAACAACAAAACAACGTTTTAAAGTCGAAAAAGGAAGTAATTATTCATGAAGATGATTGACAGTGTATGTACACGGAGAGTATTTTTCGTTTGCCGAGTTTTGAAGTTGGCAATCCCGTTTCCTCAACAATACACCTAAGTTATTTGTAATATTAATAAATAACCTCAGTTTTGACTTGAGAACTTCAACTCAGTGTTGATGTGTTGATTAGCACTACTGCTATATTTTGTGTAGTTAGTTGTAAAATATGGACAGTTCAGAAGATGAAAACCTGTCAAATACCCCGCCTAAATTAGCGGAAAAAGCTAACAACGTTGTACTAAATCTCCTTCCTGTCAAATCAAGGAAAAAGTACGACCGCCAGTATGAACTGTTTTTATCACAAAATAACAACTGTAGACAAAGTATAATGTGCAATTCGTGAGCAAAGTGTCTTTTTTAAACTTGATAAAATTGACGCACTCGGCAAGCCTTGTGCGTCAACATTTTTCTCTCGTTTAAAAAAGTGCCATTTTGCTCACTAGTTGCACAAATAACTATTGTCACTCATTAGGACAATGTAAACGCTGTCTTCATTATCATTTATAAAATGGTGGCAAAAATTTCACACATTTAATTTAATCTGTGTCTTTTCATGCCTGTATTACTTGAATTTTATATGGATACATGTATAAATCCTTGTAGAGAATTGTAGGCGGCAAACCAAGTGTAACTGCATTGGGACGGGCAGAGCATTTACGCCTATGTAACAAAGCAACTCTTATGATGTCAAGGATAAAATAAAGCAAAAGCTTAAAAGTTTCAAATATTTAATAGTATAAATTTTATTTTATCCTTGAATATGGAGTTTCAACAAGAAATATCTGCTATTACATAAAGTTTCTTATGATGTCAATGCTTTCAGACTTACACACATTCTTTTGTATACAATTAGGCTTCTTTTTTTAAGCATGCTTCAAAATTATGTACCCAAGTCTTATTACGATCTGCTGATGGCACCACATAATTCCTATGGATATTAAAATGGCATTGAAACAGCTGTTGTGCAACCACATAACTATCATAATTTTTGTAGAACACCTTAATCCTCAACATATGTAGTTCATTTGTCCAATGCTTTATCTCAACTAAGTGATACATAAGGAAGAAACTGTTGTTACTGTTCATACTTGTCTATTACTGAACAATATGTAAATATATGCTATTGCATTGACTGTTAAATAGTAAAGATCTTTGTAAAAATAAAATATTCAATTTGTTAAAGTCACCTGTTTCATTGGCTCACACTATATTAAAACAATAAAATAGACTTTGACTATTTAATATTGTATGGGTATGCAAGTTTTTAGAGGATGGATGAATTTTTTACTAGACTTACATATTTGTCATTTGCCGTTCTTGAAACATACAACTTAGTTCATTTGCTTATTGTGTTTCCCTGTTTAGATTGAGAATATAAACTATGTCATTTTACAAAACCAACAATTTTTATATACAAACCATCATGTACATCTAGCCCCATCATACAATGTAATATAACAGATGTATATAATGCCCATAAGTTGGTTTCTTAAGCTATGTAGAAATTGTTAATGTATTTTTAGATCAGGAGGCCTACATAAAAAGGTAAATTTGTTTAAAACAGTGTTGTTACACAGGTTTTCTGAACCTCAATTGTGTATATTATTACTTTCTTGATATACAGCTAACAGGTTTCATAGATATGAATATATTAGAAAGTCTCCACTTGCTTTGCTCGCATCTGTGACCTCTCCCTTGCTGCTTCTTATAACTATATGAATATCAAATTTTCTTCGTAGTTCACTGTTCAAAATTATATTTTTGGCCATAAGTTTGGCATTTGTCATTGTAGAGAGTTCAATTACATACTGAATTGAAATTTTAGTATTTTGATCTAATTTAATGTGTTACAAGTTGTATACCACACAAGATATAAACAAAAACACTATTTATAACAGCCGTCATTTTGCTTTTTCAATTTGATTTTTCTGAATTTTAATAGGGTTCTATAGCATACTGTAGTCCGCTGTACCAAATTATATTTCATGTTTCTACCTTAGTTTTTATGACTACTATCATGTTTACATACAGACAACAACAACAACAACAACATTAGGCGGAAGGCATGTCAAAATCACTTTCTGTTTCCAGAGGCTGTGATACATGAAGATAGAGGTCATATCTTTTTACAATTACAAATCGTACCTTATGAACTTTGTAAGTAAAATGAAGTTGTGAAAGGAAAATTACGTTCGGCTTATTGTATAAAATAACAGCACATAAGCATTATCATCTGTCAGAGTTTTCAAATATAATTGTTAGTTATATATATTTAATTCTTAGTTATGGGATAAATTGGTCATTAGTTTTGTGAAAATGATGCAGTTTATCCAAATACAAAAGCCATTTTGTACATAAATGTCCAGTATAGATTATTAATCATTTTGTTAGTAAAAACAAAAAGACAAGACACATTCGTTCACCCGTCACTAAACATCTGGCCCTTAAAGGAGAAAAATTTCTCTATGAACCTCAGCAATAGTTTTTGATACACAAAAAATGTATCACGACATGAGTCTAACAGTGACAGGAATATTGCTTGTAGTATCCATTTTACATCACTGATATATCACAATAATTATTTGAACTTCATATTCCGACAAAATGGTTAACAATTGGTTATTATATTAAATTAAAATACAGTGTGTGTAAGATGACTCATTCCCATAGTCATTTCAAATTGACTTTACTTTAAAGTTGGGCCTCTTATTTCACGTTGTAGGATCAACAAAAAGTTATACACAGAAAAACAATTTTTGAAATTTGGATTAGTGGTTTACCATTGATATTTACTAACAATTATTCTCGTTAACAAATTTTCTCAACCTTTAAATAAAATTCATTTGAGTAAAACTGAACCCAGTGAAAGCATTTACACTCATATATATATATATATATATATATATATATATATATATATATATATTATATACAAGGCCCGTTCAGAAAGTAACCTCTGTTTGAGTATAAATAATCGGAGACTAGATACAGAAATATTTATGTCTTAAAACTACAACTCTTCCACTATTTTTCGACATAATTTCCATATAAATTTAGGCAATTATCATTGCGATTGACCAGTTTGGAAATCCCTTCTTCATGAAATTTTGCCGCTTGTAATTTTAGTCAACCTGGTCAGGATCTTGAAGTTTTTTATCATCATCCAAGCACTGGTACTCATATCATTGGTCCATGATAGGTAAAAATCACTGGGAGTCATAACCGGACTATATGCATTTGAATTGATGGATCATAATATGTTTTGTTTGCCAAGTGGTATGACGGTTGACAGACATAAATAGGAAACCAGAAGTCTGCAAACCAAGGCGTTTGTTCTAAATGGGCTTTTTTAGTTATTGAAGTCGCACATAGAAATGATAGTTGTTCCACAATTCGTAAACACTGAGATAATGTTCACATGGTTCAAAGATTGCAAACAGCGGTTTTCAAAGATTTTTTCATGAATTTTCTGAAGCGATTCATCACTGACTACAGATTGCTCTTCATTTCTCATGATGAATGTTTGTTCTCTCACTTTTAAACAAACACTGATGCACAACACATTGTGTGTTAAATAGGTATCTCTCAATCGTAGGTGTACTAAGCATGAGGATGCTTATTCAGCCTTGGTGCTATTTGAGTATTCGAGGGTTAGGGGTCTTTATTTTATGTTATTTTTTCCTTTGTAGGGTCCAAAGTTAAAATCAATGATAATTATTTTTCATGTGTGTCTCTAATTTGGCGGACAGTCTATACAACTGTCTGTAAGTCGCAACCAGTCAACACAGACAAGATAATAAATTCTAAATATTTCAAACTTTGTATTTAAATTATTTGTATTGTCCCACATATAGGAAAATAATAGTACTGTAGTAACCAAAAAAAATCGAGAAACTATAAAGATGAAATATTTTGAAATATGTGTGGGTTATCAAATAAAACTAGATTATATTCTGATTATGAATATGTATGCTTATTTGTTGAAAAATTAATATGTTGGCGCTAAACTAAATTTCAATTGTCAGATATCATGTTCATTCTCCCCCCCTCAACTAAAACACAGTTTTTGCTACAAAGTAAAAAAAGAAAATACTAATGAACATCTACAATTCTGAAAAAAAAATGTTGGTTTTGAAATTAAATTGCAGTTTGAAATCATCTATTATAGTTTTTTGTACGACAAATAGAACTTCATTTAACCACACAATGAGAAATTCATAGCTTATAAATTTTAAAAACAGTTTTTATGACATGTGAGACAAACACTTCAATAGCCATTAAAATATGGATTCCATTTTCATTTATTTCTCTTTATTATGATCCGTAGTTAAAACCAAGGACCTGTATAATTTTATTGCATATCTGTCTGTACAATTTAAACTGTCACTTAAGACATAAAATATTTTGGTTGTCTCTTCAAAATAAATAAAAAGAAGAAGAGATGAACATAAAATGAAGACCCTTATCCCTCGAATACTCTAATAGCGTTAGGGTCAGAAAAGAACAAGAGTTAGTCAAGAGAGACCTGATAGGAAAGATGAAAGAAAGGGATCTAAACTAAGACTACATGAAGGAAGGTGTACATTCATCTAGGTCCCTCAGGATTGCCAAGCCCATACTCAATAAATTGAGCCCATGAGAGTCCAAGTTGTTGGAAAGTTATACTTATTGTATTTCGCCTTTTACGACTAATTATGCCGCATTATAGTACAGAACATCTCGTAAAAAGAACAAAAACTTTAAATAATTGGATTTTAAACCTAAATAAATTAAATTAATCAAGTTTTCAAAACAAGAAAATATTCTGTATTTTATATGAAAATTGATGTACACTACGAAATATTAGTCAAAACATGCTGCAAAATTTGGAATTAATTTATGAATCTGTTTTTGAGTTTTATCTTGTTTTTAAAAAAATACAGATTGACGAATTTTTTTTTTTTGATATGCCCAACTGCGAAACATATGTCTCTCAATAAAGCTCTTTTGTGGAATTAAATAATTATTTCTATTAATATTGAATTCTATCAAACACAGACTGTTGTCACATTAAATTAACATTCACAAAGCCAGAAAGGACAATTATGTTTTATAATAAATTAGGATATTCTTTATAGTTATTTGAAAACAATAAAACAATAATTGTGTGGTGTGATGTGTGACATTGTAAAATGTTTATGAAAGATTCCAGTCTTTATTATAATTCAAATTTTGAAAATGTTGCCAAAATTAAACTGATCTCCAGTGACTGAGAGAACTAGATATATTTTCTGTTTGAAAATTCACTGATACCCTGATGAGAGGTATATCTTAAAAACTACATGAGACGACAATTAAAGTTTATATAAAACCAAATTGATCTTTTTATTCCACTAATTTTATTACATTACAGTTTAATTAAATCTATTCATTGAATAAAAAATATATTTATAAATGTTATAAAATACTGTATTATATATGTCAGCTGATCTACACTGTATTGCAACCAGTAATTAAAGTTATGCATTTCCTGGAAATAATATTTATGGAAAACTGGGAAATATTTAATTCAAAGTCAATAATAGTTTATTTTAATCGCAATATAAATTATAACATTTAATTTTAATCATTATTATATCTCGGTTCACATCATATTTTATTGTCAAAATACGGCAGTTGCTCTGCGCTCACTCGATCAAGAAAGCTGACATGCGCAGAATGATTTGCGCATTTCATTTCATGTTCTTCTTCACCATTTTGGAATTGTATTAATTTAGGAGGTGGTTTTGTAATTAGTAAGGTAAGTTTTCTTTCCTATTATAGGAAATATTTTCTTCAAAGAACTATGAAATTTTGGAATTATTTTCTTGTTACTCTGCCTAATATGTAAACATTAACTTCATTATCAAATTTGATTTTTTGAACGTGTAAACTAATGAAAAATCTTTGTGGATATTGGAAGTAAGTGAAGCATAAATCCCGTTGGGGCTTGTACATTTAAAAATTATTAACAATTTGTTTATAGCAGTAAGTTAAACTATTTGAAGTGATTTTCCTAACCAACTGATGTTGTTGACAGTGTGTAGAATTTGTAATGTATGTTATTTATATCGTTGTAATTTGCCTAAGTCAGTTCCACCATTTTTTTTTTTTTTTTTTTAAAGGCACAATTAGCTAATCTTATTGTCAACAGTTAAAAAAAAAGGATTTATGATGGTAAGTATTATACAAGTTAAAGAGAGGAGAGAAATCATGTTATGAACTGAAATTTGAACATCTATAAAAAGTTGGGTAAATGTTTACTTTAAGGTGGCACTGTATTTTTTGGATTTTATTTTTTTTATCAGCTACTACATACCTTACTTCATAATGATCTAATTTAAAATAATTAACTTCAATAAACTTATGAAATGTTAGGCCAGGTGGTTATATATATAGCTACCTGGCCAAACCTGCCGGAGTAAAACAAATAAGCAAATTATTAACTTCAATAAACGTACGAAAGGTTTAGTCAAGTAATAGTGATCTAGCTTAGTCATTGTATAAGGTGCATGCATCAAACCATAGGATATTCTTATTCCTTTATGTCTTGCAATTAAGTGTAACCCCTCACCATATGGCGCCACCTTAAAGTAAACATTTACCAAAAGTTGGACTTTGTTTAATATCAGAGACTTTAACACAGGTATAGGTCAATAACTTATGAAATTATATTTAACTTTTTTATTAAAATTATTCTTTCAAATGATATTAGCTTAGATCTTTATTATTATTTGTTTTATGTAGTTTCATTGTAAATAACTCATTAAAGTATTAATTTTTCTTTTATTGTATTTCTTGAGATCCCATAGCGATTTAATATTGAAATTTAATGAAATCGTGTTTTACCTATCTCATTATTAAACAATTGGATCATCCTTCAGCTGGGAAGACCCTTTTCAAGTATCAAAATCCATTATTTCTGTCTAAAATAGCAAATCTTAGACTTATGTGGTTAAGGCATCTGTCTACATTAATTCCAATGGCAACAGTGGTGAATATTTGAGTATCTCATCGCTCTATGTGTTCATCCCTGTAAATAGGTCTGGTTAGGTAAATTATATATAGCCTATATTTTCCCTGACCTGTAGTTCTTTTACTAGATCTGGTTAGGTCAATATATATATATTGACTTGCCAAGACAGAGTTCACATGATTCTGAAATCATAGAGCCCATTAATATTTACCTGTTAGAAAACAATTAATGCGCATATCTAAAGACACACTATTCTATTACCTATAACTTACGAAACTTAGACGCATAGGCTCATTATATATTCTAAACATCGAATGCAAACTTGTAAATTGTTTATTTTTGACAGTAATATTGGATTTTGATACTTTAAAAAGGTCCTCCCAGCTAAAGGATGATCCAATTGTTTAACAATGAAGTATATTAAACACGATTTCATTAAATTTCAATATTAAATTGCTACATGATCTCAACTGGACATTTACCAATTTATTTAGCCTACCTTGTTTGTCATTAATGAGATATTTTTTGACAATGCTAGACGAATTTCAAGTCTTAAAATCCATTAATATTTTAATAAACTGATGCTTTTAGACGTAAGGATTCAAGGGTTATTTGGGTTATTATGAATTACATTATTATTATTATTATTTGGTTTACATCATTTTTTTCAAAGGGGGCTGAGAAAGAGAAAGTAGCTCATTTTTAGTACTTTGTTTATTTACTATGAGAATTTATTGATTTTGTGAATAATTACCTAAATTTATTTATTTTCATATGAAGTAAAAATTGTGAAAAAATATAAGAAACTAATTAAAAAAGTAATCAGTTAACCCATTGAGGATCGCGAAGCTTATCGCCCGCCCGGGCCTAACGGTACGAGTTAATTCCACAAAACGGCGCGGCACCGGCCGACCTCGTTCGCTCGCAAATTCTACATGTTTTGTTGTTATGTACGTTACATAAACATAACACAGACCATATTAGACTACAACATAATTATATTAAACTGCAAAATATATAAAAACTAATGTTACATACATAATATTTTACTTACGTTTTTTTGCGTGTACTAGCTGATTGATGTTAGCTGGATCAAATGTATTTCACAATAAATAATTACTTCTAGAAGAAAAAAAAAATAAATAAATAAAAAAAAACTAAAATAAAATATAAAAAAAAAAATAAATTAAAAAAAAATATATTAAAAAAACTGTCACTTGAATAATGTCACACCTACGCAATAGTATTCGATCTAATTCAGACGATCGTAAATTATCCGCCATTTCACTAATATTTACACGAACGAAAAATAACACGACCGAACGCAAAGACTGAACTCCCCTAACTAGGCTCAAACAAATAAATTATTGTTATTGTTCGAAACAGAGAAATGTTTTGAAGGAACTGTCACAGAGATAAGATAAGCGGACAACAAACTGATAAGCGCTCGACACATCTGAGTGCATTTTAACAGCAAACATTGACCTTAGATGACGCATTGAAAACAATACGTCAATGTCACGTCGTTGAGCTTTCAGTCCACATGTGTGCAGGACGTGAACGCCACGTCTTTGATCCGCAATGGGTTAAGGCCTATAGTATTATTCATTTCAAGTTCATTAGACAATATACGTGAATGTGGTAATTGCTAATTTCAGAACTAGAAGCAATAATAAAAACTGAATCGATGTACAATCCTATGTTTACTTATAAAGAGAAAGGTTTCACTTTTATTATATATTCATAACCTTATTCAACACATAAATTAGGTGAGTTATTTTATTAATACAGTTTGTTCAATTAATACGAGAGTTCATTTATTAAGTTAGAACCGTTTGCAACCACACAGGCTGTCACGTGACGCCTGCTCTAGGTTAGCAACTCTTGCCCAGTCCCCATCTATTCAGTCAGTTGATTTCATGTCTGCGACTGTTGGTTCTATAGTAACACTGCTTTGTTTATCTCCATGTTAATCAATAAACCCGCCGATTGTGACTTTCAGCCAAGAGGAATGACCATAAATGCTTAGAGATATTGCGAAACACTAACCAAGCTTAGGTGCGCTATTCGAACAGCATTGCTCTATAGTATATTTTAATCCTAAAAAATAGAAAGTGTAATTTGTAATTATTTAAATTTTATATATTGTAAGTTGAATATGGAATATGCATGGAACATATATTGCAATTATTCATCTATCTAAAAAAATATATTTTAGGCTATTACAAGTTGTTAAATGTGAGGTGGCTACATTTATGACTGCTTTGTTCAATATTGCATGAAGTATTGATTTTGCTACACTATGGAATTTTCTAAGTATTTCTGGTAAAATCAGGGATATCTCAGGTAATTTTATCTTTTACTCCTGGTAGACACCGTGTTAAACTATCCACACATTTGAGCTGAAGAACACACCACAGATGATGGACAGTCAGCATTCCTAAAACCACTTTTTAAACTTGGATTTCAAAAAGGATATTTCTGTGAGAACTTGTCATTAGTTTTTTTTAAATCTTTAGATCAACTTGATTAACTTAAATATAATAGCTCACTTTACCAGGGTCCTGGTCATTAAAGAAATTAGCATCTTGTATAAGCAGTGTGTGGGGGGGGGGAATAAAAATGTTTATTTATGTAAAAGTTTATTGGTATTGATAGTAGGCTTGTTGTAGATTCATCTTAAAAATGTGCGCTTTTTAGTTTCAGGATACACAACCTGTAATTTTGAAACAAACTGACAAAAGATAGAAGGCTATTTACTACAAGACACAAACTTACAATGACAGCAATACATTGGATCAACTAACATTTGGTAAGAGCACAGTTGAATTTTTTTTTTATTAGATCATATTTATTTTAGTTGATTTGTTTATCAGACGCAGGTAGATAACCATTTTAAAGTGCTAGAAGTTTAACGAAATCAATAAATCTTTTCATTACTCATCACATTATACTTGTCAGGATATTTTGGATAAGTCCTGATCTGAAACTTTTACTTTTAGCTACTAAAATGTTATGAAAATTAAAAAGAATGGGTAAGTTTTAATAAATGATGCATAAACTTACCAAAGGTATAGAATGAGCACTGATCATAATCCATAAATCACGTTTTCAGAGTTTGATCAATTATATATATTTGTAAATGTGTGCTATTAAGTTACTGTAGAAGTCTTTAATTTTATTTCATTTTGTTCCAGTCTACTTTTCTACAATAACTACAGATTTTGAGGAATAATGTTGTAGGCTTTATATGTTCATAATATTACAGCTTTGAGGAAAGGGGGGGGGGAATCTATCTATTGGTACCAATCATATTTCTGGTAGCCTAATTTGAAGTCTGATATCAGTCATATTAACCATAGGAGTATTATAATCTTGTACAGTTTTGTTTAGTCAATGTTGGATGCTATGTTTAAATAAATATGATATCAATTGAAAGATTTCTTATATTTAACTACAGGTTTAAGATTTTATTAAAACAATCATGATTTTTGAAACTACAAATATATTTTTGATTTTGTTGAATTTATTCATTGTTATAACATTTCATTCTTTACATTAATGTTATCATTTTTTTCCTCTAGAAAAGAACTTCAGCATCAGTCTCAAGACATCTATAAACCATCTCTAATACATCATCAATCACCACCTACCATCTTGACATCCAACCCATCTCACCACCATCATCAGTGTCTTTGCCACCAAATCAGGTAGGCTATGGTTGATATTGTTCAGCTATTTTTCTATTTGAAGTATGAACAATATTTCTTATTGATTTTTATTAAAGCCTAAAAAGTAGTTAGACTTTTTTTTTTTAACACCTAGTGTCATCTATGTCGTCTTTTTAATGCAGTACTTTATTTTTATGTTCAAAGCTTCATACTATCATGAGAAAGATCATTTTTATAATAATAAAAATGTTGAGTTTTTATTAACCCTCGAACTACCCTATATATTACTCAAGTGGTAGGCCTTTTTAGTGCATTTTGCAAGTAATTTTTTTTTCTACTAAAAATAGTAATTTAATCCTAAACCTAACTTTGTAACATATCATTTTTTATAGAAAGGTCCATAGAATTTACCTATGTAATAAGAACGGTTAGATGTAAACACTTTGGAGTTAATATTGACTGGAATGAAAAACATTGCTCTTAACAGAAGGAAAAATTCCATATAAATATACAATACAAAAAATTTGGAGTTAGTTGATATGTCGGTAATATATTTAAAAAAAGGTAAAACTTCAGATAAACACCAAAATTTTCTAATTTTTAAAATAGTTTTCTGGTTTATATGTAAATATAAGTGTGTAAACAAATATAAACATTTTTATTTGACAAAAACGATTTTTACGAGAAAAAATTGCAAAATGGCAACAGGAAAATGGTTGGGCTTGTTTTTCAAAATTCACCAAAACCTATAAATAAAAAAGTAAATATAAAAATTTTGATGTTAATTGTGATGAAAATAAAAAAATAATATCGAATAACTCGAGATCAACTTACTTCTCGGTGTACGAAAAAATGGCGATGTATAAACGATTGGATATCCATATATTACTAATTCGTATTTGACAACTTCTAACGTCCTTAAAAAAATGCTAGTTTCCCTTCGATTTCAGTGACATTTGTTAGACCCTGTTAGGTTATTCCACCATGTTAGGTTATGTTAGATTGTTTTGTATGATTGATTTATTTTAATCGTGTGAGTCAACTTTATTAAATCAGGTGCTTTCACCATGTAAGACAATTTTATAAGTTTCTGGGGGTTTCTCCTTAGACTCTACTATTGATTCAAATTTCGCTTGGCTGTGGGCTGACTCTAAAAAAATGAAACTGGATAGGAAAAAAATACAGATTTTGATTTAGAACAAGTTTAATAAAATCGAAAATGTTCATGAATACCCTTTCACATGAAATCTCTATAAAAACATTAAACTTTTAGATTCGAGTTGGCCATTCCTCGAATTAATTAAAATTCATTGAACAAATTAACTTAACAAATTTATTGAACATTTTCTAGACTGCCAATAACAAATTTCTATCACCATAATATTACATCTAAATAAAGCCTTAACAAATGTACAATATTATGATTATCATTATTTATTTACTTAAATTGTACAAAATTGTCCCTTATTCCCTTATTTGTTTTAATGAGTTTATATTTTAACTTTACAAAGCAATGAAATAAAACCCAGTATATGACTTCGTTTGATAATATTGTATTAACCAATTGAGATCTGATTTACATTAATAAAAGTTTAAGATTACTTACTTTACACTCCACCCTTTCTTCACACTTTCACTAAACACTTTATTTTGATTTTATTTATTTCAAATTTTCACAACACTTCACTGGTGTAGATTTAGTTTATATTATTTTGTTATTTTATTATAGCAGGTTAAATACGGACTGAGTTTCTTATTGAATTTCTTTACTTGTTCCCCCTCTGAAGATTTATTTTTTACTACCTATTATTCACGCGTTGTTCTCCCCTCTTCTTTTTTTTTGAATCCCTCGTGTTTCTTTCTCATTGGTTAATTTTGAATTTTTGTCGTTCTCATTGATTTTCTTAATGTGCAATCTTTCACACGTAGAACACTTGTGCAATGCTTAATTTGCTATTTGTAAAGTTCACTGCCTCTGCTTCTGTTAGGTGAAATTCGAGATGCCTTGCGCGTGTTGTCTCACATCCTGTTTCGGTATTTAAGTTGGTGTTTCAAGTTAATTATATTTTTAATAAAGTATATATAATAAATTTATAATAAATGTTGTAATATTGGTGTTCACCAATCTCTCTATTACACTCCTCCTCCCAGTTTTAAAATTGTACCACCAATTTTCTTTGGTCGTTTTCTGCTTGGTTGAAGTTAAGATTTTGAAGTTGTCAATATATTACATCAATAGTGTCACGCCTTGTTTACGTTTGATAGTTTATGTGGAATCGCTGAGTGGAATGTTCATTGAGCTTTGAAGATTTGCTGGCTAAGTGGAATGTCTCATTATCCATTTTTATTGTTACACGGTAATGTGTGTTGCCCGACTTTTGCTGTGGTAGCACATTGAAGTGTAGGCTTACTTCAATAGTACATTGTTGATATTTGTGAGTTGAAATGTTTATGCTATGTATTCGCTAGAAGTGTCAGCTGTGTTTGTCACTTTCGCTCGTTGAAATTTATGGCGTGATCAGTGCCTTCTTTTCACTGTAACGAAATTGACTATTGCTGTTGTAGAAGTTTAAGAGTAATAAGGACGTCCACTCATTTCTCTTAAATTACCTAGAATATTTATTTCGCAGTTTCAGTTGTTTACTACCGTTATTTTTATTATTTTGTTGTTTTCATTCTTAATGTTTATATTACTGTTTATTGATCAGATCCCAACGGGTTATTTTTCTGTTAAACTTTACTTATGGAAGCTATGTTTTAAATGTTGTCTTATTGCTTAAAGCTAATACATACTTATTTCTATTCTATTTGTACAATCTAAAATTTTATCAGATCTCAATTACTCTATTTATTTACACGTAACTAACAAATTATGGGTTTATGGTACATATATATATATATATATATATATATATATATATATATATATTTTTTTTATAGTTATATTGACCTTCTGTGATACATTTTCATCCTAGAAATGTGTATTGGCTCACCTTGGAGCCGTCCATATTTTAATATCTCTACCAAATATGTTAGTCTGTTTATTTTTTTTATAATTGGGTATGGGCCAGTGTACTGCATATCAAATTTCGAGGTTGTTTTTCCATGAAATTCCCTTTTTATTAATACCTCGTCCCCTTCTTGAAATTCAAAATCTGTCCTCTTCTTATCATAATAGAATTTTTGTTTATCTTGAGCTCTTTTTATGATTTCTGGCAAGGTTTGTCTAATTTCTTGAATCTGTTTTATTTGTTGTTTGATGTCGTAATTTGGGTTTTCTAGAATTTGTATTATGTCCATAGGGTTGTTTGGTTCAAAAGCGAACATTAACTTATTTGGTGTAAATCCCGTACTTGTTTGTTTTGTTGAGTTGTAACAGTATACAATTTTGTCGAGGTATTTTGACCATTCATTTGGTTTTTCGTATACGTAGTGTGATAACATATTGGTCAATGTTCCATTAAATTTTTCTGTAAGCCCTTGTGTTTGGGGTGAATATGCACTACTTAGTATTTGGTTAATTCCTAGTGTTGAAGTTAAATTTCTTATTATTTCGTTATTAAAATGTGTACCCCTGTCAGACTGTAATATTCTCATTTTTCCATATTTTAATATTATTTTCATTAAATTCTCCGCTACAGTTTTCGCGTCAGCTGTTTTGCACTTAAAAGCCCAAGCGTATTTGGTTGTTGCGTCGGTACACGTTAAGATGTATTTATAGCCAAACGATGAGTTTACAGGCCCTATAAAATCAATAATTAATCTGCTCATCGGTTTGTGTGTCGGAAGTATTGATTTCAGAAGTCCATAGGGTTTTCTGGTTGGTATTTTTCGTTTTTGACAAGTGTTACATGTTTTTGTATAATTCTGTACGTCTGTATGTAAATTTGGCCAGTGGTATCTGTCATTGATTTTTGACATTGTCTTGTAATATGAGTAATGACCTCCTGTTAATGGGTCGTCGTGAGCTTGTTTTAATATATCTGACTTTAGTTCATACGGTATTGCTAAAAGTTTTGTTATTTCTTGACCATTGAATTTTTTGTAGTATAATATTCCATCGTCTAAAGTGTAATGTCTGGATGCTCTGTTAATTTTATTGTTATCTGTCTCTATATTTAAGAGTGCAAGTTTAATTTGTTTCAAATATGTATCTTTTGATTGTAGCAATTCTATGTCCGGTGTGTTTGAATTGATTAAGAATACATCTTCAAAATTTTGGGGAATTTCGTCTCCTGTTTCTTGTCGAGACAGGAAATCTGGGAGACCCATTGTTTTTCCTTTCTTATACTGTATGTCTAAATTGTAATCTACTAATTTCGTAGCTAAGCGTCCAAGTCTATTCGAAGGGTTTTTAAACGTTTGAAAATATTGTAATGCTGAGTTGTCTGTAAAACATGTTATTTTTCTTCCTAATAAATATTCTCGCCAGTATTCTACGGCGTATGTTAATCCAAGCATCTCTTTTTCAACAGTTGAGTATCGTGTTTCATGTAATTTTAATTTTCTTGACAAATATGCTATTGGATATTCTTGATTATTGTTTGGGTCAACTTGTGTTAAAACCGCCCCTATGCCTATATTTGACGCGTCTGTGTAAACTCTTGTACGTCTGTCTTCTTTAAAATGCGATAGCAATGGTGGATTTGTTAGTATCTTTTTTATTTGTTCAAAAGCTTTGTTACATTTTTCAGTCCAAATTATTTTTGAATTTTTTTGTTCTTGATTTTTGAGTAATTCTGTTAAAGGGTGTGTTATTTGTGCATAATCTTTGATAAATTTTCTGAAAAATCCTGAAACTCCTAGAAAAGCTCTTATGTTACGTAATGTTTTTGGTTGCTTGAAATCCAATATTGGTTGAATGTTTGATTTTAAAGGCTCTATTCCTTCTGTTGAGACCTTATGCCCCAATATTTCTATTTCTGTATAGAAAAATTTACATTTTTTTGTGTTTAATTTCAAATTTGCTTTGTCTAATTCTTTTAAAACCGATTCTAAGTTATCTAATTTTTCTTCAAAGTTTGGTGCAAATACAATGGTATCGTCTAAATAAGCTAAACATTTTGAAAATAGGTGACTTGCTAGAACTTTGTTTAGGTTTTTCTGGAATATTGCACTTGAAACTTTAAGTCCTTGTGGTAATCTAGTATATCTAAGCATTTTATCTTGTGTTCGGATTGTTAGCAATGGTTTACTTTCCTCGTGTACTTTTAGTTGAAAAAAGGCGTTTTTTAAGTCTAATTTCGTGAAATATTGTGAATTGCTTAAACAGCTAAACATTAATTGCAAACTCGGTATTGGGAAATTTTCATTTTTTATCTGTTCATTGACCTTTCTAAAATCTGCTACTAATCTATGTGAGTTATCTTGGTTTTTAACTATAAATGCTGGCGATGCAAATTCTGTGAAGTTTGGACATTCTTCCAAAATTCCTGCTTGTACTAAGTGTTCTAGCTCTTTATTTAATACCTGTCTTTCCTGATTACTTTGGCGATATGGCGGTACTATGATACCTGATGTACCCTGAACTACTTGTATTTTGACTGGGTTTATATTTGCTGGACTGAGATCTCCGACCTCCGTAGTGAATATATGTTTATATTTTTTTATTATTTTTACTACTTGACTGTGTTGTTTTTCTGTTAGTTGTTCGCAAATTTGGAATTGTACTCCATTTTTGTCTGCAATCTGTTCTTTGTTGGAGTTTCTTTGTTGTGTTATTTGTGTAGGTGCTATTTTTTTGTTTATTGTATCATAAATTCGTGGTTCCTCTTGATTTCTGTTTATATGACCAATAAGTGTTCTTGGCATTATTATTTTTGGTGTTTTTGATGCGTTATATATGTGAATATAGTATTTATCATCTTGTCTTGATATGTAAGCATGAATTTGTTTTTGCTCCCTTAAGTGTCTATCCGTTTCAAAATCCATTTGTTCGTTATAATTTTCTATCTCTCGTACCCTTAAACTCTGTCCTGGTGCAATTCTTATTTGATCGAGTGATCGTATTTCTGGGTTGCTTATTATATTGTTATTTATTATCAAACGTATGTTTTTTAAATTCTCTAACCATGATTCATTCATATCTATTATACATTTTTGGTTGTTTGACTGCAGAGTTATTTGTTTCTTACCGTAATCTATTTTTGCTTGATTAGCTAGTAAAAAATTATTTCCTAGAATCATCTTAGCATTTATTCCTGAAGCTACATAAAATTTATTTGTGAATTTTATTCCATTTATTTCAAAAGGTAAATTTATTTCTCCATGAATTTTTAAATTGTTGTCTGTGGCCGATTTTATTATTGTCTTTGTGTTATTTTTTATTGTTTTATGTTTGACTAGGTCATATTGACATATCGAAACATTTGCCCCTGAATCTAAGATTGTTTCTATATCCTGACTGTCTAATGTGTTGAATGTCACTTTAATTGTGCATACTCTAGAATTTTCGTTTTTATTGATGAACAGTGTATTGTATACATCCCATGTTACGTCATTCTCCGATTTTCTTGCTTTGGATACCCCATTTTTGTTTAAGTATTGTTTGTGGAAAATGCTGTATGAATCTAATGTACATTGCTTTCGAACGGCCTGGTTTAATTTCGCTGCATCGACTATCTCTTCATCACGCGTCACAGCGCCATGTCCTATTTCACGACCTAGGTCAACATTGGTAACGATACTCTGTTTACATTGTGATCCGACTTTGTTTGTAGTTATTGTTATTTCGTTTTCTACTTCTGAATCCGTGGTGCTGTAATCCTGGGGTGAATATTGTGTTGTTACATCTAAATAGGTCCTTGGAGTTTCGCTTTCTTCATATGACTCGCCCTTGCTTTGTTTAAATTTAAGATTTCTTAAAGCCATGGAATAATGTTTTCTGTCGTTTAAGTGTCTGTCAGTGTTTTTGGTTTGTCGTTGTGTACCCAAATTTAAGGTTGTCTTGTTTTGCGTATCTGATGGTTGAAATGTGTTATGATTTTGACATGTGTATGTTGGAGTAGTATAGCTTATACCGTTAGCTCGTTTTTTGTTGAATTTTATTTTAGATTTATTATTAGAATAGCGTTGACTGTCTTTGAATTGTTTGTCGTTCATTTTGCTTTTGTCGAGCATGCATGGATTCTGCTTCCGCACATTTTTTATGTGTGGTTGTTGATATTTAGCATGGAAACATGTACTTGTTTCTTGTGGGGTTGAATAGCTATTTGTTCTTATAATAGCCCCCCATTTAGCCCGTTTTTTTGGTTGTAAGTTTGTCTAAAGTTGTTATTTGAGTAACATTCTTGCGCTGAGTGTCCATTCTTACTACATTTTCTACAAAATTCTTGATTTCTTTTGGCATTTGGTCTATCTTGGGTTGTATTCTGGGGGTAAGTATTTGTATTTTTATTGAAAAAGCAGTGTTCGGTGGTGTGATTGTCCATTTTACATATTTTGCAGTTGTATTGTTTGAAGAAACACCTGCTTGTTGGATGATTTGTTTTATTGCAAATTGTGCATACTTGACTTGTCCTCTTATATCCATTAGTTGGAAAATATGCATTTCTAAATTTTGGTATTATCTGATGTTGCCTATTTTGTAATTGTTGGTTGGTTTGGTATTGTGGTTTTGTTCTTTGGTCGCATTTTTGGAATGATTTTACTTCATGGTCCCTTTGTTGTATATT
This sequence comes from Aphrophora alni, assembly GCA_963513935.1. Lineage (NCBI taxonomy): Eukaryota > Metazoa > Arthropoda > Insecta > Hemiptera > Aphrophoridae > Aphrophora > Aphrophora alni. Next base: position 1,551,410 of record CAUPSG010000858.1, on the reverse strand, counting down.
TATACCTAGCGTGTGTACGATTTCCGTTAGTTGTTCTATCTTTTCCGACATTGTGTTAATCGTTTCAAAGTGTCTGTTTTCTCTGTCATTCTGGCTACTCTTATTTCTAAGGTATCTCTGTTTGTTTAGTGTTTTTTGGAGTAGTTGTTGCTCTATTTTTCTTAAATTTTCCTCTAGTTGTGTAAGTGTATTATTCTCCATTGTTATTATACATTCACAAATTTCCGGTTTTAAACCCTGTATAACATGTGATATTATCTGTTTATCGTCTATGTTGGGGTTCATTCGTCTGCAAAGGGCCTGAATTTGTAAATAAAAGCTTATTGCTGATTCCGATTCATTTTGAACCTTATTTTCTAATAATGTCTGTAAGTTTTGACATTGCGCTATTGGAGTAAATAGGTTAATTAATTCTGTTTTTGCATTTTCCCAGGTTATGTCTACCTCTTGGTTCCTTTTAATAAAACTGTTATACCAATCTAAAGCCGATTGTGCCAGATATGTTGGTAATAGATTTATTTGTGTTTTGTCCGACCACCCGTTAGCTCTTGAAGCTACTTCGTATCTCGATATGAAAGTATGTATATCTTCTGAGGGTAAACCGTGATATTGGTAGGGTTGAACTAATGGTATTTTCTCTTTCCTTTCCATTTTAGTGGTTGTTTCTGTTTTTGTTGGTATCTGTGGTGTAGTGACTTCGTCGTAAATGTTCTCTTGTGGTTGTTTTACGTTTACATACACATTATCAAAAGCTACTGGATCATATATGTGTGTGGTTGTTGCTAAAAGTAATTCTTTATTTTGCTCTGAGTCGTATGTAGGGTGTATTAGTGGTTTAAATTTCTGTGGGTTTCTTAAAGTTTCTAATTCTTCTAACTGTGGATATTTATTTCTTTGTTGTGGGGATAGTTTGTTGAAATCGATTAGATAATCATATGCTTTTTTGTATTCTATGTCTGCTGTTAATTCAGTGTGTATTTTTTTTATTAGTGCTAAAATTTTCCTAATTTCATCAAGAGTTTTATTTTCATTACCTTCTATTTTAAATGCCTTTAAAATTATTATTGCTTCCTCTTTTTTAAACTTATATATGTCAGTGTTAACCAAATCCATTTATTATTAGTTAGAACCATCTCTTAAAAAAACATTCAAACGAAATCATATACTCTATATATCTTTATATTACTTATTATCATATATTACTTATTCTCTAAACAAATGCACATCTAATTTTATATTTCTGTACTTTTTTCCCCCTTTCTTTGTTTCTTTTCAATTTGGCGCCTCCACCATGTTAGGTTATTCCACCATGTTAGATTATGTTAGATTGTTTTGTATGATTGATTTATTTTAATCGTGTGAGTCAACTTTATTAAATCAGGTGCTTTCACCATGTAAGACAATTTTATAAGTTTCTGGGGGTTTCTCCTTAGACTCTACTATTGATTCAAATTTCGCTTGGCTGTGGGCTGACTCTAAAAAAATGAAACTGGATAGGAAAAAAATACAGATTTTGATTTAGAACAAGTTTAATAAAATCGAAAATGTTCATGAATACCCTTTCACATGAAATCTCTATAAAAACATTAAACTTTTAGATTCGAGTTGGCCATTCCTCGAATTAATTAAAATTCATTGAACAAATTAACTTAACAAATTTATTGAACATTTTCTAGACTGCCAATAACAAATTTCTATCACCATAATATTACATCTAAATAAAGCCTTAACAAATGTACAATATTATGATTATCATTATTTATTTTTTTGAATCAATCATATTAGCCACGGATCAATTATATAATTATATTATATTAAATGTGAGTACTCACGTCAAATGTAAGAAAGGAAATACTCTAAACGCGTTAGAGGAATTCGAAATCTACAAAGGTTTAAAAGCTGAACCTAATAACATATTGAATGATCAGCTGTCATTTAAGTCAAACCTATTGTATGATACGCTAATCACAAGACAAGGGAGGGGGACACGGTCCAATAATCGTTGCTTAACCTAACTTCAGTCAGTACCATCTTAAACAACTGATGCGGTGTGCACACCAATGTTCGTATAAAAAAGTGCGTGTTTTGACTCTAACGATCTCCACACGGAGTGAAATATATATGTGTTTTTGCGTTCTTGTGTATGTGATATGATTATAAAAACCTGATGATGGGTACTTCATGCCCGAAATTGCAATTGTTTTATTGAGAGAAAACAAAAAGGATCAACAGACGTGAGTACTCACATTTAATATAATATAATTATTTATTTACTTAAATTGTACAAAATTGTCCCTTATTCCCTTATTTGTTTTAATGAGTTTATATTTTAACTTTACAAAGCAATGAAATAAAACCCAGTATATGACTTCGTTTGATAATATTGTATTAACCAATTGAGATCTGATTTACATTAATAAAAGTTTAAGATTACTTACTTTACACTCCACCCTTTCTTCACACTTTCACTAAACACTTTATTTTGATTTTATTTATTTCAAATTTTCACAACACTTCACTGGTGTAGATTTAGTTTATATTATTTTGTTATTTTATTATAGCAGGTTAAATACGGACTGAGTTTCTTATTGAATTTCTTTACTTGTTCCCCCTCTGAAGATTTATTTTTTACTACCTATTATTCACGCGTTGTTCTCCCCTCTTCTTTTTTTTTGAATCCCTCGTGTTTCTTTCTCATTGGTTAATTTTGAATTTTTGTCGTTCTCATTGATTTTCTTAATGTGCAATCTTTCACACGTAGAACACTTGTGCAATGCTTAATTTGCTATTTGTAAAGTTCACTGCCTCTGCTTCTGTTAGGTGAAATTCGAGATGCCTTGCGCGTGTTGTCTCACATCCTGTTTCGGTATTTAAGTTGGTGTTTCAAGTTAATTATATTTTTAATAAAGTATATATAATAAATTTATAATAAATGTTGTAATATTGGTGTTCACCAATCTCTCTATTACAACCCATAGAAGAATGTCTATGACTTTGACTATATTTTTGAAAACATATATCAAAAGAGTAAAAAAATACTCTCTTTGAAATGGTGTGAATGCCAACTTAATTGAAAAGAATATCCTTTGAAAACAAATAGACAAAAATAACATATTTTGTCGTCTGCTTCGACTGAATTTGGTGTTTCAAACTGATCTGGCAAGACAATAATTTATCGATTTTAATCATGTGACATATTACTTTTTTTGGTACTTCAGTTATATGAAAATGAAAGTTCAGATCATTATCTTTACAATAGTGACAAATGTATTGCGATTGAGCTTTTTTTAGTAGCCGAAATGTTGGAATTATAAAATCTGTTTAGCGTAGTTCATTACAGTGGAATAACACATGTGAGACAGATACTGAATGAAGTTCTATATCTCAATAAGTATAAAAACCACGATAATTTGGAATACATTGGTCGAAAAGTGAAGAAAAATACTATAACACAGTGTCATTTTAAAGTATTTAGCCTGAATTTCTGACTTGTTAAAAATAAACAAAAGTGACATCTGTTTCGGACAAAATGATTATAGAAAATGGTGCTAGTAAAGTGACGTGTCGAGAAATGCTAAATTTATCTATTTTAATAATTTTACATATTACTATGTTTATATGAAAATGAAAGATCAGATCATTAGCTTTACATTGATGCCAAATTTATTACATTTGGATTACTTGAGTTTGAGCCGAGTCTCAGTAAATCGAGCTTGAGCTTTAATCGAGCTCAAACATTTTAATTAATACAAGCTTTTAATTTTCGGGCTTGAACTTTTATCAAGCCTTTTAAAGAGCTCTTATCTAGCTCAAGTTTTTTAAAGCTTCCTATAAATTTTACATTAAGTAATAATCAGTATAATGTCGATCTTTTATTTTAGTGGATTGTCAAACTGGGAACCAAATGTCATATCTACATTTTGCTTTAATGTCTTACACAATAAAAATCTGTGCGTATAGTTTACGGTAATGTAACTATGGCTAGTCTTATGTTTTTAGAAAGGCTATAATATTGCGAGTTAAAATAAAATCCACCAATAATTATGGGAAGGTCAGACACAAACTACCTGAGCTTTAGATTAAACTCTGCCTTATCTTACTAATAGTTTCCTTCTTTACAAGTTAAACAATGCACACCTTTGGAAGGAGAAAACTCAAAATCAATACAGTCGTGTATTTTGTCATTTAATTCATTTAAATTTTACGAGACATTTTATTATTACGATAAACGGAAAATAATTTGCCGCTGGTTACAATAATATGTCAAACCGATATTATTACTTGTCATTGTGGACTGCTGTGTGTGTGTGTTTGTGGGAATGAATTGAACTTAGGCCTAGAACTGATTGATGCACTTGCACAGTTTGAATTTTACAACTCAAGCAAGTTATCTAGACAAAAGACACAGTGTTTCTCTAGTTTCCATGAACTCGAAATTAGTAGCAAATGATTGGTTGAATAGCCTTGCATTTTGTAAATGTAAATAATTATAATAGGAAACAATTGAACTAAGTTTAGTTTATTTAAAAATTATAACTTTGTGATTGTGTTTTCGTTGAGATTTTGCAAAACATTAAAACGATAAAGTTTTGGACTGGACTTTTATTTTTGAATGGTTGATCTGGGAAAACAATTGTTCGGGGAACTTTGAATCCTGTAGAAATATGCATTGTTTAAATGGGTTTCCAACCTCTACTGCAGAATCTGAACAATAAATGAAGGAAATGAATGAATTGAGTTTCATTATTTTCATAGTGGAGAGGGGTTCTTTCTCGTATTAAAAATTAGTAATTTCTTAATTATTTTATAAATTTATTATTTTCCCTTTTTTTGTACTAAATAATATGTGCGAGAAATTAAAATGTGAGAAAATTGCAAGTTTTTGTGGCAATAAGATGTATAATATGGGAAATACAGCAAATATGTTCCAGGCCAATTATTTTTCCCAACACCTTATTATATTCACACTTAGTTTAGTATATTATCAATGTTGGTATTAGGCTAGATGCATTGAACCATTGACAGTCTGTTTTAAACCTTGTCTGCGCTCTCTCTCTCTCTGTCACACACAAATACCCAACTTTGCACATCTTTCGAATCAAAGCTATATTAAAATAGGGAATAAGATTATAGTACAACAAAGTTAACTTCGAGCAAGGCTGTGCAGGTTGATGAAATGAGGGGCATGTAGTGGAGGTAAACAGGCTGCTAGTAGATACGCTAGTGTGTGAAGGAGAATTTATGTCTTCCTTAACCTTTCCTTTAAAATTTATTTTATAACCACTTTTTGAGTTGTCAGATTATGAAAGACATTTAATGTGAGTAGTGTGAAGAACGTAGATTTCGCCAGGAAAAATTATTGGTCACTCTTTAAGTTTACTTACTTTAAATTCGTAATTATACTCCCTCGCCTAGTCGAATAATTGATCTACGTTAAGGCATTTATAAACAAACCTAGAATGTAACAAAAGACCAAAACTATTTTGACTCTATAATGTAAAGATCAGATTGCAACTGTTGTGATATAGGAGTGAGTCATGTGTTGCTAAGTTATACCATTAGACTTGCCCAACTCCTTGTATACACAAACATAATAACTGCACATCTCGATATTGCTCAAAGTTAAAACTTTATTCTACTCTAAATAGAGCATATCCTTACTCCTTACAATATTTTTTCTTGTCAATTAGCTAACAATTTACTTTATTCTCCCTATTCTCAATCGATAATTTTACTCTAGTATGATATTTTGAATTATTTGTTATCTAATATGTCTTATAAAATATTATACCACAATTCACACTCAGTAGTTCAACATTTTCACAAAAAGTTTTTTTCTTCTTCATAGTAAAGTACGAGTTTAGTTTAGTTTTGTTTAAAATTTTTATTTTTTACCTTACTGATTTTCTTTTATTTACCCAAACAAATAAATCACTACTCCCAGACACCGAATAATTTGTTTGTAGTGAAATATAAAAATACTAAGAGTTAAAAGTATAACTTAAGAATTCAATTTTATTTTCTTAAGTAAAGCTTTGTACTAAGTGTTTACACTGGGAAAAAGGTATTGGGGTTTTGAGCTTTATATTTCAATTTCTGTAATTATAGTGTCATATAATGTGTTGAATCGAAAAGTAATTTTTCATTAAGTATGGTATCGGGATTAGTTTTGACCATCTTGTATATTTCAAATTGTTCCACAATTAAATTTCCTTTTTTTGCAATGATGAATTTTTTTTAAGGAATCTTGAATTGCAGAGTTTTTGTAGTTGTTTACAGTCAGGTGTTCTGTGTATTTGGATTTGATTTTGTTGTTGACAAAGTGTTTGTTTGGCTGTCGGGATGTGCTCTTTGAATCATACCTTTTATAACTTTCCCATTAGCCAGGGATAGTGAAACACATGTCATAATATAAAATGATAAAGGTGTCGACAAAGTTTAAAATACAATTAAAATTTATTTTTTACAGGTTTTTATTAAATTTTTGTCCTATATAGTAAGTAGTGTAAATATCTTCTTTTTTTCCCCCTTTCATAGCTGTCATGTTGGTGTTTGATAATATAGCATCCATAAAAGTTCTGCTATTTCGTAAACTATTTGTTTATTTGTCTGATTAACAAATTTAACCAAGGTAATGGTAAAATCAACCTATTTCCAAATTTGGTCTGTAATTACTAAAAATTCTTGCTAAAAATACAACAGTAAAAATGTATTTAGAACCTAATATTTGATTGTATTGTACATATCTTAACATTACATTTCTTTTGTCTTTCTACATCCAATAACCTCCTCGACCCATCTCATCCTTTATATTTATCCAACTGGACTCTTTCATTATCCGAAACTTCATTATTTCTATCCTGTATTCCTAATAATTCCTCTCGTGTCATTTCTATTTTCATCGGTATTATTTTGAAAATGATTCAATTTATTTTCCAGATTGCTACCATTGGTGTTATTGTGCAGTTTATCAACAATTATAACCGACACTGAATTTTGTGTATAATTTAGGCCTAGTAGCAACTGCTTTGAATTATTAAAAAAAATATATATTGATTTGTAATATAGCAAGGATTTAATGGTTCACACTGTTTTTATAAATAAATAACGAAGTTTTGGTTGTAAGAAGTTATGTCGTTGTTATTTCTAATACAACTCTTCCGTCCTTATACTTTATCCTTTGTTCCTAATCTATCTTGGCTTGACACTAGTATTAATAAAATTCATCTGCTGTACCATACTCCACTTGGTTTATAAAATAATAGGTTAATATGTCCCTTATAATAAAGTCTGTAAGCAATATTTTTGTTTGTTTTTATACTCGTATTGGCATTATGTTAACATCAGTTGAATTTAAAACACTCTCCAGTTGAGTTAGAGAAGAGTCTGAAACCTAAAAGATTGCTGAAAGATCATTATTTGGTATTTATAAATCAATTATTATTAAAATCATTTAATCAGGAAAGGTTTCATTTTCAGATAACTAAGACAAGTTTTTATTACATCTAGAATGAATGTGCCCAAACTTAGGGTGCTAAAAAAGTAGTTTTGACCTTATGTGTATGAATGGGAAAAAAAATTATCATTCAAATTCAAGGAATAAAAGAAGATTTGTCATTGTTTGTTTACAGAGAGAACAGCTGTCAGATTATTAATTTTGAGTGAGTCTGTTATTAACCCTGCAACTGTGAATTGACCAATGATTATGATTTTGAACAATAGACTTCCACGGTCACAAACATCATTATGATCTTGTTCTTCGGGGTTCGAACGCATCAATATTGTCTGCACGTTGAGTACAGCCGACGTTTCGGTCCCTTTACAGATGTCCATTTTCTAGGCTTAACAAATGTCAAGTCACTTCAAGAATTATTGAAGAATCATTGAAGAATTATTTTTCCCTTTATCAAAACATAGCCATTAAATGAGAGTATGCTTTTATATATTAGGCTACATGTCCCATTTTGACAAACAAATGTGAGGTCTGCGAATGGGATATATTTGTATTTGTTACACTTTTTAAACAAAACTATAAAAGCATAGGTTCTAAACAATAAGTTTTTTTTTAATTCTATGGACTTTTCTGAACACAATAACGTATATTTATAGCTTTCCAAATATTTTATAATTAAGCCTACAAATGGGAAACTATAAATGGTGCAAAATACTACAGCTTAGAAGAAGAAAGGGAAAAGTTTTCTCAAGTATCAAGTTTAGATGTTTAAAGTTGTGTCTAGCATTGGAGGAAATGGAAGATTGAAACCAAATCTTTTTTATTGATAAATGATGTACGGGAATAAATGACACAAATTGGACAGCAATTTTTGTAATTCTAAACATATTTGTTTGGGCAAAAATCAGTAGCGGCCGATGGTTAAGGGCAATGGGAGGGCTCTGTTTTATTTTATACATGTAAGGGAAGGCATGTTATCATTCACTTAACATTCACAATCACAAAGGGTTAAACTTAAAAACATAAACAAACAACTCGTGTGAGTGGCGAGACACTATTTAGAACAGTTGCGCCAACTTATTTTGCCCATCGAAAACAAGGTTTTTAGTAATGCGGAACATCTAATTTATGGTGGCTTCACTGACTGATGTCTGCGCGCGCAGCTTCGGACTCTGCCCTAGAAGCCCATTACACGCTGTGTAAATGACGTCATGGCACCCTCAGCTCTGTCTGCTGCTTGCCCCATATGACTAAATGCAATGAAACTGGGACGCTCTGGCCACCGTCCGAACTCCAGAATACATTCATCAAATATTTTATATTGTAAAACTTCCGCTACAAATGATGGTGAAATCCATAGCGGCAATTTATAATTCATTTATCTCAACAGAATTAAATACATATAGGTATTTACATTATTAAAATAATATTATCATTTGGGGGGGGGGGCGGCGTCCGAGAGTCCTTATGAGTACACCGCCACCTCGTTTATCCGTACTAACTGGGACTGGAAGAGGTCCAGAAAATAGAAAATCCAGATAAACAGGAAACAGTAGGAAAATATAATAAAATAATTTGTAGTGATAAAACGTAATGTTTATTTCCTTGTACATAAACGCAACAACATATTTATACAAAACTTGTGATATCAATATCAACATCTGAGTATATATCTATTTGGAACAACTGTTTCACTTGTTGATGTGTGGGAGATCTCTTCAGGCGTTATTTCACAAAGAGCAGGGCTAATTTTTTCCATGGCTTCAAAGTGCCTTTTGTTACATGATCCTACCATCTAAATAATGTCTTTAATATTTATTGCTTTTAATAAATCAATGAGACTTTCTTCTCCTTCTTCCTTGATTATCTTGCTCAGAAGCTCTTTGTGATAAACAATCTTGATATTTCCAAACATCCTCTTGCTTGATCCATAGGTTGCGTGTCAACTATGTGTAGTGTTATACAACCAACAAATGCTTGGACAAATTCTAATCAAATTTGGTTTGTGGACATATTTTGGTCATGACTCAGGGCGTTTAAAAATGTTTTTGAATACCGTACCTTAAAATGTGGATGTAGCTGCTATAAGAAGAAATGAAAAATTAAGGTTTTTCTCAAAATCAGTTTTAACAATTTTGCTCATGTGTAGCCTCTAAGAATACTAACAAAACTTATTGGTAAAAATGTGTTGCGTAGCTGTTATCAAATTTGTAATTCTTTAAAATCGACTATCCCGATTTCCTTCAATTGTGAAATGTGAAGGTTAATGACCCAAACCCTTGTGCAAAATAAAAATTATGGTTTAATAAGAATTGACAAAAAAACCTTGGACTGCCGCCATTGAAAACTCTACTGTAATTAAATATGATTTACAGTATGGACATGTTTATAGCACAAGGCCCTTATTTAAATAGCTAAGTATTTTTAAAAGATGCTGTCTGGTTCATTTCCACTATTTTCTTCAACGTAAATTGAGCTTTTAATGATGGCAGTAATTTTTTGTTTTTTTTGACAATTATTTCTGAAGTGTTAACACCTAACTGAAATTTTGGTTAGTTTTTATTTGGTTTGGGGGATAGACGAGTGAGAAAGTATAGTCTGAACTTATGGAATTCAGCTGTGGGACCGCTCCAAACATACTAAAATACAAACAATTTATAGATTTCAAAATAAATTCTTGAGAACCATATCAAATGCTGTATGATACATCAGAAATAGTGACCTCCATAATTTACAAACACCTACAGTTGAAGAAGAAATCAATCTATTTGCTCAAAACCACCAACAACGGCTTCAAAGCCATGTTAACGAGGAAGCATCATACCTACTCGATAATGTTGAATTACTGAGGAGACTCAAACGGACAAAGCCTTTTGATCTTCTCTAGAAATAACTAGGACCACCTGGACTGTAAACACCATTTTGTTAGATTTAAATTTATTGTTAGTTTATGTAACTAGTTTCAGTATTATTTATGTACCGTTTATCTAATAAAATTAAAGAAATCACTACCACATTTGACGAGAACTTGTGATATTTATTGCCAATGTCAACCAGGAATTATCAGTTTCACAATTAAGTTTTCTACAAATGAGTGCTGCCTTTCCACCACTCGTAACTTATTATTTTTTATGGAGTATTTATTTCCTATCTTTATTTGGTAATCTTACAGCTTTCCTTATGTCTCTTAATACTTTATCATGTTCCATCTTGGAATGCTCGAGAACAGTCTTTTTAGAATATTATTAGAGAAAAATAATAATTTCCAACAACAATTACAGTTTTCACTAAGTAAAACAGAAAAAGATCTTGACTACATGCGGATGACAGTTTTTGAAGAAACTTCTTTGTTCATGGTAGAATGAAATGGATTCATAACATTAAATTATACTCAGAATATCGGTCTTTATGTCTATCGCTGTATATATTATTCAAATTTGTTGTACGGCTACCTTCAATCTAGAATAAGTGTCTGGGATTTCCAGAGTTTTAAACACCAGAAGAAGGTAATTTAAATGTACAATCGCGGGCTTCATATAGAGAGATCGTGAAAAAATTAAACAATTTTTCATCATTATGATTAACGGAAACCATTTTATTATTGTTTTCGGATAAATTTATTTCAGTTTTTAACAAAGAAATTAAAACCTTTCAACAAAAAGAGATGACTTTCTTGTGTGTAAGCATGAGACATCTCCAACCAATAATAAATCTGTAGTTGGTAATTGTAATAATTAAATGGTTAAATTAGGAAATAGAGAGACAATTAATTGTTAAAAAATAATAACTTAAAATAGAATTTTTAAATAATGGTAAAAGGAGAAAACTCTTTTTATAATTACGAATAAAAATGTGAAATTAAATTAATGTAAGCAGGAAAGATGGCTTTCATGTGAAACAAAGACTTAACATCATATCATTAATGCCATGGTGTGTGAGAAAGTTAGTGCAATATATGGATTTGGTTTTAGATAGGTTTGAATTATAAGGTTTAAAGTACACCCATTTAGGTATATTTTCATTAAAGTCAGAAGCCTATAAACAAAAGTGTTAATTAATTGCCTTCTTTTGAGTCTACAAATAGCCCATCATTGGTGTTGCTTGCAGCTTTCTCCTTTGTGTTCTACAAATCCTTATTATTTATAAAGACTCCAGGAATAGAACTTGTCTTTACTGAAGCGGCTATTTTTTCTAACGAATCTGAGGACAAACTTTTTCACTCTTTTACTCCGATCAGGTTTCTTTTTTGATATTTTTCAAATTACTCACGAAAAGTAAATTTGTTTTATTTGACGTTGGGTTAGATTTATATTGCGAGGTAAGGGCTCCAAAGAGGTGTAGTCAATAATACTGTAAGGGACCCGTCGGTGGTGCCTACCCAGAGTCGTGGATCACTTTGTCAGATTGATAATTCACAGTAATACTCTTGATCTAAGGTTAGTCTACTACACTGGCCATCTTAGATACACACTATTTAAATATAAAGGACACTTTAAATTTACGAGATTAGCGAAATCAGTTTAGTTGAACTTAATGCAAGACATAATACGCTATTTATAGATCTAGTGCATGTGTTTGCTACCACATTGTGATTCTACTGCGCTGAGCGTTTGCGCCCTTTTCCATTTCAAGATATTTCTCAGCTGTGAGATACAGGGCAAAATATACAACTCACAACACACCTATGTAGGAATAGAAGTCTACGAAATAGGGGTTTGATATATCACCACAATATCGATTATTAGTAAAAATTCCTGCCTTTAGTTTTGAGATATTACGATTTAATTTTTAACAGATATCAAATACAAATTTTGAGAAATTTACAATATGTTTTAAATTTGAATTTTAGGAAAATTGTTTTGAGGAAATCAAATGTTTGCTATTTCCCCTCTCCCTCCCTTGTTGTCTCAGTCATCATCTTCTTACAAAAGAAAACAAGGTAGAAAACCTCTAACCTCCGAATACTCTAATAGTGTGGGAGTCGGAAAAGACGAGAGAGCCCTGATAGGAATGTTGAAAGAAAGGGATCTAATCCAATATTACATGAACAAAGTTATAGATCCAGCTAGGGTTTACCAAATTGACATGCACGTACTCACTAAAGTGGCCTCTTATGGCAGCAATTTGCACAATTTTGATTTTAAACATGACATTTGGTATAGGAAACTATTATGCATTCATTAAAAACTGTATTCAAATTCAGTATCGTCGAATTGAAAATGTAAAAGTGGTGGTCATTTTAAACAGTTTTTTGTTCATATCTTGTGTGTATTCTACTTATAACACAATAAATTAAATTTAAATGTTCAGATTTCAATTCTGCATGTAATGGTACCAACCCTACATCTCTACGATAAAATATAGCGAAGTTATTGTCAAAAATGTTATTTGGAAGCCTGACCTCCCCCAAAATGTGATATTTGTATAGTTATGATATCCAGGACTGAGTCACTGGACTCGAGCGTAGCGAGTGGAGGCTCCATCACATGTGTACAGCTACGTTGCTGAGACACTGACACTAGGGAAACGTCCCTCGATCTACCAATAAAATTTAACATTTCCTACAAGGCCCAATCAACCAAATTTTAGAATTGTCCTTAAATTTAAAAAAATTCTTTTCTAGGCCATCTTGGTCTTTATCACTTTTTTTATGGGAATGATTTTTACTCTTGTAATGTTGTGTATTTGTTTTTATATAACCAAATATTTGATTAAACCATATAAATAATTGATTTTATTATAGCCGGTGCTTAACAAATCGTATAGTCCACAGAAACTGGGTCTTGCACAAATTAAAGATATGCATACAAAACTTGATGCCCTGGCTCCATGATCACAGCTAATATAACAATAAACTAGTATTTATTTAAATTATTTGTGTCCGTTTCAATATAGCTACCTATATTTATAGTTGCAAAACTTTGAGAATGTTTCTGCTATATTTAATTATAATGTAGTTATTGTAGATACTGTCTAGAAAGCCTACAAGTGTTCTTAAATTTTAAAAATACCCTTCTTTCATTGCCATACTTTGTTGAAACCAGTTTTTCTTCACCTATCTTCATTCATTTTCTACCAAAGTAGTTGCTTCTTCGTTCCATTCCTAACCTCCAGTAGTCCTTTCCTTCAATCATCAGTTTATCTTCACGTTTCTTATACTATATCTTATTTACAGAAGCAAAAAGCTGAAAAACTTGGACAAAAATTGGAAGCATCAAAAGTAGTTACACCTGAGATTACCGTCTCTCAATGTAAGTTTAGTAACGGAATTGAAGTGCTTGTGAGCAGTAAGCACGAGTTACCAGTCTTGCCTCAAAAACCTCGCTTTACTGGCGGTGGTTTCAATATGGGAGTAGCTGCCTCGTGATGAGCTTTATACTCTTCAATACTGACTTTGATATTTTGTTACATTTATACTAAAAATCTTTGATAATAAATTTATTATATTGTTTTAAATATTTTATCTTTTCTAGTCCTAAACAATTTATTTACCACCATATGGAAAAAAATTCCACAACACTTTATTTGAAATAAGCATGTGATTCAGTAATCAAGCCATCATTGACAGTTGTTACAAGTACACAAATCTTTGATGATAATGCTAATTATGATATATTATATTTGAAGTAGAAATTAAAGATTGAATGGGTTATATCGGCAGTGAAAAAATGTGTTAACACTTACAGCTTTGTTTACAAACATTTGTAAAACTAGGTTTAAGTCGAGTTCAGTAACAAACTCTTAATCATTTTGTATTACTCTTAGTATTTAGCTTTAGTAATAAGTGAAGGATTAACTTTCATATTCACAATTAAGATTAGTATGATTTAATACAGGTTTTAATTAAGTCAAACGACTAAGGAAATATATCAGAACACTGTAAAAATATGGTTACATAAGCGTTTAGCGCTTTAAATTACAGATGTTACTTTTGAAGAGGAAAGGTTTATAACCTAGTCCAGTGTTTCTCAACCTGTGGCTACTTGTTGGTACGCGGGGTAATTTTTGTTCTAGATAGAGCCCAGTGCATGCATTGTGTGCTAGACTGGCGAAGCAGGGCACAAGCTCACCAGGTTAGTCTAGTCATCTACTGTCACTTTATCTATTACTCTTTCATTGTGGTTTTATTGTGTTGTTTTGGTTGTCAAACTCAATTATGGATTAGTGGTTAAAACGTTCTTTGCCAGGTCCTAGTACAAGTGCTTCAAAATAGCCAAAAACTGTAAACAAAGATTCATAACAACATTCTGTCCCTCTACCATCGAGTACCAACTAAAACAAGAATACATAAAACTCAAATATGATTCTATCTTCTAGCTTTTTGGTTTTAGTTTTACAGGAGGTGAAAATGAACCTACCCCACAATGTATGATTTGTTTTGAAACTTTCTTTGGACAAAGTATGAGATCATCTCTTTTAATGAGTTATTTTAATACGAAGCACACCAGTTCTAAAATAAGCCATTGATTCTTTTTTAAATAAGGAAACTGAACTTAAGGGAAGTAAACAAACAAAAGTTGGTCATTTACAACACTAAATACAAGATTAATGAAATGAGTTAGTTTAAGAATTGTCCAGGAAGCTATTAGGAATAGGTTTCTTGATACTAATTTCTACTGGTTCATTGGATAATCAAAAACATAGCTGATTTATTATTAATTTCCCTATTGGTTTTCGTTTTCTTTAGGCTATCAAACAATTCTGAGTTTATTATTCTACAACAGTTTGGGATATTATAACCCTTTCTAATACTTAATTATTCAAATACAACATAAAACACAATCTCTCCTATTCAGATCTTTATACCTTCAATCCAGAGCAAAGACAAATTATTGAATTTAATAACTCTTGTTTTCCAAACGCATGTATCTGCTCACCTTCTCAACATAGACGGGAATATCTATAAACTGCCAGTGAGTCCCTTTTTTGTGTATATGTCTCTCTGGTAACCAGCAGTGTTTTCTCATCCTTACCAATGTCTCTGATCCAACTGACCCTCTTTCTAGGTCACTAGCAGTTTATATAGAGCTTCACTATCCATGTCATGTTAATGATCTGAAAGCTAGGCAGTTGTTGGTACACCAAGTTTTTGCTAAACTTAATAAAAGTTTTAGGTTTACGGTTTCACTCTGCTCTCGCAGTTATTTTATGTGAAGTTCTTAAGTGTGTGAAAATTCCTTGTTGTGAAGACAGACTTGGTTCTGGGATTCTGAACTCCAGCTAAGTACAGTGGAAATTTATGTGTCAATGTCATACCTGAACATATATGAAATATTGTTGGGATTTCTAATTTTTGTTTTTGAAGAAGATTAAAGATTAATTCCAGTATAAACTTTAGAAAAATTATTTATGAAATTACCAGTTATCTTTGTCGATCATTCTAAAAGAAAATATACAAAAACGAATATTACACAGTCTTTTACGACACTAATAATGTTTTGTTGGCTTGAACATTTGAGTGATACCTCCTGACTCAAGAGTTTTGTGGAAATAGTAAGGTTTTTGTTAGTTTAGGTTTTGGTAAGGTTATGATAGTGTAAGAAAGTTAGTGCTTTGGTATCTTGTGAGAGTCACTTCTGTGGTGGTACACTAAGTTTTTGCTTCCAGTTCTTTGATGCATTCTTGCAATTCACTGCAACTTTTTTCAAGTCAAATACTCTAATAACATTGGGGTTGGAAAAAATTTTGCCAAGAGAAACTAGATAGGAAAGTATAAAAATAGAAGGGATCCGGCTCAAGACTAGATGAAGAAAAGCTAAGATCCAGCATAGATAACCTCAGGGATGCCATCCAAAACCTACAAGATGTGAGATCATCAAGGTTATTTTATATCAGGGTTTACTCCTTTAAACGGTTCTGTCTAGACCAGATCTGTTAGGATCAGCAGTCTAGTGCAGGGCCACCACAAGCAGGATGCAGCTCTTCACTACACTTCATTCATGAGTACCATTACAATTGGTCTTGAGTACAGGTGTGTTCCTGAGACCAGAGCAGCGTCCAGACATTTAACTACATAGACGCCCCAAAGTTAAGATGTTTTTTAAATGACTTCGACTTTATAAAAATAATTTTCCCTATATGCCTACTGAGCCTAAGATGTGTGGTTTTAGAACACGTTTGACTTTTTTATTTTTAAGATGATGGTGACCTAAAGGTTATTTACCTTTTAAAACAATAAATAATTTTAAAAAAAAGTGTGATATTTATTCAGGTGTTGCTGTGACCATTTATACATGTTTATTTGTTCAGGCATTGCGACCGAGTAAAGGAAACACATTTTGCCATGCACAAACAATGTATGAGCAAGGATTACAGCCATATTACAGTCCACCAATGAAATCAAAATACTGTACTCGAACAATAAGTTATATAGGTATGTATAGCTTTAGTAGTGTATTGTTGGATTAACAATTTGTTTTTATTTTGTGTGTGATATATGTATATGTGACTGAGATTAAATAGCATTAGTAACTTTTCAACACTACTGTATACAAGTGCTAATTAAAGCACTGCAGCGATAGAACAGTGTAACTTTTCACTGAAGTAATTGTTCCAATGATACTTTACTATTGCAATATTTTTACATGCTCAGAGTATATGTAGATGGAGTAAGTGTGACAATCGTAATAGCATTGAACTTGTGTTACTGTCTTTGGATTTCATTGTCTAAAGAAAAAGTAATATTCATCATTCTTGTTATGTGACCTTCAGGGGCTCACTATAGCGAGTAGCAAACTCGAGGAATCCTAGCTGAATCTTCGCATTTTTTTCCCATGTAATCTTGGGATATATCCTTCTCTTGACCCAATTCTTGTTCTTTTGCAATGCAAACACTATTAAATTATTCTAGGACAAGGAATATTTATTTGATCTTCTTTTAGTTATAAGGTGACGATGACAGAGGTTTTCATCATACGTCATCATAAAAACTGGATTTTATCTCTTACAGATGTCGAAACTTTCTCAAAATTATTAAAACATTTCATTAAACTTTTTAGTATCTTAGTTTCAATGTAAAATACAAAAATTACTTACTTTTTTAAGTGAATTTTGTATGTGGAAATTTTAAATAAGGAAGTAGGACTCCAATAAACTATTCAAATGTCGAATTAAAATTTAATATTTCCTACAAGGATCTAAGAAACCAACTTTTGGATAGTAATTTATAGGATCCATTTGTATTACATTGTATGATGTGGCTGAATAAGTTATCTTGTGGCTCATTAATTTGTTTTTAAATTCCGTTTTTAAATCTGTTGGTTAATAACCATGAAACATGAAGATTGGTTAAAAAATTGAGGTTGGAATGTTAACTTATCATATACTTTGTAAATAAAAAAACAAAATCATATTATAATCCGGATTTAATCCTTTTCATATAGGGACATTTTAAGGACATACTTAAAGAAAATTCAACAACCTCTTCGATATCAAAAGGTTACAATTTTATATAGGCATATTATTAAAATTGTACCAATGAATTTTGTGACACCTAATTGTAGTTATGTTCTGAATATTTTTTAATGGTTTATTTAATCAATGTTTCTTGAAATCTCTGCATTCTATTTTCATTCCTTTTTAAATGATTATATATTTTATAACTGAATATATTATGAAATTGTTTGTATTAGAATTACAGTGATCTTCATTCGTCATCAACAACAAACAGATCATCCATCATTTTCAACAGCATCCAGAAAATTCACCATCAAGCTACTTATAGAACATCAGTCATCACAGCAGCATCTAGTACATCCCATCAATATCAACATAATTACAGATTTTGATCTACAACTGGTAAGGTAAGGTAAGTTATAATAGTTAGTGAATTTGGAGTCCGAGGGTATACAATCTCTTGTCACTGCGAACCAAATGGATCTTTTGTGACTACCCTACTAATTATGTTTTATACCCAGCCAAGATTTGAGCTTCTTAAGAATTTTTAAATGATTTTGGGTGATATTGTAGTTATCTCTGCAGCCATGGGGAAAGGAAGTGCTGAAATAAAGTAGTCTTTTGTAGGATAGAGATTCACACTCACTCAACCAGTGTTCGGCTGTCTCTTTAAGTGTCAGGCAGAAGCGGCACGAATCCACTTCTCCCTTCCCTTTACATTTTTGGGTTGGGAGTCCTCTGATGATTACTCCATTGACCCATGGCTCTTGGATTAGAGCTATATCTTCAGTAAATCACATGACGAGGACAGCCAAAACCGTCCTGTCATTGTTGAGATTTATTGAAAGCATTTTACTTCTTCACATTAGAAACTTGGTTTGTCCCTGATGTGGTAGGGTTCTGTATTAGTCCATTCCTTCTGGCGAGTCCTTTTTTCCTAGATCTTTCCTTTGCGGCTGTTGATGACCTTTTAGGTTTTTGTTTCTTTTGAAGGAAAGAACTGCTAGATGCCAACACCCACTCTTAAGACATACTATCCAAGGCTGTAATAGCCTCCTGCCAGCATGACTTTGGACGGAGCTTTAGCCTCTGACACAGCAACAGCTGTCTTATCCTTTCTTTGTGGTATAGAACTAGGCTGACTAGAAGTTTCAGCTCGCTTATTATAATGTTTGCTGATGTTTAGATATAAGTAATTCAGATTTCCGTCCTCTTTTGTGCAATTGTTTATTGTCTGTGCTAGCTTGAAGCGCTTACGTTCACATTGTAGGTGGATTAAGTGTTACTTTTATTTCTCATTTTCTTATACTTTTTTTAATGTATACGTAGTTTAGAGAATGTTACATTGTGATTCATGGAAATATCCTTTTTGAGTTGCTCAGAGCCCATAACTTTTTTTTGGTATAAATTATGTCTGATAAATGTTTCCACTGTCTGTTTTAATGAAACTTGGTATAAAATTTTGTTTGATTTATAGATGATATAATACACAATTTTACAAACTGAGTAATAATGAGGGGGGGGATGAATGAATGAAATGTCTAAAATAGCTCTTTAAGACTTTAAGACTTTTAGTTTCATTATAATTATTTAGTAGACTCCGATTTTCTCTTCCAATTGGTTTTTAAAATTTTTTTGTTCCAGGTTTAATAATTTTGAAAAATTGAAGTAGATGACATGTCATAGACATGAGTGAGTACAAGTTGTGTAAAATAGTTGTAAATATATGTCAGCTAAACTAGTATCCATCATGATTTTGAAAACTTATGTTTTTAGTTTGGAGAAGCCCACTAGGTTAGATTAGTTTTAAGCTGTAGGAAATAGTATTAGATAAGTTATTATATATTTTATGGTATGTGTTTGTGTTAAAAATATTTTCAAAGGCATGATGGAATATAAATTATTGTATTTTTTTTTTTGAGAAACACGAGCATTGTTTGTGCACATTTAATAATTAAACAATGCAAGTCATTACATATTATATGCTAACTAGTTTAGCTGACATATTTATTTGATAAGTTGTTGAATCCATTACAGCCTCAAGAATGAAGATTAGATCTGCATCATTGATGAACTTCATAAGGATCATAATCCCTCCCTTATAAATCAAACAGAAATCAATTCCGTTTTTTTAGATGTAAAAATTAAAATTAAAATTTTTAAAATATTAAAGAAATATGTATATAATTAATGTTTTTCGTTTTATATTTAATAAATAATCAGATTAAATTTATTTTTTTTATTTTATTTTTTTTTTACTTTTTCAGCTTTGAATCTTTTTTAATAATATCAGTCATCATACTTAGGTCCTTTTTGAAATATTTAATTTTGTTAGATTATTTTTCTTGTTTTCTTTCAGTTTTGAATCTTTTTAAAAAATAATATTTTAACTTTAGGATTTAAAAAACAATAATATATCTTAATAAAATTTTGGTCCTTTATATTAGTTCAGCTTCTTAGACTATTTTTTATTTTATTTTTTTCATTTTCGGTTTCAGGTCCCTATCATTCTACATAATATAATTAATCCATGTGTATTTATTTCAGGCCAATTACACACCCGACCAACAAAAGGGTGAGTATAATCTTTTGTTGAGTCCATCGCACTTACAACACCTAGACTTAACAAAATGTTAATGTCTAGTTACAACAAAGATCACACACTTGTACAAATTGTCCAAGTGTACACCACTATTGTTACACTTCTTCAGGCATAAGTCCTCGACACATTAGAGGCAGCATTAGATTTGGTAGGAAATTGAGATAGTTTGTAAGAATATTTTCGGTATTCCGCGGTCCCTGTTAGGTTTTTAGTTTTACGGGAGTTTTATTTTTCAGGTTTTATTATGTGTTGTTGTGTATATATGTTATTGTTTTTCATATTTTTTATGTACTTTTTTAGGTTGTATTTTATGTGTTTTTCAGGGTTTTTTTTATTGTATTGTTTCTATATAAATAATATTTTTGTATGTATTTCAAAGTAGTATTTTATTTCCATGTATTTTCAGGTGTGGGCTCTTTTAGTTTAGTATGAATGTTTTGTTTCATGATTTAATTTACAGCAAAGAAACTCTACATTTTAAAATTTTGTTGTTATCTAAAGTTCTACCTTCGAATTGCTGATCACCATCTTAAAAAGGTAAGCTACTTCAATTCAAATTATTTATTTATTTATTTATTATTTTTTTTAATGTAGAATATCAATCTAATTTTACTTGGAAACTTGTTAGTAGGCATTCGTTTGAGTTTTCTTCAGAATCATAACTGTGTTCTTCTAAAGCATGTCGATCTACTAGAACATACAAAGAGAACTTTTAGATTTTGGGCACCAAGAACTTCTCACAAATCATCCTGGATCAAGAGATTTACTTAAATAAATTGATACTGAACATAGAGAAATGAGGTAGATATGTAGATTCTTATAGGCAAACCATTTGAAATGTGTTTGTGAATTTGTAGTAACTGAAAACTTAGAACTGTGAACATTTTCATAACTGTGACTTAGAACTGTTACATATTATGAAATGGGGGTTTATTTTAAACTTTTTTAAACATATCTGTTAATGCAGCATAAACTAGAGTAGAACTGTGTTCTAACCAAGAGAGCTCTTTGGAAAGTAAGTTCCTTTTCATTATAAAAACCAATACAATTTGAGGTTTTTTATTATACACAAATTAGTTACAACTCTTACCTATTTTCCCACATTACCACCTACATTAAGGCACTTGTTATATCAGTAAACTAGTTCTTTATTACCCTCATCATAGACACCTGTTAGTTATAAGACATGAATTTACACTGTCCTTCAAATCCTCATTGTTTTCAAACCACTGTGACCCTAGATATTTTTAAATGATAGGAAGTGATAATCACTAGGAGCCAAATCAGTGCTGTATGTCATTTGAAACTGTCCAGTATGTTATGTATGTGTCCAACAATTGTCACTAAATATGCCATACCATTTTTTCTGAATGGTTTTTACCATCCTTAAAATGTCTCGGTAGTGATTCATTCTACAAATCTTACCAGGAGTATTTCTCAAAAGACATTTGCCATGAGTTTTCTTGTATAGAATGTTTCCAAGTACTTATGAACTTTAAGGGGTTTTCACAGTGAGCTGTAGCCCCACTCCATCGACTGACTTTGTCTCCACATTGACATACAACAGCAAAGTCTCACCATCTATAACTGAGATAAAGGTACAATAATTCAGTAATTTTGAAATTTCATTTTTTTCAGATTTTATCATTCGCTTTTCAAAAGTTCAACTGTCACAACAGATGGTCGTCTATTTCTTTATTTATCATGAGAAATTCCCCAACAAACTTACACTTTAAACACAAAATGGAAATTTTGTGTTTAAAGTGTAAGTTTGTTGGGGAATTTCTATAATTTGTTTTTACTTAACACATCTACAAACATTTGCTATGTACTAGATACGCTAAATGATCATAAAAACCTCTGAAATAAAACACACCTCTGAAATTAACAAGTTCTATTCATATTAGATACATACAAAATCTAGTCAAGCCGTTTTGCTTAACTATCTTTGAAATCGTACAGTAAATAAATAACATGACAAATTATTAGACACTAATTTCATAAATA
Source organism: Aphrophora alni (assembly GCA_963513935.1). Lineage (NCBI taxonomy): Eukaryota > Metazoa > Arthropoda > Insecta > Hemiptera > Aphrophoridae > Aphrophora > Aphrophora alni. Next base: position 1,528,953 of record CAUPSG010000858.1, on the reverse strand, counting down.
TTAAACATAAGTTCATGTTACAAGTATTCTTAATGATCAAATTCAAAATCAAAGTTCATGCAATTCAGTTAGCTATTAATTAGCCAATGTTTTTCATTACGGTATGTTACAACACAATTATTTAAACTAATTGCCTCTACTTTTTTAAGACATAAATTACCAATTATAATGTTTTTTTTACGCTATACCAAGGCGTAACTTTGCACTGAATTTAGTTTTAACAAACAACTCTATGCTAATCAATAAATAATTAAGAAAAAACGTGCCAGGGGTTAAGAATATTAAAATGCATGCTTAAGTTCCAATAAAAACCTTATTGTGTTCGTGTGAACAAGTAACATGTTCCTCAGGAGCTCAATATAAGTGAGTATTGGCTTTGGCTGTCCCAAGGGGCCTAGCTGGATCTAGACATTTTTTCATGTAGTCCTGGGCTAGACCCATTATTTCATCTTTCCTATCACGTCTCTCTTTATCAACTTTTGATATTTTCCGACTATTGGAGTAAGGAAGCTTTTATGGAGGTCTTTATTTTATGTTCTTTTCTTAATTTTTTTATAAGGCGTTGAAAACTCAAGAGGTTTTTCTGTTTAAACAATAAGACAAAACATGTAATAGATACATAAGTGGTGGATGGGAGGTGTATATCCAAAAACACTGCATAAACTTTCTTATTAACAAATCCCCCAAAACCAAGTAAAAACCAACCAAAATTATTCAATACCGAAAATGTCACATCGATAGTTGGCAGTCATAAATTGAAAATAAACCATACCGTCTTTGAAAAAAATATTTATAAATATAAATAAGGGTTAAAGTTGATTCTTTTGTGCCCATAATGTAAATATTATTGATTGAAATGCTGGCAATCTAGGTTCATTTATTTTTGTTTATTGGAAATTATTTCTGAACCATAATAATATTTTCAAAATGTATTACAATTTTGCATACAGGTTTAGGTAATCTTACACATTTTACTACCCGAGTCAGGTAGAGCTGATTTTCAGAAAATTTTAATTTTGTGTTTTTTTCTTATGAAAGTTGTTCAAGTTTTTGGTTAAAGATAAAATGTTATAAAAATGTCCTAAGATATGACAAATTTGATTAAAATCAATCCTTTTTTTTTTCTGGCCCATTGCCTAGAAAACACAAATTAAACAGATGAACATCATTCCATTCATTTTTTTGATCCTCTACATTAATTTTGATTACTATGTAATGAGAAAATGAAACTATTAACTACAACGTTTTGAAGACTAATATAACTTAAATTTTTTACAGCTTCTGAGTTCAGTTCCACAGTCCTACAATTTTAAAGAACATGACAAGATGAAATGCTTGAAATTTGAAATACCGGTATGTAAGTTCATTGTTCTTTTATAGTTTATTTAATTTGGTTTTAATTTAAGTTCACTCTTCTAATGTTTGATAATGGAAAGTGAGTGTTAAACTTGTTAAGTATTAAGAATCTGGTTTGACTTTGGTTTTGTGATTTTAGAGATTGTTAAATTTATTTCAACTTGAGCCAATGAAACGGGTAATATTAAAAATTGAATAATTTTGTATTGATACGTTTAAAAGGGAACTGTGTAATAGTTTATAAATATTAGCTTTTGTTTGATTTTAATTATTATTCTTCTGATTTTTTATTTAAGAGAGGAAAATAATTTGCTTGACTATGGGCGCTAGGTAGCGTTAGCTTACCAATTTTGAAAAAGGAAGTTAATTGTTATTGTTAAAATTTCTCAGGGTCGCAAATCCTTTTGAAAGTGTACTTACAGTGGTTCTCGGTGAAATAAAAAAATCTTATTTTGTTGTGCTGAAATTGAACATAATTTATTGAATTAAGTATTAACATTTATACAAGGTTATACATACATGTTCAAATTTATATCTTACTACTATTTGAAATCTCAGTATCCTTTGATTTTAAATTCTGCCTTAGAGGCTTAAATCCTTTTTTATAATTCTAAAATTAATAGTTGCAACTTGAAAGAAAACTATTTTTTATGGTGAGCTTTAAAACTCTCACTTAGCAAAGATGATTATTATTATTATTATTAACATGAAATTAAGTTCTTTAAATGACTAATTATTAAACAAAGATTATACATTTGAATAAATTTAGAAAGTTCATATAAAAAGTTCTTTTTCTTTTACAAAATTATTCCTATAAAAATGTCTCTGATTTTTGTTACCGCATAACCGATCCGGTAGATTGGCAACCTCCACGTGCCGAGTTCCTTCATTCTGTGTTGCAAAGACCTTGCAGACTCAATCTATACACCTGACGATTAATTATCCTTTTAAATTCATGGTATTGTACAAAGATTTTCATCACTTTACCAATAGTTATTGTCCAATACACACTTCAAACGCAAACTAAGTCTTACCACGTCAAACTGTCTCTGAACTCACTGAATCTTCACCATTTATGTTCTGAAGCTTCTTTTATTTAAAAACATCTCTCCCTGAGCTAAATGTCACCATAGGACCTTAACTACTTTTTCTACATTTTTGAGAAAGTTTCTCTTCACTGAAAAAAACGTCCTACCAACTCAGACCCCTCTCTAAGACTGACAAACCGCATGGGTATTTTTCACTTCCTTTGCCGTTACCTCCCTTTTTTCTTGCAACGTATGCGAGAATTATTCTCACATAGCAACACAGACTCTGTTCAAATTATTTTGCCTAACACAATACAAATACTACCTAAATATTTATTACAACTTATAATTAATATTTTATACATGACATTATTATTTTGGAAACCTATATTTACTTTTTTATAATCCCTTGTCTTAACAGTCACATTGAGTCATTCTTTTGACTTCTGAAGTCCCCCACCAATTCAATTTCAAATAAATCTCAATATAACCATTTTTGATTATCCTAGTTAAAATTACCATTTTTTGGTATTACAACTGGTATTACAAATTGACAGGATATTTAATAAGCATATAATTGTATCCAAAAACATTTTAGGTTTTTAACATTAATGTTAAATTTCCAGACTATATTTATCCGAATATTTGTAAATGGTATTGGATATGTGGTTAGCATGCAATGAGTTTATCGAGATACAATATGGCAAAATTATTGAAGCTTTGAAAAAACATCCAACAAACTCACTGTATGATGACCACATATCCAATACCGCTCACAAATGTTCGGATGTACATAGTTTAGAAATTTTGTACAAGTGTAGGGAAGGGGAAAAAAGGATAATTGGAAAAAGTTGAGATTTACAATAGTTTAAGAAATGAGCCTTCAAACATAGCTAACCCCATCTATGAAGAAAGAAATTAAAACTATTATATTGAGTATTCTAGCAGAGAGGGAATTTCATCCTAACAGTTGTGGCAACACTACTAATTATTCACAAAACAACTGTCAACGATAGAAAAAAAAAGAAAAAAAAATTAGGATACATAAATGTGCCAGTAAAACACATCTATAACAATAATTGTATATCTTATCCTGAATCTATAATATATAAATTTTTAACATTACTTTCTGATGATGGCCAGATACTCTTGAAAACCAAATACTGTTTTCTATTAAATGATATGCCCAGGAATTGCAGCAACTTAATAACTAATTCTGTCTGCTTCGAGATGTTCAATACTTTTCACGGGTGGGTCTTTGAATACTTTACTCTTCAAATATCCTCACAAGAAAAAAATGACATACTGCCAGTTCTGGTGATCTCGCAAATTAAAGAATATCTCCATATTTAGACAGAGCGTGACCTTGAAAATAAATACTAAACTGTACTCATTGATTGCAGTTGAGAGTCTCATCTTGAAAACAAACGCCTAACTGTATTAATTAATTTTAGTTTTCTCCGCTATGTGAGGAAACTAAAATTCTTCAATCATTCGGAGGTATCGCTGGGACATGACTGTAACAGCATTCCTACTATCGTATTTAAAGAGATATTGACACATTATTCCTGAAGATGATATTGCACATCATACAGTGACTTTAACACTGTTGCAGAGTTTCTTAATGCATTTTATTAGGATTTACTGTTGACAATACCGGAAATATTTTTTATACACATATTATACTCACTCAAGTGGAAACATATTTTGTCTACAGTTGTTGACAAAGTGGCATTTTGTTCATTTAAATTAGTTTGCAAAATAGCTGATTTCTCAACAGTTTCACTTTGCCCACTACTTTGCACATTACTTTGCTCACTTTGATGGCAACCGAACAAAACGAAATTTAGGTTAAGTATATTTGAATTCATTTATAATATACAGGAAATGTCCCGTATGTAGGTTATATTAATTCTTACATGTAAAATAACATAAATAAACAACAAAACAACGTTTTAAAGTCGAAAAAGGAAGTAATTATTCATGAAGATGATTGACAGTGTATGTACACGGAGAGTATTTTTTGTTCGCTGAGTTTTGAAGTTGGCAACCCCGTTTCCTCAACAATACACCTAAGTTATTTGTAATATTAATAAATAACCTCAGTTTTGACTTGAGAACTTCAACTCAGTGTTGATGTGTTGATTAGCACTACTGCTATATTTTGTGTAGTTAGTTGTAAAATATGGACAGTTCAGAAGATGAAAACCTGTCAAATACCCCGCCTAAATTAGCGGAAAAAGCTAACAACGTTGTTCTAAATCTCCTTCCTGTCAAATCAAGGAAAAAGTACGACCGCCAGTATGAACTGTTTTTATCACAAAATAACAACTGTAGACAAAGTATAATGTGCAATTCGTGAGCAAAGTGTCTTTTTTAAACTTGATAAAATTGATCCCTCCCTTATGAATCAAACAGAAATCAATTCAGTATTTTTAGGTGTAAAAATTAAAATTAAAATTTTTAAAATATTAAAGAAATATGTATATAATTAATGTTTTTCGTTTTATATTTATTAAATAATCAGATTCAATTTTTGTTTCAAATTTTATATTTTTTACCTTTGGTCCTGTTTTAAATATATCATTTTCTTAGAATTTTTTTTTTTTTTTTTTTTTTTTTTTTTTTTTTTTTTTTTTTTTTTTTTTTTTTTTTTTTTTTTTTTTTACTTTTTCAGCTGTGAATCTTTTTGAAAAAAATCAGTCATCATACTTAGGTCCTTTTTGAAATACTTAATTTTCTTAGATTATTTTTCTTATTGGCTTTCAGTTTTGAATCTTTTTAAAAAATATTATTTTAACTTTAGGATTTAAAAAACAATAATATATCTTAATAAAATTTTGGTCCTTTATATTAGTTCAGCTTCTTAGACTATTTTTTATTTTATTTTTTCATTTTCGGTTTCAGCTCCCTATCATTCTACATAATATAATTAATCCATGTGTATTTATTTCAGGCCAATTACACACCCAACCAACAAAAGGGTGAGTATAATCTTTTGTTGAGTTTATCGCACTTACAACACCTAGACTTAACAAAATGTTAATGTCTAGTTACAACAAAGATCACACACTTGTACAAATTGTCCAAGTGTACACCACTATTGTTACACTTCTTCACGCTTAAGTCCTCGACACATTAGAGGCAGCATTAGATTTGGTAGGAAATTGAGTTAGTTTGTAAGAATATTTTCGGTATTCCGCGGTCCCTGTTAGGTTTTTAGTTTTACGGGAGTTTTATTATGTGTTGTTGTGTATATATGTTATTGTTTTTCATATTTTTTATGTATTTTTTTAGGTTGTATTTTTTTTTTTTTCAGGGCTTTTGTTTATATTGTATTGTTTCTATATAAATAATATTTTTGTATGTATTTCAAAGTAGTATTTTATTTCCATGTCTTTTCAGGTGTGGGCTCTTTTAGTTTAGTATGAATGTTTTGTTTGATGATTTAATTTACAGCAAAGAAACTGTACATTTTTAAATTTTGTTGTTATCTAAAGTTCTACCTTCGATTTGCTGGTCACCATTTTAAAAAGGTAAGCTACTTCAATTCATTTTTTTTATTTATATATATATTTTTTTATGTAGACATAATTTAATTTTACTTGGAAACTTGTTAGTAGGTTTTCGTTTGAGTTTTCTTCAGAATCATAAATAACTGTGTTCTTCTAAAGCATGTCGATCTACTAGAACATACAAAGAGAACTTTTAGATTTTGAGCACCAAGAACTTCTCACAAATCATCTTGAATCAAGAGATTTGCGTACATAAATTGATACTGAACATAGAGAAATGAGGTAGATTTATGTAGATTCTTATAGGCAAACCATTTGAAATGTGTTTGTGAATTTGTAGTAACTGAAAACTTAGAACTGTGAACATTTTCATAACTGTAACTTAGAAACTGTTAAATATTATGAAATGGATTTTTTAAAAAACTTTTTTAAACATATCTGTTAATGCAGCATAAACTAGAGTAGAACTGTGTTCTAACTAAGAGAGCTCTTTGGAAAGTAAGTTCCTTATCATTATAAAAACCAGTACAATTAGAGGTTTTTTTATTATACACAAATTAGTTACAACTCTTACTTATTTTCCCACATTACCACCTACATTAAGGCACTTGTTATATCAGTAAACTAGTTCTTTATTACCCTCATCATAGACACCTCTGAGTTATAAGACATGAATTTACACTGTCCTTCAACTCCTATGGCTATGTGGTTAGCATGCAATGAGTTTATCGAGATACAATATGGCAAAAATATTCAAGCTTTGAAAAAACATCCAACAAACTCACTGTATGCTGACCACATATCCAATACCACTCACAAATGTTCGGATGTACATAGTTTAGAAATTTCGTACAAGTGTAGGAAGGGGGGGAAGGATAATTGGAAAAAGTTGAGATTTACAATAGTTTAAGAAATGAGCCTTCAAACATAGCCCACCCCATCTATGAAGAAATAATTAAAACTATTATATTGAGTATTCTAGCAGAGAGGGAATTTCATCCTAACAGTTGTGGCAACACTACTAATTATTCACAAAAAAACTGTCAACGATAGGAAAAAAAAAGAAAAAAAATTAGGATACATAAATGTGCCAGTAAATCACATATATAACAATAATTGTATATCTTATCCGAAGCTATAATATATAAATTTTTAACATTACTTTCTGATGATGGCCAGATATTCTTGAAAACCAAATATTGTTTTCTAAAATGATATGCCCAGGAATTGCAGCAACTTAATAACTAATTAATTCTGTCTGCTTCGAGATGTTCAATACTTTTCATGGGTGGGTCTTTGAATACTTTACTCTTCAAATATCCTAACAAGAAAAAAATGACAAACTGTCAGTTCTGGTGATCTCGCAAATTAAAGAATATCGCCATATTTAGACAAAGCGTGACCTTGAAAATAAATACTAAACTGTACTCATTGATTGCAGTTGAGAGTGTGATCTTGATACAAACGCCTAACTGTAATATTTAATTTTAGTTTTCTCCTCTATTTGAGGAAACTAAAATTCTTAAATCATTCGGAGGTATCGCTGGGACATGACTGTAACAGCATTCCTACTATCATATTTAAAGAGATATGGACAGATTATTCCTGAAGATGATATTGCACATCATACAATGACATTAATACTGTTGCAATGTTTCTCAATGCATTTTATTAGGATTTACTGTTGACAATACCGGAAATATTTTTTATACATATATTATACTCACTCAAGTGGAAACATATTTTGTCACTCATTAGGACATTGTAAACGATGTCTTCATTATCATTTTTAAAATGGTGGCAAAAATTTCACACATTTAATTTAATCTGTGTCTTTTCATGCCTGTATTACTTGAATTTTATATGGATACATGTATAAATCCTTGTAGAGAATTGAAGGCGGCAAACCAAGTGTAACTGCATTATCACGGGCAGAGCATTTACGGCTATGTAACAAAGCAACTCTTATGATGTCAATGCTTTCAGACTTACACACATTCTATTGTATACCATTAGGCTTCTTTTTTTAAGCATGTTTCTAAATTCTGTACCCAAGTCTTAATGCAATCTGCTGATGGCACCACATAAATCTTATGGATATTAAGATGGCATTGAAACAGCTGTTGTGCAACCACATAACTATCATAATTTTTGTAGAACACCTTAATCCTCAACATATGTAGTTCACTTGTCCAATGCTTTATCTCAACTAAGTGATACATAAGGAAGAAACTGTTGTTACCGTTCATACTTGTCTATTACTGAACAATATGTAAATATATGCTATTGCATTGACTGTTAAATAGTAAAGATCTTTGTAAAAATAAAATATTCAATTTGTTAAAGTCACCTGTTTCATTGGCTCACACTATATTAAAACAATAAAATAGACTTTGACTATTTAATATTGTATGGTTATGCAAGTTTTTAGAGGATGGATGAATTTTTTACTAGACTTACACATTTGTCATTTGCCGTTCTTGAAACAAACAACTTAGTTTATTTGCTTATTGTGTATCCCTGTTTAGATTGAGAATATAAACTATGTCATTTTTCAAAACCAACAATTTTTAAATACAAACCATTATGTACATCTAGACCTATCATACAATGTAATATAACCAGATGTATATAATGCCCATAAGTTGGTTTCTTAAGGTTTGTAGAAATTGTTATTGTATTGGTAGATCAGGAGGCCTACATAAAAGGGTAAATTTGTTTAAAACAGTGTTGTTACACAGGTTTTCTGAACCTCAATTGTGTATATTATTACTTTCTTGATATATAGCTAACAGGTTTCATAGATATGAGTATATTAGAAAGTCTCCACTTGCTTTGCTCGCATCTGTGACCTCTCCCTTGCTGCTTCTTATAACTATATGAATATCAAATTTTCTTCGTAGTTCACTGTTCAAAATTATATTTTTGGCCATAAGTTGTAATAAATATATAATATTCACTTGTTGAACTTGAAGAGTTCTTTTTCTTTCACAAAAAAATTGAAAATAAATTTTTAATATTATTATTTATAAAGATATGCCAAGCTTTATGGGCGCCAGGTAGCGTTAGCTTACCAATTTTGAAAAAAGGAAGTTAATTGTTATTATTAAAATTTCTCAGGGTCGCAAATCCTTTTGAAAGTGCACTTACAGTGGTTTTCGGTGAAATAAAAAAATCTTATTTTGTTGAGCTGAAATTGAACATAATTTATTGAATTAAGTATTAACATTTATACAAGGTTATACATACATGTTCATAATATATATCTTACTACTATTTGAAATCTCAGTATCCTTTGATTTTAAATTCTGCCTTAGAGGCTTAAATTCTTTTTTATAATTCAAAAATTAATAGTTGCAACTTGAAAGAAAACTATATATTTTTTTTATGGTGAGCTTTAAAATTCTCACGTAGCAAAGATGATGATTATTATTATTATTAACATGAAATTAAGTTCTCAAAATGACTAATTATTAAACAAAGATTATACATTTAAATACATTTAGAAAGTTCATATAAAAAGTTCTTTTTCTTTTACATAATTATTTTTTATGAAAGTCTCTCTGATTTTTTATTTTTTGTTACCGCATAACCGATCCAGTAGATTGGAAGCCTCCACGTGTTGAGTTCCTTTCGTCCTGTGCTGTAAAGACCTTGCAGATTCAATTCTATATATTATACGATCAATTGTCCTTTTTAAATTCATGGTTTGTACAAAGATTTTCATCACTTTAACAATAGTTATTGTCCAAAACGCAAACTAAGTCTTACCACGTCAAACTGTCTCTAAACTCACTGAATCTTCACCATTAATGTTCTGAAGCTTCTTTTATTTAAAAACATCTCTCCCTGAACTAAATGTCACCATAGGACCTTAATTAACTACTTTTGCTACATTTTGAGAAAGTTTCTCTTCACTGAAAACATGTCCTACCACCTCAGACCCCTCTCTAAGACTGACTAACCGCATGGGTATTTTTCACTTCCTTTTACCGTTACCTCCCCTTTCTTGCAACGTATGCGAGAATTATTCTCACATAGCAACACAGACTCTGTTCAAAATATTCGCCTGACGACAAGTGTCTATTATTTTTTACAACACAAACACCACCTAAATTTTTATTACAAATTAGAATTAATATTTTATACATAACATTATTATTTTGGAAACCTATATTTAAATTTTATTACCCTAGTTTTAATAATCTATATATTTGAGTCATCTTTTTGACTTCTAAAACCCCCTCCCTTATTCAACTTTAACGTTTCCCGGGTTACTTTAAATATTCAAATCTCAATATAACCATTTTTTGGTTATCTAGGTTAAAATTACCATTTTTGGTATTACAAAGTTTGGCATTTGTCATTGTAGAGAGTTCAATTACATACTGAATTGAAATTTTAATATTTTGATCTAATTTAATGTGTTACAAGTTGTGTACCACACAAGATATAAACAAAAACACTATTTATAACAGCCGTCATTTTGCTTTTTCAATTGGATTTTTCTGAATTTTAATAGGGTTCTACAGCATACTGTAGCCCGCTGTACCAAATTATATTTCATGTTTCTACCTTAGTTTTTATGACTACTATCATGTTTACATACAGACAACAACAACAACAACATTAGACGGAAGGCATGTCAAAATCACTTTCTGTTTCCAGAGGCTGTGATACATAAAGATAGAGGTCATATTTTTTTACAATAATTACAAATCGCACCCTATGAACTTTATAAGTAAAATGAAGTTGTGAAAGGAAAATTATGTTCGGCTTATTGTATAAAATAACAGCACATAAGCATTATCATCTGTCAGAGATTTCAAATATAATTCTTAGTTATATATATTTAATTCTTAGTTATGGGATAAATTGGTCATTAGTTTTGTGAAAATGATGCAGTTTATCCAAATACAAAAGCCATTTTGTACATAAATGTCCAGTATAGATTATTAATCATTTTGTTAGTAAAAATAAAAAGGCAAGACACTTTCGTTCACCCGTCACTAAACATATGGCCCTTAAAGGAGAACAATTTCTCTATGAACCTCAGCAATAGTTTTTGATACACAAAAAATGTATCACGACATGAGTCTAACAGTGACAGGAATATTGCTTGTAGTATCCATTTTACATCACTGATATATCACAATAATTAATTGAACTTCATATTCCGACAAAATGGTTAACAATTGGTTATTATATTAAATTAAAATACAGTGTGTGTAAGATGACTCATTGCCATAGTCATTTCAAATTGACTTTACTTTAAAGTTGGGCCTCTTATTTCACATTGTAGGATCAACAAAAAGTTATACACAGAAAAACAATTTTTGAAATTTGGATTAGTGGTTTACCATTGATATTTACTAACAATTATTCTCGTTAACAAATTTTCTCAACCTTTAAATAAAATTCATTTGAGTAAAACTGAACCCAGTGAAAGCATTTACACTCATATATGTATATATATACAAGGCCCGTTCAGAAAGTAACTTCTGTTTGAGCATAAATAATTGGAGACTAGATACAGAAATATTTATGTCTTAAAACTACAGCTCTTCCACTATTTTTCGACATAATTTCCATATAAATTTAGGCAATTATCATTGCGATTGACCAGTTTGGAAATCCCTTCTTCATGAAATTTTGCCGCTTGTAATTTTAGTCAACCTGGTCAGGATCTTGAAGTTTTTTATCATCATCCAAGCACTGGTACTCATATCATTTGTCCATGATAGGTAAAAATCACTGGGAGTCATAACCGGACTATATGCATTTGAATTGATGGATCATAATATGTTTTGTTTGCCGAGTGGTATGACGGTTGACAGACATAAATAGGAAACCAGAAGTCTGCAAACCAAGGCGTTTGTTCTAAATGGGCTTTTTTAGTTATTGAAGTCTCACATAGAAATGATAGTTGTTCCACAATTCGTAAACATTGAGATAATGTTCACATGGCTCAAAGATTGCAAACAGCGGTTTTCAAAGATTTTTTCATGAATTTTCTGAAGCGATTCATCACTGACTACAGATTGCTCTTCATTTCTCATCATGAATGTTTGTTCTCTCACTTTTTAACAAACACTGATGCACAACACATTGTGTGTTAAATAGGTATCTCTCAATCGCAGGTGTACTAAGCATGAGGATGCTTTTTCAGCCCTGATGCTATTTGAGTATTCGAGGGTTAGGGGTCTTTATTTTATTTTATTTTTTCCTTTGTAGAGTCCAAAGTTAAAATCAACGATAATTATTTTTCATGTGTGTCTCTAATTTGGCGGACAGTCTATACAACTGTCTGTAAGTCGCAACCAGTCATCACAGACAAGACAATAAATTCTAAATATTTCAAACTTTGTATTTAAATTATTTGTATTGTCCCACATATAGGAAAAATATAGTACTGTAGTAACCAAAAAAAATCGAGAAACTATAAAGATGAAATATTTTGAAATATGTGTGGGTTATCAAATAAAACTAGATTATATTCTGATTATGAATATGTATGCTTATTTGTTGAAAAATTAATATGTTGGCGCTAAACTAAATTTCAATTGTCGGATATCATGTTCATTCTCCCCCCCTCAACTAAAACACAGTTTTTGCTACAAAGTAAAAAAAGAAAATACTAATGAACATCTACAATTCTGAAAAAAAAAATGTTTGTTTTGAAATTAAATTGCAGTTTGAAATCATCTATTATAGTTTTTTGTACGACAAATAGAACTTCATTTAACCACACAATGAAAAATTCATAGCTTATAAATTTTAAAAACAGTTTTTATGACATGTGAGACAAACACTTCAATAGCCATTAAAAGATGGATTCCATTTTCATTTATTTCTCTTTATTATGATCCGTAGTTAAAACCAAGGACCTGTATAATTTTATTGCATATCTGTCTGTAAAATTTAAACTGTCACTTAAATGACTTTGACTTTTTTAAAAATAATTTTCCCTATATGCCTACTGAGCCTAAGTTGTGTGTGGTTTTAGCACACGTTTGACTTTTTTATTTATAAGGTGATGATGACCTAAAGGTTATTTACCTTTTAAAACAATTAATAATTTTTTTTAAAAAGTGTGATTGATTGCTCCATGGGTGATTATTTAATTTAAATTAAACAATGTTGATCTTGATTCTGTTAGATATTTATTCAGGTGTTGCTGTGACCATTTATACATGTTTATTTGTTCAGGCATTGCGACCAAGTAAAGGAAACACATTTTGCCATGCACACACAATGTATGAGCAAGGACTACAGTCAATCCAATGAAGTCAAAATACTCGAACACTAAGTTATGTAGGTATGTATAGCTTTAGTAGTGTGTTGTTGTATTAACAATTTGTTTTTTTTTGCGTGTGATATATGTATATGTGACTAAGATTAAATAGCATTAGTTACTTTTCCATACTATTGTATACAAGTGCTAATTAAAGCACTGCAGCCATAGAACAGCGTAACTTTTCACTGAAGTAATTGTTCCAATGATACTTTACTTAAATTGTAGTATTTTTACATACTCAGAGTATATGTAGATGGAGTAAGTGTGACAATCGTAATTGCATTGAACTTGTGTTACTGTCTTTGCATTTCATTGTCTAAAGGAAAAGTAATATTCGTCATTCTTCAGGGGCTCACTATAGCGAGTAGCAAACTCGAGGGATCTTAGCTGGATCTTTACATTTTTTTCCATATAATCTTGGCCTTCTCTTGACCCAATTCTTGTTCTTCTGCAATGTAAACACTATTAAATTATTCTAGGACAAGGGGTATTTATTTCATCTTCTTTTTGTTATAAGGTGACGATGACAGAGCTTTTTCACCTTTAAGTAACAAAGGAAAAAAGTGTTATCTGTAAGTATGATAGCGATGTTTGTCTTATATGTTTCCATTATGAAACTGAAAGTAATTTTATAATAATTATTGAGGTATCTTTTGTAACTAAAATCTTAAAATAATCTGATTTAAGTAACATTAAATGAACATACAGAGTAATAATTTTAACTTTGATGTTATTGATATGTCTTAATCTATCAATTCTATAAATAACTTAAAAATAGTGGAATTTTTTAACATTTTCATGGAATTAAAAAAATACTTTTTGAAGTTAACTTTTTAGGTTATTTACAGAATCTTCTATTTTTTTGTCCTGTTTTCAGATTTACACCACATTTATTCCTATGTTGAACTGTTTTATATCAACATATTGTATTTATGTATGAAAGAGGTTGTCTTTGACTATAAACTGATAAGATGTTATCTCGCCAAGCTTGATATTACCTGTCTTTTTACAACACTAGCTTGCTACATGATGGCTTCACCATCATATTCTTATGAATACATTTGATTTCCAAGCATGACATTCTACAGGCTTACTCGACTGCTCATGTAACACAGCTGATTTAAAATATATTAATATTCTGCTCAACAAGTTTTATTGTACAATTAGTTTCACATATTAATTTGTCATTTGATAATGACTGTGTAAGATTGGAACCAGTTGGAAAATAAATGTAATTAGTTTATTATAACAAAGCTTTTGTCTTTTTGGAGTCTTTCCATAAGTGCTTTTCATTCATGTCTGTCAGCAGCACTTCTTTTATGTCCATCTGTTTTGCCTGCCTGGCCCACTTCTCTCTTCACATATCTCCTTGGGCCTCCATCACTCCATGGGGATTATAGTTATAAGCCTGTCTCTCTATGGCACAGTCATCTTTTCTGAGGGTGTGTTATATCCGCTTCCATTTCTTCCTCTTGATATCCAGCTCTATAGGACGCTGATCTGTATACTTGTCCACAAGTTCTCATTTGTAACATTCTTCTGTTAACAGATCCCAAGGATCTTTCTCGGACAACATTTTACAAAAACCTGCAATGACTGGTCACAGTTGGCGATAATTACCAGTTCTTGCAACCATACAGCAACATCAACTTTTTATTAGTATTAAAAAGACTCATCTTTATAAAACAATTTCTATTTCTCCATACCATATACAGTTACAGGAAGGCTTCATTTTCATTTTTAATGTGAATTTTAACATCATCTGTTTATTAAAAATTTCTCCTTTAATATAACCCCACCTTGTTTATGTCCTCGAATCTCTTTTGTCTTTTTTATATTTATTCTAAGACCAGCACCACTTGCTGATCTTAGATACTACCTAGATCTGTGTGATCTTAGTGATTTGCTACCTAGAGCTGTAATCTTGCTTTTGTAGTAAATCACTAAATCACTGTGCAAGGAGACATACATCAGCAAATTGAGATCCTCAATCTGACTTTACAGCCTTCACTATAATGCACAATCTTATGCTCTAAGGTCACTTCGGATTACCGCATCTAGCACCACAATAAAAAGAGTCTGTGAAATGATATACTATTGATTTATCTTTTTGTGTCATCAGTGATAAATTAAAATACAAACTGTTTTTTTAAAAGTGGTTCTCACTATCCTGATTTTTGTTTAAAATCTCTTATCATGTGACATCAGTGATAAGTTAAAATGCAAGCTGTGTTTTTAATACTTTCTAATGGTTCCCACTTAGACCTTAGATGAATCATCAGTTATTAGTTAAAACATTTTAATACTTTAAAAAAAATAAATTTGCATCTTTTGGTAGTTTACCGTAGCAACAAATATAATAATACACACTTATAACATTAGATTGTCTATCAGCTGTAGTAATACAAATTACTTTTTTTAATTACACACTACTGTAGTTTAAGATATTACTGTTTAATCTTGGAGTGAAATGATGTTTACCTTTACAACCAAATCATCATATGATTTTACTTATCACAAATTTGTACTCACCTAGTATATGAAGTATAGGGTTAGTTTGATATCACAAAAAGTTTTGACCTCCAGTTATGGACCCGGGAAACAAAAAGAAAAAGGTTTTCAACATGTCGTCCATCTTTCCATCATTGTTGTCTTTAAGTGAGCACATTAGCGGCTACAAAAATTAAGTTAGGAACGTGTAATTTATATAGGTGACTCATATAGAATCCTATTGAAAATAAAAAATCTCAAAATGATAGCCATTAATTTTTTTAATTAATTTTTTTAATAAACAAACCTACCCTACTTTGTGCAAGACCCCTTGATGTACCAATACAATTTAACATTTCCTACAAGGATCTAAGAAAAAAAACTTTTGGATAGTAATTTATAGGATCCATTTGTATTACATTGTATGATGTGGCTGAATAAGTTATCTTGTGGCTCATTAATTTGTTTTTAAATTCCGTTTTTAAATCTGTTGGTTAATAACCATGAAACATGAAGATTGGTTAAAAAATTGAGGTTGGAATGTTAACTTACCTTATACTTTGTAAATAAAAAAACAAAAGAATATTATAATCCGGATTTAATCCTTTTTATATATAGGGACATTTTAAGGACATACTTAAAGAAAATTCAACAACCTCTTCGATATCAAAAGGTTACAATTTTATATAGGCATATTATTAAAATTGTACTAATGAATTTTGTGACACTCAATTGTAGTTATGTTCTGAATATTTTTTAATGGTTTATTTAATCAATGTTTCTTGAAATCTCTGCATTCTATTTTCATTCCTTTGTAAATGATTATATATTTTATAACTGAATATATTATGAAATTGTTTGTATTAGAATTACAGTGATCTTTATTCATCATCAACAACAACCAGATCATCGATCATTTTCAACAGCATTCAGAAAATTCACCATCAAGCTACTTATAGAACATTAGTCATCACAGCAGCATCTAGAACATCCCATCAATATCAACATAATTACATATTTTGATCTACAACTGGTAAGGTAAGTTATACTAGTTAGTGAATTTGGAGTACGAGGGTATACAATCTCTTGTCACTGCAAACCAAATGGATCTTTTGTGACTACCCTACTAATTATGTTTTATACCCAGCCAAGATTTAAGCTTCTTAAGAATTTTAGAATGATTTTGGGTGATATTGTCGTTATCTCTACAGCCATGGGGAAAGGAAGTGCTGAGGTAAAGTAGTCTTTTGTAGGATAGAGATTCACACTCACACAACCAGTGTTCGGCTGTCTCTTTATGTGTCGGCCAGAAGCGGCACGAATCCACTTTTCCCTTCCCCTTATATTTTTGGGTTGGGAGTCCTCTGATGATTACTCCATTGACCCATGGCTCTTGGATTAAAGCTATATCTTCAGTAAATCTCATGACGAGGACAGCCAAAACCGTCCTGTCATTGTTGAGATTTATTGAAAGCATTTTACTTCTTCACATTAGAAACTTGGTTTGTCCCTGATGTGGTAGGGTTCTGTATTAGTCCATTCCTTCTAGCGAGTCCTTTTTTCCGAGATCTTTCCTTTGTGGCTGTTGATGACCTTTTAGGTTTTTGTTTCTTTTGAAGGAAAGAACTGCTAGATGCCACCCCCCACTCTTGACATACTATCCAAGGCTGTAATAGCCTCCTGCCAGCATGACTTTGGACGGAGCTTTAGCCTCTGACACAGCAACAGCTATCTTATCCTTTCTTTGTGGTATAGAACTAGGCTGACTATGAGTTTCAGCTCACTTATAATGTTTGCTGATGTTTAGATCTAAGTAATTCGATTTCCGTCCTCTTTTGTGCAATTGTTTATTGTCTGTGCTAGCTTGAATCGCTTACGTTCACATTGTAGGTGGTTTAGGTGTTACTTTTATTTCTCATTTTCTTATACTTTTTTTAATGTATACATAGTTTAGAGAATGTTACATTGTGATTCATGGAAATATCCTTTTTGAGTTGCTCAGAGCCCATAACTTTTTTTTTTGGTATAAATTATGTCTGATAAATGTTTGTACTGTCTGTTTTAATGAAACTTGGTATAAAATTTTGTTTGATTTATAGATGGTATAATACACAATTTTATAAACTGAGTAATAATGAGGGGGGGATGAATGAATGAAATGTCTAAAATAGCTCTTTAAGACTTTAAGACTATTAGTTTCATTATATTTATTTAGTAGACTCAAATTTTCTCTTCCAATTGGTTTTTAAACTTTTTTTGTTCCAGGTTTAATCACTTTGATAAATTGAAGTAGATGACATGTCAGAGACATGAGTGAGTACAAGTTGTGTAAAATATTTGTAAATATATGTCAGCTAAACTAGTATCCATCATGACTTTGAAAACTTATGTTTTTAGTTTGGAGAAGCCCACTAGGTTAGATTAGTTTTAAGCTGTAGGAAATAGTATTAGATAAGTTATTATATATTTTATGGTATATGTTTGTGTTAAAAATATTTTCAAAGACATGATGGAATATAAATTATTGTATTTTTTTTATTGAGAAACACAAGCATTGTTTGTGCACATTTAATAATTAAACAATGCAAGTCATTACATATATGCTAACTAGTTTAGCTGACATATTTATTTGATAAGTTGTTGAATCCATTACAGCATCAAGAATGAAGATTAGATCTGCATCATCGATGAACTTCATAATGATCATGATCCCTCCCTTATGAATCAAACAGAAATCAATTCAGTTTTTTTAGATGTAAAAATTAAACTTAAAAATTTTAAAATATTAAAGAAATATGTATATAATTAATGTTTTTCGTTTTATATTTAATAAATAATCAGATTAATTTTTTTTTTAATTTTTTTTTTTACTTTTTTAGCTTTGAATCTTTTTGAATAATATCAGTCATCATACTTAGGTCCTTTTTGAAATATTTAATTTTGTTAGATTATTTTTCTTGTTTTCTTTCAGTTTTGAATCTTTTTAAAAAATATTATTTTAACTTTAGGATTTAAAAAACAATAATATATTTAATAATATATTATAATCTTAATTAAATTTTTGTCCTTTATATTAGTTCAGCTTCTTAGACTATTTTTTATTTTATTTTTTCATTTTCGGTTTCAGCTCCCTATCATTCTACATAATATAATTAATCCATGTGTATTTATTTCAGGCCAATTACACACCCGACCAACAAAAGGGTGAGTATAATCTTTTGTTGAGTCCATCGCACTTACAACACCTAGACTTAACAAAATGTTAATGTCTAGTTACAACAAAGATCGCACACTTGTACAAATTGTCCAAGTGTACACCACTATTATTACACTTCTTCAGGCATAAGTCCTCGACACATTAGAGGCAGCATTAGATTTGGTAGGAAATTGAGTTAGTTTGTAAGAATATTTTCGGTATTCCGCGGTCCCTGTTAGGTTTTTAGTTTTACGGGTGTTTTATTTTTCAGGTTTTATTATGTGTTGTTGTGTATATATGTTATTGTTTTTCATATTTTTTATGTATTTTTTTTAGGTTTTATTTATGTGTTTTTCAGGGTTTTTTTATTGTATTATTTCTATATAAATAATATTTTTGTATGTATTTCAAAGTAGTATTTTATTTCCATGTATTTTCAGGTGTGGGCTCTTTTAGTTTAGTATGAATGTTTTGTTTGTTGATTTAATTTACAGCAAAGAAATTCTACATTTTTTAATTTTGTTGTTATCTAAAGAAGTTCTACCTTTGAAGTACCGGTCACCATTTTAAAAAGGTAAGCTACTTCAATTCATTTTTTTTTTTTTTTTTTTTTTTTTTAATGTAGACCATCAATCTAATTTTACTTGGAAACTTGTTAGTAGGTATTCGTGTGAGTTTTCTTCAGAATCATAACTGTGTTCTTCTAAAGCATGTCGATCTACTAGAACATACAAAGAGAACTTTTAGATTTTGAGCACCAAGAACTTCTCACAAATCATCCTGGATCAAGAGATTTACGTACATAAATTGATACTGAACATAGAGAAATGAGGTAGATATGTAGATTCTTATAGGCAAACCATTTGAAATGTGTTTGTGAATTTGTAGTAACTGAAAACTTAGAACTGTGAACATTTTCATAACTGTGACTTAGAACTGTTACATATTATGAAATGGGGGTTTATTTTAAACTTTTTTAAACATATCTGTTAATGCAGCATAAACTAGAGTAGAACTGTGTTCTAACCAAGAGAGCTCTTTGGAAAGTAAGTTCCTTTTCATTATAAAAACCAATACAATTTGAGGTTTTTTATTATACACAAATTAGTTACAACTCTTACCTATTTTCCCACATTACCACCTACATTAAGGCACTTGTTATATCAGTAAACTAGTTCTTTATTACCCTCATCAGACACCTGTTAGTTATAAGACATGAATTTACACTGTCCTTCAAATCCTCATTGTTTTCAAACCACTGTTACCCTAGATATTTTTAAATGATAGGAAGTGATAATCACTAGGAGCCAAATCAGTGCTGTATGTCATTTGAAACTGTCCAGTATGTTATGTATGTGTCTAACAATTAATTGTCACTAAATATGCCATACCATTTTTTCTGAATGGTTTTTACCATCCTTAAAATGTCTCGGTAGTGATTCATTCTACAAATCTTACCAGGAGTATTTCTCAAAAGACATTTGCCATGAGTTTTCTTGTATAGAATGTTTCCAAGTACTTATGAACTTTAAGGGGTTTTCACAGTGAGCTGTAGCCCTACTCCATCGACTGACTTTGTCTCCACATTGACATACAACAGCAAAGTCTCACCATCTATAACTGAGATAAAGGTACAATAATTCAGTAATTTTGAAATTTCAGTTTTTTCAGATTTTATCATTCGCTTTTCTAAAAGTTCAACTGTCACAACAGATGGTGGTCTATTTCTTTATTTATCATGAGAAATTCCCCAACAAACTTACACTTTAAACACAAAATTTCCATTTTGTGAAGTGTAAGTTTGTTGGGGAATTTCTATAATTTGTTTTTACTTAACACATCTACAAACATTTGCTATGTACTAGATACGCTAAATGATCATAAAAACCTCTGAAATAAAACACACCTCTGAAATTAACAAGTTCTATTCATATTAGAAACATACAAAATCTAGTCAAGCCGTTTTGCTTAACTATCTTTGAAATCGTACAGTAAATAAATAACATGACAAATTATTAGACACTAATTTCATAAATATTAAACATAAGTTCATGTTACAAGTATTCTTAATGATCAAATTCAAAATCAAAGTTCATACAATTCAGTTAGCTATTAATTAGCCAATGTTTTTCATTATGTTACAACACAATTATTTAAACTAATTGCCTATACTTTTTTAAGACATAAATTACCAATTATATTGTTCTTTTTTACGCTATACCAAGGCGTAACTTTGCACTGAATTTAGTTTTAACAAACAACTCTATGCTAATCAATAAATAATTGAGAAAAAACGTGCCAGGGGTTAAGAATATTAAAATGCATGCTTAAGTTCCAATAAAAACCTTATTGTGTTCGTGTGAACAAGTAACATGTTCCTCAGGAGCTCAATATAAGTGAGTATTGGCTTTGGCTGTCCCAAGGGGCCTAGCTGGATCTAGACATTTTTTCATGTAGTCCTGGGCTAGACCCATTATTTCATCTTTCCTATCACGTCTCTCTTTATCAACTTTTGATATTTTCCGACTATTGGAGTAAGGAAGCTTTTATGGAGGTCTTTATTTTATGTTCTTTTCTTAATTTTTTTATAAGGTGTTGAAAACTCAAGAGGTTTTTCTGTTTAAACAATAAGACAAAACATGTAATAGATACATAAGTGGTGGATGGGAGGTGTATATCCAAAAACACTGCATAAACTTTCTTATTAACAAATCCCCCAAAACCAAGTAAAAACCAACCAAAATTATTCAATACCGAAAATGTCACATCGATAGTTGGCAGTCATAAATTGAAAATAAACCATACCGTCTTTGAAAAAAATATTTATAAATATAAATAAGGGTTAAAGTTGATTCTTTTGTGCCCATAATGTAAATATTATTGATTGAAATGCTGGCAATCTAGGTTCATTTATTTTTGTTTATTGGAAATTATTTCTGAACCATAATAATATTTTCAAAATGTATTACAATTTTGCATACAGGTTTAGGTAATCTTACACATTTTACTACCCGAGTCAGGTAGAGCTGATTTTCAGAAAATTTTAATTTTGTGTTTTTTTCTTATGAAAGTTGTTCAAGTTTTTGGTTAAAGATAAAATGTTATAAAAATGTCCTAAGATATGACAAATTTGATTAAAATCAATCCACTTTTTTTTGTGGCCCATTGCCTAGAAAACACAAATTAAACAGATGAACATCATTCCATTCATTTTTTTGATCCTCTACATTAATTTTGATTACTATGTAATGAGAAAATGAAACTATTAACTACAACGTTTTGAAGACTAATATAACTTAAATTTTTTACAGCTTCTGAGTTCAGTTCCACAGTCCTACAATTTTAAAGAACATGACAGGATGAAATGCTTGAAATTTGAAATACCGGTATGTAAGTTCATTGTTCTTTTATAGTTTATTTAATTTGGTTTTAATTTAAGTTCACTCTTCTAATGTTTGATAATGGAAAGTGAGTGTTAAACTTGTTAAGTATTAAGAATCTGGTTTGACTTTGGTTTTGTGATTTTAGAGATTGTTAAATTTTTTTCAACTTGAGCCAATGAAACGGGTAATATTAAAAATTGAATAATTTTGTATTGATACGTTTAAAAGGGAACTGTGTAATAGTTTATAAATATTAGCTTTTGTTTGATTTTAATTATTATTCTTCTGATTTTTTATTTAAGAGAGGAAAATAATTTGCTCGACTATGGGCGCTAGGTAGCGTTAGCTTACCAATTTTGAAAAAGGAAGTTAATTGTTATTGTTAAAATTTCTCAGGGTCGCAAATCCTTTTGAAAGTGTACTTACAGTGGTTCTCGGTGAAATAAAAAAATCTTATTTTGTTGTGCTGAAATTGAACATAATTTATTGAATTAAGTATTAACATTTATACAAGGTTATACATACATGTTCAAATTTATATCTTACTACTATTTGAAATCTCAGTATCCTTTGATTTTAAATTCTGCCTGAGAGGCTTAAATCCTTTTTTATAATTCTAAAATTAATAGTTGCAACTTGAAAGAAAACTATTTTTTATGGTGAGATTTAAAACTCTCACGTAGCAAAGATGATTATTATTATTATTATTAACATGAAATTAAGTTCTTTAAATGACTAATTATTAAACAAAGATTATACATTTGAATAAATTTAGAAAGTTCATATAAAAAGTTCTTTTTCTTTTACAAAATTATTCCTATAAAAATGTCTCTGATTTTTGTTACCGCATAACCGATCCAGTAGATTGGAAACCTCCACGTGCCGAGTTCCTTCATTCTGTGTTGCAAAGACCTTGCAGACTCAATCTATACACCTGACGATTAATTATCCTTTTAAATTCATGGTATTGTACAAAGATTTTCATCACTTTACCAATAGTTATTGTCCAATACACACTTCAAACGCAAACTAAGTCTTACCACGTCAAACTGTCTCTGAACTCACTGAATCTTCACCATTAATGTTCTGAAGCTTCTTTTATTTAAAAACATCTCTCCCTGAGCTAAATGTCACCATAGGACCTTAACTACTTTTTCTACATTTTTGAGAAAGTTTCTCTTCACTGAAAAAAACGTCCTACCAACTCAGACCCCTCTCTAAGACTGACAAACCGCATGGGTATTTTTCACTTCCTTTGCCGTTACCTCCCTTTTTTCTTGCAACGTATGCGAGAATTATTCTCACATAGCAACACAGACTCTGTTCAAATTATTTTGCCTAACACAATACAAATACTACCTAAATATTTATTACAACTTATAATTAATATTTTATACATGACATTATTATTTTGGAAACCTATATTTACTTTTTTATAATCCCTTGTCTTAACAGTCACATTGAGTCATTCTTTTGACTTCTGAAGTCCCCCACCAATTCAATTTCAAATAAATCTCAATATAACCATTTTTTGATTATCCTAGTTAAAATTACCATTTTTTGGTATTACAACTGGTATTACAAATTGACAGGATATTTAATAAGCATATAATTGTATCCAAAAACATTTTAGGTTTTTAACATTAATGTTAAATTTCCAGACTATATTTATCCGAATATTTGTAAATGGTATTGGATATGTGGTTAGCATGCAATGAGTTTATCGAGATACAATATGGCAAAATTATTGAAGCTTTGAAAAAACATCCAACAAACTCACTGTATGATGACCACATATCCAATACCGCTCACAAATGTTCGGATGTACATAGTTTAGAAATTTTGTACAAGTGTAGAGAAGGGGAAAAAAGGATAATTGGAAAAAGTTGAGATTTACAATAGTTTAAGAAATGAGCCTTCAAACATAGCTAACCCCATCTATGAAGAAAGAAATTAAAACTATTATATTGAGTATTCTAGCAGAGAGGGAATTTCATCCTAACAGTTGTGGCAACACTACTAATTATTCACAAAACAACTGTCAAGGATAGAAAAAAAAAGAAAAAAAAAATTAGGATACATAAATGTGCCAGTAAAACACATCTATAACAATAATTGTATATCTTATCCTGAATCTATAATATATAAATTTTTAACATTACTTTCTGATGATGGCCAGATACTCTTCAAAACCAAATACTGTTTTCTATTAAATGATATGCCCAAGAATTGCAGCAACTTAATAACTAATTCTGTCTGCTTCGAGATGTTCAATACTTTTCACGGGTGGGTCTTTGAATACTTTACTCTTCAAATATCCTCACAAGAAAAAAATGACATACTGCCAGTTCTGGTGATCTCGCAAATTAAAGAATATCTCCATATTTAGACAGAGCGTGACCTTGAAAATAAATACTAAACTGTACTCATTGATTGCAGTTGAGAGTCTCATCTTGAAAACAAACGCCTAACTGTATTAATTAATTTTAGTTTTCTCCGCTATGTGAGGAAACTAAAATTCTTCAATCATTCGGAGGTATCGCTGGGACATGACTGTAACAGCATTCCTACTATCGTATTTAAAGAGATATTGACACATTATTCCTGAAGATGATATTGCACATCATACAGTGACTTTAACACTGTTGCAGAGTTTCTTAATGCATTTTATTAGGATTTACTGTTGACAATACCGGAAATATTTTTTATACACATATTATACTCACTCAAGTGGAAACATATTTTGTCTACAGTTGTTGACAAAGTGGCATTTTGTTCATTTAAATTAGTTTGCAAAATAGCTGATTTCTCAACAGTTTCACTTTGCCCACTACTTTGCACACTACTTTGCTCACTTTGATGGCAACCGAACAAAACGAAATTTAGGTTAAGTATATTTGAATTCATTTATAATATACAGGAAATGTCCTGTATGTAGGTTATATTAATTCTTACATGTAAAATAACATAAATAAACAACAAAACAATGTTTTAAAGTCGAAAAAGGAAGTAATTATTCATGAAGATGATTGACAGTGTATGTACACGGAGAGTATTTTTCATTTGCCGAGTTTTGAAGTTGGCAATCCCGTTTCCTCAACAATACAGCTAAGTTATTTGTAATATTAATAAATAACCTCAGTTTTGACTTGAGAACTTCAACTCAGTGTTGATGTGTTGATTAGCACTACTGCTATATTTTGTGTAGTTAGTTGTAAAAT
The DNA here is from genome assembly GCA_963513935.1 of Aphrophora alni. Taxonomy (NCBI): domain Eukaryota; kingdom Metazoa; phylum Arthropoda; class Insecta; order Hemiptera; family Aphrophoridae; genus Aphrophora; species Aphrophora alni. The sequence goes on along the minus strand of CAUPSG010000858.1, from coordinate 1,503,467 downwards.
ATGGACAGTTCAGAAGATGAAAACCTGTCAAATACCCCGCCTAAATTAGCGGAAAAAGCTAACAACGTTGTACTAAATCTCCTTCCTGTCAAATCAAGGAAAAAGTACGACCGCCAGTATGAACTGTTTTTATCACAAAATAACAACTGTAGACAAAGTATAATGTGCAATTCGTGAGCAAAGTGTCTTTTTTAAACTTGATAAAATTGAATATTGGTGAGATTAGACCATTTTAAGTTGTTGAACATATCACAATTTCATTTCTACACTCATACCAATCCTGCTATATGAGCAAAACAATCAATTCATTATAATACTATACTTGTGAACAGTAAAGACTATTTTAAAGTTTGTAAACTATTTATTCCCCTTATACACCTTCTCCCCACAGTATATAAACAAACATAATTTCATTTTACAGTAAATATAGACTATAGGACATAGTCCTAATATTATTATAAGTTTAATTCATGTATTTTATCTTTTTGAATAACCTTTGGGAAGAGTCGGCACCAACCTCCCGAGGTTAAGTTTCTCGAGCTCTTGACTATCATATTGTTGAATCCCCCCTTTCTTTTAATGAAATATGCTAGCTGGAGCAAATCACAAAGACAGTGAAACAGATTGCGATAAAACTTTCTAATTTCTAATATTATAAAATTGTTTGGAAAAGACTGATAGTTATAAACACTTCTCAAATATATTGTGTATTTATTTTTTTTGTGATTGTGAATTTCCTTATGTCCTGAACTTTGCTATTTCTCTTTTGGTTATGGAGTATCCATAAACTATTTTCTTATAATTGTATATAATATGTGAACTTTATCCCATGTTTTTCATCTTTAGCTCAATAAATAAAAGGCAAAGCTTTTATTCGTTCAGTGTAATCCATTGTTATTGTTTCATTAATGTAGTATTAGATTCCTTAAAAGTAATATAATAAAAAAAAGGAGAAATAAATAATAATAATAATAATAATAATAGATAAGTAAATAAACCACAAAAGGTGAGAGAAAAAATATAGACATAATTGTAAGCTATGCGTAGGTATTTTAGTAAATGATCAAACATGATTATTTTCTGGTTTTTTTCCGAAATCTAGGTTATCCTTCAACATATCCCTCTAATATACACGTATATATAAATAAATAAAAATAAGTTCATATGTTTTAATAATTTAAAAAAAAAATACATTATCTTACAGAGCAAGGGTAAAATTTTTGTTTCTTATTATTTTCTACAACTAATGCTATTCCGAGAAAATGTTTTAATGAACGCCATTTTTCAACTGATAAGTCATAAATAGTACAGAACATTATGCAAAATTTGATATCAATATCTTAAATTGTTCAGGATTTATATCTGATTTTTGGAAATAATATAAACAAAGCACTTTTGAACAAATGTTTAAAGAAAGTTTTTGACTTTAATGTCCAAAACAACAACAAATATATATGTCTAAGATTCCTTCACTACACAGTATAGACGTTAGATATTAGTGAGCGAGATACAATATCGATACTGACGACAGACATCATTCCAAAAACCACCCTCAGGGTCTCACTACAGTAAGTATGAGCATGGAAAGGTTCTACACCTTGGGTTAGATCCCTCTCTTTCATCTTACCAGCTCTTGTTCACTTCCGACCCTGCCGCTATTGTAGTATTCAAAAGCAAGGTGTAGTCATTTCACAGTAACTAAAAGTAGACGTTAGATGTTAGATATCGGTGGGTGACATACAAAATGATTATAAACATAAAGAGGATGTATGGGGGTGGGAAAACAAAAGAGTCTTTTTTCCTGGAAAACTGCCATGAATAAAACAGGATACAAGACTGCATCCAGTTGCATGATTTCCTTTCCTCTCCTATTACACAAAGTCAGGACTGCATTTCAACCTTTCTCTAAGAAAATAATAATCTGATGAGTTATAAAAAAATGATTCGGGATTATTGGAAAAATATCCGTTTTGCCGAGTTCAAAAATGGGGTTTTATGATTTACGTGTTTCACCCAAACGAGCGGAATGATTTTTATAAAATTCTGTATGTACTAAAATGTAGCATTTCTTTAGAGAACCCAAAGATAACGTATGAATCGTCAATTCCATAAATAAAATTTTTAAGTACAAAATATCCACTAAAATATATTACTCTTCGGAAAAATTATTGAAAAAAAATAAAGTCAGAATTAACCTTGACCGCCGTCAAGGAAACTCGATTTTAATACAATGTATGCCCACGGTGAATTTTTACAGAAGCAAAGAATCGTTTAATATATTGTACAGGCTACATATCACAAAAAGTTCATAAGAGGGGAAACTTACCTTCCTAAGAAATACACAAGAGAAAACTTAATGGGTGCCATCATACAATACAAGGTGATCCGCTAAGTGACTTTGGCCTTGTAGGAAATGTTAAATTGTATTGGTACATCAAAGGGTCTTATCCAGTAGGGTGAAATTTGTTAAACAGTTATTTCACAGGTTTTCTGAATCTCGTAATTGTATGTAACATTTTTTTGACGTTTGTGAGGCCCTAACGTTCCTCGTAAATGTGCCTCCACTCGCTTCACTCGTATATGAATAGATTTTCATGGAAGGTGAGGGTTCCAAGTAACATCTTTGACACTAAAGACATTATTTATCATCGTAGAGATGTGGGGTTGGTACCATTACATGCAGAATTGAAATCTACAAATTGTTATTTAATTAATTATGTTTATAAGTGGAATAACATACGAAATATGGGCAACTGTTTAAAATGGCCGACTTTATAACATTTTTTAAATTCCACTTTTCTGAATTTCAATAGGCTTCTACAAGAGCACACACTATAACAATTTGTGTCACCACTATCGTGCTTACACGCAGAGGATTACGGCAACGTCGACAGACGGACCTTACATCGAAGAGAGCGGGAAACGTGACGATCAGAAGTCCATTACTAAACTTACCCTGTATTTATTATACTGAGTTTATTATAATGAAAATTAAATTTTCTTTCGTATTAATAGTCCTACATATAGACATATTTGAGGAATTGGCGATGATTGTAGGTGTTTGATTTTGTGGGTATGTTTTAGAAAGTTAGTGCAATATTTCAACACTGTTTTTCCCATAAATACGTTATAGAGATGTTATAAACATATTTCATATTTTGTGTTTATGGTTTCATATACACAAGTTAATGGTTTTCACTATATTCCGCTCTAAAGACCTCAATTCAATGAGTATGGGGGTGGCAATGCCGAATGGGGCTTGATCTTCATCTCTTTTTATCTAGTCTTATGTTGTTCCCTCTCTTTCATCTTTTCTATCACTTCTTCCTCAACCAACTGTTGTTCTTTAATGACTCTGACGTTACTAGAGTATTCCAAGCCTAAGTGTCATGTAGGCCTACTCTTTCTTTATAAAACTATGATTAGGTATCATGAGTTTTTTTGTAAAGGAGAAGGAGAAGCGGGATTATGGTAGCTGATATAGTCTACTATTAGAAAATTTAGCAATACAGAATCATGAAAGTGGAGAACCTAACCTCCCCCCCCCTCCAACATATTTGTGTAAGGCGAGGGAGGGGGTGCCAAGCTATCTACTTCAAGACGACTTCCACAGTTTTTTCCTCACCACATTTATAATAGTTGTGGTTTAGGTTTTATACGAGTTAGTGCAAATTCGGTTGCAAGAGGGAGAGTTATGTACTGTTGGAGGGTGTAAATTTAAATACAAGGGATGTAAAAGTATGTGTTAGTGTAGTGTAAAGTGTTTTGAGTGTTTCTTTAGTGTTCAGTGATAATCGTGTAGAGAAAATTGTGTAATATTTCATGTTCTCAAGAACTAAAAATTTGTTTACGTTTACTACAAAATACGTTTTTTGAAAAATGGTAACGTTAGTTTGGAAACATTTTGAAAGGTAAAAGATCAATTATATTGTAAACATTTTGACTGTCCATCATTTTGAAACTTGTGAATGGAAATCGGTTCAGTTCGATATTAACCTAGATCTCAAATTTGTATAGGCCTAAAGTTTGGAAAATATTTTTAAAAAATTTGAGGAAAAACAAATAAATTTAATTTTCATCTTATTTTATTTTCATTCTTGCGTACTTCAGGGTCACAAATATAGGTATTGTAGTTGCTCTATTTTCTGTCAAGAGTAAGATTACTGTAGCTTATTCTCTACATAAAAATTAGCTAATTATTACTAAAATAATAACTAATCTTAAAAATGTGTACATAGGGATACCTAAAGATGTCAACAAAGTGTTAAAAGTGTAGAAATATACCTTTTCCAAGTCAAAAATTTGATAATGTTTTTTTAAACATTATAGGCCTACCTATATTTTAAGTCAAAATTTGTAAATTTTCATGGTAATTATATAGCAGAGCTGCCTCACTTCAAAATCAATTTTTAAAGGTTTTATTCGTCAAATAAATGTTGGAAAAATATTTTACTATCGAAAAAAAGTGTCGGAGAGATGATTACATAACATAATTTCACAAGATTACACAAGAAAATCTTAATCAGAGTCAAATTCTGCTGCAAATTCAGTAGATGAGGAATTTATTGAATTTAAATGTGTTTCACTCGTAATTCGCCATAAATGATGAAAATGATTATTATACTCATTGTACTTTCTCTTAAACATAAATTCGGCTATATGGCCATGGAAATGTTGTTTTGAATTTCCATATCGCGGCACATTTCCTCGCACCTCCCTCCATTGACGTTCAATTGTCTGCGTATGTGCTTCAGTGTACGCATATGTAGGGCTGTATTATTATATGTCACGAAAGGTTTGGCCAGGTTGCTATATATATATATAACCACCTGGCCAAACCTTCCGTACGTTTATTGAAGTGAATGTCATGAGTATGAAAGATAACACAGAGTTAATTTTTTCACGAAAAAACTACTTGTGTAATTGTATTATTGTATTATGTAATCTATGTTACATACTTTTCAGGTTATTTGTGGAGTTACAAATTGTGAAGAGTAAAGATTAAAAGAGCTGGGTAAAATCTAAAGTATTGTAAACTATTACAGGCAATTTATTTTAAACATTTTTTCAAACTTATAAACATTGAATTTTCAAAACTCTCTAATTTTACAATAGAAATTAGGTAAATGATAGGCCTAGGAAATATTAAACTAACAGAAAATTGGTTTCCCCCCATATCGGTAACGAAAAGAAATGTTTGACAACTATACAAAATATTAGTACATAGGCCTACAAATTTGAATATTTTAACATAACATTTTTTTCAATTGAAAAAATCACTTACCATTTATTTAATTCACATTCTCGCAATTTGAAAACAACAAACATATGTTTGTCATCTTAAAATGGAACTGCTAATTGAATTATTGTCCAATCGGAATACGGAATCATGGAAGTAGCGTTCCATTATTTAGTTATTATTTTTTTAAATACATTATATAATTTTCTTGCAATATTTTGATTTAAAACGTATTTTTATTTACAATGAAATCATAAAAGAAACGGAAGAAAATTATAAGTGAAGGTAAGAGTATAACGTTTTAGATAAGTTTATAATTGTATAAAAAAATCTATTTATGGTACTAATCAACTTAATATAATATAATATAGTTTCAGTTGTCATCTATTGTTGTTAATTATATTAGTTATAGGTTCGTTTCATTGTTTTATAAAAAATAACATAACCTGAATCCATGTCTTTCCGTTGATTTATCTCATCAGATAATATATAACCATAATATGGTTTTTCCTACTATTTAGACTATGGTAAAACGATAATTTATTAACATAATAATAATTATTATTTTTAATAATTTTATAGCTAAACCCATAATTAAACATCAATATATTATCATTCAGATTAAAAAACTATTTATGTATAAAAAAGTTGTTTTCAAATAAAATAAATTCAACAATTATTTGATGGTTTATTAATCGTTCGCATACAAAGTTTTGAACAATTTAATTATTAAATTAAAATTTTTGTCTGTTAAAAAGAAGAATAATGAAAACTTAAAAATTAAATAATATATGTATAATATATCAAGTGGATTTATATGAAGTCAATTTTTTTTTGTAACTAGAAGGCAAAGGTTCTCCCTACTTCCTCCAAGAAAGCCTATCTTCTTCCTGTTTAGTGCATTGCAATCTTTGCGTTCAATTAACTGTTCATATGGCGTTTTGAATATAGATGTTTTAAGAGTTTCCAAAATTAGGCGCATTTCGTTTAAGAACTATCGAAATTTTGGTAAAATTTGAGGATCTCGAGCTACTTAACAGTGTCAACTTACAGGACACTTCCAATTTTACCAAAATGGTAAGTTCTTATGTTATACAAATCAGAAAATTTTGTTAGCTTCCCGCCAGTCATATTTCAATTATAGGCAAGGTAATAAATAGGTAATTTTTAAAACTCAATAACTCTGGTAATCTAAAGAAATGTTTTAATTTGTTTTTGAATGACCTGCTTTTAATTAGATTTTATGTTGAATAATTTAAATGTGTATTTTTGTTTTGTTAGACAAATATATTTTAGTACTTGATGAAGGAATAAATTTGTGCCTGCCATTTTAGTTAATTCTAATTATTCAGTCTTTGAAAAACTTCTACAGTTTATTTATTTTGATTTATCAATGGAATTGATCTAGTGAGTGTTTATTAATTACAGATTTAGTATAATTTATTTTGTGTATATAAATATATAACTGTATATAGTTAGTGCAAATATTAATTTGCATTGTAGCAACCTATTAAAATATATAGGCCTAATTTGAACTAAACTTTTCAACATTATCCCTAACATTTTAGTGATGACTTTATATTATCTTATCTTCCTAGGCTAAGGTACTGTGTTACAAATGAGGAACCCTAGCAAGTGAGTTAGATCCTATCATTCATATTTCCTTTTCAAATCTCACAGGATCAATTCTTATTCTTTCCAACCCTGACACTAATAACAAATTTGAAGGGTAGTGATTTTTATTTTTGTTTCTTTTCTCTTATTTTATAAGGTGATTATAACTTAGTTTTACCTAACCAACATTTCATTGTTAGGTTTACCTAAATGTTAGGTAAAGTACATTTAACATTTAGGTGGTAAAGTACAAAATATATTGACTGTTTAAATCAAATTGGAGTTTCAGTACTAGTAATAATTATAAAATAGGGGTTGATGCACAAACTTATGTAAACTTTTAAAGAAGATAGTTTACTGGTTTGTTTTATTTTGTTTAATGTATTCATCTTTCAGAAAACATACAGTATGTGTGTATGTATACATGTTGTGTATTGTTATGCAATATTTTTAGACACTTATTAGAACAGCTTCTGTGATTAAATATACACTGTAAACTAAAATTGAAATAATTAGGCCTACAGTTTGAGACCTAGTTTAATACTGTTATCACTTGGTTACCAATGATTTCCTACCCTTATTAGTCTTTTGGGCATAATGTGTGAATGATGCAACTTGTAGTACAGTAATCTTGTAGATAATTAAACTAGGCTACAAAACCAATGTTGGTACATTGCAACTAACCTCCTCGATTTGATATATTTTATTATATTAATGTTTAAAACTCTTGGGAGATATAGTAGCCTACTTTTAAAACCCTTGATTGTAGTTACGCTATATCTATGTATATGTCTTTGGCACATTATAGTAAGTCAAATAATCCCTAGGGATTCTGGCTATAATTACGCCTTTTATTTACACAGTCTTGCTTTAGATCCATTTCTTTCATATCAAGACTCCATTGACCAACTCTTGTTCTTTTCCAAACCTGAAGTTATTAGAGTAGGCTTCTTTTCTAATTTTAAATTTTGTAAGATATTGATGACCAAGAGGTTTTTCGCCTAACAACAAGACATGAATGATAACTGATAACCGTACATTTTGATATGGTTATACCTAATAATGACTTGTGGATTTTTCACAAGAACTATTATCATAATATTTTTCTATTCTTCAACTTTAGAATTATATGTATCAAAATTTGTAAAAAAATTGCAGTCTTTGTTTAAAATTACCCAGAACTTATAATATTGATAATTAAAACCATTAAACAAAATAATAAAAATTTTAGGACTAAGAAGCTAGTCAGGAAACTGTTGATTTGGTAAATCTATTGAAATACTATTATTATTTATTTTACAGTCGTACAATTTTTAAGTAACTCTTTTAGGTTCAAGTGTGTATTTTTCCTGGTGATTGAGAGTTTGATGCTTGGGTACACTGATGTCCGGTCCTTATTTAATCTTTTAGGCATAACATGTGAAATGATACAGTTTGTAGTACAGTAAACTTGTAGGTAAAGAAATTAGGCTTTGTTATTGTAGGCTTTGTTGTAATATTAATTTTACAAAATTTTTTTGGGCAAATTCGAGTACTTTACAAAATCTTTTAATATAGTATGTTATACATGTGTAAATGTATATTTGTTTAATTAATTTGGTTTTGTGTTTAATAAAAAAATATTTTGTTTTGTAACCTGTTACCTAATTCAACTGTAAAATCAATCAACAAGCATTTTTATTGTTTTGTTTGTCTTTTAAACAATAAGTAATGATTAATTTGAATCTGAATTGACCCTCAGGTGCTCACTCCTAGTGACTACAGTCATGACAATCCCAAAGGAATTGATCGCCTTCAGGGGCTCACTGTGGCGAGTAGGAAACTCGAGTGATGCTAGCTGGATCCATACATTTTTCATTTAGTCTTGGGTTAGATACCTTTCTTTCATTTTTACTAACACACATACCTCTCTTAACCAACCCTTGTTCTTTTCCAGCTCTGATGCTATTTGAGTATTCGAGGGTTAGGGGTCTTTATTTTATATTATTTTTTCCTTTGTAGGGTCCAAAGGTAAAAGAAAAATATAGTACTGTAGTAACCAAAAAAAAAAAAAAAAAAAAAATTGAAAAACTATAAAGATGAAATATTTTGAAATATGAGTGGGTTATCAAATAAAACTAGATTATATTCTGATTATGAATATATATGCTTATTTGTTGAATAATTAATATGTTGGCGCTAAACTAAATTTAAATTGTCGGATATCATGTTCATCCTCCCCCCCCCTCAACTTAAATACAGTTTTTCCTACAAAGTAAAAAAAGAAAATACTAATGAACACCTACAATTCTGAAAAAAATATTGGTTTTGAAATTAAATTGCAGTTTGAAATCATCTATTATTTTTTTAATTTTTTTTTTTTTTTTTTTTCATTACTGTTGAGACTGATGGTTCTTGGTGGAATTCCATGTTTAAAGATAATAAAACACAATTTTTTATTTTGTACTATCCACTTTTTATTAGTCTAGCCGACCAATGGTTTCGCCTGCTAAGGCATTGACGAGGCTGTATTACAGACTGAAGAAAAGAAAACCTTAAAACTAGAGGGTGGGAGTTAGGATACAAAGAATGGAAGGTTGGGGAATTACCCGGCCTGGGCAATGACCATAGGAACAACACATATTGGGAAAACCAGTTGATTGTTTAAGTACAAATAACTTTTAAAGGTTTTACTAATGGAGAGTTATACAAATCAAACTGGTCATTTAAAACTAAATTAGGGTTACAATATCTTATTCTTTTAATTTCTAAGCTCTCCAAAGCATTCAATTTCTTACCTTTATTATCAAAATGTAATATTTTAAAATCTACACTCGAATTTTCACTTAATCTAGATTTAAAATTACGTCCTGTTTGACCTACATAACATGAATTACATATTTTGCAAGTTATCTTAAATACACCACTTCTCAACATTTTGTTAATTTTATCTTTAGAATTATTTAAAATCTTACCTAAACTATTACTACAATAAAATGCCGGCCTACACTCTGTTTCCCTATTTAAAATATTTCCAACTTTTTGGCTAACATTTCCTAGATAGTTAACTTTCCGCCATTTAGCGCTATTTTTAACTAAAGTTGGAAAAATAAGTTGCCTTGCATTCATCTTAAGTTTTTTCTTTAGCATTTTATTAATAATATTTACATCATATTCATTATTAACAGCTATTTGTTTAATGCAACTTAGTTCTTTATTGAAATCAGAGTCAGACATTGGAACTTTGACGAGGAAATGGAAAGCTGCCAATTTATGATTTAAAGGGTGCCGAGATGAAGCATGGATAATGTTATTTGTGAAAGTTTGTTTTCTAAAAACACTAAAGTTGTGTTTACCATTTTCAATTTTTATATTTAAGTCTAAGAAATTAATTTGATTTTGTTCTCCAACTTCCATGGTAAATTGTATCGCATCGTCAATTGAGTTCAGGTACTTATAAAATAATTGAAGTTGGCGGTTAGAGCCATCAAAGAGACAAATTACATCATCAACATAACGATACCAATAAATAATAACTGATTTAAATGGGTTATTGTTAATTATTTTGTTTTCAAAATTGTCCATAAAAATTTCTGCCAACAGTGGTGACAATGGGGACCCCATAGCCAAACCATCACATTGAACATAAAATGTATCTTTAAATTGAAAATAATTTTGATCCAAGCATACCTGAATTACATCCAATGGTTCTCTAGCCATTATGGGATCTACTTTGGTTCCCATAATGACCTGACCATAATGGTTAGAGAACTTTTGGATGTAATTGAGGTATGCTTGGATCAAAATTATTTTCAATTTAAAGATAAATTTTATGTTCAATGTGATGGTTTGGCTTAGGGGTCCCCATTGTCACCACTGTTGGCAGAAATTTTTATGGACAATTAAAATTTTGAAAACAAAATAATTAACAATAAATAAAGTCACTTATAAGACTTCGACTTTATAAAAATAATTTTCCCTATATGCCTACTGAGCCTAAGATGTGTGGTTTTAGCACACGTTTGACTTTTTTATTTTTAAGGTGATGATGACCTAAAGATTATTTACTTTTTAAAACAATTAATAATTTTTTAAAAAAAGTGTGATTGATTGCTCCGTGGGTGATTATTTAATTTAAATTAAACAATATTGATCTTGATTATGTTAGATATTTATTCAGGTATTGCTGTGACCATTTATACATGTTTATTTGTTCAGGCATTGCGACCGAGTAAAGGAAACACATTTTGCCATGCACACACAATGTATGAGCAAGGACTACAGTCAATCCAATGAAGTCAAAATACTCGAACACTAAGTTATATAGGTATTTATAGCTTTAGTAGTGTGTTGTTGGATTAACAATTTGTTTTTATTTTGTGTGTGATATATGTATATGTGACTGAGATTAAATAGCATTAGTAACTTTTCCATACTATTGTATACAAGTGCTAATTAGAGCACTGCAGCGATAGAACAGTGTAACTTTTCACTGAAGTAATTGTTCCAATGATACTTTACTTAAATTGTAGTATTTTTACATACTCAGAGTATATGTAGATGGAGTAAGTGTGACAATCGTAATTGCATTGAACTTGGGTTACTGTCTTTGCATTTCATTGTCTAAAGGAAAAGTAATATTCGTCATTCTTCAGAGGCTCACTATATATAGCGAGTAGCAAACTCGAGGAATACTAGCTGGATCTCTGACATTTTTTTTTCATATAATCTTGGGATAGATCCTTCTCTTGACCCAATTCTTGTTCTTTTGCAATGTAAACACTATTAAATTATTCTAGGACAAGGGGTATTTATTTCATCTTCTTTTTGTTATAAGGTGACGATGACAGAGCTTTTTCACCTTTAAGTAACAAAGGAAAAAAGTGTTATCTGTAGGTATGATAGCGACTACATAAATGGTTTTAAAGACTTATAATTTCACATGTTTGTCTTATATGTTTCTATTATGAAACTGAAAGTAATTTTATAATAATTATTGAGGTATCTTTTGTAACTAAAATCTTAAAATAATCTGATTTAAGTAACATTAAATGAACATACAGAGTAATAATTTTAACTTTGATGTTATTGATATGTCTTAATCTATCAATTCTATAAATAACTTAAAAATAGTGGAATTTTTTAACATTTTCATGGAATTAAAAAAATACTTTTTGAAGTTAACTTTTTAGGTTATTTACAGAATCTTCTATTTTTTTGTCCTGTTTTCAGATTTACACCACATTTATTCCTATGTTGAACTGTTTTATATCAACATATTGTATATGTATGAAAGAGGTTGCCTTGGACTATAAACTAATAAGATGTTATCTTGCCAAGCTTGATATTACCTGTCTCCTTACAACACTAGCTTGCTACATGATGGCTTTACTACATCATATTCTTATGAATACATTTGATTTCCAAACATGACATTCTACAGGCTTACTCGACTGCTCATGTAACACAGCTGATTTAAAATATATTAATATTCTGCTCAACAAGTTTTATTGTACAATTAGTTTCACATATTAATTTGTCATTTGATAATGACTGTGTAAGATTGGAACCAGTTGGAAAATAAATGTAATTAGTTTATTATAACAAAGTTTTTGTCTTTTTGGAGTCTTTCCATAAGTGCTTTTCATTCATGTCTGTCAGCAGCACTTCTTTTATGTCCATCTGTTTTGACTGCCTGGCCCACTTCTCTCTTCACATATCTCCTTGGGCCTCCACCACTCCATGGGGATTATAGTTATAAGCCTGTCTCTCTATGGCACAGTCATCTTTTCTGAGGGTGTGTTATATCCGCTTCCATTTCTTCCTCTTGATATCCAGCTCTATAGGACGCTGATCTGTATACTTGTCCACAAGTTCTCATTTGTAACATTCTTCTGTTAACAGATCCCAAGGATCTTTCTCGGACAACATTTTACAAAAACCTGCAATGACTGGTCACAGTTGGCGATAATTACCAGGTCTTGCAACCATACAGCAACATCAACTTTTTATTAGTATTAAAAAGACTCATCTTTATAAAACAATTTCTATTTCTCCATAACATATACAGTTACAGGAAGGCTTCATTTTCATTTTTAATGTGAATTTTAACATCATCTGTTTATTAAAAATTTCTCCTTTAATATAACCCCACCTTGTTTATGTCTACGAATCTCTTTTGTCTTTTTTATATTTATTCTAAGACCAGCACCACTTGCTGATCTTAGATACTACCTAGATCTGTGTGATCTTAGTGATTTGCTACCTAGAGCTGTAATCTTGCTTTTGTAGTAAATCACTAAATCACTGTGCAAGGAGACATACATCAGCAAATTGAGATCCTCAATCTGACTTTTATTTCATTTATTTTTGTTTATTGGAAATTATTTCTGAACCATAATAATATTTTCAAAATGTATTACAATTTTGCATACAGGTTTAGGTAATCTTACACATTTTACTACCCGAGTCAGGTAGAGCTGATTTTCAGAAAATTTTAATTTTGTGTTTTTTTCTTATGAAAGTTGTTCAAGTTTTTGGTTAAAGATAAAATGTTATAAAAATGTCCTAAGATATGACAAATTTGATTAAAATCAATCCTTTTTTTTTTCTGGCCCATTGCCTAGAAAACACAAATTAAACAGATGAACATCATTCCATTCATTTTTTTGATCCTCTACATTAATTTTGATTACTATGTAATGAGAAAATGAAACTATTAACTACAACGTTTTGAAGACTAATATAACTTAAATTTTTTACAGCTTCTGAGTTCAGTTCCACAGTCCTACAATTTTAAAGAACATGACAAGATGAAATGCTTGAAATTTGAAATACCGGTATGTAAGTTCATTGTTCTTTTATAGTTTATTTAATTTGGTTTTAATTTAAGTTCACTCTTCTAATGTTTGATAATGGAAAGTGAGTGTTAAACTTGTTAAGTATTAAGAATCTGGTTTGACTTTGGTTTTGTGATTTTAGAGATTGTTAAATTTATTTCAACTTGAGCCAATGAAACGGGTAATATTAAAAATTGAATAATTTTGTATTGATACGTTTAAAAGGGAACTGTGTAATAGTTTATAAATATTAGCTTTTGTTTGATTTTAATTATTATTCTTCTGATTTTTTATTTAAGAGAGGAAAATAATTTGCTCGACTATGGGCGCTAGGTAGCGTTAGCTTACCAATTTTGAAAAAGGAAGTTAATTGTTATTGTTAAAATTTCTCAGGGTCGCAAATCCTTTTGAAAGTGTACTTACAGTGGTTCTCGGTGAAATAAAAAAATCTTATTTTGTTGTGCTGAAATTGAACATAATTTATTGAATTAAGTATTAACATTTATACAAGGTTATACATACATGTTCAAATTTATATCTTACTACTATTTGAAATCTCAGTATCCTTTGATTTTAAATTCTGCCTTAGAGGCTTAAATCCTTTTTTATAATTCTAAAATTAATAGTTGCAACTTGAAAGAAAACTATTTTTTATGGTGAGCTTTAAAACTCTCACTTAGCAAAGATGATTATTATTATTATTATTAACATGAAATTAAGTTCTTTAAATGACTAATTATTAAACAAAGATTATACATTTGAATAAATTTAGAAAGTTCATATAAAAAGTTCTTTTTCTTTTACAAAATTATTCCTATAAAAATGTCTCTGATTTTTGTTACCGCATAACCGATCCGGTAGATTGGCAACCTCCACGTGCCGAGTTCCTTCATTCTGTGTTGCAAAGACCTTGCAGACTCAATCTATACACCTGACGATTAATTATCCTTTTAAATTCATGGTATTGTACAAAGATTTTCATCACTTTACCAATAGTTATTGTCCAATACACACTTCAAACGCAAACTAAGTCTTACCACGTCAAACTGTCTCTGAACTCACTGAATCTTCACCATTAATGTTCTGAAGCTTCTTTTATTTAAAAACATCTCTCCCTGAGCTAAATGTCACCATAGGACCTTAACTACTTTTTCTACATTTTTGAGAAAGTTTCTCTTCACTGAAAAAAACGTCCTACCAACTCAGACCCCTCTCTAAGACTGACAAACCGCATGGGTATTTTTCACTTCCTTTGCCGTTACCTCCCTTTTTTCTTGCAACGTATGCGAGAATTATTCTCACATAGCAACACAATTATTTTGTTCAAAATATTTTCTGTTCAAATTATTTTGCCTAACACAATACAAATACTACCTAAATATTTATTACAACTTATAATTAATATTTTATACATGACATTATTATTTTGGAAACCTATATTTACTTTTTTATAATCCCTTGTCTTAACAGTCACATTGAGTCATTCTTTTGACTTCTGAAGTCCCCCACCAATTCAATTTCAAATAAATCTCAATATAACCATTTTTGATTATCCTAGTTAAAATTACCATTTTTTGGTATTACAACTGGTATTACAAATTGACAGGATATTTAATAAGCATATAATTGTATCCAAAAACATTTTAGGTTTTTAACATTAATGTTAAATTTCCAGACTATATTTATCCGAATATTTGTAAATGGTATTGGATATGTGGTTAGCATGCAATGAGTTTATCGAGATACAATATGGCAAAATTATTGAAGCTTTGAAAAAACATCCAACAAACTCACTGTATGATGACCACATATCCAATACCGCTCACAAATGTTCGGATGTACATAGTTTAGAAATTTTGTACAAGTGTAGGGAAGGGGAAAAAAGGATAATTGGAAAAAGTTGAGATTTACAATAGTTTAAGAAATGAGCCTTCAAACATAGCTAACCCCATCTATGAAGAAAGAAATTAAAACTATTATATTGAGTATTCTAGCAGAGAGGGAATTTCATCCTAACAGTTGTGGCAACACTACTAATTATTCACAAAACAACTGTCAACGATAGAAAAAAAAAGAAAAAAAAATTAGGATACATAAATGTGCCAGTAAAACACATCTATAACAATAATTGTATATCTTATCCTGAATCTATAATATATAAATTTTTAACATTACTTTCTGATGATGGCCAGATACTCTTGAAAACCAAATACTGTTTTCTATTAAATGATATGCCCAGGAATTGCAGCAACTTAATAACTAATTCTGTCTGCTTCGAGATGTTCAATACTTTTCACGGGTGGGTCTTTGAATACTTTACTCTTCAAATATCCTCACAAGAAAAAAATGACATACTGCCAGTTCTGGTGATCTCGCAAATTAAAGAATATCTCCATATTTAGACAGAGCGTGACCTTGAAAATAAATACTAAACTGTACTCATTGATTGCAGTTGAGAGTCTCATCTTGAAAACAAACGCCTAACTGTATTAATTAATTTTAGTTTTCTCCGCTATGTGAGGAAACTAAAATTCTTCAATCATTCGGAGGTATCGCTGGGACATGACTGTAACAGCATTCCTACTATCGTATTTAAAGAGATATTGACACATTATTCCTGAAGATGATATTGCACATCATACAGTGACTTTAACACTGTTGCAGAGTTTCTTAATGCATTTTATTAGGATTTACTGTTGACAATACCGGAAATATTTTTTATACACATATTATACTCACTCAAGTGGAAACATATTTTGTCTACAGTTGTTGACAAAGTGGCATTTTGTTCATTTAAATTAGTTTGCAAAATAGCTGATTTCTCAACAGTTTCACTTTGCCCACTACTTTGCACACTACTTTGCTCACTTTGATGGCAACCGAACAAAACGAAATTTAGGTTAAGTATATTTGAATTGATTTATAATATACAGGAAATGTCCCGTATGTAGGTTATATTAATTCTTACATGTAAAATAACATAAATAAACAACAAAACAACGTTTTAAAGTCGAAAAAGGAAGTAATTATTCATGAAGATGATTGACAGTGTATGTACACGGAGAGTATTTTTTGTTCGCTGAGTTTTGAAGTTGGCAACCCCGTTTCCTCAACAATACACCTAAGTTATTTGTAATATTAATAAATAACCTCAGTTTTGACTTGAGAACTTCAACTCAGTGTTGATGTGTTGATTAGCACTACTGCTATATTTTGTGTAGTTAGTTGTAAAATATGGACAGTTCAGAAGATGAAAACCTGTCAAATACCCCGCCTAAATTAGCGGAAAAAGCTAACAACGTTGTACTAAATCTCCTTCCTGTCAAATCAAGGAAAAAGTACGACCGCCAGTATGAACTGTTTTTATCACAAAATAACAACTGTAGACAAAGTATAATGTGCAATTCGTGAGCAAAGTGTCTTTTTTAAACTTGATAAAATTGATCCCTCCCTTATGAATCAAACAGAAATCAATTCAGTATTTTTAGGTGTAAAAATTAAAATTAAAATTTTTAAAATATTAAAGAAATATGTATATAATTAATGTTTTTCGTTTTATATTTATTAAATAATCAGATTCAATTTTTGTTTCAAATTTTATATTTTTTACCTTTGGTCCTGTTTTAAATATATCATTTTCTTAGAATTTTTTTTTTTTTTTTTTTTTTTTTTTTTTTTTTTACTTTTTCAGCTGTGAATCTTTTTGAAAAAAATCAGTCATCATACTTAGGTCCTTTTTGAAATACTTAATTTTCTTAGATTATTTTTCTTATTGGCTTTCAGTTTTGAATCTTTTTAAAAAATATTATTTTAACTTTAGGATTTAAAAAACAATAATATATCTTAATAAAATTTTGGTCCTTTATATTAGTTCAGCTTCTTAGACTATTTTTTATTTTATTTTTTCATTTTCGGTTTCAGCTCCCTATCATTCTACATAATATAATTAATCCATGTGTATTTATTTCAGGCCAATTACACACCCAACCAACAAAAGGGTGAGTATAATCTTTTGTTGAGTTTATCGCACTTACAACACCTAGACTTAACAAAATGTTAATGTCTAGTTACAACAAAGATCACACACTTGTACAAATTGTCCAAGTGTACACCACTATTGTTACACTTCTTCACGCTTAAGTCCTCGACACATTAGAGGCAGCATTAGATTTGGTAGGAAATTGAGTTAGTTTGTAAGAATATTTTCGGTATTCCGCGGTCCCTGTTAGGTTTTTAGTTTTACGGGAGTTTTATTATGTGTTGTTGTGTATATATGTTATTGTTTTTCATATTTTTTATGTATTTTTTTAGGTTGTATTTTTTTTTTTTTTCAGGGCTTTTGTTTATATTGTATTGTTTCTATATAAATAATATTTTTGTATGTATTTCAAAGTAGTATTTTATTTCCATGTCTTTTCAGGTGTGGGCTCTTTTAGTTTAGTATGAATGTTTTGTTTGATGATTTAATTTACAGCAAAGAAACTGTACATTTTTAAATTTTGTTGTTATCTAAAGTTCTACCTTCGATTTGCTGGTCACCATTTTAAAAAGGTAAGCTACTTCAATTCATTTTTTTTATTTATATATATATTTTTTTATGTAGACATAATTTAATTTTACTTGGAAACTTGTTAGTAGGTTTTCGTTTGAGTTTTCTTCAGAATCATAAATAACTGTGTTCTTCTAAAGCATGTCGATCTACTAGAACATACAAAGAGAACTTTTAGATTTTGAGCACCAAGAACTTCTCACAAATCATCCTGGATCAAGAGATTTACTTAAATAAATTGATACTGAACATAGAGAAATGAGGTAGATTTATGTAGATTCTTATAGGCAAACCATTTGAAATGTGTTTGTGAATTTGTAGTAACTGAAAACTTAGAACTGTGAACATTTTCATAACTGTAACTTAGAAACTGTTACATATTATGAAATGGATTTTTTAAAAAACTTTTTTAAACATATCTGTTAATGCAGCATAAACTAGAGTAGAACTGTGTTCTAACTAAGAGAGCTCTTTGGAAAGTAAGTTCCTTATCATTATAAAAACCAGTACAATTAGAGGTTTTTTTATTATACACAAATTAGTTACAACTCTTACTTATTTTCCCACATTACCACCTACATTAAGGCACTTGTTATATCAGTAAACTAGTTCTTTATTACCCTCATCATAGACACCTCTGAGTTATAAGACATGAATTTACACTGTCCTTCAACTCCTATGGCTATGTGGTTAGCATGCAATGAGTTTATCGAGATACAATATGGCAAAAATATTCAAGCTTTGAAAAAACATCCAACAAACTCACTGTATGCTGACCACATATCCAATACCACTCACAAATGTTCAGATGTACATAGTTTAGAAATTTCGTACAAGTGTAGGAAGGGGGGGAAGGATAATTGGAAAAAGTTGAGATTTACAATAGTTTAAGAAATGAGCCTTCAAACATAGCCCACCCCATCTATGAAGAAATAATTAAAACTATTATAGTGAGTATTATAGCAGAGAGGGAATTTCATCCTAACAGTTGTGGCAACACTACTAATTATTCACAAAAAAACTGTCAACGATAGGAAAAAAAAAAAGAAAAAAAATTAGGATACATAAATGTGCCAGTAAATCACATATATAACAATAATTGTGTATCTTATCCGAAGCTATAATATATAAATTTTTAACATTACTTTCTGATGATGGCCAGATATTCTTGAAAACCAAATATTGTTTTCTAAAATGATATGCCCAGGAATTGCAGCAACTTAATAACTAATTAATTCTGTCTGCTTCGAGATGTTCAATACTTTTCATGGGTGGGTCTTTGAATACTTTACTCTTCAAATATCCTAACAAGAAAAAAATGACAAACTGTCAGTTCTGGTGATCTCGCAAATTAAAGAATATCGCCATATTTAGACAAAGCGTGACCTTGAAAATAAATACTAAACTGTACTCATTGATTGCAGTTGAGAGTGTGATCTTGATACAAACGCCTAACTGTAATATTTAATTTTAGTTTTCTCCTCTATTTGAGGAAACTAAAATTCTTAAATCATTCGGAGGTATCGCTGGGACATGACTGTAACAGCATTCCTACTATCATATTTAAAGAGATATGGACAGATTATTCCTGAAGATGATATTGCACATCATACAATGACATTAATACTGTTGCAATGTTTCTCAATGCATTTTATTAGGATTTACTGTTGACAATACCGGAAATATTTTTTATACATATATTATACTCACTCAAGTGGAAACATATTTTGTCACTCATTAGGACAATGTAAACGATGTCTTCATTATCATTTTTAAAATGGTGGCAAAAATTTCACACATTTAATTTAATCTGTGTCTTTTCATGCCTGTATTACTTGAATTTTATATGGATACATGTATAAATCCTTGTAGAGAATTGAAGGCGGCAAACCAAGTGTAACTGCATTATCACGGGCAGAGCATTTACGGCTATGTAACAAAGCAACTCTTATGATGTCAATGCTTTCAGACTTACACACATTCTATTGTATACCATTAGGCTTCTTTTTTTAAGCATGTTTCTAAATTCTGTACCCAAGTCTTAATGCAATCTGCTGATGGCACCACATAAATCTTATGGATATTAAGATGGCATTGAAACAGCTGTTGTGCAACCACATAACTATCATAATTTTTGTAGAACACCTTAATCCTCAACATATGTAGTTCACTTGTCCAATGCTTTATCTCAACTAAGTGATACATAAGGAAGAAACTGTTGTTACCGTTCATACTTGTCTATTACTGAACAATATGTAAATATATGCTATTGCATTGACTGTTAAATAGTAAAGATCTTTTTAAAAATAAAATATTCAATTTGTTAAAGTCACCTGTTTCATTGGCTCACACTGTATTAAAACAATAAAATAGATTTTGACTATTTAATATTGTATGGTTATGAAAGTTTTTAGAGGATGGATGAATTTTTTACTAGACTTACACATTTGTCGTTCTTGAAACAAACAACTTAGTTTATTTGCTTATTGTGTATCCCTGTTTAGATTGAGAATATAAACTATGTCATTTTTCAAAACCAACAATTTTTAAATACAAACCATTATGTACATCTAGACCTATCATACAATGTAATATAACCAGATGTATGTAATGCCCATAAGTTGGTTTCTTAAGGTTTGTAGAAATTGTTATTGTATTGGTAGATCAGGAGGCCTACATAAAAGGGTAAATTTGTTTAAAACAGTGTTGTTACACAGGTTTTCTGAACCTCAATTGTGTATATTATTACTTTCTTGATATATAGCTAACAGGTTTCATAGATATGAGTATATTAGAAAGTCTCCACTTGCTTTGCTCGCATCTGTGACCTCTCCCTTGCTGCTTCTTATAACTATATGAATATCAAATTTTCTTCGTAGTTCACTGTTCAAAATTATATTTTTGGCCATAAGTTGTAATAAATATATAATATTCACTTGTTGAACTTGAAGAGTTCTTTTTCTTTCACAAAAAAATTGAAAATAAATTTTTAATATTATTATTTATAAAGATATGCCAAGCTTTATGGGCGCCAGGTAGCGTTAGCTTACCAATTTTGAAAAAAGGAAGTTAATTGTTATTATTAAAATTTCTCAGGGTCGCAAATCCTTTTGAAAGTGTACTTACAGTGGTTTTCGGTGAAATAAAAAAATCTTATTTTGTTGAGCTGAAATTGAACATAATTTATTGAATTAAGTATTAACATTTATACAAGGTTATACATACATGTTCATAATATATATCTTACTACTATTTGAAATCTCAGTATCCTTTGATTTTAAATTCTGCCTTAGAGGCTTAAATTCTTTTTTATAATTCAAAAATTAATAGTTGCAACTTGAAAGAAAACTATATATTTTTTTTATGGTGAGCTTTAAAATTCTCACGTAGCAAAGATGATGATTATTATTATTATTAACATGAAATTAAGTTCTCAAAATGACTAATTATTAAACAAAGATTATACATTTAAATACATTTAGAAAGTTCATATAAAAAGTTCTTTTTCTTTTACATAATTATTTTTTATGAAAGTCTCTCTGATTTTTTATTTTTTGTTACCGCATAACCGATCCAGTAGATTGGAAGCCTCCACGTGTTGAGTTCCTTTCGTCCTGTGCTGTAAAGACCTTGCAGATTCAATTCTATATATTATACGATCAATTGTCCTTTTTAAATTCATGGTTTGTACAAAGATTTTCATCACTTTAACAATAGTTATTGTCCAAAACGCAAACTAAGTCTTACCACGTCAAACTGTCTCTAAACTCACTGAATCTTCACCATTAATGTTCTGAAGCTTCTTTTATTTAAAAACATCTCTCCCTGAACTAAATGTCACCATAGGACCTTAATTAACTACTTTTGCTACATTTTGAGAAAGTTTCTCTTCACTGAAAACATGTCCTACCACCTCAGACCCCTCTCTAAGACTGACTAACCGCATGGGTATTTTTCACTTCCTTTTACCGTTACCTCCCCTTTCTTGCAACGTATGCGAGAATTATTCTCACATAGCAACACAGACTCTGTTCAAAATATTCGCCTGACGACAAGTGTCTATTATTTTTTACAACACAAACACCACCTAAATTTTTATTACAAATTAGAATTAATATTTTATACATAACATTATTATTTTGGAAACCTATATTTAAATTTTATTACCCTAGTTTTAATAATCTATATATTTGAGTCATCTTTTTGACTTCTAAAACCCCCTCCCTTATTCAACTTTAACGTTTCCCGGGTTACTTTAAATATTCAAATCTCAATATAACCATTTTTTGGTTATCTAGGTTAAAATTACCATTTTTGGTATTACAAAGTTTGGCATTTGTCATTGTAGAGAGTTCAATTACATACTGAATTGAAATTTTAATATTTTGATCTAATTTAATGTGTTACAAGTTGTGTACCACACAAGATATAAACAAAAACACTATTTATAACAGCCGTCATTTTGCTTTTTCAATTGGATTTTTCTGAATTTTAATAGGGTTCTACAGCATACTGTAGCCCGCTGTACCAAATTATATTTCATGTTTCTACCTTAGTTTTTATGACTACTATCATGTTTACATACAGACAACAACAACAACAACAACATTAGGCGGAAGGCATGTCAAAATCACTTTCTGTTTCCAGAGGCTGTGATACATAAAGATAGAGGTCATATTTTTTTACAATAATTACAAATCGCACCCTATGAACTTTATAAGTAAAATGAAGTTGTGAAAGGAAAATTATGTTCGGCTTATTGTATAAAATAACAGCACATAAGCATTATCATCTGTCAGAGATTTCAAATATAATTCTTAGTTATATATATTTAATTCTTAGTTATGGGATAAATTGGTCATTAGTTTTGTGAAAATGATGCAGTTTATCCAAATACAAAAGCCATTTTGTACATAAATGTCCAGTATAGATTATTAATCATTTTGTTAGTAAAAATAAAAAGGCAAGACACTTTCGTTCACCCGTCACTAAACATATGGCCCTTAAAGGAGAACAATTTCTCTATGAACCTCAGCAATAGTTTTTGATACACAAAAAATGTATCACGACATGAGTCTAACAGTGACAGGAATATTGCTTGTAGTATCCATTTTACATCACTGATATATCACAATAATTAATTGAACTTCATATTCCGACAAAATGGTTAACAATTGGTTATTATATTAAATTAAAATACAGTGTGTGTAAGATGACTCATTGCCATAGTCATTTCAAATTGACTTTACTTTAAAGTTGGGCCTCTTATTTCACATTGTAGGATCAACAAAAAGTTATACACAGAAAAACAATTTTTGAAATTTGGATTAGTGGTTTACCATTGATATTTACTAACAATTATTCTCGTTAACAAATTTTCTCAACCTTTAAATAAAATTCATTTGAGTAAAACTGAACCCAGTGAAAGCATTTACACTCATATATGTATATATATATATATTATATACAAGGCCCGTTCAGAAAGTAACTTCTGTTTGAGCATAAATAATTGGAGACTAGATACAGAAATATTTATGTCTTAAAACTACAGCTCTTCCACTATTTTTCGACATAATTTCCATATAAATTTAGGCAATTATCATTGCGATTGACCAGTTTGGAAATCCCTTCTTCATGAAATTTTGCCGCTTGTAATTTTAGTCAACCTGGTCAGGATCTTGAAGTTTTTTATCATCATCCAAGCACTGGTACTCATATCATTTGTCCATGATAGGTAAAAATCACTGGGAGTCATATCCGGACTATATGCATTTGAATTGATGGATCATAATATGTTTTGTTTGCCGAGTGGTATGACGGTTGACAGACATAAATAGGAAACCAGAAGTCTGCAAACCAAGGCGTTTGTTCTAAATGGGCTTTTTTAGTTATTGAAGTCTCACATAGAAATGATAGTTGTTCCACAATTCGTAAACATTGAGATAATGTTCACATGGCTCAAAGATTGCAAACAGCGGTTTTCAAAGATTTTTTCATGAATTTTCTGAAGCGATTCATCACTGACTACAGATTGCTCTTCATTTCTCATCATGAATGTTTGTTCTCTCACTTTTTAACAAACACTGATGCACAACACATTGTGTGTTAAATAGGTATCTCTCAATCGCAGGTGTACTAAGCATGAGGATGCTTTTTCAGCCCTGATGCTATTTGAGTATTCGAGGGTTAGGGGTCTTTATTTTATTTTATTTTTTCCTTTGTAGAGTCCAAAGTTAAAATCAACGATAATTATTTTTCATGTGTGTCTCTAATTTGGCGGACAGTCTATACAACTGTCTGTAAGTCGCAACCAGTCATCACAGACAAGACAATAAATTCTAAATATTTCAAACTTTGTATTTAAATTATTTGTATTGTCCCACATATAGGAAAAATATAGTACTGTAGTAACCAAAAAAAATCGAGAAACTATAAAGATGAAATATTTTGAAATATGTGTGGGTTATCAAATAAAACTAGATTATATTCTGATTATGAATATGTATGCTTATTTGTTGAAAAATTAATATGTTGGCGCTAAACTAAATTTCAATTGTCGGATATCATGTTCATTCTCCCCCCCTCAACTAAAACACAGTTTTTGCTACAAAGTAAAAAAAGAAAATACTAATGAACATCTACAATTCTGAAAAAAAAAATGTTTGTTTTGAAATTAAATTGCAGTTTGAAATCATCTATTATAGTTTTTTGTACGACAAATAGAACTTCATTTAACCACACAATGAAAAATTCATAGCTTATAAATTTTAAAAACAGTTTTTATGACATGTGAGACAAACACTTCAATAGCCATTAAAAGATGGATTCCATTTTCATTTATTTCTCTTTATTATGATCCGTAGTTAAAACCAAGGACCTGTATAATTTTATTGCATATCTGTCTGTAAAATTTAAACTGTCACTTAAATGACTTTGACTTTTTTAAAAATAATTTTCCCTATATGCCTACTGAGCCTAAGTTGTGTGTGGTTTTAGCACACGTTTGACTTTTTTATTTATAAGGTGATGATGACCTAAAGGTTATTTACCTTTTAAAACAATTAATAATTTTTTTTAAAAAGTGTGATTGATTGCTCCATGGGTGATTATTTAATTTAAATTAAACAATGTTGATCTTGATTCTGTTAGATATTTATTCAGGTGTTGCTGTGACCATTTATACATGTTTATTTGTTCAGGCATTGCGACCAAGTAAAGGAAACACATTTTGCCATGCACACACAATGTATGAGCAAGGACTACAGTCAATCCAATGAAGTCAAAATACTCGAACACTAAGTTATGTAGGTATGTATAGCTTTAGTAGTATGTTGTTGTATTAACAATTTGTTTTTTTTTGCGTGTGATATATGTATATGTGACTAAGATTAAATAGCATTAGTTACTTTTCCATACTATTGTATACAAGTGCTAATTAAAGCACTGCAGCCATAGAACAGCGTAACTTTTCACTGAAGTAATTGTTCCAATGATACTTTACTTAAATTGTAGTATTTTTACATACTCAGAGTATATGTAGATGGAGTAAGTGTGACAATCGTAATTGCATTGAACTTGTGTTACTGTCTTTGCATTTCATTGTCTAAAGGAAAAGTAATATTCGTCATTCTTCAGGGGCTCACTATAGCGAGTAGCAAACTCGAGGGATCTTAGCTGGATCTTTACATTTTTTTCCATATAATCTTGGCCTTCTCTTGACCCAATTCTTGTTCTTCTGCAATGTAAACACTATTAAATTATTCTAGGACAAGGGGTATTTATTTCATCTTCTTTTTGTTATAAGGTGACGATGACAGAGCTTTTTCACCTTTAAGTAACAAAGGAAAAAAGTGTTATCTGTAAGTATGATAGCGATGTTTGTCTTATATGTTTCCATTATGAAACTGAAAGTAATTTTATAATAATTATTGAGGTATCTTTTGTAACTAAAATCTTAAAATAATCTGATTTAAGTAACATTAAATGAACATACAGAGTAATAATTTTAACTTTGATGTTATTGATATGTCTTAATCTATCAATTCTATAAATAACTTAAAAATAGTGGAATTTTTTAACATTTTCATGGAATTAAAAAAATACTTTTTGAAGTTAACTTTGACGTCGGCTCGCTCTGTCGTTATGAGGTGAATAGGCAAAGTAGGTGGTGGTGTACGTCGGCTGTCTGGCCGGTGATGGATTTTTGGAGCGGGGAATGGTGAAAGAGTCGGGTTTTAACGTTTAAAAGTAAAAATAGTACGGTGCTCGGGGATCATAATATGGGAGGTTGGGGATGGTATAGGAGTAAGGAAGAGGTATGGCGGTAATGGGAGTAGGTTTACGCCACATCGGGCACGGTGCCAGAGTTTGGCCCTGAAAAGGTCCGTAAAGTTGCGGAGACGGAGTTGGGTCCTTGGTAGGTCCGTTCAGGATTGCCCCAGACGGATGGGCCGTAGACTTCCGCAACTCACGGCTAACTTTTCTTTGCAGTCGTCGTACCGCTCGACGCTGCTGATTGTTTCGCCTCCCCGGCATATAGCACAGGGGTCCGCCGGGTAACCACTACCCTACTGAATTTCCCTTACGGGAGGCGGTGAAGGTAGTAGCTCGCCGGGTTTCCCCTACTTAGCTATTTCCCTGACGGGAGGCGAGTTGATGATGTTTGAGAAAAAAAAAAAAAAAAAGAACAAAGTTTGAATTTAAGATTTTAGATGCGGCTTTAGTCGTTGACTCTGGAGTATCTCTACTGCTGGTAAATGAGATAGTACAAAACAAGGTTGTAACTCAGACTCCTCGGAAGGATCTGAGTGTTCACATGTAAGATCGTGTTCTAAGAAGAACACGATGAGATCTGATGAATTTTTTGAGAATACTACAGTTTATATAGTATTCTGGAGCGTAGAACAATGGAAAAGCCATTGTTCTACTTTCACTATGACGCGATCCAATCACAGGCTGGCTAGAAGCAGGGGTGGTGTAGCGTGCTGTGATTGGGTCGCATAGTCTGAAGTTTTTGAGTTTAGCGAAAGTGTGTTTCGCGGTTTTTCGCGGTTTATCGCGAGTTGAGCCTGGACCAATCAGCGAGCTGCCCTTACTGTTCGACAGTAAGGGGAGATGTAGGTGTTTTGTTGGCCCAGGTTGCCGGCACTGAGGTCCGGGAGAAGTGCGGGGAAGTGTTCTCAGCGTTTGGTGTGACCAAACGCCGAGAAGTGTTGGTTTTTGTAAGTCGGGTGAATCGGTTCCAATGTAAAGAGGCGATGGCAAATCCCCCCTCACTTGTGGAACTGATTTACCCTAGTGTTGAGTTTTGCTGTTGAGAGTTTTGGTGGATGTGAGTGTAGTATACCAGCAGAAAGAGGTTACCCAAAGAAAACAACCAAAATATGTTTTATTGACCAAATGTTAAAACTAACAATACATAGTAGAGATTTACAGAAATGATATCTTACAGGCTAACAACGTACCCGACAATAATAAACGGAAAATATAATCTTACACACTAACATCATACCCGACAAAAATATACGAGAGAAAAAAAAAAAAGGTACATACAGAGAATGAGAAAAATATTGTTTTTGGCCCTTAGGCATAGTTCATGGGGGTGGGTGACATAATATAGGGAAGACATCGAAAAGGTTTATAATGGGGATACAAAAATATAATAGTGTCTGTTCACAAAGAATGTTTATATATGGGGAAGGGAGGTAAGAGTCACTGTATTACACTCACTCACGGTTGGTCGGGTTCTGGTGATGGCTGCGGTGCGGGCTTTAGGTCCTCGATGTGGATTTTCACAAGCTGGGAGCCTCTCAGGATCCAGTAACAGTTGCCTCCAGCGTAGTCCTGGACTGGATGCGGTCCTTCCCAGCGTTGTTCAAAACCAGCATGTCGTCGGGCAGCAGCGTCGGAGAGAGGATGAGTGCGAGTCATCACCAGATGACCGGGCTGGTAGCGTGGTGGCGTAGTAGTCTCGGGGATTGGGTGGTAGTCAGCCTGGTGTCTTCTCATCTCGGCGCAGCGAGTCGAAGGCGGGCGTCTTGGTGGTGCAGGTAGCTTCCATTCCCCAGGCCTCTTCAGATTGTACCCTAAGGCGGCTTCGCTGGGCGTCAGGCCAATGGCAGCGTTCTGGCGCGTTCGTAAGTTGAAGAGGATACTGGGGAGATGCTGGCTCCACTTCTGGTGCGGTTCGTGGAGAAGATGGAGCCGTAGTCCAACCTTGATGCCTTGGTTTCTTCGCTCCGTCGGATTTGAACGAGGGTGATAGATCGGCGTGGTCCAGGGCTGAATCTGTAGCCGCTGACAAAATAGAGTCCATTCCTGGCTGGTGAACTGACGTCCGTTGTCCGAGAGGATGGCTCGGGGGTACCCCCAGCGTGGAAAGAAGTCCTGCTGCAGAGCTGTGATGATGCGGCAGGTTTCCTGGTTGCATAGAGGGTATGCTTCGGTCCAACGGGTGAACATGTCAGTTACCACCAGAATGTAGCGTTTCTTATTGTTCGTCAGCGGATACGGTCCCATGAGGTCCAGGGCGATGGTATCGAAAGGGCTGCTGGGCTGGTGAGGTCTCTGCGGCGGTTGTCCCTGCGGTCGGCTGGCCTTGATGCAGGAGCACAGGAGGCACTGTCTGACGTGGTGTTCCACATCTCTTCTTATGGTACGCCAGGTATAGTGCTGCTGCAGAGCTCGCAGAGTCTCGTCTCGTCCTGGGTGTCCGGCTGTGGGGCTGTCGTGGAACTCGTAGAGCAGACGGGGATGTAGGGGTCTAGGCACCAGAAGTTTCCAGCTGTCGGGGCTCGCCTTGTAGGACTTCCAGGTTCCTGTGTCGTCACTTCGGTGAGTGTTGCAGAAGTCCTGGTCGCCGGGAGTCCGTTGCTGGGCTGTCTTCTGATGGATCCTCTGGAGTCGTTCTTGGATGCGCCTGATGTCTGGATCTGCGGCCTGTGCGTCCTTCACCTCGTCGAACAGCGTTAGGGGCTCCGCCTGGTTGATGGCTGGCTCTCCGGCTTCCTGTGAGTCCTCCTTTACAGTAGGAGGCAGCAATCGGTCTGAGTGGCCAGCATCCTCCGGGGTGGCTCCTTCCTGAGGTCGTCTCGATAAGGCGTCGGGTAAGTCGTTCGTTCGGCCGGGGCAGTGCTCGATGGTAAATGAATATTCCTGCAGAAGAAGCGCCCATCTGGTAAGTTTCGACTTGTGGTCCTTCATCTGCTGCAACCAAGTTAAGCTCTTGTTATCCGTCCGAAGCGTGAAGGTCCTATCTTCGAGATAGGCTCGGTAACGCTTGATGGCCCACACAACAGCGAGACACTCCTGCTCGTTGCTGTGGTAGCGTTGCTCCGTCGGGGTGAACTTGGCGCTGGCGTAACTGAGGATGCGGCGTTCCTTCTGCGGGGTCTCCTGGTACAGCACTGCACCCATTCCAATCTGGCTGGCGTCGGTTTGGAGAAAGAAGGGCAAGTTGTCAGCTGGGCGGTGGAGAAGCAGGGGCTTCCTCAGGACTTCCTTTGTCTGGGCGAAGGCGGTGTCAGCTGCCGGTGTCCACTTGAAGGGCTTCTTGGAGGCGATGGTGTCCGTGATAGGTGCTATGGTCTCCGCGAAGTTCGGCACGTACTCTCGGAGCCAGTTGCATATTCCCACGAACTGTCGAGCCTCCTTCCGCGTCTTCGGTGTGGCAGCGTCTTGGATGGACAAGATGTGGTGGTCCTGAGGCTGGTTCCCTGCGCTGGTGATGGTGTGACCGAGGTAGTCTAGGTTCGCCTTCCCGAAGCTGCATTTCTCCAAGTGACAGGTAAGTCCCTGGCGCTCTAGTTCTTCAAGAACGCGGTCCACGTGGTGGCGATGGCTGTCCCAATCCTTGGAGAAAATGATGATATCATCTAGGTAGGCGATGCAGGCGTCTCGGTCACAGTGAGGTAGTACTTTCTCCGTCATGAGGCGCTGAAAGGTGCTGGGGGCGTTTTTCAGCCCGAACGGCATGACGGAGAACTGATAGTGTCTTCCTTCCGGGGTGGTGAAGGCGGTGTAGGTCTTTGAAGTCTCCTCCATGGGGATCTGCCAGTAGCCGCTCTTGAGATCCAGGGTGGTGAAAACGTTGGCACTTCCGATGTCCTTGAGGGCCTGGTGGATGACGGGAAGGTTCTGCGGGGCGTCGATGGTAACTTCGTTGAGTCTGCGGTAGTCTACGCAGAACCTCGGCTGACCGTCCTTCTTCTTCACTAACACGATTGGTGAACTGTAGGGTGAAGTTGAAGGCTCGATGATCCCGGCGGAGAGCATCTCCTGGATCTGGTCAGCGATCACCTTCCTCTTTTCTGGTGAACATCGGTAGGGCGTCTGGCGGATCGGTGTGTTGTTCCGTAGCTGGATCTCATGGCGGAGGCTGCTGGTTCTTCCCAGGGGTCCGCCGGTATGGAAGGCAGGTGAGTGGCGTTGGATCATGCTGGTGAATTTGTCTTCTTGGTCCTTCGGAAGTCCGTGGTCGATTCTGTCCAAAAAGATGGCGGGCGCTGTCCTCTTCTGGGGAGCTGAGGTGGTCCATGACAGGCTGAGTCGATCACGGAGTCCGAAGGTCAAGGTCCCGGAGCGAAAGTCGCAGACTGCGTGCTGGTCCTGTAACCATGGGTATCCGAGGAGGGCTGGTTCCTGCAGAGTGTCGGCGACTAAGAAGCTCACCGGCATCTGTTGTCCCTGGAGGGAGGTGTTGAGGCAGACTTCTCCTCGGATCTGCAGGCGTGCGTGGTGGTCTGCGAGGCGGGCGGTGGTTGGTGCTTCCTGGAGACGGGCGTCGGGGTCTAGCTGGTCAGTCCGGATGAAGTTCCTGCTGGCAGCGGAGTCCACTAGCGCCAGGATGGTCTTCTGGCCTATTTGTAGGTGAATCCGTGGCAGCCGGCTTCCCGGAATGGCGTTGCAGATAGCGCCGAGTTCTATTGTTGGGCAGGCTTGGGCGCGCTTCCTGTCCCTCTCCAGTTTTCCGGCGTCTCCCGTCTCTTCTTCAGTACTGGGCAGTCCCGGTGGTAGTGGTACTCGGGACAGTACTGGCACTTCGGGTCCCTAGCTGGTGGTGGTGGTGGTCTGGTAGCGGCAGGCGGGGGTGTTGGCCGGTATTTGTCGTCTCTTGTAGGTCTGGTCGTGGTTCTGGTCTCGTCCTGGAGGTCTCTTTCGACGGCTCGGGCTCTGTCCATCAGCTCTTGGGTGGTGGTGAGGTCACTTCCCCTGAGTCTGGATCTCAGGCCGGGAAGGAGTAGTTCCAAGAATGTCTGCACCCGGGTCGTCTCGCTGGACTGCGGCTGTAGCCTCTTCATCAGGCGCGTCTTCCGTAGGAGGAAGGAGTCTGCGGGCTCGCTGGAGTTTTGCTTCCTCCCATAGAGTTCGGCTTGGAGTTCAGCAACCACAGCTGGTGAGTTAAAGCGTGCTCGCAGGCGTTCGGAGAATTCCTCCCAGTTTAGCCCAGCGTCACTGTAGATCCGGTACCACCTCTCGGCTGATCCACGGAGCTGTGCGGCAGTGGTCCTGGTCCAGTGTGTCTTAGGCGATCTCCGCTGGATAAGGATTTCCTCAGCCTGGCGAAGAAAATCGTCTGGATCTTCCGCTCCATCGCCTGAAAAATCTGGTAGTGGTGTGGTAGGTGGTGGTTGTGCCTGGGAGAGGAGCTGCAGGAGGGAGTTCAGGAGGTTAGGGTCTGGTGTGGTGGAAGGTGGGCCTGTTGGTGTAGGGGGGATATCTATGCAAGCTTTGCAAGTGTAAGTTGCATTTGGAATCTCCACTTCCGGCCAACCGATGCAGGCATGGTGTTGAAGCTGGTCACAGCGGCAGCAGGAAGCGAAGATGTCACTTTGGCTGTGGCAGGTCTCGTTGGCACAGGTCTTTAGCTGGGATCTCAGCGTCGGAGCCATCTCTAAGTCGGAAGTGTGCTGGTGTAGTTGCTGGTGTTGGTGTTGATGCTGGTGTTGGTGTTGGTGCTGGTGTTGGTGTTGGTGTCGGGCGCCACTGGGTTGTGTCCTCCCAGAAGTAGTCGGGGCGAAGGTCACTTCTTCGTCCGAAGAAAGTCGGTCCCACGTTGCGGCCGCCAATTGACGTCGGCTCGCTCTGTCGTTATGAGGTGAATAGGCAAAGTAGGTGGTGGTGTACGTCGGCTGTCTGGCCGGTGATGGATTTTTGGAGCGGGGAATGGTGAAAGAGTCGGGTTTTAACGTTTAAAAGTAAAAATAGTACGGTGCTCGGGGATCATAATATGGGAGGTTGGGGATGGTATAGGAGTAAGGAAGAGGTATGGCGGTAATGGGAGTAGGTTTACGCCACATCGGGCACGGTGCCAGAGTTTGGCCCTGAAAAGGTCCGTAAAGTTGCGGAGACGGAGTTGGGTCCTTGGTAGGTCCGTTCAGGATTGCCCCAGACGGATGGGCCGTAGACTTCCGCAACTCACGGCTAACTTTTCTTTGCAGTCGTCGTACCGCTCGACGCTGCTGATTGTTTCGCCTCCCCGGCATATAGCACAGGGGTCCGCCGGGTAACCACTACCCTACTGAATTTCCCTTACGGGAGGCGGTGAAGGTAGTAGCTCGCCGGGTTTCCCCTACTTAGCTATTTCCCTGACGGGAGGCGAGTTGATGATGTTTGAGAAAAAAAAAAAAAAAAAGAACAAAGTTTGAATTTAAGATTTTAGATGCGGCTTTAGTCGTTGACTCTGGAGTATCTCTACTGCTGGTAAATGAGATAGTACAAAACAAGGTTGTAACTCAGACTCCTCGGAAGGATCTGAGTGTTCACATGTAAGATCGTGTTCTAAGAAGAACACGATGAGATCTGATGAATTTTTTGAGAATACTACAGTTTATATAGTATTCTGGAGCGTAGAACAATGGAAAAGCCATTGTTCTACTTTCACTATGACGCGATCCAATCACAGGCTGGCTAGAAGCAGGGGTGGTGTAGCGTGCTGTGATTGGGTCGCATAGTCTGAAGTTTTTGAGTTTAGCGAAAGTGTGTTTCGCGGTTTTTCGCGGTTTATCGCGAGTTGAGCCTGGACCAATCAGCGAGCTGCCCTTACTGTTCGACAGTAAGGGGAGATGTAGGTGTTTTGTTGGCCCAGGTTGCCGGCACTGAGGTCCGGGAGAAGTGCGGGGAAGTGTTCTCAGCGTTTGGTGTGACCAAACGCCGAGAAGTGTTGGTTTTTGTAAGTCGGGTGAATCGGTTCCAATGTAAAGAGGCGATGGCAACTTTTTAGGTTATTTACAGAATCTTCTATTTTTTTGTCCTGTTTTCAGATTTACACCACATTTATTCCTATGTTGAACTGTTTTATATCAACATATTGTATTTATGTATGAAAGAGGTTGTCTTTGACTATAAACTGATAAGATGTTATCTCGCCAAGCTTGATATTACCTGTCTTTTTACAACACTAGCTTGCTACATGATGGCTTCACCATCATATTCTTATGAATACATTTGATTTCCAAGCATGACATTCTACAGGCTTACTCGACTGCTCATGTAACACAGCTGATTTAAAATATATTAATATTCTGCTCAACAAGTTTTATTGTACAATTAGTTTCACATATTAATTTGTCATTTGATAATGACTGTGTAAGATTGGAACCAGTTGGAAAATAAATGTAATTAGTTTATTATAACAAAGCTTTTGTCTTTTTGGAGTCTTTCCATAAGTGCTTTTCATTCATGTCTGTCAGCAGCACTTCTTTTATGTCCATCTGTTTTGCCTGCCTGGCCCACTTCTCTCTTCACATATCTCCTTGGGCCTCCATCACTCCATGGGGATTATAGTTATAAGCCTGTCTCTCTATGGCACAGTCATCTTTTCTGAGGGTGTGTTATATCCGCTTCCATTTCTTCCTCTTGATATCCAGCTCTATAGGACGCTGATCTGTATACTTGTCCACAAGTTCTCATTTGTAACATTCTTCTGTTAACAGATCCCAAGGATCTTTCTCGGACAACATTTTACAAAAACCTGCAATGACTGGTCACAGTTGGCGATAATTACCAGTTCTTGCAACCATACAGCAACATCAACTTTTTATTAGTATTAAAAAGACTCATCTTTATAAAACAATTTCTATTTCTCCATACCATATACAGTTACAGGAAGGCTTCATTTTCATTTTTAATGTGAATTTTAACATCATCTGTTTATTAAAAATTTCTCCTTTAATATAACCCCACCTTGTTTATGTCCTCGAATCTCTTTTGTCTTTTTTATATTTATTCTAAGACCAGCACCACTTGCTGATCTTAGATACTACCTAGATCTGTGTGATCTTAGTGATTTGCTACCTAGAGCTGTAATCTTGCTTTTGTAGTAAATCACTAAATCACTGTGCAAGGAGACATACATCAGCAAATTGAGATCCTCAATCTGACTTTACAGCCTTCACTATAATGCACAATCTTATGCTCTAAGGTCACTTCGGATTACCGCATCTAGCACCACAATAAAAAGAGTCTGTGAAATGATATACTATTGATTTATCTTTTTGTGTCATCAGTGATAAATTAAAATACAAACTGTTTTTTTAAAAGTGGTTCTCACTATCCTGATTTTTGTTTAAAATCTCTTATCATGTGACATCAGTGATAAGTTAAAATGCAAGCTGTGTTTTTAATACTTTCTAATGGTTCCCACTTAGACCTTAGATGAATCATCAGTTATTAGTTAAAACATTTTAATACTTTAAAAAAAATAAATTTGCATCTTTTGGTAGTTTACCGTAGCAACAAATATAATAATACACACTTATAACATTAGATTGTCTATCAGCTGTAGTAATACAAATTACTTTTTTTAATTACACACTACTGTAGTTTAAGATATTACTGTTTAATCTTGGAGTGAAATGATGTTTACCTTTACAACCAAATCATCATATGATTTTACTTATCACAAATTTGTACTCACCTAGTATATGAAGTATAGGGTTAGTTTGATATCACAAAAAGTTTTGACCTCCAGTTATGGACCCGGGAAACAAAAAGAAAAAGGTTTTCAACATGTCGTCC
This sequence comes from Aphrophora alni, assembly GCA_963513935.1. Lineage (NCBI taxonomy): Eukaryota > Metazoa > Arthropoda > Insecta > Hemiptera > Aphrophoridae > Aphrophora > Aphrophora alni. Next base: position 1,468,231 of record CAUPSG010000858.1, on the reverse strand, counting down.
ATCTTTCCATCATTGTTGTCTTTAAGTGAGCACATTAGCGGCTACAAAAATTAAGTTAGGAACGTGTAATTTATATAGGTGACTCATATAGAATCCTATTGAAAATAAAAAATCTCAAAATGATAGCCATTAATTTTTTTAATTAATTTTTTTAATAAACAAACCTACCCTACTTTGTGCAAGACCCCTTGATGTACCAATACAATTTAACATTTCCTACAAGGATCTAAGAAAAAAAACTTTTGGATAGTAATTTATAGGATCCATTTGTATTACATTGTATGATGTGGCTGAATAAGTTATCTTGTGGCTCATTAATTTGTTTTTAAATTCCGTTTTTAAATCTGTTGGTTAATAACCATGAAACATGAAGATTGGTTAAAAAATTGAGGTTGGAATGTTAACTTACCTTATACTTTGTAAATAAAAAAACAAAAGAATATTATAATCCGGATTTAATCCTTTTTATATATAGGGACATTTTAAGGACATACTTAAAGAAAATTCAACAACCTCTTCGATATCAAAAGGTTACAATTTTATATAGGCATATTATTAAAATTGTACTAATGAATTTTGTGACACTCAATTGTAGTTATGTTCTGAATATTTTTTAATGGTTTATTTAATCAATGTTTCTTGAAATCTCTGCATTCTATTTTCATTCCTTTGTAAATGATTATATATTTTATAACTGAATATATTATGAAATTGTTTGTATTAGAATTACAGTGATCTTTATTCATCATCAACAACAACCAGATCATCGATCATTTTCAACAGCATTCAGAAAATTCACCATCAAGCTACTTATAGAACATTAGTCATCACAGCAGCATCTAGAACATCCCATCAATATCAACATAATTACATATTTTGATCTACAACTGGTAAGGTAAGGTAAGTTATACTAGTTAGTGAATTTGGAGTACGAGGGTATACAATCTCTTGTCACTGCAAACCAAATGGATCTTTTGTGACTACCCTACTAATTATGTTTTATACCCAGCCAAGATTTAAGCTTCTTAAGAATTTTAGAATGATTTTGGGTGATATTGTCGTTATCTCTACAGCCATGGGGAAAGGAAGTGCTGAGGTAAAGTAGTCTTTTGTAGGATAGAGATTCACACTCACACAACCAGTGTTCGGCTGTCTCTTTATGTGTCGGCCAGAAGCGGCACGAATCCACTTTTCCCTTCCCCTTATATTTTTGGGTTGGGAGTCCTCTGATGATTACTCCATTGACCCATGGCTCTTGGATTAAAGCTATATCTTCAGTAAATCTCATGACGAGGACAGCCAAAACCGTCCTGTCATTGTTGAGATTTATTGAAAGCATTTTACTTCTTCACATTAGAAACTTGGTTTGTCCCTGATGTGGTAGGGTTCTGTATTAGTCCATTCCTTCTGGCGAGTCCTTTTTTCCGAGATCTTTCCTTTGTGGCTGTTGATGACCTTTTAGGTTTTTGTTTCTTTTGAAGGAAAGAACTGCTAGATGCCACCCCCACTCTTGACATACTATCCAAGGCTGTAATAGCCTCCTGCCAGCATGACTTTGGACGGAGCTTTAGCCTCTGACACAGCAACAGCTATCTTATCCTTTCTTTGTGGTATAGAACTAGGCTGACTATGAGTTTCAGCTCACTTATAATGTTTGCTGATGTTTAGATCTAAGTAATTCGATTTCCGTCCTCTTTTGTGCAATTGTTTATTGTCTGTGCTAGCTTGAATCGCTTACGTTCACATTGTAGGTGGTTTAGGTGTTACTTTTATTTCTCATTTTCTTATACTTTTTTTAATGTATACATAGTTTAGAGAATGTTACATTGTGATTCATGGAAATATCCTTTTTGAGTTGCTCAGAGCCCATAACTTTTTTTTTTGGTATAAATTATGTCTGATAAATGTTTGTACTGTCTGTTTTAATGAAACTTGGTATAAAATTTTGTTTGATTTATAGATGGTATAATACACAATTTTATAAACTGAGTAATAATGAGGGGGGGATGAATGAATGAAATGTCTAAAATAGCTCTTTAAGACTTTAAGACTATTAGTTTCATTATATTTATTTAGTAGACTCAAATTTTCTCTTCCAATTGGTTTTTAAACTTTTTTTGTTCCAGGTTTAATCACTTTGATAAATTGAAGTAGATGACATGTCAGAGACATGAGTGAGTACAAGTTGTGTAAAATAGTTGTAAATATATGTCAGCTAAACTAGTATCCATCATGACTTTGAAAACTTATGTTTTTAGTTTGGAGAAGCCCACTAGGTTAGATTAGTTTTAAGCTGTAGGAAATAGTATTAGATAAGTTATTATATATTTTATGGTATATGTTTGTGTTAAAAATATTTTCAAAGACATGATGGAATATAAATTATTGTATTTTTTTTATTGAGAAACACAAGCATTGTTTGTGCACATTTAATAATTAAACAATGCAAGTCATTACATATATGCTAACTAGTTTAGCTGACATATTTATTTGATAAGTTGTTGAATCCATTACAGCCTCAAGAATGAAGATTAGATCTGCATCATCGATGAACTTCATAATGATCATGATCCCTCCCTTATGAATCAAACAGAAATCAATTCAGTTTTTTTAGATGTAAAAATTAAACTTAAAAATTTTAAAATATTAAAGAAATATGTATATAATTAATGTTTTTCGTTTTATATTTAATAAATAATCAGATTAATTTTTTTTTTTTTTTTTTTTTTTACTTTTTTAGCTTTGAATCTTTTTGAATAATATCAGTCATCATACTTAGGTCCTTTTTGAAATATTTAATTTTGTTAGATTATTTTTCTTGTTTTCTTTCAGTTTTGAATCTTTTTAAAAAATATTATTTTAACTTTAGGATTTAAAAAACAATAATATATTTAATAATATATTATAATCTTAATTAAATTTTTGTCCTTTATATTAGTTCAGCTTCTTAGACTATTTTTTATTTTATTTTTTCATTTTCGGTTTCAGCTCCCTATCATTCTACATAATATAATTAATCCATGTGTATTTATTTCAGGCCAATTACACACCCGACCAACAAAAGGGTGAGTATAATCTTTTGTTGAGTCCATCGCACTTACAACACCTAGACTTAACAAAATGTTAATGTCTAGTTACAACAAAGATCGCACACTTGTACAAATTGTCCAAGTGTACACCACTATTATTACACTTCTTCAGGCATAAGTCCTCGACACATTAGAGGCAGCATTAGATTTGGTAGGAAATTGAGTTAGTTTGTAAGAATATTTTCGGTATTCCGCGGTCCCTGTTAGGTTTTTAGTTTTACGGGTGTTTTATTTTTCAGGTTTTATTATGTGTTGTTGTGTATATATGTTATTGTTTTTCATATTTTTTATGTATTTTTTTTAGGTTTTATTTATGTGTTTTTCAGGGTTTTTTTATTGTATTATTTCTATATAAATAATATTTTTGTATGTATTTCAAAGTAGTATTTTATTTCCATGTATTTTCAGGTGTGGGCTCTTTTAGTTTAGTATGAATGTTTTGTTTGTTGATTTAATTTACAGCAAAGAAATTCTACATTTTTTAATTTTGTTGTTATCTAAAGAAGTTCTACCTTTGAAGTACCGGTCACCATTTTAAAAAGGTAAGCTACTTCAATTCATTTTTTTTTTTTTTTTTTTTTTTTTTAATGTAGACCATCAATCTAATTTTACTTGGAAACTTGTTAGTAGGTATTCGTGTGAGTTTTCTTCAGAATCATAACTGTGTTCTTCTAAAGCATGTCGATCTACTAGAACATACAAAGAGAACTTTTAGATTTTGAGCACCAAGAACTTCTCACAAATCATCCTGGATCAAGAGATTTACGTACATAAATTGATACTGAACATAGAGAAATGAGGTAGATATGTAGATTCTTATAGGCAAACCATTTGAAATGTGTTTGTGAATTTGTAGTAACTGAAAACTTAGAACTGTGAACATTTTCATAACTGTGACTTAGAACTGTTACATATTATGAAATGGGGGTTTATTTTAAACTTTTTTAAACATATCTGTTAATGCAGCATAAACTAGAGTAGAACTGTGTTCTAACCAAGAGAGCTCTTTGGAAAGTAAGTTCCTTTTCATTATAAAAACCAATACAATTTGAGGTTTTTTATTATACACAAATTAGTTACAACTCTTACCTATTTTCCCACATTACCACCTACATTAAGGCACTTGTTATATCAGTAAACTAGTTCTTTATTACCCTCATCAGACACCTGTTAGTTATAAGACATGAATTTACACTGTCCTTCAAATCCTCATTGTTTTCAAACCACTGTGACCCTAGATATTTTTAAATGATAGGAAGTGATAATCACTAGGAGCCAAATCAGTGCTGTATGTCATTTGAAACTGTCCAGTATGTTATGTATGTGTCTAACAATTAATTGTCACTAAATATGCCATACCATTTTTTCTGAATGGTTTTTACCATCCTTAAAATGTCTCGGTAGTGATTCATTCTACAAATCTTACCAGGAGTATTTCTCAAAAGACATTTGCCATGAGTTTTCTTGTATAGAATGTTTCCAAGTACTTTTGAACTTTAAGGGGTTTTCACAGTGAGCTGTAGCCCTACTCCATCGACTGACTTTGTCTCCACATTGACATACAACAGCGAAGTCTCACCATCTATAACTGAGATAAAGGTACAATAATTCAGTAATTTTGAAATTTCAGTTTTTTCAGATTTTATCATTCGCTTTTCTAAAAGTTCAACTGTCACAACAGATGGTGGTCTATTTCTTTATTTATCATGAGAAATTCCCCAACAAACTTACACTTTAAACACAAAATTTCCATTTTGTGAAGTGTAAGTTTGTTGGGGAATTTCTATAATTTGTTTTTACTTAACACATCTACAAACATTTGCTATGTACTAGATACGCTAAATGATCATAAAAACCTCTGAAATAAAACACACCTCTGAAATTAACAAGTTCTATTCATGTTAGAAACATACAAAATCTAGTCAAGCCGTTTTGCTTAACTATCTTTGAAATCGTACAGTAAATAAATAACATGACAAATTATTAGACACTAATTTCATAAATATTAAACATAAGTTCATGTTACAAGTATTCTTAATGATCAAATTCAAAATCAAAGTTCATACAATTCAGTTAGCTATTAATTAGCCAATGTTTTTCATTATGTTACAACACAATTATTTAAACTAATTGCCTATACTTTTTTAAGACATAAATTACCAATTATATTGTTCTTTTTTACGCTATACCAAGGCGTAACTTTGCACTGAATTTAGTTTTAACAAACAACTCTATGCTAATCAATAAATAATTGAGAAAAAACGTGCCAGGGGTTAAGAATATTAAAATGCATGCTTAAGTTCCAATAAAAACCTTATTGTGTTCGTGTGAACAAGTAACATGTTCCTCAGGAGCTCAATATAAGTGAGTATTGGCTTTGGCTGTCCCAAGGGGCCTAGCTGGATCTAGACATTTTTTCATGTAGTCCTGGGCTAGACCCATTATTTCATCTTTCCTATCACGTCTCTCTTTATCAACTTTTGATATTTTCCGACTATTGGAGTAAGGAAGCTTTTATGGAGGTCTTTATTTTATGTTCTTTTCTTAATTTTTTTATAAGGTGTTGAAAACTCAAGAGGTTTTTCTGTTTAAACAATAAGACAAAACATGTAATAGATACATAAGTGGTGGATGGGAGGTGTATATCCAAAAACACTGCATAAACTTTCTTATTAACAAATCCCCCAAAACCAAGTAAAAACCAACCAAAATTATTCAATACCGAAAATGTCACATCGATAGTTGGCAGTCATAAATTGAAAATAAACCATACCGTCTTTGAAAAAAATATTTATAAATATAAATAAGGGTTAAAGTTGATTCTTTTGTGCCCATAATGTAAATATTATTGATTGAAATGCTGGCAATCTAGGTTCATTTATTTTTGTTTATTGGAAATTATTTCTGAACCATAATAATATTTTCAAAATGTATTACAATTTTGCATACAGGTTTAGGTAATCTTACACATTTTACTACCCGAGTCAGGTAGAGCTGATTTTCAGAAAATTTTAATTTTGTGTTTTTTTCTTATGAAAGTTGTTCAAGTTTTTGGTTAAAGATAAAATGTTATAAAAATGTCCTAAGATATGACAAATTTGATTAAAATCAATCCACTTTTTTTTCTGGCCCATTGCCTAGAAAACACAAATTAAACAGATGAACATCATTCCATTCATTTTTTGATCCTCTACATTAATTTTGATTACTATGTAATGAGAAAATGAAACTATTAACTACAACGTTTTGAAGACTAATATAACTTAAATTTTTTACAGCTTCTGAGTTCAGTTCCACAGTCCTACAATTTTAAAGAACATGACAGGATGAAATGCTTGAAATTTGAAATACCGGTATGTAAGTTCATTGTTCTTTTATAGTTTATTTAATTTGGTTTTAATTTAAGTTCACTCTTCTAATGTTTGATAATGGAAAGTGAGTGTTAAACTTGTTAAGTATTAAGAATCTGGTTTGACTTTGGTTTTGTGATTTTAGAGATTGTTAAATTTTTTTCAACTTGAGCCAATGAAACGGGTAATATTAAAAATTGAATAATTTTGTATTGATACGTTTAAAAGGGAACTGTGTAATAGTTTATAAATATTAGCTTTTGTTTGATTTTAATTATTATTCTTCTGATTTTTTATTTAAGAGAGGAAAATAATTTGCTCGACTATGGGCGCTAGGTAGCGTTAGCTTACCAATTTTGAAAAAGGAAGTTAATTGTTATTGTTAAAATTTCTCAGGGTCGCAAATCCTTTTGAAAGTGTACTTACAGTGGTTCTCGGTGAAATAAAAAAATCTTATTTTGTTGTGCTGAAATTGAACATAATTTATTGAATTAAGTATTAACATTTATACAAGGTTATACATACATGTTCAAATTTATATCTTACTACTATTTGAAATCTCAGTATCCTTTGATTTTAAATTCTGCCTGAGAGGCTTAAATCCTTTTTTATAATTCTAAAATTAATAGTTGCAACTTGAAAGAAAACTATTTTTTATGGTGAGATTTAAAACTCTCACGTAGCAAAGATGATTATTATTATTATTATTAACATGAAATTAAGTTCTTTAAATGACTAATTATTAAACAAAGATTATACATTTGAATAAATTTAGAAAGTTCATATAAAAAGTTCTTTTTCTTTTACAAAATTATTCCTATAAAAATGTCTCTGATTTTTGTTACCGCATAACCGATCCAGTAGATTGGAAACCTCCACGTGCCGAGTTCCTTCATTCTGTGTTGCAAAGACCTTGCAGACTCAATCTATACACCTGACGATTAATTATCCTTTTAAATTCATGGTATTGTACAAAGATTTTCATCACTTTACCAATAGTTATTGTCCAATACACACTTCAAACGCAAACTAAGTCTTACCACGTCAAACTGTCTCTGAACTCACTGAATCTTCACCATTAATGTTCTGAAGCTTCTTTTATTTAAAAACATCTCTCCCTGAGCTAAATGTCACCATAGGACCTTAACTACTTTTTCTACATTTTTGAGAAAGTTTCTCTTCACTGAAAAAAACGTCCTACCAACTCAGACCCCTCTCTAAGACTGACAAACCGCATGGGTATTTTTCACTTCCTTTGCCGTTACCTCCCTTTTTTCTTGCAACGTATGCGAGAATTATTCTCACATAGCAACACAGACTCTGTTCAAATTATTTTGCCTAACACAATACAAATACTACCTAAATATTTATTACAACTTATAATTAATATTTTATACATGACATTATTATTTTGGAAACCTATATTTACTTTTTTATAATCCCTTGTCTTAACAGTCACATTGAGTCATTCTTTTGACTTCTGAAGTCCCCCACCAATTCAATTTCAAATAAATCTCAATATAACCATTTTTTGATTATCCTAGTTAAAATTACCATTTTTGGTATTACAACTGGTATTACAAATTGACAGGATATTTAATAAGCATATAATTGTATCCAAAAACATTTTAGGTTTTTAACATTAATGTTAAATTTCCAGACTATATTTATCCGAATATTTGTAAATGGTATTGGATATGTGGTTAGCATGCAATGAGTTTATCGAGATACAATATGGCAAAATTATTGAAGCTTTGAAAAAACATCCAACAAACTCACTGTATGATGACCACATATCCAATACCGCTCACAAATGTTCGGATGTACATAGTTTAGAAATTTTGTACAAGTGTAGAGAAGGGGAAAAAAGGATAATTGGAAAAAGTTGAGATTTACAATAGTTTAAGAAATGAGCCTTCAAACATAGCTAACCCCATCTATGAAGAAAGAAATTAAAACTATTATATTGAGTATTCTAGCAGAGAGGGAATTTCATCCTAACAGTTGTGGCAACACTACTAATTATTCACAAAACAACTGTCAAGGATAGAAAAAAAAAAGAAAAAAAAAATTAGGATACATAAATGTGCCAGTAAAACACATCTATAACAATAATTGTATATCTTATCCTGAATCTATAATATATAAATTTTTAACATTACTTTCTGATGATGGCCAGATACTCTTCAAAACCAAATACTGTTTTCTATTAAATGATATGCCCAAGAATTGCAGCAACTTAATAACTAATTCTGTCTGCTTCGAGATGTTCAATACTTTTCACGGGTGGGTCTTTGAATACTTTACTCTTCAAATATCCTCACAAGAAAAAAATGACATACTGCCAGTTCTGGTGATCTCGCAAATTAAAGAATATCTCCATATTTAGACAGAGCGTGACCTTGAAAATAAATACTAAACTGTACTCATTGATTGCAGTTGAGAGTCTCATCTTGAAAACAAACGCCTAACTGTATTAATTAATTTTAGTTTTCTCCGCTATGTGAGGAAACTAAAATTCTTCAATCATTCGGAGGTATCGCTGGGACATGACTGTAACAGCATTCCTACTATCGTATTTAAAGAGATATTGACACATTATTCCTGAAGATGATATTGCACATCATACAGTGACTTTAACACTGTTGCAGAGTTTCTTAATGCATTTTATTAGGATTTACTGTTGACAATACCGGAAATATTTTTTATACACATATTATACTCACTCAAGTGGAAACATATTTTGTCTACAGTTGTTGACAAAGTGGCATTTTGTTCATTTAAATTAGTTTGCAAAATAGCTGATTTCTCAACAGTTTCACTTTGCCCACTACTTTGCACACTACTTTGCTCACTTTGATGGCAACTGAACAAAACGAAATTTAGGTTAAGTATATTTGAATTCATTTATAATATACAGGAAATGTCCTGTATGTAGGTTATATTAATTCTTACATGTAAAATAACATAAATAAACAACAAAACAATGTTTTAAAGTCGAAAAAGGAAGTAATTATTCATGAAGATGATTGACAGTGTATGTACACGGAGAGTATTTTTCATTTGCCGAGTTTTGAAGTTGGCAATCCCGTTTCCTCAACAATACAGCTAAGTTATTTGTAATATTAATAAATAACCTCAGTTTTGACTTGAGAACTTCAACTCAGTGTTGATGTGTTGATTAGCACTACTGCTATATTTTGTGTAGTTAGTTGTAAAATATGGACAGTTCAGAAGATGAAAACCTGTCAAATACCCCGCCTAAATTAGCGGAAAAAGCTAACAACGTTGTACTAAATCTCCTTCCTGTCAAATCAAGGAAAAAGTACGACCGCCAGTATGAACTGTTTTTATCACAAAATAACAACTGTAGACAAAGTATAATGTGCAATTCGTGAGCAAAGTGTCTTTTTTAAACTTGATAAAATTGAATATTGGTGAGATTAGACCATTTTAAGTTGTTGAACATATCACAATTTCATTTCTACACTCATACCAATCCTGCTATATGAGCAAAACAATCAATTCATTATAATACTATACTTGTGAACAGTAAAGACTATTTTAAAGTTTGTAAACTATTTATTCCCCTTATACACCTTCTCCCCACAGTATATAAACAAACATAATTTCATTTTACAGTAAATATAGACTATAGGACATAGTCCTAATATTATTATAAGTTTAATTCATGTATTTTATCTTTTTGAATAACCTTTGGGAAGAGTCGGCACCAACCTCCCGAGGTTAAGTTTCTCGAGCTCTTGACTATCATATTGTTGAATCCCCCCTTTCTTTTAATGAAATATGCTAGCTGGAGCAAATCACAAAGACAGTGAAACAGATTGCGATAAAACTTTCTAATTTCTAATATTATAAAATTGTTTGGAAAAGACTGATAGTTATAAACACTTCTCAAATATATTGTGTATTTATTTTTTTTGTGATTGTGAATTTCCTTATGTCCTGAACTTTGCTATTTCTCTTTTGGTTATGGAGTATCCATAAACTATTTTCTTATAATTGTATATAATATGTGAACTTTATCCCATGTTTTTCATCTTTAGCTCAATAAATAAAAGGCAAAGCTTTTATTCGTTCAGTGTAATCCATTGTTATTGTTTCATTAATGTAGTATTAGATTCCTTAAAAGTAATATAATAAAAAAAAGGAGAAATAAATAATAATAATAATAATAATAATAGATAAGTAAATAAACCACAAAAGGTGAGAGAAAAAATATAGACATAATTGTAAGCTATGCGTAGGTATTTTAGTAAATGATCAAACATGATTATTTTCTGGTTTTTTTCCGAAATCTAGGTTATCCTTCAACATATCCCTCTAATATACACGTATATATAAATAAATAAAAATAAGTTCATATGTTTTAATAATTTAAAAAAAAAATACATTATCTTACAGAGCAAGGGTAAAATTTTTGTTTCTTATTATTTTCTACAACTAATGCTATTCCGAGAAAATGTTTTAATGAACGCCATTTTTCAACTGATAAGTCATAAATAGTACAGAACATTATGCAAAATTTGATATCAATATCTTAAATTGTTCAGGATTTATATCTGATTTTTGGAAATAATATAAACAAAGCACTTTTGAACAAATGTTTAAAGAAAGTTTTTGACTTTAATGTCCAAAACAACAACAAATATATATGTCTAAGATTCCTTCACTACACAGTATAGACGTTAGATATTAGTGAGCGAGATACAATATCGATACTGACGACAGACATCATTCCAAAAACCACCCTCAGGGTCTCACTACAGTAAGTATGAGCATGGAAAGGTTCTACACCTTGGGTTAGATCCCTCTCTTTCATCTTACCAGCTCTTGTTCACTTCCGACCCTGCCGCTATTGTAGTATTCAAAAGCAAGGTGTAGTCATTTCACAGTAACTAAAAGTAGACGTTAGATGTTAGATATCGGTGGGTGACATACAAAATGATTATAAACATAAAGAGGATGTATGGGGGTGGGAAAACAAAAGAGTCTTTTTTCCTGGAAAACTGCCATGAATAAAACAGGATACAAGACTGCATCCAGTTGCATGATTTCCTTTCCTCTCCTATTACACAAAGTCAGGACTGCATTTCAACCTTTCTCTAAGAAAATAATAATCTGATGAGTTATAAAAAAATGATTCGGGATTATTGGAAAAATATCCGTTTTGCCGAGTTCAAAAATGGGGTTTTATGATTTACGTGTTTCACCCAAACGAGCGGAATGATTTTTATAAAATTCTGTATGTACTAAAATGTAGCATTTCTTTAGAGAACCCAAAGATAACGTATGAATCGTCAATTCCATAAATAAAATTTTTAAGTACAAAATATCCACTAAAATATATTACTCTTCGGAAAAATTATTGAAAAAAAATAAAGTCAGAATTAACCTTGACCGCCGTCAAGGAAACTCGATTTTAATACAATGTATGCCCACGGTGAATTTTTACAGAAGCAAAGAATCGTTTAATATATTGTACAGGCTACATATCACAAAAAGTTCATAAGAGGGGAAACTTACCTTCCTAAGAAATACACAAGAGAAAACTTAATGGGTGCCATCATACAATACAAGGTGATCCGCTAAGTGACTTTGGCCTTGTAGGAAATGTTAAATTGTATTGGTACATCAAAGGGTCTTATCCAGTAGGGTGAAATTTGTTAAACAGTTATTTCACAGGTTTTCTGAATCTCGTAATTGTATGTAACATTTTTTTGACGTTTGTGAGGCCCTAACGTTCCTCGTAAATGTGCCTCCACTCGCTTCACTCGTATATGAATAGATTTTCATGGAAGGTGAGGGTTCCAAGTAACATCTTTGACACTAAAGACATTATTTATCATCGTAGAGATGTGGGGTTGGTACCATTACATGCAGAATTGAAATCTACAAATTGTTATTTAATTAATTATGTTTATAAGTGGAATAACATACGAAATATGGGCAACTGTTTAAAATGGCCGACTTTATAACATTTTTTAAATTCCACTTTTCTGAATTTCAATAGGCTTCTACAAGAGCACACACTATAACAATTTGTGTCACCACTATCGTGCTTACACGCAGAGGATTACGGCAACGTCGACAGACGGACCTTACATCGAAGAGAGCGGGAAACGTGACGATCAGAAGTCCATTACTAAACTTACCCTGTATTTATTATACTGAGTTTATTATAATGAAAATTAAATTTTCTTTCGTATTAATAGTCCTACATATAGACATATTTGAGGAATTGGCGATGATTGTAGGTGTTTGATTTTGTGGGTATGTTTTAGAAAGTTAGTGCAATATTTCAACACTGTTTTTCCCATAAATACGTTATAGAGATGTTATAAACATATTTCATATTTTGTGTTTATGGTTTCATATACACAAGTTAATGGTTTTCACTATATTCCGCTCTAAAGACCTCAATTCAATGAGTATGGGGGTGGCAATGCCGAATGGGGCTTGATCTTCATCTCTTTTTATCTAGTCTTATGTTGTTCCCTCTCTTTCATCTTTTCTATCACTTCTTCCTCAACCAACTGTTGTTCTTTAATGACTCTGACGTTACTAGAGTATTCCAAGCCTAAGTGTCATGTAGGCCTACTCTTTCTTTATAAAACTATGATTAGGTATCATGAGTTTTTTTGTAAAGGAGAAGGAGAAGCGGGATTATGGTAGCTGATATAGTCTACTATTAGAAAATTTAGCAATACAGAATCATGAAAGTGGAGAACCTAACCTCCCCCCCCCCTCCAACATATTTGTGTAAGGCGAGGGAGGGGGTGCCAAGCTATCTACTTCAAGACGACTTCCACAGTTTTTTCCTCACCACATTTATAATAGTTGTGGTTTAGGTTTTATACGAGTTAGTGCAAATTCGGTTGCAAGAGGGAGAGTTATGTACTGTTGGAGGGTGTAAATTTAAATACAAGGGATGTAAAAGTATGTGTTAGTGTAGTGTAAAGTGTTTTGAGTGTTTCTTTAGTGTTCAGTGATAATCGTGTAGAGAAAATTGTGTAATATTTCATGTTCTCAAGAACTAAAAATTTGTTTACGTTTACTACAAAATACGTTTTTTGAAAAATGGTAACGTTAGTTTGGAAACATTTTGAAAGGTAAAAGATCAATTATATTGTAAACATTTTGACTGTCCATCATTTTGAAACTTGTGAATGGAAATCGGTTCAGTTCGATATTAACCTAGATCTCAAATTTGTATAGGCCTAAAGTTTGGAAAATATTTTTAAAAAATTTGAGGAAAAACAAATAAATTTAATTTTCATCTTATTTTATTTTCATTCTTGCGTACTTCAGGGTCACAAATATAGGTATTGTAGTTGCTCTATTTTCTGTCAAGAGTAAGATTACTGTAGCTTATTCTCTACATAAAAATTAGCTAATTATTACTAAAATAATAACTAATCTTAAAAATGTGTACATAGGGATACCTAAAGATGTCAACAAAGTGTTAAAAGTGTAGAAATATACCTTTTCCAAGTCAAAAATTTGATAATGTTTTTTTAAACATTATAGGCCTACCTATATTTTAAGTCAAAATTTGTAAATTTTCATGGTAATTATATAGCAGAGCTGCCTCACTTCAAAATCAATTTTTAAAGGTTTTATTCGTCAAATAAATGTTGGAAAAATATTTTACTATCGAAAAAAAGTGTCGGAGAGATGATTACATAACATAATTTCACAAGATTACACAAGAAAATCTTAATCAGAGTCAAATTCTGCTGCAAATTCAGTAGATGAGGAATTTATTGAATTTAAATGTGTTTCACTCGTAATTCGCCATAAATGATGAAAATGATTATTATACTCATTGTACTTTCTCTTAAACATAAATTCGGCTATATGGCCATGGAAATGTTGTTTTGAATTTCCATATCGCGGCACATTTCCTCGCACCTCCCTCCATTGACGTTCAATTGTCTGCGTATGTGCTTCAGTGTACGCATATGTAGGGCTGTATTATTATATGTCACGAAAGGTTTGGCCAGGTTGCTATATATATATATAACCACCTGGCCAAACCTTCCGTACGTTTATTGAAGTGAATGTCATGAGTATGAAAGATAACACAGAGTTAATTTTTTCACGAAAAAACTACTTGTGTAATTGTATTATTGTATTATGTAATCTATGTTACATACTTTTCAGGTTATTTGTGGAGTTACAAATTGTGAAGAGTAAAGATTAAAAGAGCTGGGTAAAATCTAAAGTATTGTAAACTATTACAGGCAATTTATTTTAAACATTTTTTCAAACTTATAAACATTGAATTTTCAAAACTCTCTAATTTTACAATAGAAATTAGGTAAATGATAGGCCTAGGAAATATTAAACTAACAGAAAATTGGTTTCCCCCCATATCGGTAACGAAAAGAAATGTTTGACAACTATACAAAATATTAGTACATAGGCCTACAAATTTGAATATTTTAACATAACATTTTTTTCAATTGAAAAAATCACTTACCATTTATTTAATTCACATTCTCGCAATTTGAAAACAACAAACATATGTTTGTCATCTTAAAATGGAACTGCTAATTGAATTATTGTCCAATCGGAATACGGAATCATGGAAGTAGCGTTCCATTATTTAGTTATTATTTTTTTAAATACATTATATAATTTTCTTGCAATATTTTGATTTAAAACGTATTTTTATTTACAATGAAATCATAAAAGAAACGGAAGAAAATTATAAGTGAAGGTAAGAGTATAACGTTTTAGATAAGTTTATAATTGTATAAAAAAATCTATTTATGGTACTAATCAACTTAATATAATATAATATAGTTTCAGTTGTCATCTATTGTTGTTAATTATATTAGTTATAGGTTCGTTTCATTGTTTTATAAAAAATAACATAACCTGAATCCATGTCTTTCCGTTGATTTATCTCATCAGATAATATATAACCATAATATGGTTTTTCCTACTATTTAGACTATGGTAAAACGATAATTTATTAACATAATAATAATTATTATTTTTAATAATTTTATAGCTAAACCCATAATTAAACATCAATATATTATCATTCAGATTAAAAAACTATTTATGTATAAAAAAGTTGTTTTCAAATAAAATAAATTCAACAATTATTTGATGGTTTATTAATCGTTCGCATACAAAGTTTTGAACAATTTAATTATTAAATTAAAATTTTTGTCTGTTAAAAAGAAGAATAATGAAAACTTAAAAATTAAATAATATATGTATAATATATCAAGTGGATTTATATGAAGTCAATTTTTTTTTGTAACTAGAAGGCAAAGGTTCTCCCTACTTCCTCCAAGAAAGCCTATCTTCTTCCTGTTTAGTGCATTGCAATCTTTGCGTTCAATTAACTGTTCATATGGCGTTTTGAATATAGATGTTTTAAGAGTTTCCAAAATTAGGCGCATTTCGTTTAAGAACTATCGAAATTTTGGTAAAATTTGAGGATCTCGAGCTACTTAACAGTGTCAACTTACAGGACACTTCCAATTTTACCAAAATGGTAAGTTCTTATGTTATACAAATCAGAAAATTTTGTTAGCTTCCCGCCAGTCATATTTCAATTATAGGCAAGGTAATAAATAGGTAATTTTTAAAACTCAATAACTCTGGTAATCTAAAGAAATGTTTTAATTTGTTTTTGAATGACCTGCTTTTAATTAGATTTTATGTTGAATAATTTAAATGTGTATTTTTGTTTTGTTAGACAAATATATTTTAGTACTTGATGAAGGAATAAATTTGTGCCTGCCATTTTAGTTAATTCTAATTATTCAGTCTTTGAAAAACTTCTACAGTTTATTTATTTTGATTTATCAATGGAATTGATCTAGTGAGTGTTTATTAATTACAGATTTAGTATAATTTATTTTGTGTATATAAATATATAACTGTATATAGTTAGTGCAAATATTAATTTGCATTGTAGCAACCTATTAAAATATATAGGCCTAATTTGAACTAAACTTTTCAACATTATCCCTAACATTTTAGTGATGACTTTATATTATCTTATCTTCCTAGGCTAAGGTACTGTGTTACAAATGAGGAACCCTAGCAAGTGAGTTAGATCCTATCATTCATATTTCCTTTTCAAATCTCACAGGATCAATTCTTATTCTTTCCAACCCTGACACTAATAACAAATTTGAAGGGTAGTGATTTTTATTTTTGTTTCTTTTCTCTTATTTTATAAGGTGATTATAACTTAGTTTTACCTAACCAACATTTCATTGTTAGGTTTACCTAAATGTTAGGTAAAGTACATTTAACATTTAGGTGGTAAAGTACAAAATATATTGACTGTTTAAATCAAATTGGAGTTTCAGTACTAGTAATAATTATAAAATAGGGGTTGATGCACAAACTTATGTAAACTTTTAAAGAAGATAGTTTACTGGTTTGTTTTATTTTGTTTAATGTATTCATCTTTCAGAAAACATACAGTATGTGTGCATGTATACATGTTGTGTATTGTTATGCAATATTTTTAGACACTTATTAGAACAGCTTCTGTGATTAAATATACACTGTAAACTAAAATTGAAATAATTAGGCCTACAGTTTGAGACCTAGTTTAATACTGTTATCACTTGGTTACCAATGATTTCCTACCCTTATTAGTCTTTTGGGCATAATGTGTGAATGATGCAACTTGTAGTACAGTAATCTTGTAGATAATTAAACTAGGCTACAAAACCAATGTTGGTACATTGCAACTAACCTCCTCGATTTGATATATTTTATTATATTAATGTTTAAAACTCTTGGGAGATATAGTAGCCTACTTTTAAAACCCTTGATTGTAGTTACGCTATATCTATGTATATGTCTTTGGCACATTATAGTAAGTCAAATAATCCCTAGGGATTCTGGCTATAATTACGCCTTTTATTTACACAGTCTTGCTTTAGATCCATTTCTTTCATATCAAGACTCCATTGACCAACTCTTGTTCTTTTCCAAACCTGAAGTTATTAGAGTAGGCTTCTTTTCTAATTTTAAATTTTGTAAGATATTGATGACCAAGAGGTTTTTCGCCTAACAACAAGACATGAATGATAACTGATAACCGTACATTTTGATATGGTTATACCTAATAATGACTTGTGGATTTTTCACAAGAACTATTATCATAATATTTTTCTATTCTTCAACTTTAGAATTATATGTATCAAAATTTGTAAAAAAATTGCAGTCTTTGTTTAAAATTACCCAGAACTTATAATATTGATAATTAAAACCATTAAACAAAATAATAAAAATTTTAGGACTAAGAAGCTAGTCAGGAAACTGTTGATTTGGTAAATCTATTGAAATACTATTATTATTTATTTTACAGTCGTACAATTTTTAAGTAACTCTTTTAGGTTCAAGTGTGTATTTTTCCTGGTGATTGAGAGTTTGATGCTTGGGTACACTGATGTCCGGTCCTTATTTAATCTTTTAGGCATAACATGTGAAATGATACAGTTTGTAGTACAGTAAACTTGTAGGTAAAGAAATTAGGCTTTGTTATTGTAGGCTTTGTTGTAATATTAATTTTACAAAATATTTTTGGGCAAATTCGAGTACTTTACAAAATCTTTTAATATAGTATGTTATACATGTGTAAATGTATATTTGTTTAATTAATTTGGTTTTGTGTTTAATAAAAAAATATTTTGTTTTGTAACCTGTTACCTAATTCAACTGTAAAATCAATCAACAAGCATTTTTATTGTTTTGTTTGTCTTTTAAACAATAAGTAATGATTAATTCCAATCTGAATTGACCCTCAGGTGCTCACTCCTAGTGACTACAGTCATGACAATCCCAAAGGAATTGATCGCCTTCAGGGGCTCACTGTGGCGAGTAGGAAACTCGAGTGATGCTAGCTGGATCCATACATTTTTCATTTAGTCTTGGGTTAGATACCTTTCTTTCATTTTTACTAACACACATACCTCTCTTAACCAACCCTTGTTCTTTTCCAGCTCTGATGCTATTTGAGTATTCGAGGGTTAGGGGTCTTTATTTTATATTATTTTTTCCTTTGTAGGGTCCAAAGGTAAAAGAAAAATATAGTACTGTAGTAACCAAAAAAAAAAAAAAAAAAAAATTGAAAAACTATAAAGATGAAATATTTTGAAATATGAGTGGGTTATCAAATAAAACTAGATTATATTCTGATTATGAATATATATGCTTATTTGTTGAATAATTAATATGTTGGCGCTAAACTAAATTTAAATTGTCGGATATCATGTTCATCCTCCCCCCCCCCTCAACTTAAATACAGTTTTTTCTACAAAGTAAAAAAAGAAAATACTAATGAACACCTACAATTCTGAAAAAAATATTGGTTTTGAAATTAAATTGCAGTTTGAAATCATCTATTATTTTTTTAATTTTTTTTTTTTTTTTTTTTTCATTACTGTTGAGACTGATGGTTCTTGGTGGAATTCCATGTTTAAAGATAATAAAACACAATTTTTTATTTTGTACTATCCACTTTTTATTAGTCTAGCCGACCAATGGTTTCGCCTGCTAAGGCATTGACGAGGCTGTATTACAGACTGAAGAAAAGAAAACCTTAAAACTAGAGGGTGGGAGTTAGGATACAAAGAATGGAAGGTTGGGGAATTACCCGGCCTGGGCAATGACCATAGGAACAACACATATTGGGAAAACCAGTTGATTGTTTAAGTACAAATAACTTTTAAAGGTTTTACTAATGGAGAGTTATACAAATCAAACTGGTCATTTAAAACTAAATTAGGGTTACAATATCTTATTCTTTTAATTTCTAAGCTCTCCAAAGCATTCAATTTCTTACCTTTATTATCAAAATGTAATATTTTAAAATCTACACTCGAATTTTCACTTAATCTAGATTTAAAATTACGTCCTGTTTGACCTACATAACATGAATTACATATTTTGCAAGTTATCTTATATACACCACTTCTCAACATTTTGTTAATTTTATCTTTAGAATTATTTAAAATCTTACCTAAACTATTACTACAATAAAATGCCGGCCTACACTCTGTTTCCCTATTTAAAATATTTCCAACTTTTTGGCTAACATTTCCTAGATAGTTAACTTTCCGCCATTTAGCGCTATTTTTAACTAAAGTTGGAAAAATAAGTTGCCTTGCATTCATCTTAAGTTTTTTCTTTAGCATTTTATTAATAATATTTACATCATATTCATTATTAACAGCTATTTGTTTAATGCAACTTAGTTCTTTATTGAAATCAGAGTCAGACATTGGAACTTTGACGAGGAAATGGAAAGCTGCCAATTTATGATTTAAAGGGTGCCGAGATGAAGCATGGATAATGTTATTTGTGAAAGTTTGTTTTCTAAAAACACTAAAGTTGTGTTTACCATTTTCAATTTTTATATTTAAGTCTAAGAAATTAATTTGATTTTGTTCTCCAACTTCCATGGTAAATTGTATCGCATCGTCAATTGAGTTCAGGTACTTATAAAATAATTGAAGTTGGCGGTTAGAGCCATCAAAGAGACAAATTACATCATCAACATAACGATACCAATAAATAATAACTGATTTAAATGGGTTATTGTTAATTATTTTGTTTTCAAAATTGTCCATAAAAATTTCTGCCAACAGTGGTGACAATGGGGACCCCATAGCCAAACCATCACATTGAACATAAAATGTATCTTTAAATTGAAAATAATTTTGATCCAAGCATACCTGAATTACATCCAATGGTTCTCTAGCCATTATGGGATCTACTTTGGTTCCCATAATGACCTGACCATAATGGTTAGAGAACTTTTGGATGTAATTGAGGTATGCTTGGATCAAAATTATTTTCAATTTAAAGATAAATTTTATGTTCAATGTGATGGTTTGGCTTAGGGGTCCCCATTGTCACCACTGTTGGCAGAAATTTTTATGGACAATTAAAATTTTGAAAACAAAATAATTAACAATAAATAAAGTCACTTATAAGACTTCGACTTTATAAAAATAATTTTCCCTATATGCCTACTGAGCCTAAGATGTGTGGTTTTAGCACACGTTTGACTTTTTTATTTTTAAGGTGATGATGACCTAAAGATTATTTACTTTTTAAAACAATTAATAATTTTTTAAAAAAAGTGTGATTGATTGCTCCGTGGGTGATTATTTAATTTAAATTAAACAATATTGATCTTGATTATGTTAGATATTTATTCAGGTATTGCTGTGACCATTTATACATGTTTATTTGTTCAGGCATTGCGACCGAGTAAAGGAAACACATTTTGCCATGCACACACAATGTATGAGCAAGGACTACAGTCAATCCAATGAAGTCAAAATACTCGAACACTAAGTTATATAGGTATTTATAGCTTTAGTAGTGTGTTGTTGGATTAACAATTTGTTTTTATTTTGTGTGTGATATATGTATATGTGACTGAGATTAAATAGCATTAGTAACTTTTCCATACTATTGTATACAAGTGCTAATTAGAGCACTGCAGCGATAGAACAGTGTAACTTTTCACTGAAGTAATTGTTCCAATGATACTTTACTTAAATTGTAGTATTTTTACATACTCAGAGTATATGTAGATGGAGTAAGTGTGACAATCGTAATTGCATTGAACTTGGGTTACTGTCTTTGCATTTCATTGTCTAAAGGAAAAGTAATATTCGTCATTCTTCAGAGGCTCACTATATATAGCGAGTAGCAAACTCGAGGAATACTAGCTGGATCTCTGACATTTTTTTTTCATATAATCTTGGGATAGATCCTTCTCTTGACCCAATTCTTGTTCTTTTGCAATGTAAACACTATTAAATTATTCTAGGACAAGGGGTATTTATTTCATCTTCTTTTTGTTATAAGGTGACGATGACAGAGCTTTTTCACCTTTAAGTAACAAAGGAAAAAAGTGTTATCTGTAGGTATGATAGCGACTACATAAATGGTTTTAAAGACTTATAATTTCACATGTTTGTCTTATATGTTTCTATTATGAAACTGAAAGTAATTTTATAATAATTATTGAGGTATCTTTTGTAACTAAAATCTTAAAATAATCTGATTTAAGTAACATTAAATGAACATACAGAGTAATAATTTTAACTTTGATGTTATTGATATGTCTTAATCTATCAATTCTATAAATAACTTAAAAATAGTGGAATTTTTTAACATTTTCATGGAATTAAAAAAATACTTTTTGAAGTTAACTTTTTAGGTTATTTACAGAATCTTCTATTTTTTTGTCCTGTTTTCAGATTTACACCACATTTATTCCTATGTTGAACTGTTTTATATCAACATATTGTATATGTATGAAAGAGGTTGCCTTGGACTATAAACTAATAAGATGTTATCTTGCCAAGCTTGATATTACCTGTCTCCTTACAACACTAGCTTGCTACATGATGGCTTTACTACATCATATTCTTATGAATACATTTGATTTCCAAGCATGACATTCTACAGGCTTACTCGACTGCTCATGTAACACAGCTGATTTAAAATATATTAATATTCTGCTCAACAAGTTTTATTGTACAATTAGTTTCACATATTAATTTGTCATTTGATAATGACTGTGTAAGATTGGAACCAGTTGGAAAATAAATGTAATTAGTTTATTATAACAAAGCTTTTGTCTTTTTGGAGTCTTTCCATAAGTGCTTTTCATTCATGTCTGTCAGCAGCACTTCTTTTATGTCCATCTGTTTTGACTGCCTGGCCCACTTCTCTCTTCACATATCTCCTTGGGCCTCCACCACTCCATGGGGATTATAGTTATAAGCCTGTCTCTCTATGGCACAGTCATCTTTTCTGAGGGTGTGTTATATCCGCTTCCATTTCTTCCTCTTGATATCCAGCTCTATAGGACGCTGATCTGTATACTTGTCCACAAGTTCTCATTTGTAACATTCTTCTGTTAACAGATCCCAAGGATCTTTCTCGGACAACATTTTACAAAAACCTGCAATGACTGGTCACAGTTGGCGATAATTACCAGGTCTTGCAACCATACAGCAACATCAACTTTTTATTAGTATTAAAAAGACTCATCTTTATAAAACAATTTCTATTTCTCCATAACATATACAGTTACAGGAAGGCTTCATTTTCATTTTTAATGTGAATTTTAACATCATCTGTTTATTAAAAATTTCTCCTTTAATATAACCCCACCTTGTTTATGTCTACGAATCTCTTTTGTCTTTTTTATATTTATTCTAAGACCAGCACCACTTGCTATTCTACCTAGAGCTGTAATCTTGCTTTTGTAGTAAATCACTAAATCACTGTGCAAGGAGACATACATCAGCAAATTGAGATCCTCAATCTGACTTTACAGCCTTCACTATAATGCACAATCTTATGCTCTAAGGTCACTTCGGATTACCGCATCTAGCACAACAATAAAAAGAGTCTGTGAAATGATATACTATTGATTTATCTTTTTGTGTCATCAGTGATAAATTAAAATACAAACTGTTTTTTTAAAAGTGGTTCTCACTATCCTGATTTTTGTTTAAAATCTCTTATCATGTGACATCAGTGATAAGTTAAAATGCAAGCTGTGTTTTTAATACTTTCTAATGGTTCCCACTTAGACCTTAGATGAATCATCAGTTATTAGTTATAACATTTTAATACTTTAAAAAAAATAAATTTGCATCTTTTGGTAGTTTACCGTAGCAACAAATATAATAATACACACTTATAACATTAGATTGTCTATCAGCTGTAGTAATACAAATTACTTTTTTTAATTACACACTACTGTAGTTTAAGATATTACTGTTTAATCTTGGAGTGAAATGATGTTTACCTTTACAACCAAATCATCATATGATTTTACTTATCACAAATTTGTACTCACCTAGTATATGAAGTATAGGGTTAGTTTGATATCACAAAAAGTTTTGACCTCCAGTTATGGACCCGGGAAACAAAAAGAAAAAGGTTTTCAACATGTCGTCCATCTTTCCATCATTGTTGTCTTTAAGTGAGCACATTAGCGGCTACAAAAATTAAGTTAGGAACGTGTAATTTATATAGGTGACTCATATAGAATCCTATTGAAAATAAAAAATCTCAAAATGATAGCCATTAATTTTTTTAATTAATTTTTTTAATAAACAAACCTACCCTACTTTGTGCAAGACCCCTTGATGTACCAATACAATTTAACATTTCCTACAAGGATCTAAGAAAAAAAACTTTTGGATAGTAATTTATAGGATCCATTTGTATTACATTGTATGATGTGGCTGAATAAGTTATCTTGTGGCTCATTAATTTGTTTTTAAATTCCGTTTTTAAATCTGTTGGTTAATAACCATGAAACATGAAGATTGGTTAAAAAATTGAGGTTGGAATGTTAACTTACCTTATACTTTATAAATCAAAAAGCAAAAGAATATTATAATCCGGATTTAATCCTTTTTTTATATAGGGACATTTTAAGGACATACTTAAAGAAAATTCAACAACCTCTTCGATATCAAAAGGTTACAATTTTATATAGGCATATTATTAAAATTGTACTAATGAATTTTGTGACACTCAATTGTAGTTATGTTCTGAATATTTTTTAATGGTTTATTTAATCAATGTTTCTTGAAATCTCTGCATTCTATTTTCATTCCTTTGTAAATGATTATATATTTTATAACTGAATATATTATGAAATTGTTTGTATTAGAATTACAGTGATCTTCATTCATCATCAACAACAACCAGATCATCCATCATTTTCAACAGCATTCAGAAAATTCACCATCAAGCTACTTATAGAACATTAGTCATCACAGCAGCATCTAGAACATCCCATCAATATCAACATAATTACATATTTTGATCTACAACTGGTAAGGTAAGTTATACTAGTTAGTGAATTTGGAGTACGAGGGTATACAGTCTCTTGTCACTGCGAACCAAATGGATCTTTTGTGACTACCCTACTAATTATGTTTTATACCCAGCCAAGATTTAAGCTTCTTAAGAATTTTAGAATGATTTTGGGTGATATTGTCGTTATCTCTACAGCCATGGGGAAAGGAAGTGCTGAGGTAAAGTAGTCTTTTGTAGGATAGAGATTCACACTCACACAACCAGTGTTCGGCTGTCTCTTTATGTGTCAGGCAGAAGCGGCACTAATCCACTTTTCCCTTCCCCTTATATTTTTGGGTTGGGAGTCCTCTGATGATTACTCCATTGACCCATGGCTCTTGGATTAGAGCTATATCTTCAGTAAATCTCATGACGAGGACAGCCAAAACCGTCCTGTCATTAATGAGATTTATTGAAAGCATTTTACTTCTTCACATTAGAAACTTGGTTTGTCCCTGATGTGGTAGGGTTCTGTATTAGTCCATTCCTTCTGGCGAGTCCTTTTTTCCGAGATCTTTCCTTTGTGGCTGTTGATGACCTTTTAGGTTTTTGTTTCTTTTGAAGGAAAGAACTGCTAGATGCCACCTCCCACTCTTGACATACTATCCAAGGCTGTAATAGCCTCCTGCCAGCATGACTTTGGACGGAGCTTTAGCCTCTGACACAGCAACAGCTATCTTATCCTTTCTTTGTGGTATAGAACTAGGCTGACTATGAGTTTCAGCTCACTTCTTATAATGTTTGCTGATGTTTAGATCTAAGTAATTCGATTTCCGTCCTCTTTTGTGCAATTGTTTATTGTCTGTGCTAGCTTGAATCGCTTACGTTCACATTGTAGGTGGTTTAGGTGTTACTTTTATTTCTCATTTTCTTATACTTTTTTTTAATGTATACATAGTTTAGAGAATGTTACATTGTGATTCATGGAAATATCCTTTTTGAGTTGCTCAGAGCCCATAACTTTTTTTTGGTATAAATTATGTCTGATAAATGTTTGTACTGTCTGTTTTAATGAAACTTGGTATAAAATTTTGTTTGATTTATAGATGGTATAATACACAATTTTATAAACTGAGTAATAATGAGGGGGGGATGAATTAATGAAATGTCTAAAATAGCTCTTTAAGACTTTAAGACTATTAGTTTCATTATATTTATTTTAGTAGACTCAAATTTTCTCTTCCAATTGGTTTTTAAACTTTTTTTGTTCCAGGTTTAATCACTTTGATAAATTGAAGTAGATGACATGTCAGAGACATGAGTGAGTACAAGTTGTGTAACATAGTTGTAAACATATGTCAGCTAAACTAGTATCCATCATGACTTTGAAAACTTATGTTTTTAGTTTGGAGAAGCCCACTAGGTTAGATTAGTTTTAAGCTGTAGGAAATAGTATTAGATAAGTTATTATATATTTTATGGTATATGTTTGTGTTAAAAATATTTTCAAAGACATGATGGAATATAAATTATTGTATTTTTTTAATTGAGAAACACAAGCATTGTTTGTGCACATTTAATAATTAAACAATGCAAGTCATTACATATATGCTAACTAGTTTAGCTGACATATTTATTTGATAAGTTGTTGAATCCATTACAGCCTCAAGAATGAAGATTAGATCTGCATCATCGATGAACTTCATAATGATCATGATCCCTCCCTTATGAATCAAACAGAAATCAATTCAGTTTTTTTAGATGTAAAAATTAAACTTAAAAATTTTAAAATATTAAAGAAATATGTATATAATTAATGTTTTTCGTTTTATATTTAATAAATAATCAGATTAATTTTTTTTTTTTTTTTTTTTTTTTTTTTTACTTTTTTAGCTTTGAATCTTTTTGAATAATATCAGTCATCATACTTAGGTCCTTTTTGAAATATTTAATTTTGTTAGATTATTTTTCTTGTTTTCTTTCAGTTTTGAATCTTTTTAAAAAATATTATTTTAACTTTAGGATTTAAAAAACAATAATATATTTAATAATATATTATAATCTTAATTAAATTTTTGTCCTTTATATTAGTTCAGCTTCATAGACTATTTTTTATTTTATTTTTTGATTTTCGGTTTCAGCTCCCTATCATTCTACATAATATAATTAATCCATGTGTATTTATTTCAGGCCAATTACACACCCGACCAACAAAAGGGTGAGTATAATCTTTTGTTGAGTCCATCGCACTTACAACACCTAGACTTAACAAAATGTTAATGTCTAGTTACAACAAAGATCACACACTTGTACAAATTGTCCAAGTGTACACCACTATTATTACACTTCTTCAGTCATAAGTCCTCGACACATTAGAGGCAGCATTAGATTTGGTAGGAAATTGAGTTAGTTTGTAAGAATATTTTCGGTATTCCGCGGTCCCTGTTAGGTTTTTAGTTTTACGGGTGTTTTATTTTTCAGGTTTTATTATGTGTTGTTGTGTATATATGTTATTGTTTTTCATATTTTTTATGTATTTTTTTTAGGTTTTATTTATGTGTTTTTCAGGGTTTTTTTATTGTATTATTTCTATATAAATAATATTTTTGTATGTATTTCAAAGTAGTATTTTATTTCCATGTATTTTCAGGTGTGGGCTCTTTTAGTTTAGTATGAATGTTTTGTTTGATGATTTAATTTGCAGCGAAGAAACTGTACATTTTAAATTTTTTTTGTTATCTAAAGTTCTACCTTTGATTTGCTGGTCACCATTTTAAAAAGGTAAGCTACTTCAATTAATTTTATTTTATTTATTTTATTTTTTTTAATGTAGACTCAATTTAATTTTACTTGGAAACTTGTTAGTAGGTTTTCGTTTGAGTTTTCTTCGTAATCATAACTGTGTTCTTCTAAAGCATGTCGATCTACTAGAACATACAAAGAGAACTTTTAGATTTTGAGCACCAAGAACTTCTCACAAATCATCTTGAATCAAGAGATTTGCGTACATAAATTGATACTGAACATAGAGAAATGAGGTAGATATGTAGATTCTTATAGGCAAACCATTTGAAATGTGTTAGTGAATTTGTAGTAACTGAAAACTTAGAACTGTGAACATTTTCATAACTGTAACTTAGAACTGTTACATATTATGAAATGGATTTTTTTTAAAACTTTTTTAAACATATCTGTTAATGCAGCATAAAATAGAGTAGAACTGTGTTCTAACTAAGAGAGCTCTTTGGAAAGTAAGTTCCATTTCATTATAAAAACCAGTACACTTAGATGTCTTTTGGAAGTACGTACCTAGAGGTCATTTAGAAGGACGTACTTAGAGGTCATTTAGAACCACGTAGTTAGAGGTCATTTAGAACCACGTACTTAGAGGTCATTTAGAACTACGGATATGAGGTCATTTAGAACCACGTACTTAGAGGACATTTAGAACCACGTACTTAGGTGTCATTTAGAACTACTGACTTAGAGGTCATTTAGAACCAAGTACTTAGAGGACATTTAGAACCACGTACTTAGGTGTCATTTAGAACTACTGACTTAGATGTCATTTAGAACCAAGTACTTAGGGGTCATTTAGAACCACGTACTTATAGGTCATTTAGAACCTCGTACTTAGAGGTCAATTAGAACTACGAACTTAGGGGTCATTTAGAACTACGTACTTAGAGGTGTTATAGAACTACGTTCTTAGAGGTCATTTAGGACTTCGTACTTAGAGGTCATTTAGAACTACGTACTTAGAGGTCATTTAGAACCACATACTTAGAGGTCATTTAGAACTACTTACTTAGAGGTCATTTAGAACTACGTACCTAGAGGTCATTTAGGACCACGTACTTAGAGGTCATTTAGAACCACTTACTTAGAGGTCATTTGGAACTACGTATCTAGAGGTATTTAGAACTACGTACTTAGACGTCATTTAGAACTACGTACTTAGAAGATATTTAGAACCACGTACTTAGAGGTCATTTAGAACCAACTATTTAGAGGTCATTTAGAACTACGTACTTAGATGTCATTTAGAACCACGTACTTAGAGGTTATTTAGAACCACGTACTGAGAGGTCATTTAAAAACACGTACTTAGAGGTCATTTAGAACCAACAACTTAGAGATCATTTAGAACTACGTACTTAGAGGTCATTTAGAACCACGTACTCAGATGTCATTTAGAGCCCACGTACCTAGAGGTCATATAGAACCACGTACATAGAGGTCATTTAGAACTACGTACTTAGAGGTCATTTAGAGCTACGTATTTAGAGGTCATTTAGAACCCACGTACTTAGAGGTCATTTAGAACTACGTATATGAGGTCTTTTAGAACCACGTACTTAGAGGACATTTAGAACCACGTACTTAGAGGTCATTTAGAACCACTTACTTAAAAGTCATTTGGAAGTACGTACTTAGAGGTCATTTAGGACTACGTACTTAGGGGTCATTTAGAACTACTTACTTAGAGGATATTTAGCACTACGTATATAAGGTCATTTAGAACCACGTACTTAGAGGACATTTTGAACCACGTACTTAGAAGTCATTTAGAAGAACCCACGTACTTAGAGGTCATTTAGAACCACGTACTAAGAGATCATATTGAACCACGTACTTAGAGGTCATTTAGAACCACTTACTTAGAGGTCATTTAGAACCACTTACTTAGAGGTCATTTAGAAATACTTACTTTGAGGTCATTTAGAACTACGTACCTAGAGGTCAATTAGAACTACGTACTTAGAGGTCATTTAGAACTACGTACTTAGAGGTAATATAGAACTACGTTCTTAGAGGTCATTTAGGACTTCGTACTTAGATGTCATTTAGAACTACGTACTTAGAGGTCATTTAGAACCACATACTTAGAGGTCATTTAGAACTACTTACTTAGAGGTCATTTAGAACTACGTACCTAGAGGACATTTTGGACCACGTACTTAGAGGTCATTTAGAACCACTTACTTAGATGTCATTTGGAAGTACGTACCTAGAGGTCATTTAGAACTACGTACTTAGGGGTCATTTAGAACTACTTACTTAGAGGTCATTTAGAAGCACGTACTTAGAGGTTATTTATAACCACGTACTTAGAGGCCATTTAGAACCACGTACTTAGAGGTTATTTAGCACTACGTATATAAGGTCATTTAGAACCCCGTACTTAGAGGACATTTTGAACCACGTACCTAGAAGTCATTTAGAAGAACCCACGTACTTAGAGGTCATTTAGAACCATGTACTAAGAGATCATATAGAACCACGTACTTAGAGGTCATTTAGAACCACTTACTTAGAGGTCATTTAGAACCACATACTTAGAGGTCATTTAGAACTACTTACTTTGAGGTCATTTAGAACTACGTACCTAGAGGTCAATTAGAACTACGTACTTAGAGGTCATTTAGAACTACGTACTTAGAGGTAATATAGAACTACGTTCTTAGAGGTCATTTAGAACCACATACTTAGAGGTCATTTAGAACTACTTACTTAGAGGTCATTTAAAACTACGTACCTAGAGGTCTTTTAGGACTACGTACTTAGAGGTCATTTAGAACTACTTACTTAGAGGACATTTGGAACTACGTATCTAGAGGTATTTAGAACTACGTACTTAGACGTCATTTAGAACTACGTACTTAGAAGATATTTAGAACCACGTACTTAGAGGTCATTTAGAACCAACTATTTAGAGGTCATTTAGAACTACGTACTTAGATGTCATTTAGAACCACGTACTTAGAGGTCATTTAGAACCACGTACTGAGAGGTCATTTAGAACCACGTACTTAGACGTCATTTAGAACCACTTACTTGGAGGTCATTTGGAACTACGTACCTTGAGGTCATTTAGAACCACATACTTAAAGGTCATTTAGAACTACTTACTTAGAGGTCATTTAGAACTACGTACCTAGAGGTCATTTAGGACCACGTACTTAGAGGTCATTTAGAACCACTTACTTAGAGGTCATTTGGAACTACGTATCTAGAGGTATTGAGAACTACGTACTTAGACGTCATTTAGAACTACGTACTTAGAAGATATTTAGAACCACGTACTTAGAGGTCATTTAGAACCAACTATTTAGAGGTTATTTAGAACTACGTACTTAGATGTCATTTAGAACCACGTACTTAGAGGTCAATTCGAACCAACAACTTAGCGGTCATTTAGAACTACGTACTTAGAGGTCATTTAGAACCACGTACTCAGATGTCATTTAGAACCTACGTACTTAGAGGTCATATAGAACCACGTACATAGAGGTCATTTAGAACTACGTACTTAGAGGTCATTTAGAGCTACGTATTTAGAGGTCATTTAGAACTACGAACTTAGGGGTCATTTAGAACCCACGTACTTAGAGGTCATTTAGAACTACGTATATGAGGTCTTTTAGAACCACGTACTTAGAGGACATTTAGAACCACGTACTTAGAGGTCATTTAGAACAACTTACTTAGAAGTCATTTGGAAGTACGTACCTAGAGGTCATTTAGAACTACGTACTTAGGGGTCATTTCGAACTACCTACTTAGAGGTCATTTAGAAGCACGTACTTAGAGGTCATTTAGGACCACGTACTTAGAGGTCATTTAGAACCACTTACTTAGAGGTCATTTGGAACTACGTATCTAGAGGTATTTAGAACTACGTACTTAGACGTCATTTAGAACTACGTACTTAGAAGATATTTAGAACCACGTACTTAGAGGTCATTTAGAACCAACTATTTAGAGGTCATTTAGAACTACGTACTTAGATGTCATTTAGAACCACGTACTTAGAGGTCATTTAGAACCACGTACTGAGAGGTCATTTAGAAACACGTAATTAGAGGTCATTTAGAACCAACAACTTAGAGATCATTTAGAACTACGTACTTAGAGGTCATTTAGAACCACGTACTCAGATGTCATTTAGAGCCCACGTACCTAGAGGTCATATAGAACCACGTACATAGAGGTCATTTAGAACTACGTACTTAGAGGTCATTTAGAGCTACGTATTTAGAGGTCATTTAGAACCCACGTACTTAGAGGTCATATAGAACCTCGTACTTAGAGGTCATTTAAAACCAATTACTTAGATGTCATTTGGAAGTACGTACCTAGAGGTCATTTAGAACTACGTACTTAGGGGTCATTTAGAACTACTTACTTAGAGGTCATTTAGAAGCACGTACTTAGAGGTCATTTAGAACCACTTACTTAGAGGTCATTTAGAACTACTTACTTAGAGGTCATTTAGAACCACGTACTCTGAGGTCATTAATTTAGAACCAAGTACTTAGAGGTCACTTAGAACCACATATATGAGGTCGTTTAGAATTACGTACTTAGAGGTAATTTAGTACTACGTACTTAGGTGTCATTTAGAACTACTGATTTAGAGGTCATTTAGAACCAAGTACTTAGAGGTCATTTAGAACCACGTACTTAGAGGTCATTTAGAACCTCGTACTTAGAGGTCATTTAGAACCACGTACTTATAGGATAGTTAGAACCATGTAATTAGAGGTCAGTTAGAACTACGTTCTAAGAGGTCATTTAGAACCCTTGAACTTAGAGGTCATTCAGAACCACGTACTTAGAGGTCATTTAGAACCACGTACTTAGAGGTGATTTAGAACCACGTACTTAGAGGTTATTTAGCACTAAGTATATAAGGTCATTTAGAACCACGTACTTAGAGGACATTTAGAACCACGTACTTAGAAGTCATTAGAAGAACCCACGTACTTAGAGGTCATTTAGAACCACGTACTAAGAGGTCATATAGGACCACGTACTTAGAGGTCATTTAGAACTACGTACTTAGGAGTCATTTAGAACTACTTACTTAGAGGTCATTTAGAACCACATACTTAGAGGTCATTTAGAACTACGAACTTATGGGTCATTTAGAACCCACGTACTTAGAGGTCATTTAGTACCCACGTACTTAGAGGTCATATAGAACCTCGTACTTAGAGGTCATTTAAAACCAATTACTTAGATGTC
The DNA here is from genome assembly GCA_963513935.1 of Aphrophora alni. Taxonomy (NCBI): domain Eukaryota; kingdom Metazoa; phylum Arthropoda; class Insecta; order Hemiptera; family Aphrophoridae; genus Aphrophora; species Aphrophora alni. The sequence goes on along the minus strand of CAUPSG010000858.1, from coordinate 1,435,905 downwards.
ATTTGGAAGTACGTACCTAGAGGTCATTTAGAACTACGTACTTAGGGGTCATTTAGAACTACTTACTTAGAGGTCATTTAGAAGCACGTACTTAGAGGTCATTTAGAACCACTTACTTAGAGGTCATTTAGAACTACGTATATGAGGTCATTTAGAACCACGTACTTAGAGGACATTTAGAACCACGTACTTAGAGGGCATTTGAACTAAATATTTAGAGGTCATTTAGAACCACGTACTTAGAGTTCATTTAGAACCACATACTTAGAGGTCATTTAGAACTACGTACTTAGAGGTCATTTAGAACTACGTACTTTAAGGTCATTTAAATCCACGTACTTAGAGGTCATTTAGAAGCACGTACATAGAGGTCATTTAGAACCACGTACTTAGAGGTCATCTAGAACAACGTACTTAGAGGTCATTTAGAACCACTTACTTAGATGTCATTTGGAAGTACGTACCTAGAGGTCATTTAGAACCACGTACTTAGAGGTCATTTAGAACCACGTACTTAGAGGTCATTTAGAACCCAGTACTTAGAGGTCATTTAGAACTACGTACTTAGAAGATATTTAGAACCACGTACTTAGAGGTCATTTAGAACCAACTTTTTAGAGGTCATTTAGTACCCACGTACTTAGAGGTCATATAGAACCTCGTACTTAGAAGTCATTTAAAACCACTTACTTAGATGTCATTTGGAAGTACGTACCTAGAGGTCATTTAGACCTACGTACTTAGGGGTAATTTAGAACTACTTACTTAGAGGTCATTTAGAAGCACGTACTTAGAGGTCATTTAGAACCACGTACTTAGAGGTCATTTAGAACTACGTAGCTAGAGGTCATTTAGGACCACGTACTTAGATGTCATTTAGAACCACTTACTTAGAGGTCATTTAGAACTACGTATATGAGGTCATTTAGAACCACGTACTTAGAGGACATTTAGAACCACGTACTTAGAGGGCATTTGAACTAAGTATTTTGAGGTCATTTAGAACCACGTACTTAGAGGTCATTTAGAAGCACGTACATAGAGGTCATTTAGAACCACGTACTTAGAGGTCATCTAGAACAACGTACTTAGAGGTCATTTAGAACCACTTACTTAGATGTCATTTGGAAGTACGTACCTAGAGGTCATTTAGAACCACGTACTTAGAGGTCATTTAGAACCACGTACTTAGAGGTCATTTAGAATACAGTACTTAGAGGTCATTTAGAACTACGTACTTAGAAGATATTTAGAACCACGTACTTAGAGGTCATTTAGAACCAACTTTTTAGAGGTCATTTAGAACTACGTACTTAGAGGTCCTTTAGAACCACGTACATAGAGGTCATTTAGAACTACGTACTTAGAGGTCATTTAGAACTACGTATTTATAGGTCGTTTAGAACTACGAACTTAGGGGTCATTTAGAACCCACGTACTTAGAGGTCATTTAGAACCACGTAGTTAGAGGTCATCTAGAACAACGTACTTAGAGGTCATTTAGAACCACTTTCTTAGATGTCATTTGGAAGTACGTACCTAGAGGTCATTTAGAAGCACGTACTTAGAGGTCATTTAGAACCACGTAGTTAGAGGTCATTTAGAACCACGTACTTAGAGGTCATTTAGAACTACGTATATGAGGTCATTTAGAACCACGTACTTAGAGGACATTTAGAACCACGTACTTTGGTGTCATTTAGAACTACTGACTTAGATGTCATTTAGAACCAAGTACTTAGAGGTCATTTAGAACCTCGTACTTAGAGGTAAATTAGAACTACGAACTTAGGGGTCATTTAGAACTACGTAGCTAGAGGTCATTTAGGACCACGTACTTAGAGGTCATTTAGAACCACTTACTTAGAGGTCATTTGGAACTACGTATCTAGAGGTATTTAAAACTACGTACTTAGACGTCATTTAGAACTACGTACTTAGAAGATATTTAGAACCACGTACTTAGAGGTCATTTAGAACCAACTATTTAGAGGTCATTTAGAACTACGTACTTAGATGTCATTTAGAACCACGTACTGAGAGGTCATTTAGACCCACGTACTTAGAGGTCATTTAGAACCACTTACTTAGAAGTCATTTGGAAGTACGTACTTAGAGGTCATTTAGAACTACGTATTTAGGGGTCATTTAGAACCACTTACTTAGAGGTCATTTAGAAGCACGTACTTAGAGGTCATTTAGAACCACGTACTTAGAGGTCATTTAGAACTACGTATATAAGGTCATTTAGAACCACGTACTTAGAGGACATTTAGAACCACGTACTTAGAGGGCATTTGAACTAAGTATTTAGAGGTCATTTAGAACCACGTACTTAGAGGTCATTTAGAACCACATACTTAGAGGTCATTTAGAACTACGTACTTAGAGGTCATTTAGAACTACGTACTTTAAGGTCATTTAAATCCACGTACTTAGAGGTCATTTAGAAGCACGTACATAGAGGTCATTTAGAACCACGTACTTAGAGGTCATCTAGAACAACGTACTTAGAGGTCATTTAGAACCACTTACTTAGATGTCATTTGGAAGTACGTACCTAGAGGTCATTTAGAACCACGTACTTAGAGGTCATTTAGAACCACGTACTTAGAGGTCATTTAGAACCCAGTACTTAGAGGTCATTTAGAACTACGTACTTAGAAGATATTTAGAACCACGTACATAGAGTTCATTTAGAACCAACTTTTTAGAGGTCATTTAGAACTACGTACTTAGAGGTCCTTTAGAACCACGTACATAGAGGTCATTTAGAATTACGTACTTAGAAGTCGTTTAGAACTACGTATTTATAGGTCGTTTAGAACTACGAACTTAGGGGTCATTTCGAACCCACGTACTTAGAGGTCATTTAGAACCACGTAGTTAGAGGTCATCTAGAACAACGTACTTAGAGGTCATTTAGAACCACTTTCTTAGATGTCATTTGGAAGTACGTACCTAGAGGTCATTTAGAAGCACGTACTTAGAGGTCATTTAGAACCACGTAGTTAGAGGTCATTTAGAACCACGTACTTAGAGGTCATTTAGAACTACGTATATGAGGTCATTTAGAACCACGTACTTAGAGGACATTTAGAACCACGTACTTTGGTGTCATTTAGAACTACTGACTTAGATGTCATTTAGAACCAAGTACTTAGAGGTCATTTAGAACCTCGTACCTAGAGGTCAATTAGAACTACGAACTTAGGGGTCATTTAGAACTACGTACTTAGAGGTGTTATAGAACTACGATCTTAGAGGTCATTTAGGACTTCGTACTTAAGGGTCATTTAGAACTACGTACCTAGAGGTCATTTAGGACCACGTACTTAGAGGTCATTTAGAACCACTTACTTAGAGGTCATTTGGAACTACGTATCTAGAGGTATTTAGAACTACGTACTTAGACGTCATTTAGAACTACGTACTTAGAAAATATTTAGAACCACGTACTTAGAGGTCATTTAGAACCAACTATTTAGAGGTCATTTAGAACTACGTACTTAGATGTCATTTAGAACCACGTACTTAGAGGTCATTTAGAACCACGTACTGAGAGGTCATTTAGAAACACGTACTTAGAGGTCATTTAGAACCAACAACTTAGAGATCATTTAGAACTACGTACTTAGAGGTCATTTAGAACCACGTACTCAGATGTCATTTAGAGCCCACGTACCTAGAGGTCATATAGAACCACGTACATAGAGGTCATTTAGAACTACGTACTTAGAGGTCATTTAGAGCTACGTATTTAGAGGTCATTTAGAACCCACGTACTTAGAGGTCATTTAGAACTACGTATATGAGGTCTTTTAGAACCACGTACTTAGAGGACATTTAGAACCACGTACTTAGAGGTCATTTAGAACCAAGTACTTAGAGGTCATTTAGAACCAAGTACTTAGAGGTCATTTAGAACTACGTACTTAGAAGATATTTAGAACCACGTACTTAGAGGTCATTTAGAACCAACTTTTTAGAGGTCATTTAGAACTACGTACTTAGAGGTCTTTTAGAACCACCTACATAGAGGTCATTTAGAACTACGTACTTAGAGGTCATTTAGAACTACGTATTTAGAGGTCATTTAGAACCACGTACTTAGAGGACATTTAGAACCAACAACTTAGAGGTCATTTAGAACTACATACTTAGAGGTCATTTATAACGACGTACTCAGAGGTCATTTAGAACCTACGTACTTAGAGGTCATTTAGAACCACGTACTTAGAGGTCATTTAGAACCACATACTTAGAGGTCGTTTAGAACTACTTACTTAGGGGTCATTTAGAACCACGTACTCTGAGGTCATTAATTTAGAACCAAGTACTTAGAGGTCACTTAGAACCACATATATGAGGTCGTTTAGAATTACGTACTTAGAGGTCATTTAGAACTACGTACTTAGAGGTAATTTAGTACTACGTACTTAGGTGTCATTTAGAACTACTGATTTAGAGGTCATTTAGAACCAAGTACTTAGAGGTCATTTAGAACCACGTACTTAGAGGTCATTTAGAACCTCGTACTTAGAGGTCATTTAGAACCACGTACTTATAGGATAGTTAGAACCATGTAATTAGAGGTCAGTTAGAACTACGTTCTAAGAGGTCATTTAGAACCCTTGAACTTAGAGGTCATTCAGAACCACGTACTTAGAGGTCATTTAGAACCACGTACTTAGAGGTGATTTAGAACCACGTACTTAGAGGTTATTTAGCACTAAGTATATAAGGTCATTTAGAACCACGTACTTAGAGGACATTTAGAACCACGTACTTAGAAGTCATTAGAAGAACCCACGTACTTAGAGGTCATTTAGAACCACGTACTAAGAGGTCATATAGGACCACGTACTTAGAGGTCATTTAGAACTACGTACTTAGGAGTCATTTAGAACTACTTACTTAGAGGTCATTTAGAACCACATACTTAGAGATCATTTAGAACTACGAACTTATGGGTCATTTAGAACCCACGTACTTAGAGGTCATTTAGTACCCACGTACTTAGAGGTCATATAGAACCTCGTACTTAGAGGTCATTTAAAACCACTTACTTAGATGTCATTTGGAAGTACGTACCTAGAGGTCATTTAGAACTACGTACTTAGGGGTCATTTAGAACTACTTACTTAGAGGTCATTTAGAAGCACGTACTTAGAGGTCATTTAGAACCACGTACTTAGAGGTCATTTAGAACTACGTAGCTAGAGGTCATTTAGGACCACGTACTTAGAGGTCATTTAGAACCACTTACTTAGAGGTCATTTAGAACTACGTATATGAGGTCATTTAGAACCAGGTACTTAGAGGACATTTAGAACCACGTACTTAGAGGGCATTTGAACTAAGTATTTAGAGGTCATTTAGAACCACGTACTTAGAGGTCATTTAGAACCACATACTTAGAGGTCATTTAGAACTACGTACTTAGAGGTCATTTAGAACTACATACTTTAAGGTCATTTAAATCCACGTACTTAGAGGTCATTTAGACGCACGTACATAGAGGTCATTTAGAACCACGTACTTAGAGGTCATCTAGAACAACGTACTTAGAGGTCATTTAGAACCACTTACTTAGATGTCATTTGGAAGTACGTACCTAGAGGTCATTTAGAACCACGTACTTAGAGGTCATTTAGAACCACGTACTTAGAGGTCATTTAGAACCCAGTACTTAGAGGTCATTTAGAACTACGTACTTAGAAGATATTTAGAACCACGTACTTAGATGTCATTTAGAACCAACTTTTTAGAGGTCATTTAGAACTACGTACTTAGAGGTCCTTTAGAACCACGTACATAGAGGTCATTTAGAACTACGTACTTAGAGGTCATTTAGAACTACGTATTTATAGGTCGTTTAGAACTACGAACTTAGGGTTCATTTAGAACCCACGTACTTAGAGGTCATTTAGAACCACGTAGTTAGAGGTCATCTAGAACAACGTACTTAGAGGTCATTTAGAACCACTTTCTTAGATGTCATTTGGAAGTACGTACCTAGAGGTCATTTAGAAGCACGTACTTAGAGGTCATTTAGAACCACGTAGTTAGAGGTCATTTAGAACCACGTACTTAGAGGTCATTTAGAACTACGTATATGAGGTCATTTAGAACCACGTACTTAGAGGACATTTAGAACCACGTACTTTGGTGTCATTTAGAACTACTGACTAAGATGTCATTTAGAACCAAGTACTTAGAGGTCATTTAGAACCTCCTACTTAGAATTCAATTAGAACTACGAACTTAGGGGTCATTTAGAACTACGTACTTAGAGGTGTTATAGAACTACGTTCTTAGAGGTCATTTAGGACTTCGTACTTAGAGGTCATTTAGAACCACGTACTTAGAGGTCATTTAGAACCCAGTACTTAGAGGTCATTTAGAACTACGTACTTAGAGGTCATTTAGAACTACGTAGCTAGAGGTCATTTAGGACCACGTACTTAGAGGTCATTTAGAACCACTTACTTAGAGGTCATTTGGAACTACGTATCTAGAGGTATTTAAAACTACGTACTTAGACGTCATTTAGAACTACGTACTTAGAAGATATTTAGAACCACGTACTTAGAGGTCATTTAGAACCAACTATTTAGAGGTCATTTAGAACTACGTACTTAGATGTCATTTAGAACCACGTACTTAGAGGTCATTTAGAACCAAGTACTGAGAGGTCATTTAGACCCACGTACTTAGAGGTCATTTAGAACCACTTACTTAGAAGTCATTTGGAAGTACGTACTTAGAGGTCATTTAGAACTACGTACTTAGGGGTCATTTAGAACCACTTACTTAGAGGTCATTTAGAAGCACGTACTTAGAGGTCATTTAGAACCACGTACTTAGAGGTCATTTAGAACTACGTATATGAGGTCATTTAGAACCACGTACCTAGAGGACATTTAGAACCACGTACTTAGAGGGCATTTGAACTAAGTATTTAGAGGTCATTTAGAACCACGTACTTAGAGGTCATTTAGAACCACATACTTAGAGGTCATTTAGAACTACGTACTTAGAGGTCATTTAGAACTACGTACTTAGAGGTCCTTTAGAACCACGTACATAGAGGTCATTTAGAACTACGTACTTAGAGGTCATTTAGAACTACGTATTTATAGGTCGTTTAGAACTACGAACTTCAGGGTCATTTAGAACCCACGTACTTAGAGGTCATTTAGAACCACGTAGTTAGAGGTCATTTAGAACAACGTACTTAGAGGTCATTTAGAACCACTTTCTTAGATGTCATTTGGAAGTACGTACCTAGAGGTCATTTAGAAGCACGAACTTAGAGGTCATTTAGAACCACGTAGTTAGAGTTCATTTAGAACCACGTACTTAGAGGTCATTTAGAACTACGTATATGAGGTCATTTAGAACCACGTACTTAGAGGACATTTAGAACCACGTACTTTGGTGTCATTTAGAACTACTGACTTAGATGTCATTTAGAACCAAGTACTTAGAGGTCATTTAGAACCTCGTACTTAGAGGTAAATTAGAACTACGAACTTAGGGGTCATTTAGAACTACGTAGCTAGAGGTCATTTAGGACCACGTACTTAGAGGTCATTTAGAACCACTTACTTAGAGGTCATTTGGAACTACGTATCTAGAGGTATTTAAAACTACGTACTTAGACGTCATTTAGAACTACGTACTTAGAAGATATTTAGAACCACGTACTTAGAGGTCATTTAGAACCAACTATTTAGAGGTCATTTAGAACTACGTACTTAGATGTCATTTAGAACCACGTACTGAGAGGTCATTTAGACCCACGTACTTAGAGGTCATTTAGAACCACTTACTTAGAAGTCATTTGGAAGTACGTACTTAGAGGTCATTTAGAACTACGTATTTAGGGGTCATTTAGAACCACTTACTTAGAGGTCATTTAGAAGCACGTACTTAGAGGTCATTTAGAACCACGTACTTAGAGGTCATTTAGAACTACGTATATAAGGTCATTTAGAACCACGTACTTAGAGGACATTTAGAACCACGTACTTAGAGGGCATTTGAACTAAGTATTTAGAGGTCATTTAGAACCACGTACTTAGAGGTCATTTAGAACCACATACTTAGAGGTCATTTAGAACTACGTACTTAGAGGTCATTTAGAACTACGTACTTTAAGGTCATTTAAATCCACGTACTTAGAGGTCATTTAGAAGCACGTACATAGAGGTCATTTAGAACCACGTACTTAGAGGTCATCTAGAACAACGTACTTAGAGGTCATTTAGAACCACTTACTTAGATGTCATTTGGAAGTACGTACCTAGAGGTCATTTAGAACCACGTACTTAGAGGTCATTTAGAACCACGTACTTAGAGGTCATTTAGAACCCAGTACTTAGAGGTCATTTAGAACTACGTACTTAGAAGATATTTAGAACCACGTACATAGAGTTCATTTAGAACCAACTTTTTAGAGGTCATTTAGAACTACGTACTTAGAGGTCCTTTAGAACCACGTACATAGAGGTCATTTAGAATTACGTACTTAGAAGTCGTTTAGAACTACGTATTTATAGGTCGTTTAGAACTACGAACTTAGGGGTCATTTAGAACCCACGTACTTAGAGGTCATTTAGAACCACGTAGTTAGAGGTCATCTAGAACAACGTACTTAGAGGTCATTTAGAACCACTTTCTTAGATGTCATTTGGAAGTACGTACCTAGAGGTCATTTAGAAGCACGTACTTAGAGGTCATTTAGAACCACGTAGTTAGAGGTCATTTAGAACCACGTACTTAGAGGTCATTTAGAACTACGTATATGAGGTCATTTAGAACCACGTACTTAGAGGACATTTAGAACCACGTACTTTGGTGTCATTTAGAACTACTGACTTAGATGTCATTTAGAACCAAGTACTTAGAGGTCATTTAGAACCTCGTACCTAGAGGTCAATTAGAACTACGAACTTAGGGGTCATTTAGAACTACGTACTTAGAGGTGTTATAGAACTACGATCTTAGAGGTCATTTAGGACTTCGTACTTAAGGGTCATTTAGAACTACGTACCTAGAGGTCATTTAGGACCACGTACTTAGAGGTCATTTAGAACCACTTACTTAGAGGTCATTTGGAACTACGTATCTAGAGGTATTTAGAACTACGTACTTAGACGTCATTTAGAACTACGTACTTAGAAAATATTTAGAACCACGTACTTAGAGGTCATTTAGAACCAACTATTTAGAGGTCATTTAGAACTACGTACTTAGATGTCATTTAGAACCACGTACTTAGAGGTCATTTAGAACCACGTACTGAGAGGTCATTTAGAAACACGTACTTAGAGGTCATTTAGAACCAACAACTTAGAGATCATTTAGAACTACGTACTTAGAGGTCATTTAGAACCACGTACTCAGATGTCATTTAGAGCCCACGTACCTAGAGGTCATATAGAACCACGTACATAGAGGTCATTTAGAACTACGTACTTAGAGGTCATTTAGAGCTACGTATTTAGAGGTCATTTAGAACCCACGTACTTAGAGGTCATTTAGAACTACGTATATGAGGTCTTTTAGAACCACGTACTTAGAGGACATTTAGAACCACGTACTTAGAGGTCATTTAGAACCAAGTACTTAGAGGTCATTTAGAACCAAGTACTTAGAGGTCATTTAGAACTACGTACTTAGAAGATATTTAGAACCACGTACTTAGAGGTCATTTAGAACCAACTTTTTAGAGGTCATTTAGAACTACGTACTTAGAGGTCTTTTAGAACCACGTACATAGAGGTCATTTAGAACTACGTACTTAGAGGTCATTTAGAACTACGTATTTAGAGGTCATTTAGAACCACGTACTTAGAGGACATTTAGAACCAACAACTTAGAGGTCATTTAGAACTACATACTTAGAGGTCATTTATAACGACGTACTCAGAGGTCATTTAGAACCTACGTACTTAGAGGTCATTTAGAACCACGTACTTAGAGGTCATTTAGAACCACATACTTAGAGGTCGTTTAGAACTACTTACTTAGGGGTCATTTAGAACCACGTACTCTGAGGTCATTAATTTAGAACCAAGTACTTAGAGGTCACTTAGAACCACATATATGAGGTCGTTTAGAATTACGTACTTAGAGGTCATTTAGAACTACGTACTTAGAGGTAATTTAGTACTACGTACTTAGGTGTCATTTAGAACTACTGATTTAGAGGTCATTTAGAACCAAGTACTTAGAGGTCATTTAGAACCACGTACTTAGAGGTCATATAGAACCTCGTACTTAGAGGTCATTTAGAACCACGTACTTATAGGATAGTTAGAACCATGTAATTAGAGGTCAGTTAGAACTACGTTCTAAGAGGTCATTTAGAACCCTTGAACTTAGAGGTCATTCAGAACCACGTACTTAGAGGTCATTTAGAACCACGTACTTAGAGGTGATTTAGAACCACGTACTTAGAGGTTATTTAGCACTAAGTATATAAGGTCATTTAGAACCACGTACTTAGAGGACATTTAGAACCACGTACTTAGAAGTCATTAGAAGAACCCACGTACTTAGAGGTCATTTAGAACCACGTACTAAGAGGTCATATAGGACCACGTACTTAGAGGTCATTTAGAACTACGTACTTAGGAGTCATTTAGAACTACTTACTTAGAGGTCATTTAGAACCACATACTTAGAGATCATTTAGAACTACGAACTTATGGGTCATTTAGAACCCACGTACTTAGAGGTCATTTAGTACCCACGTACTTAGAGGTCATATAGAACCTCGTACTTAGAGGTCATTTAAAACCACTTACTTAGATGTCATTTGGAAGTACGTACCTAGAGGTCATTTAGAACTACGTACTTAGGGGTCATTTAGAACTACTTACTTAGAGGTCATTTAGAAGCACGTACTTAGAGGTCATTTAGAACCACGTACTTAGAGGTCATTTAGAACTACGTAGCTAGAGGTCATTTAGGACCACGTACTTAGAGGTCATTTAGAACCACTTACTTAGAGGTCATTTAGAACTACGTATATGAGGTCATTTAGAACCAGGTACTTAGAGGACATTTAGAACCACGTACTTAGAGGGCATTTGAACTAAGTATTTAGAGGTCATTTAGAACCACGTACTTAGAGGTCATTTAGAACCACATACTTAGAGGTCATTTAGAACTACGTACTTAGAGGTCATTTAGAACTACATACTTTAAGGTCATTTAAATCCACGTACTTAGAGGTCATTTAGACGCACGTACATAGAGGTCATTTAGAACCACGTACTTAGAGGTCATCTAGAACAACGTACTTAGAGGTCATTTAGAACCACTTACTTAGATGTCATTTGGAAGTACGTACCTAGAGGTCATTTAGAACCACGTACTTAGAGGTCATTTAAAACCACGTACTTAGAGGTCATTTAGAACCCAGTACTTAGAGGTCATTTAGAACTACGTACTTAGAAGATATTTAGAACCACGTACTTAGATGTCATTTAGAACCAACTTTTTAGAGGTCATTTAGAACTACGTACTTAGAGGTCCTTTAGAACCACGTACATAGAGGTCATTTAGAACTACGTACTTAGAGGTCATTTAGAACTACGTATTTATAGGTCGTTTAGAACTACGAACTTAGGGTTCATTTAGAACCCACGTACTTAGAGGTCATTTAGAACCACGTAGTTAGAGGTCATCTAGAACAACGTACTTAGAGGTCATTTAGAACCACTTTCTTAGATGTCATTTGGAAGTACGTACCTAGAGGTCATTTAGAAGCACGTACTTAGAGGTCATTTAGAACCACGTAGTTAGAGGTCATTTAGAACCACGTACTTAGAGGTCATTTAGAACTACGTATATGAGGTCATTTAGAACCACGTACTTAGAGGACATTTAGAACCACGTACTTTGGTGTCATTTAGAACTACTGACTAAGATGTCATTTAGAACCAAGTACTTAGAGGTCATTTAGAACCTCCTACTTAGAATTCAATTAGAACTACGAACTTAGGGGTCATTTAGAACTACGTACTTAGAGGTGTTATAGAACTACGTTATTAGAGGTCATTTAGGACTTCGTACTTAGAGGTCATTTAGAACCACGTACTTAGAGGTCATTTAGAACCCAGTACTTAGAGGTCATTTAGAACTACGTACTTAGAGGTCATTTAGAACTACGTAGCTAGAGGTCATTTAGGACCACGTACTTAGAGGTCATTTAGAACCACTTACTTAGAGGTCATTTGGAACTACGTATCTAGAGGTATTTAAAACTACGTACTTAGACGTCATTTAGAACTACGTACTTAGAAGATATTTAGAACCACGTACTTAGAGGTCATTTAGAACCAACTATTTAGAGGTCATTTAGAACTACGTACTTAGATGTCATTTAGAACCACGTACTTAGAGGTCATTTAGAACCAAGTACTGAGAGGTCATTTAGACCCACGTACTTAGAGGTCATTTAGAACCACTTACTTAGAAGTCATTTGGAAGTACGTACTTAGAGGTCATTTAGAACTACGTACTTAGGGGTCATTTAGAACCACTTACTTAGAGGTCATTTAGAAGCACGTACTTAGAGGTCATTTAGAACCACGTACTTAGAGGTCATTTAGAACTACGTATATGAGGTCATTTAGAACCACGTACCTAGAGGACATTTAGAACCACGTACTTAGAGGGCATTTGAACTAAGTATTTAGAGGTCATTTAGAACCACGTACTTAGAGGTCATTTAGAACCACATACTTAGAGGTCATTTAGAACTACGTACTTAGAGGTCATTTAGAACTACGTACTTAGAGGTCCTTTAGAACCACGTACATAGAGGTCATTTAGAACTACGTACTTAGAGGTCATTTAGAACTACGTATTTATAGGTCGTTTAGAACTACGAACTTCAGGGTCATTTAGAACCCACGTACTTAGAGGTCATTTAGAACCACGTAGTTAGAGGTCATTTAGAACAACGTACTTAGAGGTCATTTAGAACCACTTTCTTAGATGTCATTTGGAAGTACGTACCTAGAGGTCATTTAGAAGCACGAACTTAGAGGTCATTTAGAACCACGTAGTTAGAGTTCATTTAGAACCACGTACTTAGAGGTCATTTAGAACTACGTATATGAGGTCATTTAGAACCACGTACTTAGAGGACATTTAGAACCACGTACTTTGGTGTCATTTAGAACTACTGACTTAGATGTCATTTAGAACCAAGTACTTAGAGGTCATTTAGAACCTCGTACTTAGAGGTCAATTAGAACTACGAACTTAGGGGTCATTTAGAACTACGTACTTAGAGGTCATTTAGAACCACTTTCTTAGATGTCATTTGGAAGTACGTACCTAGAGGTCATTTAGAAGCACGTACTTAGAGGTCATTTAGAACCACGTAGTTAGAGGTCATTTAGAACCACGTACTTAGAGGTCATTTAGAACTACGTATATGAGGTCATTTAGAACCACGTACTTAGAGGACATTTAGAACCACGTACTTTGGTGTCATTTAGAACTACTGACTTAGATGTCATTTAGAACCAAGTACTTAGAGGTCATTTAGAACCTCGTACTTAGAGGTCAATTAGAACTACGAACTTAGGGGTCATTTAGAACTACGTACTTAGAGGTGTTATAGAACTACGTTCTTAGAGGTCATTTAGGACCACGTACTTAGAGGTCATTTAGAACCACTTACTTAGAGGTCATTTGGAACTACGTATCTAGAGGTATTTAGAACTACGTACTTAGACGTCATTTAGAACTACGTACTTAGAAGATATTTAGAACCACGTACTTAGAGGTCATTTAGAACCAACTATTTAGAGGTCATTTAGAACTACGTACTTAGATGTCATTTAGAACCACGTACTTAGAGGTCATTTAGAACCACGTACTGAGAGGTCATTTAGAAACACGTAATTAGAGGTCATTTAGAACCAACAACTTAGAGATCATTTAGAACTACGTACTTAGAGGTCATTTAGAACCACGTACTCAGATGTCATTTAGAGCCCACGTACCTAGAGGTCATATAGAACCACGTACATAGAGGTCATTTAGAACTACGTACTTAGAGGTCATTTAGAGCTACGTATTTAGAGGTCATTTAGAACCCACGTACTTAGAGGTCATTTAGAACTACGTATATGAGGTCTTTTAGAACCACGTACTTAGAGGACATTTAGAACCACGTACTTAGAGGTCATTTAGAACCAAGTACTTAGAGGTCATTTAGAACCAAGTACTTAGAGGTCATTTAGAACTACGTACTTAGAAGATATTTAGAACCACGTACTTAGAGGTCATTTAGAACCAACTTTTTAGAGGTCATTTAGAACTACGTACTTAGAGGTCTTTTAGAACCACGTACATAGAGGTCATTTAGAACTACGTACTTAGAGGTCATTTAGAACTACGTATTTAGAGGTCATTTAGAACCACGTACTTAGAGGTCATTTAGAACTACATACTTAGAGGTCATTTATAACGACGTACTCAGAGGTCATTTAGAACCTACGTACTTAGAGGTCATTTAGAACCACGTACTTAGAGGTCATTTAGAACCACATACTTAGAGGTCGTTTAGAACTACTTACTTAGAGGTCATTTAGAACCACGTACTCTGAGGTCATTAATTTAGAACCAAGTACTTAGAGGTCACTTAGAACCACATATATGAGGTCGTTTAGAATTACGTACTTAGAGGTCATTTAGAACTACGTACTTAGAGGTAATTTAGTACTACGTACTTAGGTGTCATTTAGAACTACTGATTTAGAGGTCATTTAGAACCAAGTACTTAGAGGTCATTTAGAACCACGTACTTAGAGGTCATTTAGAACCTCGTACTTAGAGGTCATTTAGAACCACGTACTTATAGGATAGTTAGAACCATGTAATTAGAGGTCAGTTAGAACTACGTTCTAAGAGGTCATTTAGAACCCTTGAACTTAGAGGTCATTCAGAACCACGTACTTAGAGGTCATTTAGAACCACGTACTTAGAGGTGATTTAGAACCACGTACTTAGAGGTTATTTAGCACTAAGTATATAAGGTCATTTAGAACCACGTACTTAGAGGACATTTAGAACCACGTACTTAGAAGTCATTAGAAGAACCCACGTACTTAGAGGTCATTTAGAACCACGTACTAAGAGGTCATATAGGACCACGTACTTAGAGGTCATTTAGAACTACGTACTTAGGAGTCATTTAGAACTACTTACTTAGAGGTCATTTAGAACCACATACTTAGAGGTCATTTAGAACTACGAACTTATGGGTCATTTAGAACCCACGTACTTAGAGGTCATTTAGTACCCACGTACTTAGAGGTCATATAGAACCTCGTACTTAGAGGTCATTTAAAACCAATTACTTAGATGTCATTTGGAAGTACGTACCTAGAGGTCATTTAGAACTACGTACTTAGGGGTCATTTAGAACTACTTACTTAGAGGTCATTTAGAAGCACGTACTTAGAGGTCATTTAGAACCACTTACTTAGAGGTCATTTAGAACTACGTATATGAGGTCATTTAGAACCACGTACTTAGAGGACATTTAGAACCACGTACTTAGAGGGCATTTGAACTAAATATTTAGAGGTCATTTAGAACCACGTACTTAGAGTTCATTTAGAACCACATACTTAGAGGTCATTTAGAACTACGTACTTAGAGGTCATTTAGAACTACGTACTTTAAGGTCATTTAAATCCACGTACTTAGAGGTCATTTAGAAGCACGTACATAGAGGTCATTTAGAACCACGTACTTAGAGGTCATCTAGAACAACGTACTTAGAGGTCATTTAGAACCACTTACTTAGATGTCATTTGGAAGTACGTACCTAGAGGTCATTTAGAACCACGTACTTAGAGGTCATTTAGAACCACGTACTTAGAGGTCATTTAGAACCCAGTACTTAGAGGTCATTTAGAACTACGTACTTAGAAGATATTTAGAACCACGTACTTAGAGGTCATTTAGAACCAACTTTTTAGAGGTCATTTAGAACTACGTACTTAGAGGTCCTTTAGAACCACGTACATAGAGGTCATTTAGAACTACGTACTTAGAGGTCATTTAGAACTACGTATTTATAGGTCGTTTAGAACTACGAACTTAGGGGTCATTTAGAACCCACGTACTTAGAGGTCATTTAGAACCACGTAGTTAGAGGTCATCTAAAACAACGTACTTAGAGGTCATTTAGAACCACTTTCTTAGATGTCATTTGGAAGTACGTACCTAGAGGTCATTTAGAAGCACGTACTTAGAGGTCATTTAGAACCACGTAGTTAGAGGTCATTTAGAACCACGTACTTAGAGGTCATTTAGAACTACGTATATGAGGTCATTTAGAACCACGTACTTAGAGGACATTTAGAACCACGTACTTTGGTGTCATTTAGAACTACTGACTTAGATGTCATTTAGAACCAAGTACTTAGAGGTCATTTAGAACCTCGTACATAGAGGTCAATTAGAACTACGTACTTAGAGGTGTTATAGAACTACGTTCTTAGAGGTCATCTAGGACTTCGTACTTAGAGGTCATTTAGAACTACGTACTTAGAGGTCATTTAGAACCACATACTTAGAGGTCATTTAGAACTACTTACTTAGAGGTCATTTAGAACTACGTACCTAGAGGTCATTTAGGACCACGTACTTAGAGGTCATTTAGAACCACTTACTTAGAGGTCATTTGGAACTACGTATCTAGAGGTATTTAGAACTACGTACTTAGACGTCATTTAGAACTACGTATTTAGAAGATATTTAGAACCACGTACTTAGAGGTCATTTAGAACCAACTATTTAGAGGTCATTTAGAACTACGTACTTAGATGTCATTTAGAACCACGTACTTAGAGGTCATTTAGAACCACATACTTAGAGGTCATTTAGAACTACGTACTTAGAGGTCATTTAGAACTACGTACTTTAAGGTCATTTAAATCAACGTACTTAGAGGTCATTTAGAAGCACGTACATAGAGGTCATTTAGAACCACGTACTTAGAGGTCATCTAGAACAACGTACTTAGAGGTCATTTAGAACCACTTACTTAGATGTCATTTGGAAGTACGTACCTAGAGGTCATTTAGAACCACGTACTTAGAGGTCATTTAGAACCACGTACTTAGAGGTCATTTAGAACCCAGTACTTAGAGGTCATTTAGAACCCAGTACTTAGAGGTCATTTAGAACTACGTACTTAGAAGATATTTAGAACCACGTACTTAGAGGTCATTTAGAACCAACTTTTTAGAGGTCATTTAGAACTACGTACTTAGAGGTCCTTTAGAACCACGTACATAGAGGTCATTTAGAACTACGTACTTAGAGGTCATTTAGAACTACGTATTTATAGGTCGTTTAGAACTACGAACTTAGGGGTCATTTAGAACCCACGTACTTTAAGGTCATTTAAATCCACGTACTTAGAGGTCATTTAGACGCACGTACATAGAGGTCATTTAGAACCTTGTACTTAGAGGTCATCTAGAACAACGTACTTAGAGGTCATTTAGAACCACTTACTTAGATGTCATTTGGAAGTACGTACCTAGAGGTCATTTAGAACCACGTACTTAGAGGTCATTTAAAACCACGTACTTAGAGGTCATTTAGAACCCAGTACTTAGAGGTCATTTAGAACTACGTACTTAGAAGATATTTAGAACCACGTACTAAGAGGTCATATAGGACCACGTACTTAGAGGTCATTTAGAACTACGTACTTAGGAGTCATTTAGAACTACTTACTTAGAGGTCATTTAGAACCACATACTTAGAGATCATTTAGAACTACGAACTTATGGGTCATTTAGAACCCACGTACTTAGAGGTCATTTAGTACCCACGTACTTAGAGGTCATATAGAACCTCGTACTTAGAGGTCATTTAAAACCACTTACTTAGATGTCATTTGGAAGTACGTACCTAGAGGTCATTTAGAACTACGTACTTAGGGGTCATTTAGAACTACTTACTTAGAGGTCATTTAGAAGCACGTACTTAGAGGTCATTTAGAACCACGTACTTAGAGGTCATTTAGAACTACGTAGCTAGAGGTCATTTAGGACCACGTACTTAGAGGTCATTTAGAACCACTTACTTAGAGGTCATTTAGAACTACGTATATGAGGTCATTTAGAACCAGGTACTTAGAGGACATTTAGAACCACGTACTTAGAGGGCATTTGAACTAAGTATTTAGAGGTCATTTAGAACCACGTACTTAGAGGTCATTTAGAACCACATACTTAGAGGTCATTTAGAACTACGTACTTAGAGGTCATTTAGAACTACATACTTTAAGGTCATTTAAATCCACGTACTTAGAGGTCATTTAGACGCACGTACATAGAGGTCATTTAGAACCACGTACTTAGAGGTCATCTAGAACAACGTACTTAGAGGTCATTTAGAACCACTTACTTAGATGTCATTTGGAAGTACGTACCTAGAGGTCATTTAGAACCACGTACTTAGAGGTCATTTAAAACCACGTACTTAGAGGTCATTTAGAACCCAGTACTTAGAGGTCATTTAGAACTACGTACTTAGAAGATATTTAGAACCACGTACTTAGATGTCATTTAGAACCAACTTTTTAGAGGTCATTTAGAACTACGTACTTAGAGGTCCTTTAGAACCACGTACATAGAGGTCATTTAGAACTACGTACTTAGAGGTCATTTAGAACTACGTATTTATAGGTCGTTTAGAACTACGAACTTAGGGTTCATTTAGAACCCACGTACTTAGAGGTCATTTAGAACCACGTAGTTAGAGGTCATCTAGAACAACGTACTTAGAGGTCATTTAGAACCACTTTCTTAGATGTCATTTGGAAGTACGTACCTAGAGGTCATTTAGAAGCACGTACTTAGAGGTCATTTAGAACCACGTAGTTAGAGGTCATTTAGAACCACGTACTTAGAGGTCATTTAGAACTACGTATATGAGGTCATTTAGAACCACGTACTTAGAGGACATTTAGAACCACGTACTTTGGTGTCATTTAGAACTACTGACTAAGATGTCATTTAGAACCAAGTACTTAGAGGTCATTTAGAACCTCCTACTTAGAATTCAATTAGAACTACGAACTTAGGGGTCATTTAGAACTACGTACTTAGAGGTGTTATAGAACTACGTTATTAGAGGTCATTTAGGACTTCGTACTTAGAGGTCATTTAGAACCACGTACTTAGAGGTCATTTAGAACCCAGTACTTAGAGGTCATTTAGAACTACGTACTTAGAGGTCATTTAGAACTACGTAGCTAGAGGTCATTTAGGACCACGTACTTAGAGGTCATTTAGAACCACTTACTTAGAGGTCATTTGGAACTACGTATCTAGAGGTATTTAAAACTACGTACTTAGACGTCATTTAGAACTACGTACTTAGAAGATATTTAGAACCACGTACTTAGAGGTCATTTAGAACCAACTATTTAGAGGTCATTTAGAACTACGTACTTAGATGTCATTTAGAACCACGTACTTAGAGGTCATTTAGAACCAAGTACTGAGAGGTCATTTAGACCCACGTACTTAGAGGTCATTTAGAACCACTTACTTAGAAGTCATTTGGAAGTACGTACTTAGAGGTCATTTAGAACTACGTACTTAGGGGTCATTTAGAACCACTTACTTAGAGGTCATTTAGAAGCACGTACTTAGAGGTCATTTAGAACCACGTACTTAGAGGTCATTTAGAACTACGTATATGAGGTCATTTAGAACCACGTACCTAGAGGACATTTAGAACCACGTACTTAGAGGGCATTTGAACTAAGTATTTAGAGGTCATTTAGAACCACGTACTTAGAGGTCATTTAGAACCACATACTTAGAGGTCATTTAGAACTACGTACTTAGAGGTCATTTAGAACTACGTACTTAGAGGTCCTTTAGAACCACGTACATAGAGGTCATTTAGAACTACGTACTTAGAGGTCATTTAGAACTACGTATTTATAGGTCGTTTAGAACTACGAACTTCAGGGTCATTTAGAACCCACGTACTTAGAGGTCATTTAGAACCACGTAGTTAGAGGTCATTTAGAACAACGTACTTAGAGGTCATTTAGAACCACTTTCTTAGATGTCATTTGGAAGTACGTACCTAGAGGTCATTTAGAAGCACGAACTTAGAGGTCATTTAGAACCACGTAGTTAGAGTTCATTTAGAACCACGTACTTAGAGGTCATTTAGAACTACGTATATGAGGTCATTTAGAACCACGTACTTAGAGGACATTTAGAACCACGTACTTTGGTGTCATTTAGAACTACTGACTTAGATGTCATTTAGAACCAAGTACTTAGAGGTCATTTAGAACCTCGTACTTAGAGGTCAATTAGAACTACGAACTTAGGGGTCATTTAGAACTACGTACTTAGAGGTCATTTAGAACCACTTTCTTAGATGTCATTTGGAAGTACGTACCTAGAGGTCATTTAGAAGCACGTACTTAGAGGTCATTTAGAACCACGTAGTTAGAGGTCATTTAGAACCACGTACTTAGAGGTCATTTAGAACTACGTATATGAGGTCATTTAGAACCACGTACTTAGAGGACATTTAGAACCACGTACTTTGGTGTCATTTAGAACTACTGACTTAGATGTCATTTAGAACCAAGTACTTAGAGGTCATTTAGAACCTCGTACTTAGAGGTCAATTAGAACTACGAACTTAGGGGTCATTTAGAACTACGTACTTAGAGGTGTTATAGAACTACGTTCTTAGAGGTCATTTAGGACCACGTACTTAGAGGTCATTTAGAACCACTTACTTAGAGGTCATTTGGAACTACGTATCTAGAGGTATTTAGAACTACGTACTTAGACGTCATTTAGAACTACGTACTTAGAAGATATTTAGAACCACGTACTTAGAGGTCATTTAGAACCAACTATTTAGAGGTCATTTAGAACTACGTACTTAGATGTCATTTAGAACCACGTACTTAGAGGTCATTTAGAACCACGTACTGAGAGGTCATTTAGAAACACGTAATTAGAGGTCATTTAGAACCAACAACTTAGAGATCATTTAGAACTACGTACTTAGAGGTCATTTAGAACCACGTACTCAGATGTCATTTAGAGCCCACGTACCTAGAGGTCATATAGAACCACGTACATAGAGGTCATTTAGAACTACGTACTTAGAGGTCATTTAGAGCTACGTATTTAGAGGTCATTTAGAACCCACGTACTTAGAGGTCATTTAGAACTACGTATATGAGGTCTTTTAGAACCACGTACTTAGAGGACATTTAGAACCACGTACTTAGAGGTCATTTAGAACCAAGTACTTAGAGGTCATTTAGAACCAAGTACTTAGAGGTCATTTAGAACTACGTACTTAGAAGATATTTAGAACCACGTACTTAGAGGTCATTTAGAACCAACTTTTTAGAGGTCATTTAGAACTACGTACTTAGAGGTCTTTTAGAACCACGTACATAGAGGTCATTTAGAACTACGTACTTAGAGGTCATTTAGAACTACGTATTTAGAGGTCATTTAGAACCACGTACTTAGAGGTCATTTAGAACTACATACTTAGAGGTCATTTATAACGACGTACTCAGAGGTCATTTAGAACCTACGTACTTAGAGGTCATTTAGAACCACGTACTTAGAGGTCATTTAGAACCACATACTTAGAGGTCGTTTAGAACTACTTACTTAGAGGTCATTTAGAACCACGTACTCTGAGGTCATTAATTTAGAACCAAGTACTTAGAGGTCACTTAGAACCACATATATGAGGTCGTTTAGAATTACGTACTTAGAGGTCATTTAGAACTACGTACTTAGAGGTAATTTAGTACTACGTACTTAGGTGTCATTTAGAACTACTGATTTAGAGGTCATTTAGAACCAAGTACTTAGAGGTCATTTAGAACCACGTACTTAGAGGTCATTTAGAACCTCGTACTTAGAGGTCATTTAGAACCACGTACTTATAGGATAGTTAGAACCATGTAATTAGAGGTCAGTTAGAACTACGTTCTAAGAGGTCATTTAGAACCCTTGAACTTAGAGGTCATTCAGAACCACGTACTTAGAGGTCATTTAGAACCACGTACTTAGAGGTGATTTAGAACCACGTACTTAGAGGTTATTTAGCACTAAGTATATAAGGTCATTTAGAACCACGTACTTAGAGGACATTTAGAACCACGTACTTAGAAGTCATTAGAAGAACCCACGTACTTAGAGGTCATTTAGAACCACGTACTAAGAGGTCATATAGGACCACGTACTTAGAGGTCATTTAGAACTACGTACTTAGGAGTCATTTAGAACTACTTACTTAGAGGTCATTTAGAACCACATACTTAGAGGTCATTTAGAACTACGAACTTATGGGTCATTTAGAACCCACGTACTTAGAGGTCATTTAGTACCCACGTACTTAGAGGTCATATAGAACCTCGTACTTAGAGGTCATTTAAAACCAATTACTTAGATGTCATTTGGAAGTACGTACCTAGAGGTCATTTAGAACTACGTACTTAGGGGTCATTTAGAACTACTTACTTAGAGGTCATTTAGAAGCACGTACTTAGAGGTCATTTAGAACCACTTACTTAGAGGTCATTTAGAACTACGTATATGAGGTCATTTAGAACCACGTACTTAGAGGACATTTAGAACCACGTACTTAGAGGGCATTTGAACTAAATATTTAGAGGTCATTTAGAACCACGTACTTAGAGTTCATTTAGAACCACATACTTAGAGGTCATTTAGAACTACGTACTTAGAGGTCATTTAGAACTACGTACTTTAAGGTCATTTAAATCCACGTACTTAGAGGTCATTTAGAAGCACGTACATAGAGGTCATTTAGAACCACGTACTTAGAGGTCATCTAGAACAACGTACTTAGAGGTCATTTAGAACCACTTACTTAGATGTCATTTGGAAGTACGTACCTAGAGGTCATTTAGAACCACGTACTTAGAGGTCATTTAGAACCACGTACTTAGAGGTCATTTAGAACCCAGTACTTAGAGGTCATTTAGAACTACGTACTTAGAAGATATTTAGAACCACGTACTTAGAGGTCATTTAGAACCAACTTTTTAGAGGTCATTTAGAACTACGTACTTAGAGGTCCTTTAGAACCACGTACATAGAGGTCATTTAGAACTACGTACTTAGAGGTCATTTAGAACTACGTATTTATAGGTCGTTTAGAACTACGAACTTAGGGGTCATTTAGAACCCACGTACTTAGAGGTCATTTAGAACCACGTAGTTAGAGGTCATCTAAAACAACGTACTTAGAGGTCATTTAGAACCACTTTCTTAGATGTCATTTGGAAGTACGTACCTAGAGGTCATTTAGAAGCACGTACTTAGAGGTCATTTAGAACCACGTAGTTAGAGGTCATTTAGAACCACGTACTTAGAGGTCATTTAGAACTACGTATATGAGGTCATTTAGAACCACGTACTTAGAGGACATTTAGAACCACGTACTTTGGTGTCATTTAGAACTACTGACTTAGATGTCATTTAGAACCAAGTACTTAGAGGTCATTTAGAACCTCGTACATAGAGGTCAATTAGAACTACGTACTTAGAGGTGTTATAGAACTACGTTCTTAGAGGTCATCTAGGACTTCGTACTTAGAGGTCATTTAGAACTACGTACTTAGAGGTCATTTAGAACCACATACTTAGAGGTCATTTAGAACTACTTACTTAGAGGTCATTTAGAACTACGTACCTAGAGGTCATTTAGGACCACGTACTTAGAGGTCATTTAGAACCACTTACTTAGAGGTCATTTGGAACTACGTATCTAGAGGTATTTAGAACTACGTACTTAGACGTCATTTAGAACTACGTATTTAGAAGATATTTAGAACCACGTACTTAGAGGTCATTTAGAACCAACTATTTAGAGGTCATTTAGAACTACGTACTTAGATGTCATTTAGAACCACGTACTTAGAGGTCATTTAGAACCACATACTTAGAGGTCATTTAGAACTACGTACTTAGAGGTCATTTAGAACTACGTACTTTAAGGTCATTTAAATCAACGTACTTAGAGGTCATTTAGAAGCACGTACATAGAGGTCATTTAGAACCACGTACTTAGAGGTCATCTAGAACAACGTACTTAGAGGTCATTTAGAACCACTTACTTAGATGTCATTTGGAAGTACGTACCTAGAGGTCATTTAGAACCACGTACTTAGAGGTCATTTAGAACCACGTACTTAGAGGTCATTTAGAACCCAGTACTTAGAGGTCATTTAGAACTACGTACTTAGAAGATATTTAGAACCACGTACTTAGAGGTCATTTAGAACCAACTTTTTAGAGGTCATTTAGAACTACGTACTTAGAGGTCCTTTAGAACCACGTACATAGAGGTCATTTAGAACTACGTACTTAGAGGTCATTTAGAACTACGTATTTATAGGTCGTTTAGAACTACGAACTTAGGGGTCATTTAGAACCCACGTACTTAGAGGTCATTTAGAACCACGTAGTTAGAGGTCATCTAGAACAACGTACTTAGAGGTCATTTAGAACCACTTTCTTAGATGTCATTTGGAAGTACGTACCTAGAGGTCATTTAGAAGCACGTACTTAGAGGTCATTTAGAACCACGTATTTAGAGGTCATTTAGAACTACGTATATTAGGTCATTTAGAACCACGTACTTAAAGGACATTTATAACCACGTACTTAGAGGGCATTTGAACTAAGTATTTAGAGGTCATTTAGAACCACGTACTTAGAGGTCATTTAGAACCACATACTTAGAGGTCATTTAGATCTACGTACTTAGAGGTCATTTAGAACTACGTACTTTAAGGTCATTTAAATCCACGTACTTAGAGGTCATTTAGAAGCACGTACATAGAGGTCATTTAGAACCCAGTACTTAGAGGTCATTTAGAACTACGTACTTAGAAGATATTTAGAACCACGTACTTAGAGGTCATTTAGAACCAACTTTTTAGAGGTCATTTAGAACTACGTACTTAGAGGTCCTTTAGAACCACGTACATAGAGGTCATTTAGAACTACGTACTTAGAGGTCATTTAGAACTACGTATTTATAGGTCGTTTAGAACTACGAACTTAGGGGTCATTTAGAACCCACGTACTTAGAGGTCATTTAGAACCACGTAGTTAGAGGTCATCTAGAACAACGTACTTAGAGGTCATTTAGAACCACTTTCTTAGATGTCATTTAGAAGCACGTACTTAGAGGTCATTTAGAACCACGTACTTAGAAGATATTTAGAACCACGTACTTAGAGGTCATTTAGAACCAACTTTTTAGAGGTCATTTAGAACTACGTACTTAGAGGTCTTTTAGAACCACGTACATAGAGGTCATTTAGAACTACGTACTTAGAGGTCATTTAGAACTACGTATTTAGAGGTCATTTAGAACCACGTACTTAGAGGACATTTAGAACCAACAACTTAGAGGTCATTTAGAACTACATACTTAGAGGTCATATATAACGACGTACTCAGAGGTTATTTAGAACCTACGTACTTAGAGGTCATTTAGAACCACGTACTCTGAGGTCATTAATTTAGAACCAAGTACTTAGAGGTCACTTAGAACCACATATATGAGGTCGTTTAGAATTACGTACTTAGAGGTCATTTAGAACTACGTACTTAGAGGTAATTTAGTACTACGTACTTAGGTGTCATTTAGAACTACTGATTTAGAGGTCATTTAGAACCAAGTACTTAGAGGTCATTTAGAACCACGTACTTAGAGGTCATTTAGAACCTCGTACTTAGAGGTCATTTAGAACCACGTACTTATAGGATAGTTAGAACCATGTAATTAGAGGTCAGTTAGAACTACGTTCTAAGAGGTCATTTAGAACCCTTGAACTTAGAGGTCATTCAGAACCACGTACTTAGAGGTCATTTAGAACCACGTACTTAGAGGTGATTTAGAACCACGTACTTAGAGGTTATTTAGCACTAAGTATATAAGGTCATTTAGAACCACGTACTTAGAGGACATTTAGAACCACGTACTTAGAAGTCATTAGAAGAACCCACGTACTTAGAGGTCATTTAGAACTACGTACTTAGGAGTCATTTAGAACTACTTACTTAGAGGTCATTTAGAACCACATACTTAGAGGTCATTTAGAACTACGAACTTATGGGTCATTTAGTACCCACGTACTTAGAGGTCATATAGAACCTCGTACTTAGAGGTCATTTAAAACCACTTACTTAGATGTCATTTGGAAGTACGTACCTAGAGGTCATTTAGAACTACGTACTTAGGGGTCATTTAGAACTACTTACTTAGAGGTCATTTAGAAGCACGTACTTAGAGGTCATTTAGAACCACGTACTTAGAGGTCATTTAGAACTACGTAGCTAGAGGTCATTTAGGACCACGTACTTAGAGGTCATTTAGAACCACTTACTTAGAGGTCATTTAGAACTACGTATATGAGGTCATTTAGAACCACGTACTTAGAGGACATTTAGAACCACGTACTTAGAGGGCATTTGAACTAAGTATTTAGAGGTCATTTAGAACCACGTACTTAGAGGTCATTTAGAACCACATACTTAGAGGTCATTTAGAACTACGTACTTAGAGGTCATTTAGAACTACGTACTTTAAGGTCATTTAAATCCACGTACTTAGAGGTCATTTAGAAGCACGTACATAGAGGTCATTTAGAACCACGTACTTAGAGGTCATCTAGAACTACGTACTTAGACGTCATTTAGAACTACGTATTTAGAAGATATTTAGAACCACGTACTTAGAGGTCATTTAGAACCAACTATTTAGAGGTCATTTAGAACTACGTACTTAGATGTCATTTAGAACCACGTACTTAGAGGTCATTTAGAACCACATACTTAGAGGTCATTTAGAACTACGTACTTAGAGGTCATTTAGAACTACGTACTTTAAGGTCATTTAAATCAACGTACTTAGAGGTCATTTAGAAGCACGTACATAGAGGTCATTTAGAACCACGTACTTAGAGGTCATCTAGAACAACGTACTTAGAGGTCATTTAGAACCACTTACTTAGATGTCATTTGGAAGTACGTACCTAGAGGTCATTTAGAACCACGTACTTAGAGGTCATTTAGAACCACGTACTTAGAGGTCATTTAGAACCCAGTACTTAGAGGTCATTTAGAACTACGTACTTAGAAGATATTTAGAACCACGTACTTAGAGGTCATTTAGAACCAACTTTTTAGAGGTCATTTAGAACTACGTACCTAGAGGTCCTTTAGAACCACGTACATAGAGGTCATTTAGAACTACGTACTTAGAGGTCATTTAGAACTACGTATTTATAGGTCGTTTAGAACTACGAACTTAGGGGTCATTTAGAACCCACGTACTTAGAGGTCATTTAGAACCACGTAGTTAGAGGTCATCTAGAACAACGTACTTAGAGGTCATTTAGAACCACTTTCTTAGATGTCATTTGGAAGTACGTACCTAGAGGTCATTTAGAAGCACGTACTTAGAGGTCATTTAGAACCACGTATTTAGAGGTCATTTAGATCTACGTATATTAGGTCATTTAGAACCACGTACTTAAAGGACATTTAGAACCACGTACTTAGAGGGCATTTGAACTAAGTATTTAGAGGTCATTTAGAACCACGTACTTAGAGGTCATTTAGAACCACATACTTAGAGGTCATTTAGATCTACGTACTTAGAGGTCATTTAGAACTACGTACTTTAAGGTCATTTAAATCCACGTACTTAGAGGTCATTTAGAAGCACGTACATAGAGGTCATTTAGAACCCAGTACTTAGAGGTCATTTAGAACTACGTACTTAGAAGATATTTAGAACCACGTACTTAGAGGTCATTTAGAACCAACTTTTTAGAGGTCATTTAGAACTACGTACTTAGAGGTCCTTTAGAACCACGTACATAGAGGTCATTTAGAACTACGTACTTAGAGGTCATTTAGAACTACGTATTTATAGGTCGTTTAGAACTACGAACTTAGGGGTCATTTAGAACCCACGTACTTAGAGGTCATTTAGAACCACGTAGTTAGAGGTCATCTAGAACAACGTACTTAGAGGTCATTTAGAACCACTTTCTTAGATGTCATTTAGAAGCACGTACTTAGAGGTCATTTAGAACCACGTACTTAGAAGATATTTAGAACCACGTACTTAGAGGTCATTTAGAACCAACTTTTTAGAGGTCATTTAGAACTACGTACTTAGAGGTCTTTTAGAACCACGTACATAGAGGTCATTTAGAACTACGTACTTAGAGGTCATTTAGAACTACGTATTTAGAGGTCATTTAGAACCACGTACTTAGAGGACATTTAGAACCAACAACTTAGAGGTCATTTAGAACTACATACTTAGAGGTCATATATAACGACGTACTCAGAGGTTATTTAGAACCTACGTACTTAGAGGTCATTTAGAACCACGTACTCTGAGGTCATTAATTTAGAACCAAGTACTTAGAGGTCACTTAGAACCACATATATGAGGTCGTTTAGAATTACGTACTTAGAGGTCATTTAGAACTACGTACTTAGAGGTAATTTAGTACTACGTACTTAGGTGTCATTTAGAACTACTGATTTAGAGGTCATTTAGAACCAAGTACTTAGAGGTCATTTAGAACCACGTACTTAGAGGTCATTTAGAACCTCGTACTTAGAGGTCATTTAGAACCACGTACTTATAGGATAGTTAGAACCATGTAATTAGAGGTCAGTTAGAACTACGTTCTAAGAGGTCATTTAGAACCCTTGAACTTAGAGGTCATTCAGAACCACGTACTTAGAGGTCATTTAGAACCACGTACTTAGAGGTGATTTAGAACCACGTACTTAGAGGTTATTTAGCACTAAGTATATAAGGTCATTTAGAACCACGTACTTAGAGGACATTTAGAACCACGTACTTAGAAGTCATTAGAAGAACCCACGTACTTAGAGGTCATTTAGAACCACGTACTAAGAGGTCATATAGGACCACGTACTTAGAGGTCATTTAGAACTACGTACTTAGGAGTCATTTAGAACTACTTACTTAGAGGTCATTTAGAACCACATACTTAGAAGTCATTTAGAACTACGAACTTATGGGTCATTTAGTACCCACGTACTTAGAGGTCATATAGAACCTCGTACTTAGAGGTCATTTAAAACCACTTACTTAGATGTCATTTGGAAGTACGTACCTAGAGGTCATTTAGAACTACGTACTTAGGGGTCATTTAGAACTACTTACTTAGAGGTCCTTTAGAACCACGTACATAGAGGTCATTTAGAACTACGTACTTAGAGGTCATTTAGAACTACGTATTTATAGGTCGTTTAGAACTACGAACTTAGGGGTCATTTAGAACCCACGTACTTAGAGGTCATTTAGAACCACGTAGTTAGAGGTCATCTAGAACAACGTACTTAGAGGTCATTTAGAACCACTTTCTTAGATGTCATTTGGAAGTACGTACCTAGAGGTCATTTAGAAGCACGTACTTAGAGGTCATTTAGAACCACGTATTTAGAGGTCATTTAGAACTACGTATATTAGGTCATTTAGAACCACGTACTTAAAGGACATTTAGAACCACGTACTTAGAGGGCATTTGAACTAAGTATTTAGAGGTCATTTAGAACCACGTACTTAGAGGTCATTTAGAACCACATACTTAGAGGTCATTTAGATCTACGTACTTAGAGGTCATTTAGAACTACGTACTTTAAGGTCATTTAAATCCACGTACTTAGAGGTCATTTAGAAGCACGTACATAGAGGTCATTTAGAACCCAGTACTTAGAGGTCATTTAGAACTACGTACTTAGAAGATATTTAGAACCACGTACTTAGAGGTCATTTAGAACCAACTTTTTAGAGGTCATTTAGAACTACGTACTTAGAGGTCCTTTAGAACCACGTACATAGAGGTCATTTAGAACTACGTACTTAGAGGTCATTTAGAACTACGTATTTATAGGTCGTTTAGAACTACGAACTTAGGGGTCATTTAGAACCCACGTACTTAGAGGTCATTTAGAACCACGTAGTTAGAGGTCATCTAGAACAACGTACTTAGAGGTCATTTAGAACCACTTTCTTAGATGTCATTTAGAAGCACGTACTTAGAGGTCATTTAGAACCACGTACTTAGAAGATATTTAGAACCACGTACTTAGAGGTCATTTAGAACCAACTTTTTAGAGGTCATTTAGAACTACGTACTTAGAGGTCTTTTAGAACCACGTACATAGAGGTCATTTAGAACTACGTACTTAGAGGTCATTTAGAACTACGTATTTAGAGGTCATTTAGAACCACGTACTTAGAGGACATTTAGAACCAACAACTTAGAGGTCATTTAGAAGTACGTACCTAGAGGTCATTTAGAACCACGTACTTAGAGGTCATTTAGAACCACGTACTTAGAGGTCATTTAGAACCCAGTACTTAGAGGTCATTTAGAACTACGTACTTAGAAGATATTTAGAACCACGTACTTAGAGGTCATTTAGAACCAACTTTTTAGAGGTCATTTAGAACTACGTACTTAGAGGTCCTTTAGAACCACGTACATAGAGGTCATTTAGAACTACGTACTTAGAGGTCATTTAGAACTACGTATTTATAGGTCGTTTAGAACTACGAACTTAGGGGTCATTTAGAACCCACGTACTTAGAGGTCATTTAGAACCACGTAGTTAGAGGTCATCTAAAACAACGTACTTAGAGGTCATTTAGAACCACTTTCTTAGATGTCATTTGGAAGTACGTACCTAGAGGTCATTTAGAAGCACGTACTTAGAGGTCATTTAGAACCACGTAGTTAGAGGTCATTTAGAACCACGTACTTAGAGGTCATTTAGAACTACGTATATGAGGTCATTTAGAACCACGTACTTAGAGGACATTTAGAACCACGTACTTTGGTGTCATTTAGAACTACTGACTTAGATGTCATTTAGAACCAAGTACTTAGAGGTCATTTAGAACCTCGTACATAGAGGTCAATTAGAACTACGTACTTAGAGGTGTTATAGAACTACGTTCTTAGAGGTCATCTAGGACTTCGTACTTAGAGGTCATTTAGAACTACGTACTTAGAGGTCATTTAGAACCACATACTTAGAGGTCATTTAGAACTACTTACTTAGAGGTCATTTAGAACTACGTACCTAGAGGTCATTTAGGACCACGTACTTAGAGGTCATTTAGAACCACTTACTTAGAGGTCATTTGGAACTACGTATCTAGAGGTATTTAGAACTACGTACTTAGACGTCATTTAGAACTACGTATTTAGAAGATATTTAGAACCACGTACTTAGAGGTCATTTAGAACCAACTATTTAGAGGTCATTTAGAACTACGTACTTAGATGTCATTTAGAACCACGTACTTAGAGGTCATTTAGAACCACATACTTAGAGGTCATTTAGAACTACGTACTTAGAGGTCATTTAGAACTACGTACTTTAAGGTCATTTAAATCAACGTACTTAGAGGTCATTTAGAAGCACGTACATAGAGGTCATTTAGAACCACGTACTTAGAGGTCATCTAGAACAACGTACTTAGAGGTCATTTAGAACCACTTACTTAGATGTCATTTGGAAGTACGTACCTAGAGGTCATTTAGAACCACGTACTTAGAGGTCATTTAGAACCACGTACTTAGAGGTCATTTAGAACCCAGTACTTAGAGGTCATTTAGAACTACGTACTTAGAAGATATTTAGAACCACGTACTTAGAGGTCATTTAGAACCAACTTTTTAGAGGTCATTTAGAACTACGTACTTAGAGGTCCTTTAGAACCACGTACATAGAGGTCATTTAGAACTACGTACTTAGAGGTCATTTAGAACTACGTATTTATAGGTCGTTTAGAACTACGAACTTAGGGGTCATTTAGAACCCACGTACTTAGAGGTCATTTAGAACCACGTAGTTAGAGGTCATCTAGAACAACGTACTTAGAGGTCATTTAGAACCACTTTCTTAGATGTCATTTGGAAGTACGTACCTAGAGGTCATTTAGAAGCACGTACTTAGAGGTCATTTAGAACCACGTATTTAGAGGTCATTTAGAACTACGTATATTAGGTCATTTAGAACCACGTACTTAAAGGACATTTAGAACCACGTACTTAGAGGGCATTTGAACTAAGTATTTAGAGGTCATTTAGAACCACGTACTTAGAGGTCATTTAGAACCACATACTTAGAGGTCATTTAGATCTACGTACTTAGAGGTCATTTAGAACTACGTACTTTAAGGTCATTTAAATCCACGTACTTAGAGGTCATTTAGAAGCACGTACATAGAGGTCATTTAGAACCCAGTACTTAGAGGTCATTTAGAACTACGTACTTAGAAGATATTTAGAACCACGTACTTAGAGGTCATTTAGAACCAACTTTTTAGAGGTCATTTAGAACTACGTACTTAGAGGTCCTTTAGAACCACGTACATAGAGGTCATTTAGAACTACGTACTTAGAGGTCATTTAGAACTACGTATTTATAGGTCGTTTAGAACTACGAACTTAGGGGTCATTTAGAACCCACGTACTTAGAGGTCATTTAGAACCACGTAGTTAGAGGTCATCTAGAACAACGTACTTAGAGGTCATTTAGAACCACTTTCTTAGATGTCATTTAGAAGCACGTACTTAGAGGTCATTTAGAACCATGTACTTAGAAGATATTTAGAACCACGTACTTAGAGGTCATTTAGAACCAACTTTTTAGAGGTCATTTAGAACTACGTACTTAGAGGTCTTTTAGAACCACGTACATAGAGGTCATTTAGAACTACGTACTTAGAGGTCATTTAGAACTACGTATTTAGAGGTCATTTAGAACCACGTACTTAGAGGACATTTAGAACCAACAACTTAGAGGTCATTTAGAACTACATACTTAGAGGTCATATATAACGACGTACTCAGAGGTTATTTAGAACCTACGTACTTAGAGGTCATTTAGAACCACGTACTCTGAGGTCATTAATTTAGAACCAAGTACTTAGAGGTCACTTAGAACCACATATATGAGGTCGTTTAGAATTACGTACTTAGAGGTCATTTAGAACTACGTACTTAGAGGTAATTTAGTACTACGTACTTAGGTGTCATTTAGAACTACTGATTTAGAGGTCATTTAGAACCAAGTACTTAGAGGTCATTTAGAACCACGTACTTAGAGGTCATTTAGAACCTCGTACTTAGAGGTCATTTAGAACCACGTACTTATAGGATAGTTAGAACCATGTAATTAGAGGTCAGTTAGAACTACGTTCTAAGAGGTCATTTAGAACCCTTGAACTTAGAGGTCATTCAGAACCACGTACTTAGAGGTCATTTAGAACCACGTACTTAGAGGTGATTTAGAACCACGTACTTAGAGG
The DNA here is from genome assembly GCA_963513935.1 of Aphrophora alni. Taxonomy (NCBI): domain Eukaryota; kingdom Metazoa; phylum Arthropoda; class Insecta; order Hemiptera; family Aphrophoridae; genus Aphrophora; species Aphrophora alni. The sequence continues at coordinate 1,402,407 of CAUPSG010000858.1, read as the reverse complement.
TTATTTAGCACTAAGTATATAAGGTCATTTAGAACTACTTACTTAGAGGTCATTTAGAACCACATACTTAGAGGTCATTTAGAACTACGAACTTATGGGTCATTTAGTACCCACGTACTTAGAGGTCATATAGAACCTCGTACTTAGAGGTCATTTAAAACCACTTACTTAGATGTCATTTGGAAGTACGTACCTAGAGGTCATTTAGAACTACGTACTTAGGGGTCATTTAGAACTACTTACTTAGAGGTCATTTAGAAGCACGTACTTAGAGGTCATTTAGAACCACGTACTTAGAGGTCATTTAGAACTACGTAGCTAGAGGTCATTTAGGACCACGTACTTAGAGGTCATTTAGAACCACTTACTTAGAGGTCATTTAGAACTACGTATATGAGGTCATTTAGAACCACGTACTTAGAGGACATTTAGAACCACGTACTTAGAGGGCATTTGAACTAAGTATTTAGAGGTCATTTAGAACCACGTACTTAGAGGTCATTTAGAACCACATACTTAGAGGTCATTTAGAACTACGTACTTAGAGGTCATTTAGAACTACGTACTTTAAGGTCATTTAAATCCACGTACTTAGAGGTCATTTAGAAGCACGTACATAGAGGTCATTTAGAACCACGTACTTAGAGGTCATCTAGAACTACGTACTTAGACGTCATTTAGAACTACGTATTTAGAAGATATTTAGAACCACGTACTTAGAGGTCATTTAGAACCAACTATTTAGAGGTCATTTAGAACTACGTACTTAGATGTCATTTAGAACCACGTACTTAGAGGTCATTTAGAACCACATACTTAGAGGTCATTTAGAACTACGTACTTAGAGGTCATTTAGAACTACGTACTTTAAGGTCATTTAAATCAACGTACTTAGAGGTCATTTAGAAGCACGTACATAGAGGTCATTTAGAACCACGTACTTAGAGGTCATCTAGAACAACGTACTTAGAGGTCATTTAGAACCACTTACTTAGATGTCATTTGGAAGTACGTACCTAGAGGTCATTTAGAACCACGTACTTAGAGGTCATTTAGAACCACGTACTTAGAGGTCATTTAGAACCCAGTACTTAGAGGTCATTTAGAACTACGTACTTAGAAGATATTTAGAACCACGTACTTAGAGGTCATTTAGAACCAACTTTTTAGAGGTCATTTAGAACTACGTACCTAGAGGTCCTTTAGAACCACGTACATAGAGGTCATTTAGAACTACGTACTTAGAGGTCATTTAGAACTACGTATTTATAGGTCGTTTAGAACTACGAACTTAGGGGTCATTTAGAACCCACGTACTTAGAGGTCATTTAGAACCACGTAGTTAGAGGTCATCTAGAACAACGTACTTAGAGGTCATTTAGAACCACTTTCTTAGATGTCATTTGGAAGTACGTACCTAGAGGTCATTTAGAAGCACGTACTTAGAGGTCATTTAGAACCACGTATTTAGAGGTCATTTAGAACTACGTATATTAGGTCATTTAGAACCACGTACTTAAAGGACATTTAGAACCACGTACTTAGAGGGCATTTGAACTAAGTATTTAGAGGTCATTTAGAACCACGTACTTAGAGGTCATTTAGAACCACATACTTAGAGGTCATTTAGATCTACGTACTTAGAGGTCATTTAGAACTACGTACTTTAAGGTCATTTAAATCCACGTACTTAGAGGTCATTTAGAAGCACGTACATAGAGGTCATTTAGAACCCAGTACTTAGAGGTCATTTAGAACTACGTACTTAGAAGATATTTAGAACCACGTACTTAGAGGTCATTTAGAACCAACTTTTTAGAGGTCATTTAGAACTACGTACTTAGAGGTCCTTTAGAACCACGTACATAGAGGTCATTTAGAACTACGTACTTAGAGGTCATTTAGAACTACGTATTTATAGGTCGTTTAGAACTACGAACTTAGGGGTCATTTAGAACCCACGTACTTAGAGGTCATTTAGAACCACGTAGTTAGAGGTCATCTAGAACAACGTACTTAGAGGTCATTTAGAACCACTTTCTTAGATGTCATTTAGAAGCACGTACTTAGAGGTCATTTAGAACCACGTACTTAGAAGATATTTAGAACCACGTACTTAGAGGTCATTTAGAACCAACTTTTTAGAGGTCATTTAGAACTACGTACTTAGAGGTCTTTTAGAACCACGTACATAGAGGTCATTTAGAACTACGTACTTAGAGGTCATTTAGAACTACGTATTTAGAGGTCATTTAGAACCACGTACTTAGAGGACATTTAGAACCAACAACTTAGAGGTCATTTAGAACTACATACTTAGAGGTCATATATAACGACGTACTCAGAGGTTATTTAGAACCTACGTACTTAGAGGTCATTTAGAACCACGTACTCTGAGGTCATTAATTTAGAACCAAGTACTTAGAGGTCACTTAGAACCACATATATGAGGTCGTTTAGAATTACGTACTTAGAGGTCATTTAGAACTACGTACTTAGAGGTAATTTAGTACTACGTACTTAGGTGTCATTTAGAACTACTGATTTAGAGGTCATTTAGAACCAAGTACTTAGAGGTCATTTAGAACCACGTACTTAGAGGTCATTTAGAACCTCGTACTTAGAGGTCATTTAGAACCACGTACTTATAGGATAGTTAGAACCATGTAATTAGAGGTCAGTTAGAACTACGTTCTAAGAGGTCATTTAGAACCCTTGAACTTAGAGGTCATTCAGAACCACGTACTTAGAGGTCATTTAGAACCACGTACTTAGAGGTGATTTAGAACCACGTACTTAGAGGTTATTTAGCACTAAGTATATAAGGTCATTTAGAACCACGTACTTAGAGGACATTTAGAACCACGTACTTAGAAGTCATTAGAAGAACCCACGTACTTAGAGGTCATTTAGAACCACGTACTAAGAGGTCATATAGGACCACGTACTTAGAGGTCATTTAGAACTACGTACTTAGGAGTCATTTAGAACTACTTACTTAGAGGTCATTTAGAACCACATACTTAGAGGTCATTTAGAACTACGAACTTATGGGTCATTTAGTACCCACGTACTTAGAGGTCATATAGAACCTCGTACTTAGAGGTCATTTAAAACCACTTACTTAGATGTCATTTGGAAGTACGTACCTAGAGGTCATTTAGAACTACGTACTTAGGGGTCATTTAGAACTACTTACTTAGAGGTCCTTTAGAACCACGTACATAGAGGTCATTTAGAACTACGTAATTAGAGGTCATTTAGAACTACGTATTTATAGGTCGTTTAGAACTACGAACTTAGGGGTCATTTAGAACCCACGTACTTAGAGGTCATTTAGAACCACGTAGTTAGAGGTCATCTAGAACAACGTACTTAGAGGTCATTTAGAACCACTTTCTTAGATGTCATTTGGAAGTACGTACCTAGAGGTCATTTAGAAGCACGTACTTAGAGGTCATTTAGAACCACGTATTTAGAGGTCATTTAGAACTACGTATATTAGGTCATTTAGAACCACGTACTTAAAGGACATTTAGAACCACGTACTTAGAGGGCATTTGAACTAAGTATTTAGAGGTCATTTAGAACCACGTACTTAGAGGTCATTTAGAACCACATACTTAGAGGTCATTTAGATCTACGTACTTAGAGGTCATTTAGAACTACGTACTTTAAGGTCATTTAAATCCACGTACTTAGAGGTCATTTAGAAGCACGTACATAGAGGTCATTTAGAACCCAGTACTTAGAGGTCATTTAGAACTACGTACTTAGAAGATATTTAGAACCACGTACTTAGAGGTCATTTAGAACCAACTTTTTAGAGGTCATTTAGAACTACGTACTTAGAGGTCCTTTAGAACCACGTACATAGAGGTCATTTAGAACTACGTACTTAGAGGTCATTTAGAACTACGTATTTATAGGTCGTTTAGAACTACGAACTTAGGGGTCATTTAGAACCCACGTACTTAGAGGTCATTTAGAACCACGTAGTTAGAGGTCATCTAGAACAACGTACTTAGAGGTCATTTAGAACCACTTTCTTAGATGTCATTTAGAAGCACGTACTTAGAGGTCATTTAGAACCACGTACTTAGAAGATATTTAGAACCACGTACTTAGAGGTCATTTAGAACCAACTTTTTAGAGGTCATTTAGAACTACGTACTTAGAGGTCTTTTAGAACCACGTACATAGAGGTCATTTAGAACTACGTACTTAGAGGTCATTTAGAACTACGTATTTAGAGGTCATTTAGAACCACGTACTTAGAGGACATTTAGAACCAACAACTTAGAGGTCATTTAGAACTACATACTTAGAGGTCATATATAACGACGTACTCAGAGGTTATTTAGAACCTACGTACTTAGAGGTCATTTAGAACCACGTACTCTGAGGTCATTAATTTAGAACCAAGTACTTAGAGGTCACTTAGAACCACATATATGAGGTCGTTTAGAATTACGTACTTAGAGGTCATTTAGAACTACGTACTTAGAGGTAATTTAGTACTACGTACTTAGGTGTCATTTAGAACTACTGATTTAGAGGTCATTTAGAACCAAGTACTTAGAGGTCATTTAGAACCACGTACTTAGAGGTCATTTAGAACCTCGTACTTAGAGGTCATTTAGAACCACGTACTTATAGGATAGTTAGAACCATGTAATTAGAGGTCAGTTAGAACTACGTTCTAAGAGGTCATTTAGAACCCTTGAACTTAGAGGTCATTCAGAACCACGTACTTAGAGGTCATTTAGAACCACGTACTTAGAGGTGATTTAGAACCACGTACTTAGAGGTTATTTAGCACTAAGTATATAAGGTCATTTAGAACCACGTACTTAGAGGACATTTAGAACCACGTACTTAGAAGTCATTAGAAGAACCCACGTACTTAGAGGTCATTTAGAACCACGTACTAAGAGGTCATATAGGACCACGTACTTAGAGGTCATTTAGAACTACGTACTTAGGAGTCATTTAGAACTACTTACTTAGAGGTCATTTAGAACCACATACTTAGAGGTCATTTAGAACTACGAACTTATGGGTCATTTAGTACCCACGTACTTAGAGGTCATATAGAACCTCGTACTTAGAGGTCATTTAAAACCACTTACTTAGATGTCATTTGGAAGTACGTACCTAGAGGTCATTTAGAACTACGTACTTAGGGGTCATTTAGAACTACTTACTTAGAGGTCATTTAGAAGCACGTACTTAGAGGTCATTTAGAACCACGTACTTAGAGGTCATTTAGAACTACGTAGCTAGAGGTCATTTAGGACCACGTACTTAGAGGTCATTTAGAACCACTTACTTAGAGGTCATTTAGAACTACGTATATGAGGTCATTTAGAACCACGTACTTAGAGGACATTTAGAACCACGTACTTAGAGGGCATTTGAACTAAGTATTTAGAGGTCATTTAGAACCACGTACTTAGAGGTCATTTAGAACCACATACTTAGAGGTCATTTAGAACTACGTACTTAGAGGTCATTTAGAACTACGTACTTTAAGGTCATTTAAATCCACGTACTTAGAGGTCATTTAGAAGCACGTACATAGAGGTCATTTAGAACCACGTACTTAGAGGTCATCTAGAACAACGTACTTAGAGGTCATTTAGAACCACTTACTTAGATGTCATTTGGAAGTACGTACCTAGAGGTCATTTAGAACCACGTACTTAGAGGTCATTTAGAACCACGTACTTAGAGGTCATTTAGAACCCAGTACTTAGAGGTCATTTAGAACTACGTACTTAGAAGATATTTAGAACCACGTACTTAGATGTCATTTAGAACCAACTTTTTAGAGGTCATTTAGAACTACGTACTTAGAGGTCCTTTAGATCCACGTACATAGAGGTCATTTAGAACTACGTACTTAGAGGTCATTTATTTTAGAACTACGTATTTATAGGTCGTTTAGAACTACGAACTTAGGGGTCATTTAGAACCCACGTACTTAGAGGTCATTTAGAACCACGTAGTTAGAGGTCATCTAAAACAACGTACTTAGAGGTCATTTAGAACCACTTTCTTAGATGTCATTTGGAAGTACGTACCTAGAGGTCATTTAGAAGCACGTACTTAGAGGTCATTTAGAACCACGTAGTTATAGGTCATTTAGAACCACGTACTTAGAGGTCATTTAGAACTACGTATATGAGGTCATTTAGAACCACGTACTTAGAGGACATTTAGAACCACGTACTTTGGTGTCATTTAGAACTACTGACTTAGATGTCATTTAGAACCAAGTACTTAGAGGTCATTTAGAACCTCGTACTTAGAGGTCAATTAGAACTACGAACTTAGGGGTCATTTAGAACTACGTACTTAGAGGTGTTATAGAACTACGTTCTTAGAGGTCATTTAGGACTTCGTACTTAGAGGTCATTTAGAAGTACGTACTTAGAGGTCATTTAGAACCACATACTTAGAGGTCATTTAGAACTACTTACTTAGAGGTCATTTAGAACTACGTACCTAGAGGTCATTTAGGACCACGTACTTAGAGGTCATTTAGAACCACTTACTTAGAGGTCATTTGGAACTACGTATCTAGAGGTATTTAGAACTACGTACTTAGACGTCATTTAGAACTACGTACTTAGAAGATATTTAGAACCACGTACTTAGAGGTCATTTAGAACCAACTATTTAGAGGTCATTTAGAACTACGTACTTAGATGTCATTTAGAACCACGTACTTAGAGGTCATTTAGAACCACATACTTAGAGGTCATTTAGAAGCACGTACATAGAGGTCATTTAGAACCACGTACTTAGAGGTCATCTAGAACAACGTACTTAGAGGTCATTTAGAACCACTTACTTAGATGTCATTTGGAAGTACGTACCTAGAGGTCATTTAGAACCACGTACTTAGAGGTCATTTAGAACCACGTACTTAGAGGTCATTTAGAACCCAGTACTTAGAGGTCATTTAGAACTACGTACTTAGAAGATATTTAGAACCACGTACTTAGAGGTCATTTAGAACCAACTTTTTAGAGGTCATTTAGAACTACGTACTTAGATGTCCTTTAGAACCACGTACATAGAGGTCATTTAGAACTACGTACTTAGAGGTCATTTAGAACTACGTATTTATAGGTCGTTTAGAACTACGAACTTAGGGGTCATTTAGAACTACGTAGCTAGAGGTCATTTAGGACCACGCACTTAGAGGTCATTTAGAACCACTTACTTAGAGGTCATTTGGAACTACGTATCTAGAGGTATTTAAAACTACGTACTTAGACGTCATTTAGAACTACGTACTTAGAGGTCATTTAGAACTACGTATATGAGGTCTTTTAGAACCACGTACTTAGAGGACATTTAGAACCACGTACTTAGAGGTCATTTAGAACCACTTACTTAGAAGTCATATGGAAGTACGTAGTTAGAGGTCATTTAGAACCACGTACTTAGAGGTCATTTAGAACTACGTATATGAGGTCATTTAGAACCACGTACTTAGAGGACATTTAGAACCACGTACTTAGAGGGCATTTGAACTAAGTATTTAGAGGTCATTTAGAATCACGTACTTAGAGGTCATTTAGAACCACATACTTAGAGGTCATTTAGAACTACGTACTTAGAGGTCATTTAGAACTACGTACTTTAAGGTCATTTAAATCCACGTACTTATGGTCATTTAGAACTACGTACTTAGAGGTCATTTAGAAGCACGTACATAGAGGTCATTTAGAACCACGTACTTAGAGGTCATCTAGAACAACGTATTTAGAGGTCATTTAGAACCACTTACTTAGATGTCATTTGGAAGTACGTACCTAGAGGTCATTTAGAACCGCGTACTTAGAGGTCATTTAGAACCACGTACTTAGAGGTCATTTAGAACCAACGTATTTAGAGGTCATTTAGAACCAAACACTTAGAGGTCGTTTAGAACTACGTACTTAGAGGTCATTTAGAACCCACATACTTAGAGGTCATTTAGAAACCACGTTCTTAGAGGTTATTTAGAACCAACTTCTTAGAGGTCATTTAGAACCCACGTACTTAGAGGTAATTTAGAACCCACGTACTTAGAGGTCATTTAGAACTACGTACTTAGAGGTCATTTAGAACTACGTACTTAGAGGTCATTTAGTACTACGTACTTAGGGGTCATTTAGAACTACTTACTTAGAGGTCATTTAGAACCACGTACTTATAGGTCATTTAGAACCACGTACTTAGAGGTCATTTAGAACCAACTATTTAGAGGTCATTTAGAACTACGTACTTAGATGTCATTTAGAACCACGTACTTAGAGGTCATTTAGAACCACGTACTGAGAGGACATTTAGACCCACGTACTTAGAGGTCATTTAGAACCACTTACTTAGAAGTCATTTGGAAGTACGTACTTAGAGGTCATTTAGAACTACGTACTTAGGGGTCATTTAGAACCACTTACTTAGAGGTCATTTAGAAGCACGTACTTAGAGGTCATTTAGAACCACGTACTTAGAGGTCATTTAGAACTACGTATATGAGGTCATTTAGAACCACGTACTTAGAGGACATTTAGAACCACGTACTTAGAGGGCATTTGAACTAAGTATTTAGAGGTCATTTAGAACCACGTACTTAGAGGTCATTTAGAACCACATACTTAGAGGTCATTTAGAACTACGTACTTAGAGGTCATTTAGAACTACGTACTTTAAGGTCATTTAAATCCACGTACTTAGAGGTCATTTAGAAGCACGTACATAGAGGTCATTTAGAACCACGTACTTAGAGGTCATCTAGAACAACGTACTTAGAGGTCATTTAGAACCACTTACTTAGATGTCATTTGGAAGTACGTACCTAGAGGTCATTTAGAACCACGTACTTAGAGGTCATTTAGAACCACGTACTTAGAGGTCATTTAGAACCCAGTACTTAGAGGTCATTTAGAACTACGTACTTAGAAGATATTTAGAACCACGTACTTAGAGGTCATTTGAACCAACTTTTTAGAGGTCATTTAGAACTACGTACTTAGAGGTCCTTTAGAACCACGTACATAGAGGTCATTTAGAACTACGTACTTAGAGGTCATTTAGAACTACGTATTTATAGGTCGTTTAGAACTACGAACTTAGGGGTCATTTAGAACCCACGTACTTAGAGGTCATTTAGAACCACGTAGTTAGAGGTCATCTAGAACAACGTACTTAGAGGTCATTTAGAACCACTTTCTTAGATGTCATTTGGAAGTACGTACCTAGAGGTCATTTAGAAGCACGTACTTAGAGGTCATTTAGAACCACGTAGTTAGAGGTCATTTAGAACCACGTACTTAGAGGTCATTTAGAACTACGTATATGAGGTCATTTAGAACCACGTACTTAGAGGACATTTAGAACCACGTACTTTGGTGTCATTTAGAACTACTGACTTAGATGTCATTTAGAACCAAGTACTTAGAGGTCATTTAGAACCTCGTACTTAGAGGTCAATTAGAACTACGAACTTAGGGGTCATTTAGAACTACGTACTTAGAGGTGTTATAGAACTACGTTCTTAGAGGTCATTTAGGACTTCGTACTTAGATGTCATTTAGAACTACGTACCTAGAGGTCATTTAGGACCACGTACTTAGAGGTCATTTAGAACCACTTACTTAGAGGTCATTTGGAACTACGTATCTAGAGGTATTTAGAACTACGTACTTAGACGTCATTTAGAACTACGTACTTAGAAGATATTTAGAACCACGTACTTAGAGGTCATTTAGAACCAACTATTTAGAGGTCATTTAGAACTACGTACTTAGATGTCATTTAGAACCACGTACTTAGAGGTCATTTAGAACCACGTACTGAGAGTTCATTTAGAAACACGTACTTAGAGGTCATTTAGAACCAACAACTTAGAGATCATTTAGAACTACGTACTTAGAGGTCATTTAGAAGCACGTACTCAGATGTCATTTAGAGCCCACGTACCTAGAGGTCATTTAGAACTACGTACTTAGAGGTCATTTAGAGCTACGTATTTAGAGGTCATTTAGAACCCACGTACTTAGAGGTCATTTAGAACTACGTATATGAGGTCTTTTAGAACTACGTACTTAGAGGACATTTAGAACCACGTACTTAGAGGTCATTTAGAACCAAGTACTTAGAGGTCATTTAGAACCAAATACTTAGAGGTCATTTAGAACTACGTACTTAGAAGATATTTAGAACCACGTACTTAGAGGTCATTTAGAACCAACTTTTTAGAGGTCATTTAGAACTACGTACTTAGAGGTCTTTTAGAACCACGTACATAGAGGTCATTTAGAACTACGTACTTAGAGGTCATTTAGAACTACGTATTTAGAGGTCATTTAGAACCACGTACTTAGAGGACATTTAGAACCAACAACTTAGAGGTCATTTAGAACTACATACTTAGAGGTCATTTATAACGACGTACTCAGAGGTCATTTAGAACCTACGTACTTAGAGGTCATTTAGAACCACGTACTTAGAGGTCATTTAGAACCACATACTTAGAGGTCGTTTAGAACTACTTACTTAGGGGTCATTTAGAACCACGTACTCTGAGGTCATTAATTTAGAACCAAGTACTTAGAGGTCACTTAGAACCACATATATGAGGTCGTTTAGAATTACGTACTTAGAGGTCATTTAGAACTACGTAATTAGAGGTAATTTAGTACTACGTACATAGGTGTCATTCAGAACTACTGATTTAGAGGTCATTTAGAACCAAGTACTTAGAGGTCATTTAGAACCACGTACTTAGAGGTCATTTAGAACCTCGTACTTAGAGGTCATTTAGAACCACGTACTTATAGGATAGTTAGAACCATGTAATTAGAGGTCAGTTAGAACTACGTTCTAAGAGGTCATTTAGAACCCTTGAACTTAGAGGTCATTCAGAACCACGTACTTAGAGGTCATTTAGAACCACGTACTTAGAGGTGATTTAGAACCACGTACTTAGAGGTTATTTAGCACTAAGTATATAAGGTCATTTAGAACTACGTACTTAGAGGACATTTAGAACCACGTACTTAGAAGTCATTAGAAGAACCCACGTACTTAGAGGTCATTTAGAACCACGTACTAAGAGGTCATATAGGACCACGTACTTAGAGGTCATTTAGAACTACGTACTTAGGAGTCATTTAGAACTACTTACTTAGAGGTCATTTAGAACCACATACTTAGAGGTCATTTAGAACCACGAACTTATGGGTCATTTAGAACCCACGTACTTAGAGGTCATTTAGTACCCACGTACTTAGAGGTCATATAGAACCTCGTACTTAGAGGTCAATTAAAACTATTTACTTAGATGTCATTTGGAAGTACGTACCTAGAGGTCATTTAGACCTACGTACTTAGGGGTCATTTAGAACTACTTACTTAGAGGTCATTTAGAAGCACGTACTTAGAGGTCATTTAGAACCACGTACTTAGAGGTCATTTAGAACTACGTAGCTAGAGGTCATTTAGGACCACGTACTTAGAGGTCATTTAGAACCACTTACTTAGAGGTCATTTAGAACTACGTATATGAGGTCATTTAGAACCACGTACTTAGAGGACATTTAGAACCACGTACTTAGAGGGCATTTGAACTAAGTATTTAGAGGTCATTTAGAACCACGTACTTAGAGGTCATTTAGAACCACATACTTAGAGGTCATTTAGAACTACGTACTTAGAGGTCATTTAGAACTACGTACTTTAAGGTCATTTAAATCCACGTACTTAGAGGTCATTTAGAAGCACGTACATAGAGGTCATTTAGAACCACGTACTTAGAGGTCATCTAGAACAACGTACTTAGAGGTCATTTAGAACCACTTACTTAGATGTCATTTGGACGTACGTACCTAGAGGTCATTTAGAACCACGTACTTAGAGGTCATTAAGAACCACGTACTTAGAGGTCATTTAGAACCCAGTACTTAGAGGTCATTTAGAACTACGTACTTAGAAGATATTTAGAACCACGTACTTAGAGGTCATTTAGAACCAACTTTTTAGAGGTCATTTAGAACTACGTACTTAGAGGTCCTTTAGAACCACGTACATAGAGGTCATTTAGAACTACGTACTTAGAGGTCATTTAGAACTACGTATTTATAGGTCGTTTAGATCTACGAACTTAGGGGTCATTTAGAACCCACGTACTTAGAGGTCATTTAGAACCACGTAGTTAGAGGTCATCTAGAACAACGTACTTAGAGGTCATTTAGAACCACTTTCTTAGATGTCATTTGGAAGTACGTACCTAGAGGTCATTTAGAAGCACGTACTTAGAGGTCATTTAGAACCACGTAGTTAGAGGTCATTTAGAACCACGTACTTAGAGGTCATTTAGAACTACGTATATGAGGTCATTTAGAACCACGTACTTAGAGGACATTTAGAACCACGTACTTTGGTGTCATTTAGAACTACTGACTTAGATGTCATTTAGAACCAAGTACTTAGAGGTCATTTAGAACCTCGTACTTAGAGGTCAATTAGAACTACGAACTTAGGGGTCATTTAGAACTACGTACTTAGAGGTGTTATAGAACTACGTTCTTAGAGGTCATTTAGGACTTCGTACTTAGATGTCATTTAGAACTACGTACTTAGAGGTCATTTAGAACCACATACTTAGAGGTCATTTAGAACTACTTACTTAGAGGTCATTTAGAACTACGTACCTAGAGGTCATTTAGGACCACGTACTTAGAGGTCATTTAGAACCACTTACTTAGAGGTCATTTGGAACTACGTATCTAGAGGTATTTAGAACTACGTACTTAGACGTCATTTAGAACTACGTACTTAGAAGATATTTAGAACCACGTACTTAGAGGTCATTTAGAACCAACTATTTAGAGGTCATTTAGAACTACGTACTTAGATGTCATTTAGAACCACGTACTTAGAGGTCATTTAGAACCACGTACTGAGAGGTCATTTAGACCCACGTACTTAGAGGTCATTTAGAACCACTTACTTAGAAGTCATTTGGAAGTACGTACTTAGAGGTCATTTAGAACTACGTACTTAGGGGTCATTTAGAACCACTTACTTAGAGGTCATTTAGAAGCACGTACTTAGAGGTCATTTAGAACCACGTACTTAGAAATCATTTAGAACTACGTATATGAGGTCATTTAGAACCACGTACTTAGAGGACATTTAGAACCACGTACTTAGAGGGCATTTGAACTAAGTATTTAGAGGTCATTTAGAACCACGTACTTAGAGGTCATTTAGAACCACATACTTAGAGGTCATTTAGAACTACGTACTTAAAGGTCATTTAGAACTACGTACTTTAAGGTCATTTAAATCCACGTACTTAGAGGTCATTTAGAAGCACGTACATAGAGGTCATTTAGAACCACGTACTTAGAGATCATCTAGAACAACGTACTTAGAGGTCATTTAGAACCACGTACTTAGAGGTCATTTAGAACCCAGTACTTAGAGGTCATTTAGAACTACGTACTTAGAAGATATTTAGAACCACGTACTTAGAGGTCATTTAGAACCAACTTTTTAGAGGTCATTTAGAACTACGTACTTAGATTTCCTTTAGAACCACGTACATAGAGGTCATTTAGAACTACGTACTTAGAGGTCATTTAGAACTACGTATTTATAGGTCGTTTAGAACTACGAACTTAGGGGTCATTTAGAACCCACGTACTTAGAGGTCATTTAGAACCACGTAGTTAGAGGTCATCTAGAACAACGTACTTAGAGGTCATTTAGAACCACTTTCTTAGATGTCATTTGGAAGTACGTACCTAGAGGTCATTTAGAAGCACGTACTTAGAGGTCATTTAGAACCACGTAGTTAGAGGTCATTTAGAACCACGTACTTTGGTGTCATTTAGAACTACTGACTTAAATGTCATTTAGAACCAAGTACTTAGAGGTCATTTAGAACCTCGTACTTAGAGGTCAATTAGAACTACGAACTTAGGGGTCATTTAGAACTACGTACTTAGAGGTGTTATAGAACTACGTTCTTAGAGGTCATTTAGGACCACGTACTTAGAGGTCATTTAGAACCACTTACTTAGAGGTCATTTGGAACTACGTATCTAGAGGTATTTAGAACTACGTACTTAGACGTCATTTAGAACCAACTATTTAGAGGTCATTTAGAACTACGTACTTAGATGTCATTTAGAACCACGTACTTAGAGGTCATTTAGAACCACGTACTGAGAGGTCATTTAGAAACACGTACTTAGAGGTCATTTAAAACCAACAACTTAGAGATCATTTAGAACTACGTACTTAGAGGTCATTTAGAACCACGTACTCAGATGTCATTTAGAGCCCACGTACCTAGAGGTCATATAGAACCACGTACATAGAGGTCATTTAGAACTATGTACTTAGAGGTCATTTAGAGCTACGTATTTAGAGGTCATTTAGAACCACGTACTTAGAGGTCATTTAGAACTACGTAGCTAGAGGTCATTTAGGACCACGTACTTAGAGGTCATTTAGAACCACTTACTTAGAGGTCATTTAGAACTACGTATATGAGGTCATTTAGATGAGGCATTTCATCCTGTCATGTTCTTTAAAATTGTAGGACTGTGGAACTGAACTCAGAAGCTGTAAAAAATTTAAGTTATATTAGTCTTCAAAACGTTGTAGTTAATAGTTTCATTTTATCATTACATAGTAATCAAAATTAATGTAGAGGATCAAAAAATGAATGGAATGATGTTCATCTGTTTAATTTGTGTTTTCTAGGCAATGGGCCAGAAAAAAAAGTGGATTGATTTTAATCAAATTTGTCATATCTTAGGACATTTTTATAACATTTTATCTTTAACCAAAAACTTGAACAACTTTCATAAGAAAAAAACACAAAATTAAAATTTTCTGAAAATCAGCTCTACCTGACTCGGGTAGTAAAATGTGTAAGATTACCTAAACCTGTATGCAAAATTGTAATACATTTTGAAAATATTATTATGGTTCAGAAATAATTTCCAATAAACAAAAATAAATGAACCTAGATTGCCAGCATTTCAATCAATAATATTTACATTATGGGCACAAAAGAATCAACTTTAACCCTTATTTATATTTATAAATATTTTTTTCAAAGACGGTATGGTTTATTTTCAATTTATGACTGCCAACTATCGATGTGACATTTTCGGTATTGAATAATTTTGGTTGGTTTTTACTTGGTTTTGGGGGATTTGTTAATAAGAAAGTTTATGCAGTGTTTTTGGATATACACCTCCCATCCACCACTTATGTATCTATTACATGTTTTGTCTTATTGTTTAAACAGAAAAACCTCTTGAGTTTTCAACACCTTATAAAAAAATTAAGAAAAGAACATAAAATAAAGACCTCCATAAAAGCTTCCTTACTCCAATAGTCGGAAAATATCAAAAGTTGATAAAGAGAGACGTGATAGGAAAGATGAAATAATGGGTCTAGCCCAGGACTACATGAAAAAATGTCTAGATCCAGCTAGGCCCCTTGGGACAGCCAAAGCCAATACTCACTTATATTGAGCTCCTGAGGAACATGTTACTTGTTCACACGAACACAATAAGGTTTTTATTGGAACTTAAGCATGCATTTTAATATTCTTAACCCCTGGCACGTTTTTTCTCAATTATTTATTGATTAGCATAGAGTTGTTTGTTAAAACTAAATTCAGTGCAAAGTTACGCCTTGGTATAGCGTAAAAAAGAACAATATAATTGGTAATTTATGTCTTAAAAAAGTATAGGCAATTAGTTTAAATAATTGTGTTGTAACATAATGAAAAACATTGGCTAATTAATAGCTAACTGAATTGTATGAACTTTGATTTTGAATTTGATCATTAAGAATACTTGTAACATGAACTTATGTTTAATATTTATGAAATTAGTGTCTAATAATTTGTCATGTTATTTATTTACTGTACGATTTCAAAGATAGTTAAGCAAAACGGCTTGACTAGATTTTGTATGTTTCTAACATGAATAGAACTTGTTAATTTCAGAGGTGTGTTTTATTTCAGAGGTTTTTATGATCATTTAGCGTATCTAGTACATAGCAAATGTTTGTAGATGTGTTAAGTAAAAACAAATTATAGAAATTCCCCAACAAACTTACACTTCACAAAATGGAAATTTTGTGTTTAAAGTGTAAGTTTGTTGGGGAATTTCTCATGATAAATAAAGAAATAGACCACCATCTGTTGTGACAGTTGAACTTTTAGAAAAGCGAATGATAAAATCTGAAAAAACTGAAATTTCAAAATTACTGAATTATTGTACCTTTATCTCAGTTATAGATGGTGAGACTTCGCTGTTGTATGTCAATGTGGAGACAAAGTCAGTCGATGGAGTAGGGCTACAGCTCACTGTGAAAACCCCTTAAAGTTCAAAAGTACTTGGAAACATTCTATACAAGAAAACTCATGGCAAATGTCTTTTGAGAAATACTCCTGGTAAGATTTGTAGAATGAATCACTACCGAGACATTTTAAGGATGGTAAAAACCATTCAGAAAAAATGGTATGGCATATTTAGTGACAATTAATTGTTAGACACATACATAACATACTGGACAGTTTCAAATGACATACAGCACTGATTTGGCTCCTAGTGATTATCACTTCCTATCATTTAAAAATATCTAGGGTCACAGTGGTTTGAAAACAATGAGGATTTGAAGGACAGTGTAAATTCATGTCTTATAACTAACAGGTGTCTGATGAGGGTAATAAAGAACTAGTTTACTGATATAACAAGTGCCTTAATGTAGGTGGTAATGTGGGAAAATAGGTAAGAGTTGTAACTAATTTGTGTATAATAAAAAACCTCAAATTGTATTGGTTTTTATAATGAAAAGGAACTTACTTTCCAAAGAGCTCTCTTGGTTAGAACACAGTTCTACTCTAGTTTATGCTGCATTAACAGATATGTTTAAAAAAGTTTAAAATAAACCCCCATTTCATAATATGTAACAGTTCTAAGTCACAGTTATGAAAATGTTCACAGTTCTAAGTTTTCAGTTACTACAAATTCACAAACACATTTCAAATGGTTTGCCTATAAGAATCTACATATCTACCTCATTTCTCTATGTTCAGTATCAATTTATGTACGTAAATCTCTTGATCCAGGATGATTTGTGAGAAGTTCTTGGTGCTCAAAATCTAAAAGTTCTCTTTGTATGTTCTAGTAGATCGACATGCTTTAGAAGAACACAGTTATGATTCTGAAGAAAACTCACACGAATACCTACTAACAAGTTTCCAAGTAAAATTAGATTGATGGTCTACATTAAAAAAAAAAAAAAAAAAAAAAAAAAATGAATTGAAGTAGCTTACCTTTTTAAAATGGTGACCGGTACTTCAAAGGTAGAACTTCTTTAGATAACAACAAAATTAAAAAATGTAGAATTTCTTTGCTGTAAATTAAATCAACAAACAAAACATTCATACTAAACTAAAAGAGCCCACACCTGAAAATACATGGAAATAAAATACTACTTTGAAATACATACAAAAATATTATTTATATAGAAATAATACAATAAAAAAACCCTGAAAAACACATAAATAAAACCTAAAAAAAATACATAAAAAATATGAAAAACAATAACATATATACACAACAACACATAATAAAACCTGAAAAATAAAACACCCGTAAAACTAAAAACCTAACAGGGACCGCGGAATACCGAAAATATTCTTACAAACTAACTCAATTTCCTACCAAATCTAATGCTGCCTCTAATGTGTCGAGGACTTATGCCTGAAGAAGTGTAATAATAGTGGTGTACACTTGGACAATTTGTACAAGTGTGCGATCTTTGTTGTAACTAGACATTAACATTTTGTTAAGTCTAGGTGTTGTAAGTGCGATGGACTCAACAAAAGATTATACTCACCCTTTTGTTGGTCGGGTGTGTAATTGGCCTGAAATAAATACACATGGATTAATTATATTATGTAGAATGATAGGGAGCTGAAACCGAAAATGAAAAAATAAAATAAAAAATAGTCTAAGAAGCTGAACTAATATAAAGGACAAAAATTTAATTAAGATTATAATATATTATTAAATATATTATTGTTTTTTAAATCCTAAAGTTAAAATAATATTTTTTAAAAAGATTCAAAACTGAAAGAAAACAAGAAAAATAATCTAACAAAATTAAATATTTCAAAAAGGACCTAAGTATGATGACTGATATTATTCAAAAAGATTCAAAGCTAAAAAAGTAAAAAAAAAAAAAAAAAAAAAAATTAATCTGATTATTTATTAAATATAAAACGAAAAACATTAATTATATACATATTTCTTTAATATTTTAAAATTTTTAAGTTTAATTTTTACATCTAAAAAAACTGAATTGATTTCTGTTTGATTCATAAGGGATGGATCATGATCATTATGAAGTTCATCGATGATGCAGATCTAATCTTCATTCTTGAGGCTGTAATGGATTCAACAACTTATCAAATAAATATGTCAGCTAAACTAGTTAGCATATATGTAATGACTTGCATTGTTTAATTATTAAATGTGCACAAACAATGCTTGTGTTTCTCAATAAAAAAAATACAATAATTTATATTCCATCATGTCTTTGAAAATATTTTTAACACAAACATATACCATAAAATATATAATAACTTATCTAATACTATTTCCTACAGCTTAAAACTAATCTAACCTAGTGGGCTTCTCCAAACTAAAAACATAAGTTTTCAAAGTCATGATGGATACTAGTTTAGCTGACATATATTTACAACTATTTTACACAACTTGTACTCACTCATGTCTCTGACATGTCATCTACTTCAATTTATCAAAGTGATTAAACCTGGAACAAAAAAAGTTTAAAAACCAATTGGAAGAGAAAATTTGAGTCTACTAAATAAATATAATGAAACTAATAGTCTTAAAGTCTTAAAGAGCTATTTTAGACATTTCATTCATTCATCCCCCCCTCATTATTACTCAGTTTATAAAATTGTGTATTATACCATCTATAAATCAAACAAAATTTTATACCAAGTTTCATTAAAACAGACAGTACAAACATTTATCAGACATAATTTATACCAAAAAAAAAAGTTATGGGCTCTGAGCAACTCAAAAAGGATATTTCCATGAATCACAATGTAACATTCTCTAAACTATGTATACATTAAAAAAAGTATAAGAAAATGAGAAATAAAAGTAACACCTAAACCACCTACAATGTGAACGTAAGCGATTCAAGCTAGCACAGACAATAAACAATTGCACAAAAGAGGACGGAAATCGAATTACTTAGATCTAAACATCAGCAAACATTATAAGTGAGCTGAAACTCATAGTCAGCCTAGTTCTATACCACAAAGAAAGGATAAGATAGCTGTTGCTGTGTCAGAGGCTAAAGCTCCGTCCAAAGTCATGCTGGCAGGAGGCTATTACAGCCTTGGATAGTATGTCAAGAGTGGGGGTGGCATCTAGCAGTTCTTTCCTTCAAAAGAAACAAAAACCTAAAAGGTCATCAACAGCCACAAAGGAAAGATCTCGGAAAAAAGGACTCGCCAGAAGGAATGGACTAATACAGAACCCTACCACATCAGGGACAAACCAAGTTTTTAATGTGAAGAAGTAAAATGCTTTCAATAAATCTCAACAATGACAGGACGGTTTTGGCTGTCCTCGTCATGAGATTTACTGAAGATATAGCTTTAATCCAAGAGCCATGGGTCAATGGAGTAATCATCAGAGGACTCCCAACCCAAAAATATAAGGGGAAGGGAAAAGTGGATTCGTGCCGCTTCTGGCCGACACATAAAGAGACAGCCGAACACTGGTTGTGTGAGTGTGAATCTCTATCCTACAAAAGACTACTTTACCTCAGCACTTCCTTTCCCCATGGCTGTAGAGATAACGACAATATCACCCAAAATCATTCTAAAATTCTTAAGAAGCTTAAATCTTGGCTGGGTATAAAACATAATTAGTAGGGTAGTCACAAAAGATCCATTTGGTTTGCAGTGACAAGAGATTGTATACCCTCGTACTCCAAATTCACTAACTAGTATAACTTACCTTACCTTACCAGTTGTAGATCAAAATATGTAATTATGTTGATATTGATGGGATGTTCTAGATGCTGCTGTGATGACTAATGTTCTATAAGTAGCTTGATGGTGAATTTTCTGAATGCTGTTGAAAATGATCGATGATCTGGTTGTTGTTGATGATGAATAAAGATCACTGTAATTCTAATACAAACAATTTCATAATATATTCAGTTATAAAATATATAATCATTTACAAAGGAATGAAAATAGAATGCAGAGATTTCAAGAAACATTGATTAAATAAACCATTAAAAAATATTCAGAACATAACTACAATTGAGTGTCACAAAATTCATTAGTACAATTTTAATAATATGCCTATATAAAATTGTAACCTTTTGATATCGAAGAGGTTGTTGAATTTTCTTTAAGTATGTCCTTAAAATGTCCCTATATATAAAAAGGATTAAATCCGGATTATAATATTCTTTTGTTTTTTTATTTACAAAGTATAAGGTAAGTTAACATTCCAACCTCAATTTTTTAACCAATCTTCATGTTTCATGGTTATTAACCAACAGATTTAAAAACGGAATTTAAAAACAAATTAATGAGCCACAAGATAACTTATTCAGCCACATCATACAATGTAATACAAATGGATCCTATAAATTACTATCCAAAAGTTTTTTTTCTTAGATCCTTGTAGGAAATGTTAAATTGTATTGGTACATCAAGGGGTCTTGCACAAAGTAGGGTAGGTTTGTTTATTAAAAAAATTAATTAAAAAAATTAATGGCTATCATTTTGAGATTTTTTATTTTCAATAGGATTCTATATGAGTCACCTATATAAATTACACGTTCCTAACTTAATTTTTGTAGCCGCTAATGTGCTCACTTAAAGACAACAATGATGGAAAGATGGACGACATGTTGAAAACCTTTTTCTTTTTGTTTCCCGGGTCCATAACTGGAGGTCAAAACTTTTTGTGATATCAAACTAACCCTATACTTCATATACTAGGTGAGTACAAATTTGTGATAAGTAAAATCATATGATGATTTGGTTGTAAAGGTAAACATCATTTCACTCCAAGATTAAACAGTAATATCTTAAACTACAGTAGTGTGTAATTAAAAAAAGTAATTTGTATTACTACAGCTGATAGACAATCTAATGTTATAAGTGTGTATTATTATATTTGTTGCTACGGTAAACTACCAAAAGATGCAAATTTATTTTTTTTAAAGTATTAAAATGTTTTAACTAATAACTGATGATTCATCTAAGGTCTAAGTGGGAACCATTAGAAAGTATTAAAAACACAGCTTGCATTTTAACTTATCACTGATGTCACATGATAAGAGATTTTAAACAAAAATCAGGATAGTGAGAACCACTTTTAAAAAAACAGTTTGTATTTTAATTTATCACTGATGACACAAAAAGATAAATCAATAGTATATCATTTCACAGACTCTTTTTATTGTGGTGCTAGATGCGGTAATCCGAAGTGACCTTAGAGGGAGAGTTATGTACTGTTGGAGGGTGTAAATTTAAATACAAGGGATGTAAAAGTATGTGTTAGTGTAGTGTAAAGTGTTTTGAGTGTTTCTTTAGTGTTCAGTGATAATCGTGTAGAGAAAATTGTGTAATATTTCATGTTCTCAAGAACTAAAAATTTGTTTACGTTTACTACAAAATACGTTTTTTGAAAAATGGTAACGTTAGTTTGGAAACATTTTGAAAGGTAAAAGATCAATTATATTGTAAACATTTTGACTGTCCATCATTTTGAAACTTGTGAATGGAAATCGGTTCAGTTCGATATTAACCTAGATCTCAAATTTGTATAGGCCTAAAGTTTGGAAAATATTTTTAAAAAATTTGAGGAAAAACAAATAAATTTAATTTTCATCTTATTTTATTTTCATTCTTGCGTACTTCAGGGTCACAAATATAGGTATTGTAGTTGCTCTATTTTCTGTCAAGAGTAAGATTACTGTAGCTTATTCTCTACATAAAAATTAGCTAATTATTACTAAAATAATAACTAATCTTAAAAATGTGTACATAGGGATACCTAAAGATGTCAACAAAGTGTTAAAAGTGTAGAAATATACCTTTTCCAAGTCAAAAATTTGATAATGTTTTTTTAAACATTATAGGCCTACCTATATTTTAAGTCAAAATTTGTAAATTTTCATGGTAATTATATAGCAGAGCTGCCTCACTTCAAAATCAATTTTTAAAGGTTTTATTCGTCAAATAAATGTTGGAAAAATATTTTACTATCGAAAAAAAGTGTCGGAGAGATGATTACATAACATAATTTCACAAGACTACACAAGAAAATCTTAATCAGAGTCAAATTCTGCTGCAAATTCAGTAGATGAGGAATTTATTGAATTTAAATGTGTTTCACTCGTAATTCGCCATAAATGATGAAAATGATTATTATACTCATTGTACTTTCTCTTAAACATAAATTCGGCTATATGGCCATGGAAATGTTGTTTTGAATTTCCATATCGCGGCACATTTCCTCGCACCTCCCTCCATTGACGTTCAATTGTCTGCGTATGTGCTTCAGTGTACGCATATGTAGGGCTGTATTATTATATGTCACGAAAGGTTTGGCCAGGTTGCTATATATATATATAACCACCTGGCCAAACCTTCCGTACGTTTATTGAAGTGAATGTCATGAGTATGAAAGATAACACAGAGTTAATTTTTTCACGAAAAAACTACTTGTGTAATTGTATTATTGTATTATGTAATCTATGTTACATACTTTTCAGGTTATTTGTGGAGTTACAAATTGTGAAGAGTAAAGATTAAAAGAGCTGGGTAAAATCTAAAGTATTGTAAACTATTACAGGCAATTTATTTTAAACATTTTTTCAAACTTATAAACATTGAATTTTCAAAACTCTCTAATTTTACAATAGAAATTAGGTAAATGATAGGCCTAGGAAATATTAAACTAACAGAAAATTGGTTTCCCCCCATATCGGTAACGAAAAGAAATGTTTGACAACTATACAAAATATTAGTACATAGGCCTACAAATTTGAATATTTTAACATAACATTTTTTTCAATTGAAAAAATCACTTACCATTTATTTAATTCACATTCTCGCAATTTGAAAACAACAAACATATGTTTGTCATCTTAAAATGGAACTGCTAATTGAATTATTGTCCAATCGGAATACGGAATCATGGAAGTAGCGTTCCATTATTTAGTTATTATTTTTTTAAATACATTATATAATTTTCTTGCAATATTTTGATTTAAAACGTATTTTTATTTACAATGAAATCATAAAAGAAACGGAAGAAAATTATAAGTGAAGGTAAGAGTATAACGTTTTAGATAAGTTTATAATTGTATAAAAAAATCTATTTATGGTACTAATCAACTTAATATAATATAATATAGTTTCAGTTGTCATCTATTGTTGTTAATTATATTAGTTATAGGTTCGTTTCATTGTTTTATAAAAAATAACATAACCTGAATCCATGTCTTTCCGTTGATTTATCTCATCAGATAATATATAACCATAATATGGTTTTTCCTACTATTTAGACTATGGTAAAACGATAATTTATTAACATAATAATAATTATTATTTTTAATAATTTTATAGCTAAACCCATAATTAAACATCAATATATTATCATTCAGATTAAAAAACTATTTATGTATAAAAAAGTTGTTTTCAAATAAAATAAATTCAACAATTATTTGATGGTTTATTAATCGTTCGCATACAAAGTTTTGAACAATTTAATTATTAAATTAAAATTTTTGTCTGTTAAAAAGAAGAATAATGAAAACTTAAAAATTAAATAATATATGTATAATATATCAAGTGGATTTATATGAAGTCAATTTTTTTTTGTAACTAGAAGGCAAAGGTTCTCCCTACTTCCTCCAAGAAAGCCTATCTTCTTCCTGTTTAGTGCATTGCAATCTTTGCGTTCAATTAACTGTTCATATGGCGTTTTGAATATAGATGTTTTAAGAGTTTCCAAAATTAGGCGCATTTCGTTTAAGAACTATCGAAATTTTGGTAAAATTTGAGGATCTCGAGCTACTTAACAGTGTCAACTTACAGGACACTTCCAATTTTACCAAAATGGTAAGTTCTTATGTTATACAAATCAGAAAATTTTGTTAGCTTCCCGCCAGTCATATTTCAATTATAGGCAAGGTAATAAATAGGTAATTTTTAAAACTCAATAACTCTGGTAATCTAAAGAAATGTTTTAATTTGTTTTTGAATGACCTGCTTTTAATTAGATTTTATGTTGAATAATTTAAATGTGTATTTTTGTTTTGTTAGACAAATATATTTTAGTACTTGATGAAGGAATAAATTTGTGCCTGCCATTTTAGTTAATTCTAATTATTCAGTCTTTGAAAAACTTCTACAGTTTATTTATTTTGATTTATCAATGGAATTGATCTAGTGAGTGTTTATTAATTACAGATTTAGTATAATTTATTTTGTGTATATAAATATATAACTGTATATAGTTAGTGCAAATATTAATTTGCATTGTAGCAACCTATTAAAATATATAGGCCTAATTTGAACTAAACTTTTCAACATTATCCCTAACATTTTAGTGATGACTTTATATTATCTTATCTTCCTAGGCTAAGGTACTGTGTTACAAATGAGGAACCCTAGCAAGTGAGTTAGATCCTATCATTCATATTTCCTTTTCAAATCTCACAGGATCAATTCTTATTCTTTCCAACCCTGACACTAATAACAAATTTGAAGGGTAGTGATTTTTATTTTTGTTTCTTTTCTCTTATTTTATAAGGTGATTATAACTTAGTTTTACCTAACCAACATTTCATTGTTAGGTTTACCTAAATGTTAGGTAAAGTACATTTAACATTTAGGTGGTAAAGTACAAAATATATTGACTGTTTAAATCAAATTGGAGTTTCAGTACTAGTAATAATTATAAAATAGGGGTTGATGCACAAACTTATGTAAACTTTTAAAGAAGATAGTTTACTGGTTTGTTTTATTTTGTTTAATGTATTCATCTTTCAGAAAACATACAGTATGTGTGTATGTATACATGTTGTGTATTGTTATGCAATATTTTTAGACACTTATTAGAACAGCTTCTGTGATTAAATATACACTGTAAACTAAAATTGAAATAATTAGGCCTACAGTTTGAGACCTAGTTTAATACTGTTATCACTTGGTTACCAATGATTTCCTACCCTTATTAGTCTTTTGGGCATAATGTGTGAATGATGCAACTTGTAGTACAGTAATCTTGTAGATAATTAAACTAGGCTACAAAACCAATGTTGGTACATTGCAACTAACCTCCTCGATTTGATATATTTTATTATATTAATGTTTAAAACTCTTGGGAGATATAGTAGCCTACTTTTAAAACCCTTGATTGTAGTTACGCTATATCTATGTATATGTCTTTGGCACATTATAGTAAGTCAAATAATCCCTAGGGATTCTGGCTATAATTACGCCTTTTATTTACACAGTCTTGCTTTAGATCCATTTCTTTCATATCAAGACTCCATTGACCAACTCTTGTTCTTTTCCAAACCTGAAGTTATTAGAGTAGGCTTCTTTTCTAATTTTAAATTTTGTAAGATATTGATGACCAAGAGGTTTTTCGCCTAACAACAAGACATGAATGATAACTGATAACCGTACATTTTGATATGGTTATACCTAATAATGACTTGTGGATTTTTCACAAGAACTATTATCATAATATTTTTCTATTCTTCAACTTTAGAATTATATGTATCAAAATTTGTAAAAAAATTGCAGTCTTTGTTTAAAATTACCCAGAACTTATAATATTGATAATTAAAACCATTAAACAAAATAATAAAAATTTTAGGACTAAGAAGCTAGTCAGGAAACTGTTGATTTGGTAAATCTATTGAAATACTATTATTATTTATTTTACAGTCGTACAATTTTTAAGTAACTCTTTTAGGTTCAAGTGTGTATTTTTCCTGGTGATTGAGAGTTTGATGCTTGGGTACACTGATGTCCGGTCCTTATTTAATCTTTTAGGCATAACATGTGAAATGATACAGTTTGTAGTACAGTAAACTTGTAGGTAAAGAAATTAGGCTTTGTTATTGTAGGCTTTGTTGTAATATTAATTTTACAAAATATTTTTGGGCAAATTCGAGTACTTTACAAAATCTTTTAATATAGTATGTTATACATGTGTAAATGTATATTTGTTTAATTAATTTGGTTTTGTGTTTAATAAAAAAATATTTTGTTTTGTAACCTGTTACCTAATTCAACTGTAAAATCAATCAACAAGCATTTTTATTGTTTTGTTTGTCTTTTAAACAATAAGTAATGATTAATTCCAATCTGAATTGACCCTCAGGTGCTCACTCCTAGTGACTACAGTCATGACAATCCCAAAGGAATTGATCGCCTTCAGGGGCTCACTGTGGCGAGTAGGAAACTCGAGTGATGCTAGCTGGATCCATACATTTTTCATTTAGTCTTGGGTTAGATACCTTTCTTTCATTTTTACTAACACACATACCTCTCTTAACCAACCCTTGTTCTTTTCCAGCTCTGATGCTATTTGAGTATTCGAGGGTTAGGGGTCTTTATTTTATATTATTTTTTCCTTTGTAGGGTCCAAAGGTAAAAGAAAAATATAGTACTGTAGTAACCAAAAAAAAAAAAAAAAAAAAATTGAAAAACTATAAAGATGAAATATTTTGAAATATGAGTGGGTTATCAAATAAAACTAGATTATATTCTGATTATGAATATATATGCTTATTTGTTGAATAATTAATATGTTGGCGCTAAACTAAATTTAAATTGTCGGATATCATGTTCATCCTCCCCCCCCCTCAACTTAAATACAGTTTTTCCTACAAAGTAAAAAAAGAAAATACTAATGAACACCTACAATTCTGAAAAAAATATTGGTTTTGAAATTAAATTGCAGTTTGAAATCATCTATTATTTTTTTAATTTTTTTTTTTTTTTTTTTTTCATTACTGTTGAGACTGATGGTTCTTGGTGGAATTCCATGTTTAAAGATAATAAAACACAATTTTTTATTTTGTACTATCCACTTTTTATTAGTCTAGCCGACCAATGGTTTCGCCTGCTAAGGCATTGACGAGGCTGTATTACAGACTGAAGAAAAGAAAACCTTAAAACTAGAGGGTGGGAGTTAGGATACAAAGAATGGAAGGTTGGGGAATTACCCGGCCTGGGCAATGACCATAGGAACAACACATATTGGGAAAACCAGTTGATTGTTTAAGTACAAATAACTTTTAAAGGTTTTACTAATGGAGAGTTATACAAATCAAACTGGTCATTTAAAACTAAATTAGGGTTACAATATCTTATTCTTTTAATTTCTAAGCTCTCCAAAGCATTCAATTTCTTACCTTTATTATCAAAATGTAATATTTTAAAATCTACACTCGAATTTTCACTTAATCTAGATTTAAAATTACGTCCTGTTTGACCTACATAACATGAATTACATATTTTGCAAGTTATCTTATATACACCACTTCTCAACATTTTGTTAATTTTATCTTTAGAATTATTTAAAATCTTACCTAAACTATTACTACAATAAAATGCCGGCCTACACTCTGTTTCCCTATTTAAAATATTTCCAACTTTTTGGCTAACATTTCCTAGATAGTTAACTTTCCGCCATTTAGCGCTATTTTTAACTAAAGTTGGAAAAATAAGTTGCCTTGCATTCATCTTAAGTTTTTTCTTTAGCATTTTATTAATAATATTTACATCATATTCATTATTAACAGCTATTTGTTTAATGCAACTTAGTTCTTTATTGAAATCAGAGTCAGACATTGGAACTTTGACGAGGAAATGGAAAGCTGCCAATTTATGATTTAAAGGGTGCCGAGATGAAGCATGGATAATGTTATTTGTGAAAGTTTGTTTTCTAAAAACACTAAAGTTGTGTTTACCATTTTCAATTTTTATATTTAAGTCTAAGAAATTAATTTGATTTTGTTCTCCAACTTCCATGGTAAATTGTATCGCATCGTCAATTGAGTTCAGGTACTTATAAAATAATTGAAGTTGGCGGTTAGAGCCATCAAAGAGACAAATTACATCATCAACATAACGATACCAATAAATAATAACTGATTTAAATGGGTTATTGTTAATTATTTTGTTTTCAAAATTGTCCATAAAAATTTCTGCCAACAGTGGTGACAATGGGGACCCCATAGCCAAACCATCACATTGAACATAAAATGTATCTTTAAATTGAAAATAATTTTGATCCAAGCATACCTGAATTACATCCAATGGTTCTCTAGCCATTATGGGATCTACTTTGGTTCCCATAATGACCTGACCATAATGGTTAGAGAACTTTTGGATGTAATTGAGGTATGCTTGGATCAAAATTATTTTCAATTTAAAGATAAATTTTATGTTCAATGTGATGGTTTGGCTTAGGGGTCCCCATTGTCACCACTGTTGGCAGAAATTTTTATGGACAATTAAAATTTTGAAAACAAAATAATTAACAATAAATAAAGTCACTTATAAGACTTCGACTTTATAAAAATAATTTTCCCTATATGCCTACTGAGCCTAAGATGTGTGGTTTTAGCACACGTTTGACTTTTTTATTTTTAAGGTGATGATGACCTAAAGATTATTTACTTTTTAAAACAATTAATAATTTTTTTAAAAAAGTGTGATTGATTGCTCCGTGGGTGATTATTTAATTTAAATTAAACAATATTGATCTTGATTATGTTAGATATTTATTCAGGTATTGCTGTGACCATTTATACATGTTTATTTGTTCAGGCATTGCGACCGAGTAAAGGAAACACATTTTGCCATGCACACACAATGTATGAGCAAGGACTACAGTCAATCCAATGAAGTCAAAATACTCGAACACTAAGTTATATAGGTATTTATAGCTTTAGTAGTGTGTTGTTGGATTAACAATTTGTTTTTATTTTGTGTGTGATATATGTATATGTGACTGAGATTAAATAGCATTAGTAACTTATCCATACTATTGTATACAAGTGCTAATTAGAGCACTGCAGCGATAGAACAGTGTAACTTTTCACTGAAGTAATTGTTCCAATGATACTTTACTTAAATTGTAGTATTTTTACATACTCAGAGTATATGTAGATGGAGTAAGTGTGACAATCGTAATTGCATTGAACTTGGGTTACTGTCTTTGCATTTCATTGTCTAAAGGAAAAGTAATATTCGTCATTCTTCAGGGGCTCACTATATATAGCGAGTAGCAAACTCGAGGAATACTAGCTGGATCTCTGACATTTTTTTTTCATATAATCTTGGGATAGATCCTTCTCTTGACCCAATTCTTGTTCTTTTGCAATGTAAACACTATTAAATTATTCTAGGACAAGGGGTATTTATTTCATCTTCTTTTTGTTATAAGGTGACGATGACAGAGCTTTTTCACCTTTAAGTAACAAAGGAAAAAAGTGTTATCTGTAGGTATGATAGCGACTACATAAATGGTTTTAAAGACTTATAATTTCACATGTTTGTCTTATATGTTTCTATTATGAAACTGAAAGTAATTTTATAATAATTATTGAGGTATCTTTTGTAACTAAAATCTTAAAATAATCTGATTTAAGTAACATTAAATGAACATACAGAGTAATAATTTTAACTTTGATGTTATTGATATGTCTTAATCTATCAATTCTATAAATAACTTAAAAATAGTGGAATTTTTTAACATTTTCATGGAATTAAAAAAATACTTTTTGAAGTTAACTTTTTAGGTTATTTACAGAATCTTCTATTTTTTTGTCCTGTTTTCAGATTTACACCACATTTATTCCTATGTTGAACTGTTTTATATCAACATATTGTATATGTATGAAAGAGGTTGCCTTGGACTATAAACTAATAAGATGTTATCTTGCCAAGCTTGATATTACCTGTCTCCTTACAACACTAGCTTGCTACATGATGGCTTTACTACATCATATTCTTATGAATACATTTGATTTCCAAGCATGACATTCTACAGGCTTACTCGACTGCTCATGTAACACAGCTGATTTAAAATATATTAATATTCTGCTCAACAAGTTTTATTGTACAATTAGTTTCACATATTAATTTGTCATTTGATAATGACTGTGTAAGATTGGAACCAGTTGGAAAATAAATGTAATTAGTTTATTATAACAAAGCTTTTGTCTTTTTGGAGTCTTTCCATAAGTGCTTTTCATTCATGTCTGTCAGCAGCACTTCTTTTATGTCCATCTGTTTTGACTGCCTGGCCCACTTCTCTCTTCACATATCTCCTTGGGCCTCCACCACTCCATGGGGATTATAGTTATAAGCCTGTCTCTCTATGGCACAGTCATCTTTTCTGAGGGTGTGTTATATCCGCTTCCATTTCTTCCTCTTGATATCCAGCTCTATAGGACGCTGATCTGTATACTTGTCCACAAGTTCTCATTTGTAACATTCTTCTGTTAACAGATCCCAAGGATCTTTCTCGGACAACATTTTACAAAAACCTGCAATGACTGGTCACAGTTGGCGATAATTACCAGGTCTTGCAACCATACAGCAACATCAACTTTTTATTAGTATTAAAAAGACTCATCTTTATAAAACAATTTCTATTTCTCCATAACATATACAGTTACAGGAAGGCTTCATTTTCATTTTTAATGTGAATTTTAACATCATCTGTTTATTAAAAATTTCTCCTTTAATATAACCCCACCTTGTTTATGTCTACGAATCTCTTTTGTCTTTTTTATATTTATTCTAAGACCAGCACCACTTGCTATTCTACCTAGAGCTGTAATCTTGCTTTTGTAGTAAATCACTAAATCACTGTGCAAGGAGACATACATCAGCAAATTGAGATCCTCAATCTGACTTTACAGCCTTCACTATAATGCACAATCTTATGCTCTAAGGTCACTTCGGATTACCGCATCTAGCACAACAATAAAAAGAGTCTGTGAAATGATATACTATTGATTTATCTTTTTGTGTCATCAGTGATAAATTAAAATACAAACTGTTTTTTTAAAAGTGGTTCTCACTATCCTGATTTTTGTTTAAAATCTCTTATCATGTGACATCAGTGATAAGTTAAAATGCAAGCTGTGTTTTTAATACTTTCTAATGGTTCCCACTTAGACCTTAGATGAATCATCAGTTATTAGTTATAACATTTTAATACTTTAAAAAAAATAAATTTGCATCTTTTGGTAGTTTACCGTAGCAACAAATATAATAATACACACTTATAACATTAGATTGTCTATCAGCTGTAGTAATACAAATTACTTTTTTTAATTACACACTACTGTAGTTTAAGATATTACTGTTTAATCTTGGAGTGAAATGATGTTTACCTTTACAACCAAATCATCATATGATTTTACTTATCACAAATTTGTACTCACCTAGTATATGAAGTATAGGGTTAGTTTGATATCACAAAAAGTTTTGACCTCCAGTTATGGACCCGGGAAACAAAAAGAAAAAGGTTTTCAACATGTCGTCCATCTTTCCATCATTGTTGTCTTTAAGTGAGCACATTAGCGGCTACAAAAATTAAGTTAGGAACGTGTAATTTATATAGGTGACTCATATAGAATCCTATTGAAAATAAAAAATCTCAAAATGATAGCCATTAATTTTTTTAATTAATTTTTTTAATAAACAAACCTACCCTACTTTGTGCAAGACCCCTTGATGTACCAATACAATTTAACATTTCCTACAAGGATCTAAGAAAAAAAACTTTTGGATAGTAATTTATAGGATCCATTTGTATTACATTGTATGATGTGGCTGAATAAGTTATCTTGTGGCTCATTAATTTGTTTTTAAATTCCGTTTTTAAATCTGTTGGTTAATAACCATGAAACATGAAGATTGGTTAAAAAATTGAGGTTGGAATGTTAACTTACCTTATACTTTATAAATCAAAAAGCAAAAGAATATTATAATCCGGATTTAATCCTTTTTTTATATAGGGACATTTTAAGGACATACTTAAAGAAAATTCAACAACCTCTTCGATATCAAAAGGTTACAATTTTATATAGGCATATTATTAAAATTGTACTAATGAATTTTGTGACACTCAATTGTAGTTATGTTCTGAATATTTTTTAATGGTTTATTTAATCAATGTTTCTTGAAATCTCTGCATTCTATTTTCATTCCTTTGTAAATGATTATATATTTTATAACTGAATATATTATGAAATTGTTTGTATTAGAATTACAGTGATCTTCATTCATCATCAACAACAACCAGATCATCCATCATTTTCAACAGCATTCAGAAAATTCACCATCAAGCTACTTATAGAACATTAGTCATCACAGCAGCATCTAGAACATCCCATCAATATCAACATAATTACATATTTTGATCTACAACTGGTAAGGTAAGTTATACTAGTTAGTGAATTTGGAGTACGAGGGTATACAGTCTCTTGTCACTGCGAACCAAATGGATCTTTTGTGACTACCCTACTAATTATGTTTTATACCCAGCCAAGATTTAAGCTTCTTAAGAATTTTAGAATGATTTTGGGTGATATTGTCGTTATCTCTACAGCCATGGGGAAAGGAAGTGCTGAGGTAAAGTAGTCTTTTGTAGGATAGAGATTCACACTCACACAACCAGTGTTCGGCTGTCTCTTTATGTGTCGGCCAGAAGCGGCACGAATCCACTTTTCCCTTCCCCTTATATTTTTGGGTTGGGAGTCCTCTGATGATTACTCCATTGACCCATGGCTCTTGGATTAAAGCTATATCTTCAGTAAATCTCATGACGAGGACAGCCAAAACCGTCCTGTCATTGTTGAGATTTATTGAAAGCATTTTACTTCTTCACATTAGAAACTTGGTTTGTCCCTGATGTGGTAGGGTTCTGTATTAGTCCATTCCTTCTGGCGAGTCCTTTTTTCCGAGATCTTTCCTTTGTGGCTGTTGATGACCTTTTAGGTTTTTGTTTCTTTTGAAGGAAAGAACTGCTAGATGCCACCCCCACTCTTGACATACTATCCAAGGCTGTAATAGCCTCCTGCCAGCATGACTTTGGACGGAGCTTTAGCCTCTGACACAGCAACAGCTATCTTATCCTTTCTTTGTGGTATAGAACTAGGCTGACTATGAGTTTCAGCTCACTTATAATGTTTGCTGATGTTTAGATCTAAGTAATTCGATTTCCGTCCTCTTTTGTGCAATTGTTTATTGTCTGTGCTAGCTTGAATCGCTTACGTTCACATTGTAGGTGGTTTAGGTGTTACTTTTATTTCTCATTTTCTTATACTTTTTTTTAATGTATACATAGTTTAGAGAATGTTACATTGTGATTCATGGAAATATCCTTTTTGAGTTGCTCAGAGCCCATAACTTTTTTTTGGTATAAATTATGTCTGATAAATGTTTGTACTGTCTGTTTTAATGAAACTTGGTATAAAATTTTGTTTGATTTATAGATGGTATAATACACAATTTTATAAACTGAGTAATAATGAGGGGGGGATGAATTAATGAAATGTCTAAAATAGCTCTTTAAGACTTTAAGACTATTAGTTTCATTATATTTATTTTAGTAGACTCAAATTTTCTCTTCCAATTGGTTTTTAAACTTTTTTTGTTCCAGGTTTAATCACTTTGATAAATTGAAGTAGATGACATGTCAGAGACATGAGTGAGTACAAGTTGTGTAACATAGTTGTAAACATATGTCAGCTAAACTAGTATCCATCATGACTTTGAAAACTTATGTTTTTAGTTTGGAGAAGCCCACTAGGTTAGATTAGTTTTAAGCTGTAGGAAATAGTATTAGATAAGTTATTATATATTTTATGGTATATGTTTGTGTTAAAAATATTTTCAAAGACATGATGGAATATAAATTATTGTATTTTTTTAATTGAGAAACACAAGCATTGTTTGTGCACATTTAATAATTAAACAATGCAAGTCATTACATATATGCTAACTAGTTTAGCTGACATATTTATTTGATAAGTTGTTGAATCCATTACAGCCTCAAGAATGAAGATTAGATCTGCATCATCGATGAACTTCATAATGATCATGATCCCTCCCTTATGAATCAAACAGAAATCAATTCAGTTTTTTTAGATGTAAAAATTAAACTTAAAAATTTTAAAATATTAAAGAAATATGTATATAATTAATGTTTTTCGTTTTATATTTAATAAATAATCAGATTAATTTTTTTTTTTTTTTTTTTTTTTTTTTTTACTTTTTTAGCTTTGAATCTTTTTGAATAATATCAGTCATCATACTTAGGTCCTTTTTGAAATATTTAATTTTGTTAGATTATTTTTCTTGTTTTCTTTCAGTTTTGAATCTTTTTAAAAAATATTATTTTAACTTTAGGATTTAAAAAACAATAATATATTTAATAATATATTATAATCTTAATTAAATTTTTGTCCTTTATATTAGTTCAGCTTCATAGACTATTTTTTATTTTATTTTTTGATTTTCGGTTTCAGCTCCCTATCATTCTACATAATATAATTAATCCATGTGTATTTATTTCAGGCCAATTACACACCCGACCAACAAAAGGGTGAGTATAATCTTTTGTTGAGTCCATCGCACTTACAACACCTAGACTTAACAAAATGTTAATGTCTAGTTACAACAAAGATCACACACTTGTACAAATTGTCCAAGTGTACACCACTATTATTACACTTCTTCAGGCATAAGTCCTCGACACATTAGAGGCAGCATTAGATTTGGTAGGAAATTGAGTTAGTTTGTAAGAATATTTTCGGTATTCCGCGGTCCCTGTTAGGTTTTTAGTTTTACGGGTGTTTTATTTTTCAGGTTTTATTATGTGTTGTTGTGTATATATGTTATTGTTTTTCATATTTTTTATGTATTTTTTTTAGGTTTTATTTATGTGTTTTTCAGGGTTTTTTTATTGTATTATTTCTATATAAATAATATTTTTGTATGTATTTCAAAGTAGTATTTTATTTCCATGTATTTTCAGGTGTGGGCTCTTTTAGTTTAGTATGAATGTTTTGTTTGATGATTTAATTTGCAGCGAAGAAACTGTACATTTTAAATTTTTTTTGTTATCTAAAGTTCTACCTTTGATTTGCTGGTCACCATTTTAAAAAGGTAAGCTACTTCAATTAATTTTATTTTATTTATTTTTTTTTTTTTAATGTAGACTCAATTTAATTTTACTTGGAAACTTGTTAGTAGGTTTTCGTTTGAGTTTTCTTCGTAATCATAACTGTGTTCTTCTAAAGCATGTCGATCTACTAGAACATACAAAGAGAACTTTTAGATTTTGAGCACCAAGAACTTCTCACAAATCATCTTGAATCAAGAGATTTGCGTACATAAATTGATACTGAACATAGAGAAATGAGGTAGATATGTAGATTCTTATAGGCAAACCATTTGAAATGTGTTAGTGAATTTGTAGTAACTGAAAACTTAGAACTGTGAACATTTTCATAACTGTAACTTAGAACTGTTACATATTATGAAATGGATTTTTTTTAAAACTTTTTTAAACATATCTGTTAATGCAGCATAAAATAGAGTAGAACTGTGTTCTAACTAAGAGAGCTCTTTGGAAAGTAAGTTCCATTTCATTATAAAAACCAGTACACTTAGATGTCTTTTGGAAGTACGTACCTAGAGGTCATTTAGAAGGACGTACTTAGAGGTCATTTAGAACCACGTAGTTAGAGGTCATTTAGAACCACGTACTTAGAGGTCATTTAGAACTACGGATATGAGGTCATTTAGAACCACGTACTTAGAGGACATTTAGAACCACGTACTTAGGTGTCATTTAGAACTACTGACTTAGAGGTCATTTAGAACCAAGTACTTAGAGGACATTTAGAACCACGTACTTAGGTGTCATTTAGAACTACTGACTTAGATGTCATTTAGAACCAAGTACTTAGGGGTCATTTAGAACCACGTACTTATAGGTCATTTAGAACCTCGTACTTAGAGGTCAATTAGAACTACGAACTTAGGGGTCATTTAGAACTACGTACTTAGAGGTGTTATAGAACTACGTTCTTAGAGGTCATTTAGGACTTCGTACTTAGAGGTCATTTAGAACTACGTACTTAGAGGTCATTTAGAACCACATACTTAGAGGTCATTTAGAACTACTTACTTAGAGGTCATTTAGAACTACGTACCTAGAGGTCATTTAGGACCACGTACTTAGAGGTCATTTAGAACCACTTACTTAGAGGTCATTTGGAACTACGTATCTAGAGGTATTTAGAACTACGTACTTAGACGTCATTTAGAACTACGTACTTAGAAGATATTTAGAACCACGTACTTAGAGGTCATTTAGAACCAACTATTTAGAGGTCATTTAGAACTACGTACTTAGATGTCATTTAGAACCACGTACTTAGAGGTTATTTAGAACCACGTACTGAGAGGTCATTTAAAAACACGTACTTAGAGGTCATTTAGAACCAACAACTTAGAGATCATTTAGAACTACGTACTTAGAGGTCATTTAGAACCACGTACTCAGATGTCATTTAGAGCCCACGTACCTAGAGGTCATATAGAACCACGTACATAGAGGTCATTTAGAACTACGTACTTAGAGGTCATTTAGAGCTACGTATTTAGAGGTCATTTAGAACCCACGTACTTAGAGGTCATTTAGAACTACGTATATGAGGTCTTTTAGAACCACGTACTTAGAGGACATTTAGAACCACGTACTTAGAGGTCATTTAGAACCACTTACTTAAAAGTCATTTGGAAGTACGTACTTAGAGGTCATTTAGGACTACGTACTTAGGGGTCATTTAGAACTACTTACTTAGAGGATATTTAGCACTACGTATATAAGGTCATTTAGAACCACGTACTTAGAGGACATTTTGAACCACGTACTTAGAAGTCATTTAGAAGAACCCACGTACTTAGAGGTCATTTAGAACCACGTACTAAGAGATCATATTGAACCATGTACTTAGAGGTCATTTAGAACCACTTACTTAGAGGTCATTTAGAACCACTTACTTAGAGGTCATTTAGAAATACTTACTTTGAGGTCATTTAGAACTACGTACCTAGAGGTCAATTAGAACTACGTACTTAGAGGTCATTTAGAACTACGTACTTAGAGGTAATATAGAACTACGTTCTTAGAGGTCATTTAGGACTTCGTACTTAGATGTCATTTAGAACTACGTACTTAGAGGTCATTTAGAACCACATACTTAGAGGTCATTTAGAACTACTTACTTAGAGGTCATTTAGAACTACGTACCTAGAGGACATTTTGGACCACGTACTTAGAGGTCATTTAGAACCACTTACTTAGATGTCATTTGGAAGTACGTACCTAGAGGTCATTTAGAACTACGTACTTAGGGGTCATTTAGAACTACTTACTTAGAGGTCATTTAGAAGCACGTACTTAGAGGTTATTTATAACCACGTACTTAGAGGCCATTTAGAACCACGTACTTAGAGGTTATTTAGCACTACGTATATAAGGTCATTTAGAACCCCGTACTTAGAGGACATTTTGAACCACGTACCTAGAAGTCATTTAGAAGAACCCACGTACTTAGAGGTCATTTAGAACCATGTACTAAGAGATCATATAGAACCACGTACTTAGAGGTCATTTAGAACCACTTACTTAGAGGTCATTTAGAACCACATACTTAGAGGTCATTTAGAACTACTTACTTTGAGGTCATTTAGAACTACGTACCTAGAGGTCAATTAGAACTACGTACTTAGAGGTCATTTAGAACTACGTACTTAGAGGTAATATAGAACTACGTTCTTAGAGGTCATTTAGAACCACATACTTAGAGGTCATTTAGAACTACTTACTTAGAGGTCATTTAAAACTACGTACCTAGAGGTCTTTTAGGACTACGTACTTAGAGGTCATTTAGAACTACTTACTTAGAGGACATTTGGAACTACGTATCTAGAGGTATTTAGAACTACGTACTTAGACGTCATTTAGAACTACGTACTTAGAAGATATTTAGAACCACGTACTTAGAGGTCATTTAGAACCAACTATTTAGAGGTCATTTAGAACTACGTACTTAGATGTCATTTAGAACCACGTACTTAGAGGTCATTTAGAACCACGTACTGAGAGGTCATTTAGAACCACGTACTTAGACGTCATTTAGAACCACTTACTTGGAGGTCATTTGGAACTACGTACCTTGAGGTCATTTAGAACCACATACTTAAAGGTCATTTAGAACTACTTACTTAGAGGTCATTTAGAACTACGTACCTAGAGGTCATTTAGGACCACGTACTTAGAGGTCATTTAGAACCACTTACTTAGAGGTCATTTGGAACTACGTATCTAGAGGTATTGAGAACTACGTACTTAGACGTCATTTAGAACTACGTACTTAGAAGATATTTAGAACCACGTACTTAGAGGTCATTTAGAACCAACTATTTAGAGGTTATTTAGAACTACGTACTTAGATGTCATTTAGAACCACGTACTTAGAGGTCAATTCGAACCAACAACTTAGCGGTCATTTAGAACTACGTACTTAGAGGTCATTTAGAACCACGTACTCAGATGTCATTTAGAACCTACGTACTTAGAGGTCATATAGAACCACGTACATAGAGGTCATTTAGAACTACGTACTTAGAGGTCATTTAGAGCTACGTATTTAGAGGTCATTTAGAACTACGAACTTAGGGGTCATTTAGAACCCACGTACTTAGAGGTCATTTAGAACTACGTATATGAGGTCTTTTAGAACCACGTACTTAGAGGACATTTAGAACCACGTACTTAGAGGTCATTTAGAACAACTTACTTAGAAGTCATTTGGAAGTACGTACCTAGAGGTCATTTAGAACTACGTACTTAGGGGTCATTTCGAACTACCTACTTAGAGGTCATTTAGAAGCACGTACTTAGAGGTCATTTAGGACCACGTACTTAGAGGTCATTTAGAACCACTTACTTAGAGGTCATTTGGAACTACGTATCTAGAGGTATTTAGAACTACGTACTTAGACGTCATTTAGAACTACGTACTTAGAAGATATTTAGAACCACGTACTTAGAGGTCATTTAGAACCAACTATTTAGAGGTCATTTAGAACTACGTACTTAGATGTCATTTAGAACCACGTACTTAGAGGTCATTTAGAACCACGTACTGAGAGGTCATTTAGAAACACGTAATTAGAGGTCATTTAGAACCAACAACTTAGAGATCATTTAGAACTACGTACTTAGAGGTCATTTAGAACCACGTACTCAGATGTCATTTAGAGCCCACGTACCTAGAGGTCATATAGAACCACGTACATAGAGGTCATTTAGAACTACGTACTTAGAGGTCATTTAGAGCTACGTATTTAGAGGTCATTTAGAACCCACGTACTTAGAGGTCATATAGAACCTCGTACTTAGAGGTCATTTAAAACCAATTACTTAGATGTCATTTGGAAGTACGTACCTAGAGGTCATTTAGAACTACGTACTTAGGGGTCATTTAGAACTACTTACTTAGAGGTCATTTAGAAGCACGTACTTAGAGGTCATTTAGAACCACTTACTTAGAGGTCATTTAGAACTACTTACTTAGAGGTCATTTAGAACCACGTACTCTGAGGTCATTAATTTAGAACCAAGTACTTAGAGGTCACTTAGAACCACATATATGAGGTCGTTTAGAATTACGTACTTAGAGGTAATTTAGTACTACGTACTTAGGTGTCATTTAGAACTACTGATTTAGAGGTCATTTAGAACCAAGTACTTAGAGGTCATTTAGAACCACGTACTTAGAGGTCATTTAGAACCTCGTACTTAGAGGTCATTTAGAACCACGTACTTATAGGATAGTTAGAACCATGTAATTAGAGGTCAGTTAGAACTACGTTCTAAGAGGTCATTTAGAACCCTTGAACTTAGAGGTCATTCAGAACCACGTACTTAGAGGTCATTTAGAACCACGTACTTAGAGGTGATTTAGAACCACGTACTTAGAGGTTATTTAGCACTAAGTATATAAGGTCATTTAGAACCACGTACTTAGAGGACATTTAGAACCACGTACTTAGAAGTCATTAGAAGAACCCACGTACTTAGAGGTCATTTAGAACCACGTACTAAGAGGTCATATAGGACCACGTACTTAGAGGTCATTTAGAACTACGTACTTAGGAGTCATTTAGAACTACTTACTTAGAGGTCATTTAGAACCACATACTTAGAGGTCATTTAGAACTACGAACTTATGGGTCATTTAGAACCCACGTACTTAGAGGTCATTTAGTACCCACGTACTTAGAGGTCATATAGAACCTCGTACTTAGAGGTCATTTAAAACCAATTACTTAGATGTCATTTGGAAGTACGTACCTAGAGGTCATTTAGAACTACGTACTTAGGGGTCATTTAGAACTACTTACTTAGAGGTCATTTAGAAGCACGTACTTAGAGGTCATTTAGAACCACTTACTTAGAGGTCATTTAGAACTACGTATATGAGGTCATTTAGAACCACGTACTTAGAGGACATTTAGAACCACGTACTTAGAGGGCATTTGAACTAAATATTTAGAGGTCATTTAGAACCACGTACTTAGAGTTCATTTAGAACCACATACTTAGAGGTCATTTAGAACTACGTACTTAGAGGTCATTTAGAACTACGTACTTTAAGGTCATTTAAATCCACGTACTTAGAGGTCATTTAGAAGCACGTACATAGAGGTCATTTAGAACCACGTACTTAGAGGTCATCTAGAACAACGTACTTAGAGGTCATTTAGAACCACTTACTTAGATGTCATTTGGAAGTACGTACCTAGAGGTCATTTAGAACCACGTACTTAGAGGTCATTTAGAACCACGTACTTAGAGGTCATTTAGAACCCAGTACTTAGAGGTCATTTAGAACTACGTACTTAGAAGATATTTAGAACCACGTACTTAGAGGTCATTTAGAACCAACTTTTTAGAGGTCATTTAGTACCCACGTACTTAGAGGTCATATAGAACCTCGTACTTAGAGGTCATTTAAAACCACTTACTTAGATGTCATTTGGAAGTACGTACCTAGAGGTCATTTAGACCTACGTACTTAGGGGTAATTTAGAACTACTTACTTAGAGGTCATTTAGAAGCACGTACTTAGAGGTCATTTAGAACCACGTACTTAGAGGTCATTTAGAACTACGTAGCTAGAGGTCATTTAGGACCACGTACTTAGAGGTCATTTAGAACCACTTACTTAGAG
This sequence comes from Aphrophora alni, assembly GCA_963513935.1. Lineage (NCBI taxonomy): Eukaryota > Metazoa > Arthropoda > Insecta > Hemiptera > Aphrophoridae > Aphrophora > Aphrophora alni. The sequence continues at coordinate 1,360,929 of CAUPSG010000858.1, read as the reverse complement.
GTCATTTAGAACTACGTATATGAGGTCATTTAGAACCACGTACTTAGAGGACATTTAGAACCACGTACTTAGAGGGCATTTGAACTAAGTATTTTGAGGTCATTTAGAACCACGTACTTAGAGGTCATTTAGAAGCACGTACATAGAGGTCATTTAGAACCACGTACTTAGAGGTCATCTAGAACAACGTACTTAGAGGTCATTTAGAACCACTTACTTAGATGTCATTTGGAAGTACGTACCTAGAGGTCATTTAGAACCACGTACTTAGAGGTCATTTAGAACCACGTACTTAGAGGTCATTTAGAATACAGTACTTAGAGGTCATTTAGAACTACGTACTTAGAAGATATTTAGAACCACGTACTTAGAGGTCATTTAGAACCAACTTTTTAGAGGTCATTTAGAACTACGTACTTAGAGGTCCTTTAGAACCACGTACATAGAGGTCATTTAGAACTACGTACTTAGAGGTCATTTAGAACTACGTATTTATAGGTCGTTTAGAACTACGAACTTAGGGGTCATTTAGAACCCACGTACTTAGAGGTCATTTAGAACCACGTAGTTAGAGATCATCTAGAACAACGTACTTAGAGGTCATTTAGAACCACTTTCTTAGATGTCATTTGGAAGTACGTACCTAGAGGTCATTTAGAAGCACGTACTTAGAGGTCATTTAGAACCACGTAGTTAGAGGTCATTTAGAACCACGTACTTAGAGGTCATTTAGAACTACGTATATGAGGTCATTTAGAACCACGTACTTAGAGGACATTTAGAACCACGTACTTTGGTGTCATTTAGAACTACTGACTTAGATGTCATTTAGAACCAAGTACTTAGAGGTCATTTAGAACCTCGTACTTAGAGGTTAATTAGAACTACGAACTTAGGGGTCATTTAGAACTACGTAGCTAGAGGTCATTTAGGACCACGTACTTAGAGGTCATTTAGAACCACTTACTTAGAGGTCATTTGGAACTACGTATCTAGAGGTATTTAAAACTACGTACTTAGACGTCATTTAGAACTACGTACTTAGAAGATATTTAGAACCACGTACTTAGAGGTCATTTAGAACCAACTATTTAGAGGTCATTTAGAACTACGTACTTAGATGTCATTTAGAACCACGTACTGAGAGGTCATTTAGACCCACGTACTTAGAGGTCATTTAGAACCACTTACTTAGAAGTCATTTGGAAGTACGTACTTAGAGGTCATTTAGAACTACGTATTTAGGGGTCATTTAGAACCACTTACTTAGAGGTCATTTAGAAGCACGTACTTAGAGGTCATTTAGAACCACGTACTTAGAGGTCATTTAGAACTACGTATATAAGGTCATTTAGAACCACGTACTTAGAGGACATTTAGAACCACGTACTTAGAGGGCATTTGAACTAAGTATTTAGAGGTCATTTAGAACCACGTACTTAGAGGTCATTTAGAACCACATACTTAGAGGTCATTTAGAACTACGTACTTAGAGGTCATTTAGAACTACGTACTTTAAGGTCATTTAAATCCACGTACTTAGAGGTCATTTAGAAGCACGTACATAGAGGTCATTTAGAACCACGTACTTAGAGGTCATCTAGAACAACGTACTTAGAGGTCATTTAGAACCACTTACTTAGATGTCATTTGGAAGTACGTACCTAGAGGTCATTTAGAACCACGTACTTAGAGGTCATTTAGAACCACGTACTTAGAGGTCATTTAGAACCCAGTACTTAGAGGTCATTTAGAACTACGTACTTAGAAGATATTTAGAACCACGTACATAGAGTTCATTTAGAACCAACTTTTTAGAGGTCATTTAGAACTACGTACTTAGAGGTCCTTTAGAACCACGTACATAGAGGTCATTTAGAATTACGTACTTAGAAGTCGTTTAGAACTACGTATTTATAGGTCGTTTAGAACTACGAACTTAGGGGTCATTTCGAACCCACGTACTTAGAGGTCATTTAGAACCACGTAGTTAGAGGTCATCTAGAACAACGTACTTAGAGGTCATTTAGAACCACTTTCTTAGATGTCATTTGGAAGTACGTACCTAGAGGTCATTTAGAAGCACGTACTTAGAGGTCATTTAGAACCACGTAGTTAGAGGTCATTTAGAACCACGTACTTAGAGGTCATTTAGAACTACGTATATGAGGTCATTTAGAACCACGTACTTAGAGGACATTTAGAACCACGTACTTTGGTGTCATTTAGAACTACTGACTTAGATGTCATTTAGAACCAAGTACTTAGAGGTCATTTAGAACCTCGTACCTAGAGGTCAATTAGAACTACGAACTTAGGGGTCATTTAGAACTACGTACTTAGAGGTGTTATAGAACTACGATCTTAGAGGTCATTTAGGACTTCGTACTTAAGGGTCATTTAGAACTACGTACCTAGAGGTCATTTAGGACCACGTACTTAGAGGTCATTTAGAACCACTTACTTAGAGGTCATTTGGAACTACGTATCTAGAGGTATTTAGAACTACGTACTTATACGTCATTTAGAACTACGTACTTAGAAAATATTTAGAACCACGTACTTAGAGGTCATTTAGAACCAACTATTTAGAGGTCATTTAGAACTACGTACTTAGATGTCATTTAGAACCACGTACTTAGAGGTCATTTAGAACCACGTACTGAGAGGTCATTTAGAAACACGTACTTAGAGGTCATTTAGAACCAACAACTTAGAGATCATTTAGAACTACGTACTTAGAGGTCATTTAGAACCACGTACTCAGATGTCATTTAGAGCCCACGTACCTAGAGGTCATATAGAACCACGTACATAGAGGTCATTTAGAACTACGTACTTAGAGGTCATTTAGAGCTACGTATTTAGAGGTCATTTAGAACCCACGTACTTAGAGGTCATTTAGAACTACGTATATGAGGTCTTTTAGAACCACGTACTTAGAGGACATTTAGAACCACGTACTTAGAGGTCATTTAGAACCAAGTACTTAGAGGTCATTTAGAACCAAGTACTTAGAGGTCATTTAGAACTACGTACTTAGAAGATATTTAGAACCACGTACTTAGAGGTCATTTAGAACCAACTTTTTAGAGGTCATTTAGAACTACGTACTTAGAGGTCTTTTAGAACCACGTACATAGAGGTCATTTAGAACTACGTACTTAGAGGTCATTTAGAACTACGTATTTAGAGGTCATTTAGAACCACGTACTTAGAGGACATTTAGAACCAACAACTTAGAGGTCATTTAGAACTACATACTTAGAGGTCATTTATAACGACGTACTCAGAGGTCATTTAGAACCTACGTACTTAGAGGTCATTTAGAACCACGTACTTAGAGGTCATTTAGAACCACATACTTAGAGGTCGTTTAGAACTACTTACTTAGGGGTCATTTAGAACCACGTACTCTGAGGTCATTAATTTAGAACCAAGTACTTAGAGGTCACTTAGAACCACATATATGAGGTCGTTTAGAATTACGTACTTAGAGGTCATTTAGAACTACGTACTTAGAGGTAATTTAGTACTACGTACTTAGGTGTCATTTAGAACTACTGATTTAGAGGTCATTTAGAACCAAGTACTTAGAGGTCATTTAGAACCACGTACTTAGAGGTCATTTAGAACCTCGTACTTAGAGGTCATTTAGAACCACGTACTTATAGGATAGTTAGAACCATGTAATTAGAGGTCAGTTAGAACTACGTTCTAAGAGGTCATTTAGAACCCTTGAACTTAGAGGTCATTCAGAACCACGTACTTAGAGGTCATTTAGAACCACGTACTTAGAGGTGATTTAGAACCACGTACTTAGAGGTTATTTAGCACTAAGTATATAAGGTCATTTAGAACCACGTACTTAGAGGACATTTAGAACCACGTACTTAGAAGTCATTAGAAGAACCCACGTACTTAGAGGTCATTTAGAACCACGTACTAAGAGGTCATATAGGACCACGTACTTAGAGGTCATTTAGAACTACGTACTTAGGAGTCATTTAGAACTACTTACTTAGAGGTCATTTAGAACCACATACTTAGAGATCATTTAGAACTACGAACTTATGGGTCATTTAGAACCCACGTACTTAGAGGTCATTTAGTACCCACGTACTTAGAGGTCATATAGAACCTCGTACTTAGAGGTCATTTAAAACCACTTACTTAGATGTCATTTGGAAGTACGTACCTAGAGGTCATTTAGAACTACGTACTTAGGGGTCATTTAGAACTACTTACTTAGAGGTCATTTAGAAGCACGTACTTAGAGGTCATTTAGAACCACGTACTTAGAGGTCATTTAGAACTACGTAGCTAGAGGTCATTTAGGACCACGTACTTAGAGGTCATTTAGAACCACTTACTTAGAGGTCATTTAGAACTACGTATATGAGGTCATTTAGAACCAGGTACTTAGAGGACATTTAGAACCACGTACTTAGAGGGCATTTGAACTAAGTATTTAGAGGTCATTTAGAACCACGTACTTAGAGGTCATTTAGAACCACATACTTAGAGGTCATTTAGAACTACGTACTTAGAGGTCATTTAGAACTACATACTTTAAGGTCATTTAAATCCACGTACTTAGAGGTCATTTAGACGCACGTACATAGAGGTCATTTAGAACCACGTACTTAGAGGTCATCTAGAACAACGTACTTAGAGGTCATTTAGAACCACTTACTTAGATGTCATTTGGAAGTACGTACCTAGAGGTCATTTAGAACCACGTACTTAGAGGTCATTTAGAACCACGTACTTAGAGGTCATTTAGAACCCAGTACTTAGAGGTCATTTAGAACTACGTACTTAGAAGATATTTAGAACCACGTACTTAGATGTCATTTAGAACCAACTTTTTAGAGGTCATTTAGAACTACGTACTTAGAGGTCCTTTAGAACCACGTACATAGAGGTCATTTAGAACTACGTACTTAGAGGTCATTTAGAACTACGTATTTATAGGTCGTTTAGAACTACGAACTTAGGGTTCATTTAGAACCCACGTACTTAGAGGTCATTTAGAACCACGTAGTTAGAGGTCATCTAGAACAACGTACTTAGAGGTCATTTAGAACCACTTTCTTAGATGTCATTTGGAAGTACGTACCTAGAGGTCATTTAGAAGCACGTACTTAGAGGTCATTTAGAACCACGTAGTTAGAGGTCATTTAGAACCACGTACTTAGAGGTCATTTAGAACTACGTATATGAGGTCATTTAGAACCACGTACTTAGAGGACATTTAGAACCACGTACTTTGGTGTCATTTAGAACTACTGACTAAGATGTCATTTAGAACCAAGTACTTAGAGGTCATTTAGAACCTCCTACTTAGAATTCAATTAGAACTACGAACTTAGGGGTCATTTAGAACTACGTACTTAGAGGTGTTATAGAACTACGTTCTTAGAGGTCATTTAGGACTTCGTACTTAGAGGTCATTTAGAACCACGTACTTAGAGGTCATTTAGAACCCAGTACTTAGAGGTCATTTAGAACTACGTACTTAGAGGTCATTTAGAACTACGTAGCTAGAGGTCATTTAGGACCACGTACTTAGAGGTCATTTAGAACCACTTACTTAGAGGTCATTTGGAACTACGTATCTAGAGGTATTTAAAACTACGTACTTAGACGTCATTTAGAACTACGTACTTAGAAGATATTTAGAACCACGTACTTAGAGGTCATTTAGAACCAACTATTTAGAGGTCATTTAGAACTACGTACTTAGATGTCATTTAGAACCACGTACTTAGAGGTCATTTAGAACCAAGTACTGAGAGGTCATTTAGACCCACGTACTTAGAGGTCATTTAGAACCACTTACTTAGAAGTCATTTGGAAGTACGTACTTAGAGGTCATTTAGAACTACGTACTTAGGGGTCATTTAGAACCACTTACTTAGAGGTCATTTAGAAGCACGTACTTAGAGGTCATTTAGAACCACGTACTTAGAGGTCATTTAGAACTACGTATATGAGGTCATTTAGAACCACGTACCTAGAGGACATTTAGAACCACGTACTTAGAGGGCATTTGAACTAAGTATTTAGAGGTCATTTAGAACCACGTACTTAGAGGTCATTTAGAACCACATACTTAGAGGTCATTTAGAACTACGTACTTAGAGGTCATTTAGAACTATGTACTTAGAGGTCCTTTAGAACCACGTACATAGAGGTCATTTAGAACTACGTACTTAGAGGTCATTTAGAACTACGTATTTATAGGTCGTTTAGAACTACGAACTTCAGGGTCATTTAGAACCCACGTACTTAGAGGTCATTTAGAACCACGTAGTTAGAGGTCATTTAGAACAACGTACTTAGAGGTCATTTAGAACCACTTTCTTAGATGTCATTTGGAAGTACGTACCTAGAGGTCATTTAGAAGCACGAACTTAGAGGTCATTTAGAACCACGTAGTTAGAGTTCATTTAGAACCACGTACTTAGAGGTCATTTAGAACTACGTATATGAGGTCATTTAGAACCACGTACTTAGAGGACATTTAGAACCACGTACTTTGGTGTCATTTAGAACTACTGACTTAGATGTCATTTAGAACCAAGTACTTAGAGGTCATTTAGAACCTCGTACTTAGAGGTAAATTAGAACTACGAACTTAGGGGTCATTTAGAACTACGTAGCTAGAGGTCATTTAGGACCACGTACTTAGAGGTCATTTAGAACCACTTACTTAGAGGTCATTTGGAACTACGTATCTAGAGGTATTTAAAACTACGTACTTAGACGTCATTTAGAACTACGTACTTAGAAGATATTTAGAACCACGTACTTAGAGGTCATTTAGAACCAACTATTTAGAGGTCATTTAGAACTACGTACTTAGATGTCATTTAGAACCACGTACTGAGAGGTCATTTAGACCCACGTACTTAGAGGTCATTTAGAACCACTTACTTAGAAGTCATTTGGAAGTACGTACTTAGAGGTCATTTAGAACTACGTATTTAGGGGTCATTTAGAACCACTTACTTAGAGGTCATTTAGAAGCACGTACTTAGAGGTCATTTAGAACCACGTACTTAGAGGTCATTTAGAACTACGTATATAAGGTCATTTAGAACCACGTACTTAAAGGACATTTAGAACCACGTACTTAGAGGGCATTTGAACTAAGTATTTAGAGGTCATTTAGAACCACGTACTTAGAGGTCATTTAGAACCACATACTTAGAGGTCATTTAGAACTACGTACTTAGAGGTCATTTAGAACTACGTACTTTAAGGTCATTTAAATCCACGTACTTAGAGGTCATTTAGAAGCACGTACATAGAGGTCATTTAGAACCACGTACTTAGAGGTCATCTAGAACAACGTACTTAGAGGTCATTTAGAACCACTTACTTAGATGTCATTTGGAAGTACGTACCTAGAGGTCATTTAGAACCACGTACTTAGAGGTCATTTAGAACCACGTACTTAGAGGTCATTTAGAACCCAGTACTTAGAGGTCATTTAGAACTACGTACTTAGAAGATATTTAGAACCACGTACATAGAGTTCATTTAGAACCAACTTTTTAGAGGTCTTTTAGAACTACGTACTTAGAGGTCCTTTAGAACCACGTACATAGAGGTCATTTAGAATTACGTACTTAGAAGTCGTTTAGAACTACGTATTTATAGGTCGTTTAGAACTACGAACTTAGGGGTCATTTAGAACCCACGTACTTAGAGGTCATTTAGAACCACGTACTTAGAGGTCATTTAGAACCACTTACTTAGAGGTCATTTGGAACTACGTATCTAGAGGTATTTAGAACTACGTACTTAGACGTCATTTAGAACTACGTACTTAGAAAATATTTAGAACCACGTACTTAGAGGTCATTTAGAACCAACTATTTAGAGGTCATTTAGAACTACGTACTTAGATGTCATTTAGAACCACGTACTTAGAGGTCATTTAGAACCACGTACTGAGAGGTCATTTAGAAACACGTACTTAGAGGTCATTTAGAACCAACAACTTAGAGATCATTTAGAACTACGTACTTAGAGGTCATTTAGAACCACGTACTCAGATGTCATTTAGAGCCCACGTACCTAGAGGTCATATAGAACCACGTACATAGAGGTCATTTAGAACTACGTACTTAGAGGTCATTTAGAGCTACGTATTTAGAGGTCATTTAGAACCCACGTACTTAGAGGTCATTTAGAACTACGTATATGAGGTCTTTTAGAACCACGTACTTAGAGGACATTTAGAACCACGTACTTAGAGGTCATTTAGAACCAAGTACTTAGAGGTCATTTAGAACCAAGTACTTAGAGGTCATTTAGAACTACGTACTTAGAAGATATTTAGAACCACGTACTTAGAGGTCATTTAGAACCAACTTTTTAGAGGTCATTTAGAACTACGTACTTAGAGGTCTTTTAGAACCACGTACATAGAGGTCATTTAGAACTACGTACTTAGAGGTCATTTAGAACTACGTATTTAGAGGTCATTTAGAACCACGTACTTAGAGGACATTTAGAACCAACAACTTAGAGGTCATTTAGAACTACATACTTAGAGGTCATTTATAACGACGTACTCAGAGGTCATTTAGAACCTACGTACTTAGAGGTCATTTAGAACCACGTACTTAGAGGTCATTTAGAACCACATACTTAGAGGTCGTTTAGAACTACTTACTTAGGGGTCATTTAGAACCACGTACTCTGAGGTCATTAATTTAGAACCAAGTACTTAGAGGTCACTTAGAACCACATATATGAGGTCGTTTAGAATTACGTACTTAGAGGTCATTTAGAACTACGTACTTAGAGGTAATTTAGTACTACGTACTTAGGTGTCATTTAGAACTACTGATTTAGAGGTCATTTAGAACCAAGTACTTAGAGGTCATTTAGAACCACGTACTTAGAGGTCATTTAGAACCTCGTACTTAGAGGTCATTTAGAACCACGTACTTATAGGATAGTTAGAACCATGTAATTAGAGGTCAGTTAGAACTACGTTCTAAGAGGTCATTTAGAACCCTTGAACTTAGAGGTCATTCAGAACCACGTACTTAGAGGTCATTTAGAACCACGTACTTAGAGGTGATTTAGAACCACGTACTTAGAGGTTATTTAGCACTAAGTATATAAGGTCATTTAGAACCACGTACTTAGAGGACATTTAGAACCACGTACTTAGAAGTCATTAGAAGAACCCACGTACTTAGAGGTCATTTAGAACCACGTACTAAGAGGTCATATAGGACCACGTACTTAGAGGTCATTTAGAACTACGTACTTAGGAGTCATTTAGAACTACTTACTTAGAGGTCATTTAGAACCACATACTTAGAGATCATTTAGAACTACGAACTTATGGGTCATTTAGAACCCACGTACTTAGAGGTCATTTAGTACCCACGTACTTAGAGGTCATATAGAACCTCGTACTTAGAGGTCATTTAAAACCACTTACTTAGATGTCATTTGGAAGTACGTACCTAGAGGTCATTTAGAACTACGTACTTAGGGGTCATTTAGAACTACTTACTTAGAGGTCATTTAGAAGCACGTACTTAGAGGTCATTTAGAACCACGTACTTAGAGGTCATTTAGAACTACGTAGCTAGAGGTCATTTAGGACCACGTACTTAGAGGTCATTTAGAACCACTTACTTAGAGGTCATTTAGAACTACGTATATGAGGTCATTTAGAACCAGGTACTTAGAGGACATTTAGAACCACGTACTTAGAGGGCATTTGAACTAAGTATTTAGAGGTCATTTAGAACCACGTACTTAGAGGTCATTTAGAACCACATACTTAGAGGTCATTTAGAACTACGTACTTAGAGGTCATTTAGAACTACATACTTTAAGGTCATTTAAATCCACGTACTTAGAGGTCATTTAGACGCACGTACATAGAGGTCATTTAGAACCACGTACTTAGAGGTCATCTAGAACAACGTACTTAGAGGTCATTTAGAACCACTTACTTAGATGTCATTTGGAAGTACGTACCTAGAGGTCATTTAGAACCACGTACTTAGAGGTCATTTAAAACCACGTACTTAGAGGTCATTTAGAACCCAGTACTTAGAGGTCATTTAGAACTACGTACTTAGAAGATATTTAGAACCACGTACTTAGATGTCATTTAGAACCAACTTTTTAGAGGTCATTTAGAACTACGTACTTAGAGGTCCTTTAGAACCACGTACATAGAGGTTATTTAGAACTACGTACTTAGAGGTCATTTAGAACTACGTATTTATAGGTCGTTTAGAACTACGAACTTAGGGTTCATTTAGAACCCACGTACTTAGAGGTCATTTAGAACCACGTAGTTAGAGGTCATCTAGAACAACGTACTTAGAGGTCATTTAGAACCACTTTCTTAGATGTCATTTGGAAGTACGTACCTAGAGGTCATTTAGAAGCACGTACTTAGAGGTCATTTAGAACCACGTAGTTAGAGGTCATTTAGAACCACGTACTTAGAGGTCATTTAGAACTACGTATATGAGGTCATTTAGAACCACGTACTTAGAGGACATTTAGAACCACGTACTTTGGTGTCATTTAGAACTACTGACTAAGATGTCATTTAGAACCAAGTACTTAGAGGTCATTTAGAACCTCCTACTTAGAATTCAATTAGAACTACGAACTTAGGGGTCATTTAGAACTACGTACTTAGAGGTGTTATAGAACTACGTTATTAGAGGTCATTTAGGACTTCGTACTTAGAGGTCATTTAGAACCACGTACTTAGAGGTCATTTAGAACCCAGTACTTAGAGGTCATTTAGAACTACGTACTTAGAGGTCATTTAGAACTACGTAGCTAGAGGTCATTTAGGACCACGTACTTAGAGGTCATTTAGAACCACTTACTTAGAGGTCATTTGGAACTACGTATCTAGAGGTATTTAAAACTACGTACTTAGACGTCATTTAGAACTACGTACTTAGAAGATATTTAGAACCACGTACTTAGAGGTCATTTAGAACCAACTATTTAGAGGTCATTTAGAACTACGTACTTAGATGTCATTTAGAACCACGTACTTAGAGGTCATTTAGAACCAAGTACTGAGAGGTCATTTAGACCCACGTACTTAGAGGTCATTTAGAACCACTTACTTAGAAGTCATTTGGAAGTACGTACTTAGAGGTCATTTAGAACTACGTACTTAGGGGTCATTTAGAACCACTTACTTAGAGGTCATTTAGAAGCACGTACTTAGAGGTCATTTAGAACCACGTACTTAGAGGTCATTTAGAACTACGTATATGAGGTCATTTAGAACCACGTACCTAGAGGACATTTAGAACCACGTACTTAGAGGGCATTTGAACTAAGTATTTAGAGGTCATTTAGAACCACGTACTTAGAGGTCATTTAGAACCACATACTTAGAGGTCATTTAGAACTACGTACTTAGAGGTCATTTAGAACTACGTACTTAGAGGTCCTTTAGAACCACGTACATAGAGGTCATTTAGAACTACGTACTTAGAGGTCATTTAGAACTACGTATTTATAGGTCGTTTAGAACTACGAACTTCAGGGTCATTTAGAACCCACGTACTTAGAGGTCATTTAGAACCACGTAGTTAGAGGTCATTTAGAACAACGTACTTAGAGGTCATTTAGAACCACTTTCTTAGATGTCATTTGGAAGTACGTACCTAGAGGTCATTTAGAAGCACGAACTTAGAGGTCATTTAGAACCACGTAGTTAGAGTTCATTTAGAACCACGTACTTAGAGGTCATTTAGAACTACGTATATGAGGTCATTTAGAACCACGTACTTAGAGGACATTTAGAACCACGTACTCAGATGTCATTTAGAGCCCACGTACCTAGAGGTCATATAGAACCACGTACATAGAGGTCATTTAGAACTACGTACTTAGAGGTCATTTAGAGCTACGTATTTAGAGGTCATTTAGAACCCACGTACTTAGAGGTCATATAGAACCTCGTACTTAGAGGTCATTTAAAACCAATTACTTAGATGTCATTTGGAAGTACGTACCTAGAGGTCATTTAGAACTACGTACTTAGGGGTCATTTAGAACTACTTACTTAGAGGTCATTTAGAAGCACGTACTTAGAGGTCATTTAGAACCACTTACTTAGAGGTCATTTAGAACTACTTACTTAGAGGTCATTTAGAACCACGTACTCTGAGGTCATTAATTTAGAACCAAGTACTTAGAGGTCACTTAGAACCACATATATGAGGTCGTTTAGAATTACGTACTTAGAGGTAATTTAGTACTACGTACTTAGGTGTCATTTAGAACTACTGATTTAGAGGTCATTTAGAACCAAGTACTTAGAGGTCATTTAGAACCACGTACTTAGAGGTCATTTAGAACCTCGTACTTAGAGGTCATTTAGAACCACGTACTTATAGGATAGTTAGAACCATGTAATTAGAGGTCAGTTAGAACTACGTTCTAAGAGGTCATTTAGAACCCTTGAACTTAGAGGTCATTCAGAACCACGTACTTAGAGGTCATTTAGAACCACGTACTTAGAGGTGATTTAGAACCACGTACTTAGAGGTTATTTAGCACTAAGTATATAAGGTCATTTAGAACCACGTACTTAGAGGACATTTAGAACCACGTACTTAGAAGTCATTAGAAGAACCCACGTACTTAGAGGTCATTTAGAACCACGTACTAAGAGGTCATATAGGACCACGTACTTAGAGGTCATTTAGAACTACGTACTTAGGAGTCATTTAGAACTACTTACTTAGAGGTCATTTAGAACCACATACTTAGAGGTCATTTAGAACTACGAACTTATGGGTCATTTAGAACCCACGTACTTAGAGGTCATTTAGTACCCACGTACTTAGAGGTCATATAGAACCTCGTACTTAGAGGTCATTTAAAACCAATTACTTAGATGTCATTTGGAAGTACGTACCTAGAGGTCATTTAGAACTACGTACTTAGGGGTCATTTAGAACTACTTACTTAGAGGTCATTTAGAAGCACGTACTTAGAGGTCATTTAGAACCACTTACTTAGAGGTCATTTAGAACTACGTATATGAGGTCATTTAGAACCACGTACTTAGAGGACATTTAGAACCACGTACTTAGAGGGCATTTGAACTAAATATTTAGAGGTCATTTAGAACCACGTACTTAGAGTTCATTTAGAACCACATACTTAGAGGTCATTTAGAACTACGTACTTAGAGGTCATTTAGAACTACGTACTTTAAGGTCATTTAAATCCACGTACTTAGAGGTCATTTAGAAGCACGTACATAGAGGTCATTTAGAACCACGTACTTAGAGGTCATCTAGAACAACGTACTTAGAGGTCATTTAGAACCACTTACTTAGATGTCATTTGGAAGTACGTACCTAGAGGTCATTTAGAACCACGTACTTAGAGGTCATTTAGAACCACGTACTTAGAGGTCATTTAGAACCCAGTACTTAGAGGTCATTTAGAACTACGTACTTAGAAGATATTTAGAACCACGTACTTAGAGGTCATTTAGAACCAACTTTTTAGAGGTCATTTAGTACCCACGTACTTAGAGGTCATATAGAACCTCGTACTTAGAGGTCATTTAAAACCACTTACTTAGATGTCATTTGGAAGTACGTACCTAGAGGTCATTTAGACCTACGTACTTAGGGGTAATTTAGAACTACTTACTTAGAGGTCATTTAGAAGCACGTACTTAGAGGTCATTTAGAACCACGTACTTAGAGGTCATTTAGAACTACGTAGCTAGAGGTCATTTAGGACCACGTACTTAGAGGTCATTTAGAACCACTTACTTAGAGGTCATTTAGAACTACGTATATGAGGTCATTTAGAACCACGTACTTAGAGGACATTTAGAACCACGTACTTAGAGGGCATTTGAACTAAGTATTTTGAGGTCATTTAGAACCACGTACTTAGAGGTCATTTAGAAGCACGTACATAGAGGTCATTTAGAACCACGTACTTAGAGGTCATCTAGAACAACGTACTTAGAGGTCATTTAGAACCACTTACTTAGATGTCATTTGGAAGTACGTACCTAGAGGTCATTTAGAACCACGTACTTAGAGGTCATTTAGAACCACGTACTTAGAGGTCATTTAGAATACAGTACTTAGAGGTCATTTAGAACTACGTACTTAGAAGATATTTAGAACCACGTACTTAGAGGTCATTTAGAACCAACTTTTTAGAGGTCATTTAGAACTACGTACTTAGAGGTCCTTTAGAACCACGTACATAGAGGTCATTTAGAACTACGTACTTAGAGGTCATTTAGAACTACGTATTTATAGGTCGTTTAGAACTACGAACTTAGGGGTCATTTAGAACCCACGTACTTAGAGGTCATTTAGAACCACGTAGTTAGAGATCATCTAGAACAACGTACTTAGAGGTCATTTAGAACCACTTTCTTAGATGTCATTTGGAAGTACGTACCTAGAGGTCATTTAGAAGCACGTACTTAGAGGTCATTTAGAACCACGTAGTTAGAGGTCATTTAGAACCACGTACTTAGAGGTCATTTAGAACTACGTATATGAGGTCATTTAGAACCACGTACTTAGAGGACATTTAGAACCACGTACTTTGGTGTCATTTAGAACTACTGACTTAGATGTCATTTAGAACCAAGTACTTAGAGGTCATTTAGAACCTCGTACTTAGAGGTAAATTAGAACTACGAACTTAGGGGTCATTTAGAACTACGTAGCTAGAGGTCATTTAGGACCACGTACTTAGAGGTCATTTAGAACCACTTACTTAGAGGTCATTTGGAACTACGTATCTAGAGGTATTTAAAACTACGTACTTAGACGTCATTTAGAACTACGTACTTAGAAGATATTTAGAACCACGTACTTAGAGGTCATTTAGAACCAACTATTTAGAGGTCATTTAGAACTACGTACTTAGATGTCATTTAGAACCACGTACTGAGAGGTCATTTAGACCCACGTACTTAGAGGTCATTTAGAACCACTTACTTAGAAGTCATTTGGAAGTACGTACTTAGAGGTCATTTAGAACTACGTATTTAGGGGTCATTTAGAACCACTTACTTAGAGGTCATTTAGAAGCACGTACTTAGAGGTCATTTAGAACCACGTACTTAGAGGTCATTTAGAACTACGTATATAAGGTCATTTAGAACCACGTACTTAGAGGACATTTAGAACCACGTACTTAGAGGGCATTTGAACTAAGTATTTAGAGGTCATTTAGAACCACGTACTTAGAGGTCATTTAGAACCACATACTTAGAGGTCATTTAGAACTACGTACTTAGAGGTCATTTAGAACTACGTACTTTAAGGTCATTTAAATCCACGTACTTAGAGGTCATTTAGAAGCACGTACATAGAGGTCATTTAGAACCACGTACTTAGAGGTCATCTAGAACAA
The DNA here is from genome assembly GCA_963513935.1 of Aphrophora alni. Classification (NCBI taxonomy): domain Eukaryota; kingdom Metazoa; phylum Arthropoda; class Insecta; order Hemiptera; family Aphrophoridae; genus Aphrophora; species Aphrophora alni. The sequence continues at coordinate 1,345,485 of CAUPSG010000858.1, read as the reverse complement.
CGTACTTAGAGGTCATTTAGAACCACTTACTTAGATGTCATTTGGAAGTACGTACCTAGAGGTCATTTAGAACCACGTACTTAGAGGTCATTTAGAACCACGTACTTAGAGGTCATTTAGAACCCAGTACTTAGAGGTCATTTAGAACTACGTACTTAGAAGATATTTAGAACCACGTACATAGAGTTCATTTAGAACCAACTTTTTAGAGGTCATTTAGAACTACGTACTTAGAGGTCCTTTAGAACCACGTACATAGAGGTCATTTAGAATTACGTACTTAGAAGTCGTTTAGAACTACGTATTTATAGGTCGTTTAGAACTACGAACTTAGGGGTCATTTCGAACCCACGTACTTAGAGGTCATTTAGAACCACGTAGTTAGAGGTCATCTAGAACAACGTACTTAGAGGTCATTTAGAACCACTTTCTTAGATGTCATTTGGAAGTACGTACCTAGAGGTCATTTAGAAGCACGTACTTAGAGGTCATTTAGAACCACGTAGTTAGAGGTCATTTAGAACCACGTACTTAGAGGTCATTTAGAACTACGTATATGAGGTCATTTAGAACCACGTACTTAGAGGACATTTAGAACCACGTACTTTGGTGTCATTTAGAACTACTGACTTAGATGTCATTTAGAACCAAGTACTTAGAGGTCATTTAGAACCTCGTACCTAGAGGTCAATTAGAACTACGAACTTAGGGGTCATTTAGAACTACGTACTTAGAGGTGTTATAGAACTACGATCTTAGAGGTCATTTAGGACTTCGTACTTAAGGGTCATTTAGAACTACGTACCTAGAGGTCATTTAGGACCACGTACTTAGAGGTCATTTAGAACCACTTACTTAGAGGTCATTTGGAACTACGTATCTAGAGGTATTTAGAACTACGTACTTAGACGTCATTTAGAACTACGTACTTAGAAAATATTTAGAACCACGTACTTAGAGGTCATTTAGAACCAACTATTTAGAGGTCATTTAGAACTACGTACTTAGATGTCATTTAGAACCACGTACTTAGAGGTCATTTAGAACCACGTACTGAGAGGTCATTTAGAAACACGTACTTAGAGGTCATTTAGAACCAACAACTTAGAGATCATTTAGAACTACGTACTTAGAGGTCATTTAGAACCACGTACTCAGATGTCATTTAGAGCCCACGTACCTAGAGGTCATATAGAACCACGTACATAGAGGTCATTTAGAACCCACGTACTTAGAGGTCATTTAGAACTACGTATATGAGGTCTTTTAGAACCACGTACTTAGAGGACATTTAGAACCACGTACTTAGAGGTCATTTAGAACCAAGTACTTAGAGGTCATTTAGAACCAAGTACTTAGAGGTCATTTAGAACTACGTACTTAGAAGATATTTAGAACCACGTACTTAGAGGTCATTTAGAACCAACTTTTTAGAGGTCATTTAGAACTACGTACTTAGAGGTCTTTTAGAACCACGTACATAGAGGTCATTTAGAACTACGTACTTAGAGGTCATTTAGAACTACGTATTTAGAGGTCATTTAGAACCACGTACTTAGAGGACATTTAGAACCAACAACTTAGAGGTCATTTAGAACTACATACTTAGAGGTCATTTATAACGACGTACTCAGAGGTCATTTAGAACCTACGTACTTAGAGGTCATTTAGAACCACGTACTTAGAGGTCATTTAGAACCACATACTTAGAGGTCGTTTAGAACTACTTACTTAGGGGTCATTTAGAACCACGTACTCTGAGGTCATTAATTTAGAACCAAGTACTTAGAGGTCACTTAGAACCACATATATGAGGTCGTTTAGAATTACGTACTTAGAGGTCATTTAGAACTACGTACTTAGAGGTAATTTAGTACTACGTACTTAGGTGTCATTTAGAACTACTGATTTAGAGGTCATTTAGAACCAAGTACTTAGAGGTCATTTAGAACCACGTACTTAGAGGTCATTTAGAACCTCGTACTTAGAGGTCATTTAGAACCACGTACTTATAGGATAGTTAGAACCATGTAATTAGAGGTCAGTTAGAACTACGTTCTAAGAGGTCATTTAGAACCCTTGAACTTAGAGGTCATTCAGAACCACGTACTTAGAGGTCATTTAGAACCACGTACTTAGAGGTGATTTAGAACCACGTACTTAGAGGTTATTTAGCACTAAGTATATAAGGTCATTTAGAACCACGTACTTAGAGGACATTTAGAACCACGTACTTAGAAGTCATTAGAAGAACCCACGTACTTAGAGGTCATTTAGAACCACGTACTAAGAGGTCATATAGGACCACGTACTTAGAGGTCATTTAGAACTACGTACTTAGGAGTCATTTAGAACTACTTACTTAGAGGTCATTTAGAACCACATACTTAGAGATCATTTAGAACTACGAACTTATGGGTCATTTAGAACCCACGTACTTAGAGGTCATTTAGTACCCACGTACTTAGAGGTCATATAGAACCTCGTACTTAGAGGTCATTTAAAACCACTTACTTAGATGTCATTTGGAAGTACGTACCTAGAGGTCATTTAGAACTACGTACTTAGGGGTCATTTAGAACTACTTACTTAGAGGTCATTTAGAAGCACGTACTTAGAGGTCATTTAGAACCACGTACTTAGAGGTCATTTAGAACTACGTAGCTAGAGGTCATTTAGGACCACGTACTTAGAGGTCATTTAGAACCACTTACTTAGAGGTCATTTAGAACTACGTATATGAGGTCATTTAGAACCAGGTACTTAGAGGACATTTAGAACCACGTACTTAGAGGGCATTTGAACTAAGTATTTAGAGGTCATTTAGAACCACGTACTTAGAGGTCATTTAGAACCACATACTTAGAGGTCATTTAGAACTACGTACTTAGAGGTCATTTAGAACTACATACTTTAAGGTCATTTAAATCCACGTACTTAGAGGTCATTTAGACGCACGTACATAGAGGTCATTTAGAACCACGTACTTAGAGGTCATCTAGAACAACGTACTTAGAGGTCATTTAGAACCACTTACTTAGATGTCATTTGGAAGTACGTACCTAGAGGTCATTTAGAACCACGTACTTAGAGGTCATTTAGAACCACGTACTTAGAGGTCATTTAGAACCCAGTACTTAGAGGTCATTTAGAACTACGTACTTAGAAGATATTTAGAACCACGTACTTAGATGTCATTTAGAACCAACTTTTTAGAGGTCATTTAGAACTACGTACTTAGAGGTCCTTTAGAACCACGTACATAGAGGTCATTTAGAACTACGTACTTAGAGGTCATTTAGAACTACGTATTTATAGGTCGTTTAGAACTACGAACTTAGGGTTCATTTAGAACCCACGTACTTAGAGGTCATTTAGAACCACGTAGTTAGAGGTCATCTAGAACAACGTACTTAGAGGTCATTTAGAACCACTTTCTTAGATGTCATTTGGAAGTACGTACCTAGAGGTCATTTAGAAGCACGTACTTAGAGGTCATTTAGAACCACGTAGTTAGAGGTCATTTAGAACCACGTACTTAGAGGTCATTTAGAACTACGTATATGAGGTCATTTAGAACCACGTACTTAGAGGACATTTAGAACCACGTACTTTGGTGTCATTTAGAACTACTGACTAAGATGTCATTTAGAACCAAGTACTTAGAGGTCATTTAGAACCTCCTACTTAGAATTCAATTAGAACTACGAACTTAGGGGTCATTTAGAACTACGTACTTAGAGGTGTTATAGAACTACGTTCTTAGAGGTCATTTAGGACTTCGTACTTAGAGGTCATTTAGAACCACGTACTTAGAGGTCATTTAGAACCCAGTACTTAGAGGTCATTTAGAACTACGTACTTAGAGGTCATTTAGAACTACGTAGCTAGAGGTCATTTAGGACCACGTACTTAGAGGTCATTTAGAACCACTTACTTAGAGGTCATTTGGAACTACGTATCTAGAGGTATTTAAAACTACGTACTTAGACGTCATTTAGAACTACGTACTTAGAAGATATTTAGAACCACGTACTTAGAGGTCATTTAGAACCAACTATTTAGAGGTCATTTAGAACTACGTACTTAGATGTCATTTAGAACCACGTACTTAGAGGTCATTTAGAACCAAGTACTGAGAGGTCATTTAGACCCACGTACTTAGAGGTCATTTAGAACCACTTACTTAGAAGTCATTTGGAAGTACGTACTTAGAGGTCATTTAGAACTACGTACTTAGGGGTCATTTAGAACCACTTACTTAGAGGTCATTTAGAAGCACGTACTTAGAGGTCATTTAGAACCACGTACTTAGAGGTCATTTAGAACTACGTATATGAGGTCATTTAGAACCACGTACCTAGAGGACATTTAGAACCACGTACTTAGAGGGCATTTGAACTAAGTATTTAGAGGTCATTTAGAACCACGTACTTAGAGGTCATTTAGAACCACATACTTAGAGGTCATTTAGAACTACGTACTTAGAGGTCATTTAGAACTATGTACTTAGAGGTCCTTTAGAACCACGTACATAGAGGTCATTTAGAACTACGTACTTAGAGGTCATTTAGAACTACGTATTTATAGGTCGTTTAGAACTACGAACTTCAGGGTCATTTAGAACCCACGTACTTAGAGGTCATTTAGAACCACGTAGTTAGAGGTCATTTAGAACAACGTACTTAGAGGTCATTTAGAACCACTTTCTTAGATGTCATTTGGAAGTACGTACCTAGAGGTCATTTAGAAGCACGAACTTAGAGGTCATTTAGAACCACGTAGTTAGAGTTCATTTAGAACCACGTACTTAGAGGTCATTTAGAACTACGTATATGAGGTCATTTAGAACCACGTACTTAGAGGACATTTAGAACCACGTACTTTGGTGTCATTTAGAACTACTGACTTAGATGTCATTTAGAACCAAGTACTTAGAGGTCATTTAGAACCTCGTACTTAGAGGTAAATTAGAACTACGAACTTAGGGGTCATTTAGAACTACGTAGCTAGAGGTCATTTAGGACCACGTACTTAGAGGTCATTTAGAACCACTTACTTAGAGGTCATTTGGAACTACGTATCTAGAGGTATTTAAAACTACGTACTTAGACGTCATTTAGAACTACGTACTTAGAAGATATTTAGAACCACGTACTTAGAGGTCATTTAGAACCAACTATTTAGAGGTCATTTAGAACTACGTACTTAGATGTCATTTAGAACCACGTACTGAGAGGTCATTTAGACCCACGTACTTAGAGGTCATTTAGAACCACTTACTTAGAAGTCATTTGGAAGTACGTACTTAGAGGTCATTTAGAACTACGTATTTAGGGGTCATTTAGAACCACTTACTTAGAGGTCATTTAGAAGCACGTACTTAGAGGTCATTTAGAACCACGTACTTAGAGGTCATTTAGAACTACGTATATAAGGTCATTTAGAACCACGTACTTAGAGGACATTTAGAACCACGTACTTAGAGGGCATTTGAACTAAGTATTTAGAGGTCATTTAGAACCACGTACTTAGAGGTCATTTAGAACCACATACTTAGAGGTCATTTAGAACTACGTACTTAGAGGTCATTTAGAACTACGTACTTTAAGGTCATTTAAATCCACGTACTTAGAGGTCATTTAGAAGCACGTACATAGAGGTCATTTAGAACCACGTACTTAGAGGTCATCTAGAACAACGTACTTAGAGGTCATTTAGAACCACTTACTTAGATGTCATTTGGAAGTACGTACCTAGAGGTCATTTAGAACCACGTACTTAGAGGTCATTTAGAACCACGTACTTAGAGGTCATTTAGAACCCAGTACTTAGAGGTCATTTAGAACTACGTACTTAGAAGATATTTAGAACCACGTACATAGAGTTCATTTAGAACCAACTTTTTAGAGGTCTTTTAGAACTACGTACTTAGAGGTCCTTTAGAACCACGTACATAGAGGTCATTTAGAATTACGTACTTAGAAGTCGTTTAGAACTACGTATTTATAGGTCGTTTAGAACTACGAACTTAGGGGTCATTTAGAACCCACGTACTTAGAGGTCATTTAGAACCACGTACTTAGAGGTCATTTAGAACCACTTACTTAGAGGTCATTTGGAACTACGTATCTAGAGGTATTTAGAACTACGTACTTAGACGTCATTTAGAACTACGTACTTAGAAAATATTTAGAACCACGTACTTAGAGGTCATTTAGAACCAACTATTTAGAGGTCATTTAGAACTACGTACTTAGATGTCATTTAGAACCACGTACTTAGAGGTCATTTAGAACCACGTACTGAGAGGTCATTTAGAAACACGTACTTAGAGGTCATTTAGAACCAACAACTTAGAGATCATTTAGAACTACGTACTTAGAGGTCATTTAGAACCACGTACTCAGATGTCATTTAGAGCCCACGTACCTAGAGGTCATATAGAACCACGTACATAGAGGTCATTTAGAACTACGTACTTAGAGGTCATTTAGAGCTACGTATTTAGAGGTCATTTAGAACCCACGTACTTAGAGGTCATTTAGAACTACGTATATGAGGTCTTTTAGAACCACGTACTTAGAGGACATTTAGAACCACGTACTTAGAGGTCATTTAGAACCAAGTACTTAGAGGTCATTTAGAACCAAGTACTTAGAGGTCATTTAGAACTACGTACTTAGAAGATATTTAGAACCACGTACTTAGAGGTCATTTAGAACCAACTTTTTAGAGGTCATTTAGAACTACGTACTTAGAGGTCTTTTAGAACCACGTACATAGAGGTCATTTAGAACTACGTACTTAGAGGTCATTTAGAACTACGTATTTAGAGGTCATTTAGAACCACGTACTTAGAGGTCATTTAGAACTACATACTTAGAGGTCATTTATAACGACGTACTCAGAGGTCATTTAGAACCTACGTACTTAGAGGTCATTTAGAACCACGTACTTAGAGGTCATTTAGAACCACATACTTAGAGGTCGTTTAGAACTACTTACTTAGAGGTCATTTAGAACCACGTACTCTGAGGTCATTAATTTAGAACCAAGTACTTAGAGGTCACTTAGAACCACATATATGAGGTCGTTTAGAATTACGTACTTAGAGGTCATTTAGAACTACGTACTTAGAGGTAATTTAGTACTACGTACTTAGGTGTCATTTAGAACTACTGATTTAGAGGTCATTTAGAACCAAGTACTTAGAGGTCATTTAGAACCACGTACTTAGAGGTCATTTAGAACCTCGTACTTAGAGGTCATTTAGAACCACGTACTTATAGGATAGTTAGAACCATGTAATTAGAGGTCAGTTAGAACTACGTTCTAAGAGGTCATTTAGAACCCTTGAACTTAGAGGTCATTCAGAACCACGTACTTAGAGGTCATTTAGAACCACGTACTTAGAGGTGATTTAGAACCACGTACTTAGAGGTTATTTAGCACTAAGTATATAAGGTCATTTAGAACCACGTACTTAGAGGACATTTAGAACCACGTACTTAGAAGTCATTAGAAGAACCCACGTACTTAGAGGTCATTTAGAACCACGTACTAAGAGGTCATATAGGACCACGTACTTAGAGGTCATTTAGAACTACGTACTTAGGAGTCATTTAGAACTACTTACTTAGAGGTCATTTAGAACCACATACTTAGAGGTCATTTAGAACTACGAACTTATGGGTCATTTAGAACCCACGTACTTAGAGGTCATTTAGTACCCACGTACTTAGAGGTCATATAGAACCTCGTACTTAGAGGTCATTTAAAACCAATTACTTAGATGTCATTTGGAAGTACGTACCTAGAGGTCATTTAGAACTACGTACTTAGGGGTCATTTAGAACTACTTACTTAGAGGTCATTTAGAAGCACGTACTTAGAGGTCATTTAGAACCACTTACTTGGAGGTCATTTAGAACTACGTATATGAGGTCATTTAGAACCACGTACTTAGAGGACATTTAGAACCACGTACTTAGAGGGCATTTGAACTAAATATTTAGAGGTCATTTAGAACCACGTACTTAGAGTTCATTTAGAACCACATACTTAGAGGTCATTTAGAACTACGTACTTAGAGGTCATTTAGAACTACGTACTTTAAGGTCATTTAAATCCACGTACTTAGAGGTCATTTAGAAGCACGTACATAGAGGTCATTTAGAACCACGTACTTAGAGGTCATCTAGAACAACGTACTTAGAGGTCATTTAGAACCACTTACTTAGATGTCATTTGGAAGTACGTACCTAGAGGTCATTTAGAACCACGTACTTAGAGGTCATTTAGAACCACGTACTTAGAGGTCATTTAGAACCCAGTACTTAGAGGTCATTTAGAACTACGTACTTAGAAGATATTTAGAACCACGTACTTAGAGGTCATTTAGAACCAACTTTTTAGAGGTCATTTAGAACTACGTACTTAGAGGTCCTTTAGAACCACGTACATAGAGGTCATTTAGAACTACGTACTTAGAGGTCATTTAGAACTACGTATTTATAGGTCGTTTAGAACTACGAACTTAGGGGTCATTTAGAACCCACGTACTTAGAGGTCATTTAGAACCACGTAGTTAGAGGTCATCTAAAACAACGTACTTAGAGGTCATTTAGAACCACTTTCTTAGATGTCATTTGGAAGTACGTACCTAGAGGTCATTTAGAAGCACGTACTTAGAGGTCATTTAGAACCACGTAGTTAGAGGTCATTTAGAACCACGTACTTAGAGGTCATTTAGAACTACGTATATGAGGTCATTTAGAACCACGTACTTAGAGGACATTTAGAACCACGTACTTTGGTGTCATTTAGAACTACTGACTTAGATGTCATTTAGAACCAAGTACTTAGAGGTCATTTAGAACCTCGTACATAGAGGTCAATTAGAACTACGTACTTAGAGGTGTTATAGAACTACGTTCTTAGAGGTCATCTAGGACTTCGTACTTAGAGGTCATTTAGAACTACGTACTTAGAGGTCATTTAGAACCACATACTTAGAGGTCATTTAGAACTACTTACTTAGAGGTCATTTAGAACTACGTACCTAGAGGTCATTTAGGACCACGTACTTAGAGGTCATTTAGAACCACTTACTTAGAGGTCATTTGGAACTACGTATCTAGAGGTATTTAGAACTACGTACTTAGACGTCATTTAGAACTACGTATTTAGAAGATATTTAGAACCACGTACTTAGAGGTCATTTAGAACCAACTATTTAGAGGTCATTTAGAACTACGTACTTAGATGTCATTTAGAACCACGTACTTAGAGGTCATTTAGAACCACATACTTAGAGGTCATTTAGAACTACGTACTTAGAGGTCATTTAGAACTACGTACTTTAAGGTCATTTAAATCAACGTACTTAGAGGTCATTTAGAAGCACGTACATAGAGGTCATTTAGAACCACGTACTTAGAGGTCATCTAGAACAACGTACTTAGAGGTCATTTAGAACCACTTACTTAGATGTCATTTGGAAGTACGTACCTAGAGGTCATTTAGAACCACGTACTTAGAGGTCATTTAGAACCACGTACTTAGAGGTCATTTAGAACCCAGTACTTAGAGGTCATTTAGAACTACGTACTTAGAAGATATTTAGAACCACGTACTTAGAGGTCATTTAGAACCAACTTTTTAGAGGTCATTTAGAACTACGTACTTAGAGGTCCTTTAGAACCACGTACATAGAGGTCATTTAGAACTACGTACTTAGAGGTCATTTAGAACTACGTATTTATAGGTCGTTTAGAACTACGAACTTAGGGGTCATTTAGAACCCACGTACTTAGAGGTCATTTAGAACCACGTAGTTAGAGGTCATCTAGAACAACGTACTTAGAGGTCATTTAGAACCACTTTCTTAGATGTCATTTGGAAGTACGTACCTAGAGGTCATTTAGAAGCACGTACTTAGAGGTCATTTAGAACCACGTATTTAGAGGTCATTTAGAACTACGTATATTAGGTCATTTAGAACCACGTACTTAAAGGACATTTAGAACCACGTACTTAGAGGGCATTTGAACTAAGTATTTAGAGGTCATTTAGAACCACGTACTTAGAGGTCATTTAGAACCACATACTTAGAGGTCATTTAGATCTACGTACTTAGAGGTCATTTAGAACTACGTACTTTAAGGTCATTTAAATCCACGTACTTAGAGGTCATTTAGAAGCACGTACATAGAGGTCATTTAGAACCCAGTACTTAGAGGTCATTTAGAACTACGTACTTAGAAGATATTTAGAACCACGTACTTAGAGGTCATTTAGAACCAACTTTTTAGAGGTCATTTAGAACTACGTACTTAGAGGTCCTTTAGAACCACGTACATAGAGGTCATTTAGAACTACGTACTTAGAGGTCATTTAGAACTACGTATTTATAGGTCGTTTAGAACTACGAACTTAGGGGTCATTTAGAACCCACGTACTTAGAGGTCATTTAGAACCACGTAGTTAGAGGTCATCTAGAACAACGTACTTAGAGGTCATTTAGAACCACTTTCTTAGATGTCATTTAGAAGCACGTACTTAGAGGTCATTTAGAACCACGTACTTAGAAGATATTTAGAACCACGTACTTAGAGGTCATTTAGAACCAACTTTTTAGAGGTCATTTAGAACTACGTACTTAGAGGTCTTTTAGAACCACGTACATAGAGGTCATTTAGAACTACGTACTTAGAGGTCATTTAGAACTACGTATTTAGAGGTCATTTAGAACCACGTACTTAGAGGACATTTAGAACCAACAACTTAGAGGTCATTTAGAACTACATACTTAGAGGTCATATATAACGACGTACTCAGAGGTTATTTAGAACCTACGTACTTAGAGGTCATTTAGAACCACGTACTCTGAGGTCATTAATTTAGAACCAAGTACTTAGAGGTCACTTAGAACCACATATATGAGGTCGTTTAGAATTACGTACTTAGAGGTCATTTAGAACTACGTACTTAGAGGTAATTTAGTACTACGTACTTAGGTGTCATTTAGAACTACTGATTTAGAGGTCATTTAGAACCAAGTACTTAGAGGTCATTTAGAACCACGTACTTAGAGGTCATTTAGAACCTCGTACTTAGAGGTCATTTAGAACCACGTACTTATAGGATAGTTAGAACCATGTAATTAGAGGTCAGTTAGAACTACGTTCTAAGAGGTCATTTAGAACCCTTGAACTTAGAGGTCATTCAGAACCACGTACTTAGAGGTCATTTAGAACCACGTACTTAGTGGTGATTTAGAACCACGTACTTAGAGGTTATTTAGCACTAAGTATATAAGGTCATTTAGAACCACGTACTTAGAGGACATTTAGAACCACGTACTTAGAAGTCATTAGAAGAACCCACGTACTTAGAGGTCATTTAGAACCACGTACTAAGAGGTCATATAGGACCACGTACTTAGAGGTCATTTAGAACTACGTACTTAGGAGTCATTTAGAACTACTTACTTAGAGGTCATTTAGAACCACATACTTAGAGGTCATTTAGAACTACGAACTTATGGGTCATTTAGTACCCACGTACTTAGAGGTCATATAGAACCTCGTACTTAGAGGTCATTTAAAACCACTTACTTAGATGTCATTTGGAAGTACGTACCTAGAGGTCATTTAGAACTACGTACTTAGGGGTCATTTAGAACTACTTACTTAGAGGTCATTTAGAAGCACGTACTTAGAGGTCATTTAGAACCACGTACTTAGAGGTCATTTAGAACTACGTAGCTAGAGGTCATTTAGGACCACGTACTTAGAGGTCATTTAGAACCACTTACTTAGAGGTCATTTAGAACTACGTATATGAGGTCATTTAGAACCACGTACTTAGAGGACATTTAGAACCACGTACTTAGAGGGCATTTGAACTAAGTATTTAGAGGTCATTTAGAACCACGTACTTAGAGGTCATTTAGAACCACATACTTAGAGGTCATTTAGAACTACGTACTTAGAGGTCATTTAGAACTACGTACTTTAAGGTCATTTAAATCCACGTACTTAGAGGTCATTTAGAAGCACGTACATAGAGGTCATTTAGAACCACGTACTTAGAGGTCATCTAGAACAACGTACTTAGAGGTCATTTAGAACCACTTACTTAGATGTCATTTGGAAGTACGTACCTAGAGGTCATTTAGAACCACGTACTTAGAGGTCATTTAGAACCACGTACTTAGAGGTCATTTAGAACCCAGTACTTAGAGGTCATTTAGAACTACGTACTTAGAAGATATTTAGAACCACGTACTTAGATGTCATTTAGAACCAACTTTTTAGAGGTCATTTAGAACTACGTACTTAGAGGTCCTTTAGATCCACGTACATAGAGGTCATTTAGAACTACGTACTTAGAGGTCATTTATTTTAGAACTACGTATTTATAGGTCGTTTAGAACTACGAACTTAGGGGTCATTTAGAACCCACGTACTTAGAGGTCATTTAGAACCACGTAGTTAGAGGTCATCTAAAACAACGTACTTAGAGGTCATTTAGAACCACTTTCTTAGATGTCATTTGGAAGTACGTACCTAGAGGTCATTTAGAAGCACGTACTTAGAGGTCATTTAGAACCACGTAGTTATAGGTCATTTAGAACCACGTACTTAGAGGTCATTTAGAACTACGTATATGAGGTCATTTAGAACCACGTACTTAGAGGACATTTAGAACCACGTACTTTGGTGTCATTTAGAACTACTGACTTAGATGTCATTTAGAACCAAGTACTTAGAGGTCATTTAGAACCTCGTACTTAGAGGTCAATTAGAACTACGAACTTAGGGGTCATTTAGAACTACGTACTTAGAGGTGTTATAGAACTACGTTCTTAGAGGTCATTTAGGACTTCGTACTTAGAGGTCATTTAGAAGTACGTACTTAGAGGTCATTTAGAACCACATACTTAGAGGTCATTTAGAACTACTTACTTAGAGGTCATTTAGAACTACGTACCTAGAGGTCATTTAGGACCACGTACTTAGAGGTCATTTAGAACCACTTACTTAGAGGTCATTTGGAACTACGTATCTAGAGGTATTTAGAACTACGTACTTAGACGTCATTTAGAACTACGTACTTAGAAGATATTTAGAACCACGTACTTAGAGGTCATTTAGAACCAACTATTTAGAGGTCATTTAGAACTACGTACTTAGATGTCATTTAGAACCACGTACTTAGAGGTCATTTAGAACCACATACTTAGAGGTCATTTAGAAGCACGTACATAGAGGTCATTTAGAACCACGTACTTAGAGGTCATCTAGAACAACGTACTTAGAGGTCATTTAGAACCACTTACTTAGATGTCATTTGGAAGTACGTACCTAGAGGTCATTTAGAACCACGTACTTAGAGGTCATTTAGAACCACGTACTTAGAGGTCATTTAGAACCCAGTACTTAGAGGTCATTTAGAACTACGTACTTAGAAGATATTTAGAACCACGTACTTAGAGGTCATTTAGAACCAACTTTTTAGAGGTCATTTAGAACTACGTACTTAGATGTCCTTTAGAACCACGTACATAGAGGTCATTTAGAACTACGTACTTAGAGGTCATTTAGAACTACGTATTTATAGGTCGTTTAGAACTACGAACTTAGGGGTCATTTAGAACTACGTAGCTAGAGGTCATTTAGGACCACGCACTTAGAGGTCATTTAGAACCACTTACTTAGAGGTCATTTGGAACTACGTATCTAGAGGTATTTAAAACTACGTACTTAGACGTCATTTAGAACTACGTACTTAGAGGTCATTTAGAACTACGTATATGAGGTCTTTTAGAACCACGTACTTAGAGGACATTTAGAACCACGTACTTAGAGGTCATTTAGAACCACTTACTTAGAAGTCATATGGAAGTACGTAGTTAGAGGTCATTTAGAACCACGTACTTAGAGGTCATTTAGAACTACGTATATGAGGTCATTTAGAACCACGTACTTAGAGGACATTTAGAACCACGTACTTAGAGGGCATTTGAACTAAGTATTTAGAGGTCATTTAGAACCACGTACTTAGAGGTCATTTAGAACCACATACTTAGAGGTCATTTAGAACTACGTACTTAGAGGTCATTTAGAACTACGTACTTTAAGGTCATTTAAATCCACGTACTTATGGTCATTTAGAACTACGTACTTAGAGGTCATTTAGAAGCACGTACATAGAGGTCATTTAGAACCACGTACTTAGAGGTCATCTAGAACAACGTATTTAGAGGTCATTTAGAACCACTTACTTAGATGTCATTTGGAAGTACGTACCTAGAGGTCATTTAGAACCGCGTACTTAGAGGTCATTTAGAACCACGTACTTAGAGGTCATTTAGAACCAACGTATTTAGAGGTCATTTAGAACCAAACACTTAGAGGTCGTTTAGAACTACGTACTTAGAGGTCATTTAGAACCCACATACTTAGAGGTCATTTAGAAACCACGTTCTTAGAGGTTATTTAGAACCAACTTCTTAGAGGTCATTTAGAACCCACGTACTTAGAGGTAATTTAGAACCCACGTACTTAGAGGTCATTTAGAACTACGTACTTAGAGGTCATTTAGAACTACGTACTTAGAGGTCATTTAGTACTACGTACTTAGGGGTCATTTAGAACTACTTACTTAGAGGTCATTTAGAACCACGTACTTATAGGTCATTTAGAACCACGTACTTAGAGGTCATTTAGAACCAACTATTTAGAGGTCATTTAGAACTACGTACTTAGATGTCATTTAGAACCACGTACTTAGAGGTCATTTAGAACCACGTACTGAGAGGACATTTAGACCCACGTACTTAGAGGTCATTTAGAACCACTTACTTAGAAGTCATTTGGAAGTACGTACTTAGAGGTCATTTAGAACTACGTACTTAGGGGTCATTTAGAACCACTTACTTAGAGGTCATTTAGAAGCACGTACTTAGAGGTCATTTAGAACCACGTACTTAGAGGTCATTTAGAACTACGTATATGAGGTCATTTAGAACCACGTACTTAGAGGACATTTAGAACCACGTACTTAGAGGGCATTTGAACTAAGTATTTAGAGGTCATTTAGAACCACGTACTTAGAGGTCATTTAGAACCACATACTTAGAGGTCATTTAGAACTACGTACTTAGAGGTCATTTAGAACTACGTACTTTAAGGTCATTTAAATCCACGTACTTAGAGGTCATTTAGAAGCACGTACATAGAGGTCATTTAGAACCACGTACTTAGAGGTCATCTAGAACAACGTACTTAGAGGTCATTTAGAACCACTTACTTAGATGTCATTTGGAAGTACGTACCTAGAGGTCATTTAGAACCACGTACTTAGAGGTCATTTAGAACCACGTACTTAGAGGTCATTTAGAACCCAGTACTTAGAGGTCATTTAGAACTACGTACTTAGAAGATATTTAGAACCACGTACTTAGAGGTCATTTGAACCAACTTTTTAGAGGTCATTTAGAACTACGTACTTAGAGGTCCTTTAGAACCACGTACATAGAGGTCATTTAGAACTACGTACTTAGAGGTCATTTAGAACTACGTATTTATAGGTCGTTTAGAACTACGAACTTAGGGGTCATTTAGAACCCACGTACTTAGAGGTCATTTAGAACCACGTAGTTAGAGGTCATCTAGAACAACGTACTTAGAGGTCATTTAGAACCACTTTCTTAGATGTCATTTGGAAGTACGTACCTAGAGGTCATTTAGAAGCACGTACTTAGAGGTCATTTAGAACCACGTAGTTAGAGGTCATTTAGAACCACGTACTTAGAGGTCATTTAGAACTACGTATATGAGGTCATTTAGAACCACGTACTTAGAGGACATTTAGAACCACGTACTTTGGTGTCATTTAGAACTACTGACTTAGATGTCATTTAGAACCAAGTACTTAGAGGTCATTTAGAACCTCGTACTTAGAGGTCAATTAGAACTACGAACTTAGGGGTCATTTAGAACTACGTACTTAGAGGTGTTATAGAACTACGTTCTTAGAGGTCATTTAGGACTTCGTACTTAGATGTCATTTAGAACTACGTACCTAGAGGTCATTTAGGACCACGTACTTAGAGGTCATTTAGAACCACTTACTTAGAGGTCATTTGGAACTACGTATCTAGAGGTATTTAGAACTACGTACTTAGACGTCATTTAGAACTACGTACTTAGAAGATATTTAGAACCACGTACTTAGAGGTCATTTAGAACCAACTATTTAGAGGTCATTTAGAACTACGTACTTAGATGTCATTTAGAACCACGTACTTAGAGGTCATTTAGAACCACGTACTGAGAGTTCATTTAGAAACACGTACTTAGAGGTCATTTAGAACCAACAACTTAGAGATCATTTAGAACTACGTACTTAGAGGTCATTTAGAAGCACGTACTCAGATGTCATTTAGAGCCCACGTACCTAGAGGTCATTTAGAACTACGTACTTAGAGGTCATTTAGAGCTACGTATTTAGAGGTCATTTAGAACCCACGTACTTAGAGGTCATTTAGAACTACGTATATGAGGTCTTTTAGAACTACGTACTTAGAGGACATTTAGAACCACGTACTTAGAGGTCATTTAGAACCAAGTACTTAGAGGTCATTTAGAACCAAATACTTAGAGGTCATTTAGAACTACGTACTTAGAAGATATTTAGAACCACGTACTTAGAGGTCATTTAGAACCAACTTTTTAGAGGTCATTTAGAACTACGTACTTAGAGGTCTTTTAGAACCACGTACATAGAGGTCATTTAGAACTACGTACTTAGAGGTCATTTAGAACTACGTATTTAGAGGTCATTTAGAACCACGTACTTAGAGGACATTTAGAACCAACAACTTAGAGGTCATTTAGAACTACATACTTAGAGGTCATTTATAACGACGTACTCAGAGGTCATTTAGAACCTACGTACTTAGAGGTCATTTAGAACCACGTACTTAGAGGTCATTTAGAACCACATACTTAGAGGTCGTTTAGAACTACTTACTTAGGGGTCATTTAGAACCACGTACTCTGAGGTCATTAATTTAGAACCAAGTACTTAGAGGTCACTTAGAACCACATATATGAGGTCGTTTAGAATTACGTACTTAGAGGTCATTTAGAACTACGTAATTAGAGGTAATTTAGTACTACGTACATAGGTGTCATTCAGAACTACTGATTTAGAGGTCATTTAGAACCAAGTACTTAGAGGTCATTTAGAACCACGTACTTAGAGGTCATTTAGAACCTCGTACTTAGAGGTCATTTAGAACCACGTACTTATAGGATAGTTAGAACCATGTAATTAGAGGTCAGTTAGAACTACGTTCTAAGAGGTCATTTAGAACCCTTGAACTTAGAGGTCATTCAGAACCACGTACTTAGAGGTCATTTAGAACCACGTACTTAGAGGTGATTTAGAACCACGTACTTAGAGGTTATTTAGCACTAAGTATATAAGGTCATTTAGAACTACGTACTTAGAGGACATTTAGAACCACGTACTTAGAAGTCATTAGAAGAACCCACGTACTTAGAGGTCATTTAGAACCACGTACTAAGAGGTCATATAGGACCACGTACTTAGAGGTCATTTAGAACTACGTACTTAGGAGTCATTTAGAACTACTTACTTAGAGGTCATTTAGAACCACATACTTAGAGGTCATTTAGAACCACGAACTTATGGGTCATTTAGAACCCACGTACTTAGAGGTCATTTAGTACCCACGTACTTAGAGGTCATATAGAACCTCGTACTTAGAGGTCAATTAAAACTATTTACTTAGATGTCATTTGGAAGTACGTACCTAGAGGTCATTTAGACCTACGTACTTAGGGGTCATTTAGAACTACTTACTTAGAGGTCATTTAGAAGCACGTACTTAGAGGTCATTTAGAACCACGTACTTAGAGGTCATTTAGAACTACGTAGCTAGAGGTCATTTAGGACCACGTACTTAGAGGTCATTTAGAACCACTTACTTAGAGGTCATTTAGAACTACGTATATGAGGTCATTTAGAACCACGTACTTAGAGGACATTTAGAACCACGTACTTAGAGGGCATTTGAACTAAGTATTTAGAGGTCATTTAGAACCACGTACTTAGAGGTCATTTAGAACCACATACTTAGAGGTCATTTAGAACTACGTACTTAGAGGTCATTTAGAACTACGTACTTTAAGGTCATTTAAATCCACGTACTTAGAGGTCATTTAGAAGCACGTACATAGAGGTCATTTAGAACCACGTACTTAGAGGTCATCTAGAACAACGTACTTAGAGGTCATTTAGAACCACTTACTTAGATGTCATTTGGACGTACGTACCTAGAGGTCATTTAGAACCACGTACTTAGAGGTCATTTAGAACCACGTACTTAGAGGTCATTTAGAACCCAGTACTTAGAGGTCATTTAGAACTACGTACTTAGAAGATATTTAGAACCACGTACTTAGAGGTCATTTAGAACCAACTTTTTAGAGGTCATTTAGAACTACGTACTTAGAGGTCCTTTAGAACCACGTACATAGAGGTCATTTAGAACTACGTACTTAGAGGTCATTTAGAACTACGTATTTATAGGTCGTTTAGAACTACGAACTTAGGGGTCATTTAGAACCCACGTACTTAGAGGTCATTTAGAACCACGTAGTTAGAGGTCATCTAGAACAACGTACTTAGAGGTCATTTAGAACCACTTTCTTAGATGTCATTTGGAAGTACGTACCTAGAGGTCATTTAGAAGCACGTACTTAGAGGTCATTTAGAACCACGTAGTTAGAGGTCATTTAGAACCACGTACTTAGAGGTCATTTAGAACTACGTATATGAGGTCATTTAGAACCACGTACTTAGAGGACATTTAGAACCACGTACTTTGGTGTCATTTAGAACTACTGACTTAGATGTCATTTAGAACCAAGTACTTAGAGGTCATTTAGAACCTCGTACTTAGAGGTCAATTAGAACTACGAACTTAGGGGTCATTTAGAACTACGTACTTAGAGGTGTTATAGAACTACGTTCTTAGAGGTCATTTAGGACTTCGTACTTAGATGTCATTTAGAACTACGTACTTAGAGGTCATTTAGAACCACATACTTAGAGGTCATTTAGAACTACTTACTTAGAGGTCATTTAGAACTACGTACCTAGAGGTCATTTAGGACCACGTACTTAGAGGTCATTTAGAACCACTTACTTAGAGGTCATTTGGAACTACGTATCTAGAGGTATTTAGAACTACGTACTTAGACGTCATTTAGAACTACGTACTTAGAAGATATTTAGAACCACGTACTTAGAGGTCATTTAGAACCAACTATTTAGAGGTCATTTAGAACTACGTACTTAGATGTCATTTAGAACCACGTACTTAGAGGTCATTTAGAACCACGTACTGAGAGGTCATTTAGACCCACGTACTTAGAGGTCATTTAGAACCACTTACTTAGAAGTCATTTGGAAGTACGTACTTAGAGGTCATTTAGAACTACGTACTTAGGGGTCATTTAGAACCACTTACTTAGAGGTCATTTAGAAGCACGTACTTAGAGGTCATTTAGAACCACGTACTTAGAAATCATTTAGAACTACGTATATGAGGTCATTTAGAACCACGTACTTAGAGGACATTTAGAACCACGTACTTAGAGGGCATTTGAACTAAGTATTTAGAGGTCATTTAGAACCACGTACTTAGAGGTCATTTAGAACCACATACTTAGAGGTCATTTAGAACTACGTACTTAAAGGTCATTTAGAACTACGTACTTTAAGGTCATTTAAATCCACGTACTTAGAGGTCATTTAGAAGCACGTACATAGAGGTCATTTAGAACCACGTACTTAGAGATCATCTAGAACAACGTACTTAGAGGTCATTTAGAACCACGTACTTAGAGGTCATTTAGAACCCAGTACTTAGAGGTCATTTAGAACTACGTACTTAGAAGATATTTAGAACCACGTACTTAGAGGTCATTTAGAACCAACTTTTTAGAGGTCATTTAGAACTACGTACTTAGATTTCCTTTAGAACCACGTACATAGAGGTCATTTAGAACTACGTACTTAGAGGTCATTTAGAACTACGTATTTATAGGTCGTTTAGAACTACGAACTTAGGGGTCATTTAGAACCCACGTACTTAGAGGTCATTTAGAACCACGTAGTTAGAGGTCATCTAGAACAACGTACTTAGAGGTCATTTAGAACCACTTTCTTAGATGTCATTTGGAAGTACGTACCTAGAGGTCATTTAGAAGCACGTACTTAGAGGTCATTTAGAACCACGTAGTTAGAGGTCATTTAGAACCACGTACTTTGGTGTCATTTAGAACTACTGACTTAAATGTCATTTAGAACCAAGTACTTAGAGGTCATTTAGAACCTCGTACTTAGAGGTCAATTAGAACTACGAACTTAGGGGTCATTTAGAACTACGTACTTAGAGGTGTTATAGAACTACGTTCTTAGAGGTCATTTAGGACCACGTACTTAGAGGTCATTTAGAACCACTTACTTAGAGGTCATTTGGAACTACGTATCTAGAGGTATTTAGAACTACGTACTTAGACGTCATTTAGAACCAACTATTTAGAGGTCATTTAGAACTACGTACTTAGATGTCATTTAGAACCACGTACTTAGAGGTCATTTAGAACCACGTACTGAGAGGTCATTTAGAAACACGTACTTAGAGGTCATTTAAAACCAACAACTTAGAGATCATTTAGAACTACGTACTTAGAGGTCATTTAGAACCACGTACTCAGATGTCATTTAGAGCCCACGTACCTAGAGGTCATATAGAACCACGTACATAGAGGTCATTTAGAACTATGTACTTAGAGGTCATTTAGAGCTACGTATTTAGAGGTCATTTAGAACCCACGTACTTAGAGGTCATTTAGAACTACGTATATGAGGTCTTTTAGAACCACGTACTTAGAGGACATTTAGAACCACGTACTTAGAGGTCATTTAGAACCAAGTACTTAGAGGTCATTTAGAACCAAGTACTTAGAGGTCATTTAGAACTACGTACTTAGAAGATATTTAGAACCACGTACTTAGAGGTCATTTAGAACCAACTTTTTAGAGGTCATTTAGAACTACGTACTTAGAGGTCTTTTAGAACCACGTACATAGAGGTCATTTAGAACTACGTACTTAGAGGTCATTTAGAACTACGTATTTAGAGGTCATTTAGAACCACGTACTTAGAGGACATTTAGAACCAACAACTTAGAGGTCATTTAGAACTACATACTTAGAGGTCATTTATAACGACGTACTCAGAGGTCATTTAGAACCTACGTACTTAGAGGTCATTTAGAACCACGTACTTAGAGGTCATTTAGAACCACATACTTAGAGGTCGTTTAGAACTACTCACTTAGGGGTCATTTAGAACCACGTACTCTGAGGTCATTAATTTAGAACCAAGTACTTAGAGGTCACTTAGAACCACATATATGAGGTCGTTTAGAATTACGTACTTAGAGGTCATTTAGAACTACGTACTTAGAGGTAATTTAGTACTACGTACTTAGGTGTCATTTAGAACTACTGATTTAGAGGTCATTTAGAACCAAGTACTTAGAGGTCATTTAGAACCACGTACTTAGAGGTCATTTAGAACCTCGTACTTAGAGGTCATTTAGAACCACGTACTTATAGGATAGTTAGAACCATGTAATTAGAGGTCAGTTAGAACTACGTTCTAAGAGGTCATTTAGAACCCTTGAACTTAGAGGTCATTCAGAACCACGTACTTAGAGGTCATTTAGAACCACGTACTTAGAGGTGATTTAGAACCACGTACTTAGAGGTTATTTAGCACTAAGTATATAAGGTCATTTAGAACCACGTACTTAGAGGACATTTAGAACCACGTACTTAGAAGTCATTAGAAGAACCCACGTACTTAGAGGTCATTTAGAACCACGTACTAAGAGGTCATATAGGACCACGTACTTAGAGGTCATTTAGAACTACGTACTTAGGAGTCATTTAGAACTACTTACTTAGAGGTCATTTAAAACCACATACTTAGAGGTCATTTAGAACTACGAACTTATGGGTCATTTAGAACCCACGTACTTAGAGGTCATTTAGTACCCACGTACTTAGAGGTCATATAGAACCTCGT
The DNA here is from genome assembly GCA_963513935.1 of Aphrophora alni. Taxonomy (NCBI): domain Eukaryota; kingdom Metazoa; phylum Arthropoda; class Insecta; order Hemiptera; family Aphrophoridae; genus Aphrophora; species Aphrophora alni. The sequence goes on along the minus strand of CAUPSG010000858.1, from coordinate 1,323,278 downwards.
ACTTAGAGGTCATTTAAAACCACTTACTTAGATGTCATTTGGAAGTACGTACCTAGAGGTCATTTAGAACTACGTACTTAGGGGTCATTTAGAACTACTTACTTAGAGGTCATTTAGAAGCACGTACTTAGAGGTCATTTAGAACCACGTACTTAGAGGTCATTTAGAACTACGTAGCTAGAGGTCATTTAGGACCACGTACTTAGAGGTCATTTAGAACCACTTACTTAGAGGTCATTTAGAACTACGTATATGAGGTCATTTAGAACCACGTACTTAGAGGACATTTAGAACCACGTACTTAGAGGGCATTTGAACTAAGTATTTAGAGGTCATTTAGAACCACTTTCTTAGATGTCATTTGGAAGTACGTACCTAGAGGTCATTTAGAAGCACGTACTTAGAGGTCATTTAGAACCACGTAGTTATAGGTCATTTAGAACCACGTACTTAGAGGTCATTTAGAACTACGTATATGAGGTCATTTAGAACCACGTACTTAGAGGACATTTAGAACCACGTACTTTGGTGTCATTTAGAACTACTGACTTAGATGTCATTTAGAACCAAGTACTTAGAGGTCATTTAGAACCTCGTACTTAGAGGTCAATTAGAACTACGAACTTAGGGGTCATTTAGAACTACGTACTTAGAGGTGTTATAGAACTACGTTCTTAGAGGTCATTTAGGACTTCGTACTTAGAGGTCATTTAGAAGTACGTACTTAGAGGTCATTTAGAACCACATACTTAGAGGTCATTTAGAACTACTTACTTAGAGGTCATTTAGAACTACGTACCTAGAGGTCATTTAGGACCACGTACTTAGAGGTCATTTAGAACCACTTACTTAGAGGTCATTTGGAACTACGTATCTAGAGGTATTTAGAACTACGTACTTAGACGTCATTTAGAACTACGTACTTAGAAGATATTTAGAACCACGTACTTAGAGGTCATTTAGAACCAACTATTTAGAGGTCATTTAGAACTACGTACTTAGATGTCATTTAGAACCACGTACTTAGAGGTCATTTAGAACCACATACTTAGATGTCATTTAGAACTACGTACTTAGAGGTCATTTAGAACTACGTACTTTAAGGTCATTTAAATCCACGTACTTAGAGGTCATTTAGAAGCACGTACATAGAGGTCATTTAGAACCACGTACTTAGAGGTCATCTAGAACAACGTACTTAGAGGTCATTTAGAACCACTTACTTAGATGTCATTTGGAAGTACGTACCTAGAGGTCATTTAGAACCACGTACTTAGAGGTCATTTAGAACCACGTACTTAGAGGTCATTTAGAACCCAGTACTTAGAGGTCATTTAGAACTACGTACTTAGAAGATATTTAGAACCACGTACTTAGAGGTCATTTAGAACCAACTTTTTAGAGGTCATTTAGAACTACGTACTTAGAGGTCCTTTAGAACCACGTACATAGAGGTCATTTAGAACTACGTACTTAGAGGTCATTTAGAACTACGTATTTATAGGTCGTTTAGAACTACGAACTTAGGGGTCATTTAGAACTACGTAGCTAGAGGTCATTTAGGACCACGGACTTAGAGGTCATTTAGAACCACTTACTTAGAGGTCATTTGGAACTACGTATCTAGAGGTATTTAAAACTACGTACTTAGACGTCATTTAGAACTACGTACTTAGAGGTCATTTAGAACTACGTATATGAGGTCTTTTAGAACCACGTACTTAGAGGACATTTAGAACCACGTACTTAGAGGTCATTTAGAACCACTTACTTAGAAGTCATTTGGAAGTACGTAGTTAGAGGTCATTTAGAACCACGTACTTAGAGGTCATTTAGAACTACGTATATGAGGTCATTTAGAACCACGTACTTAGAGGACATTTAGAACCACGTACTTAGAGGGCATTTCAACTAAGTATTTAGAGGTCATTTAGAACCACGTACTTAGAGGTCATTTAGAACCACATACTTAGAGGTCATTTAGAACTACGTACTTAGAGGTCATTTAGATCTACGTACTTTAAGGTCATTTAAATCCACGTACTTATGGTCATTTAGAACTACGTACTTAGAGGTCATTTAGAAGCACGTACATAGAGGTCATTTAGAACCACGTACTTAGAGGTCATCTAGAACAACGTATTTAGAGGTCATTTAGAACCACTTACTTAGATGTCATTTGGAAGTACGTACCTAGAGGTCATTTAGAACCGCGTACTTAGAGGTCATTTAGAACCACGTACTTAGAGGTCATTTAGAACCAACGTATTTAGAGGTCATTTAGAACCAAACACTTAGAGGTCGTTTAGAACTACGTACTTAGAGGTCATTTAGAACCCACATACTTAGATATCATTTAGAAACCACGTTCTTAGAGGTTATTTAGAACCAACTTCTTAGAGGTCATTTAGAACCCACGTACTTAGAGGTAATTTAGAACCCACGTACTTAGAGGTCATTTAGAACTACGTACTTAGAGGTCATTTAGAACTACGTACTTAGAGGTCATTTAGTACTACGTACTTAGGGGTCATTTAGAACTACTTACTTAGAGGTCATTTAGAACCACGTACTTATAGGTCATTTAGAACCACGTACTTAGAGGTCATTTAGAACCAACTATTTAGAGGTCATTTAGAACTACGTACTTAGATGTCATTTAGAACCACGTACTTAGAGGTCATTTAGAACCACGTACTGAGAGGACATTTAGACCCACGTACTTAGAGGTCATTTAGAACCACTTACTTAGAAGTCATTTGGAAGTACGTACTTAGAGGTCATTTAGAACTACGTACTTAGGGGTCATTTAGAACCACTTACTTAGAGGTCATTTAGAAGCACGTACTTAGAGGTCATTTAGAACCACGTACTTAGAGGTCATTTAGAACTACGTATATGAGGTCATTTAGAACCACGTACTTAGAGGACATTTAGAACCACGTACTTAGAGGGCATTTGAACTAAGTATTTAGAGGTCATTTAGAACCACGTACTTAGAGGTCATTTAGAACCACATACTTAGAGGTCATTTAGAACTACGTACTTAGAGGACATTTAGAACTACGTACTTTAAGGTCATTTAAATCCACGTACTTAGAGGTCATTTAGAAGCACGTACATAGAGGTCATTTAGAACCACGTACTTAGAGGTCATCTAGAACAACGTACTTAGAGGTCATTTAGAACCACTTACTTAGATGTCATTTGGAAGTACGTACCTAGAGGTCATTTAGAACCACGTACTTAGAGGTCATTTAGAACCACGTACTTAGAGGTCATTTAGAACCCAGTACTTAGAGGTCATTTAGAACTACGTACTTAGAAGATATTTAGAACCACGTACTTAGAGGTCATTTAGAACCAACTTTTTAGAGGTCATTTAGAACTACGTACTTAGAGGTCCTTTAGAACCACGTACATAGAGGTCATTTAGAACTACGTACTTAGAGGTCATTTAGAACTACGTATTTATAGGTCGTTTAGAACTACGAACTTAGGGGTCATTTAGAACCCACGTACTTAGAGGTCATTTAGAACCACGTAGTTAGAGGTCATCTAGAACAACGTACTTAGAGGTCATTTAGAACCACTTTCTTAGATGTCATTTGGAAGTACGTACCTAGAGGTCATTTAGAAGCACGTACTTAGAGGTCATTTAGAACCACGTAGTTAGAGGTCATTTAGAACCACGTACTTAGAGGTCATTTAGAACTACGTATATGAGGTCATTTAGAACCACGTACTTAGAGGACATTTAGAACCACGTACTTTGGTGTCATTTAGAACTACTGACTTAGATGTCATTTAGAACCAAGTACTTAGAGGTCATTTAGAACCTCGTACTTAGAGGTCAATTAGAACTACGAACTTAGGGGTCATTTAGAACTACGTACTTAGAGGTGTTATAGAACTACGTTCTTAGAGGTCATTTAGGACTTCGTACTTAGAGGTCATTTAGAACTACGTACCTAGAGGTCATTTAGGACCACGTACTTAGAGGTCATTTAGAACCACGTACTTAGAGGTCATTTAGAACCAACAACTTAGAGATCATTTAGAACTACGTACTTAGAGGTCATTTAGAAGCACGTACTCAGATGTCATTTAGAGCCCACGTACCTAGAGGTCATATAGAACCACGTACATAGAGGTCATTTAGAACTACGTACTTAGAGGTCATTTAGAGCTACGTATTTAGAGGTCATTTAGAACCCACGTACTTAGAGGTCATTTAGAACTACGTATATGAGGTCTTTTAGAACTACGTACTTAGAGGACATTTAGAACCACGTACTTAGAGGTCATTTAGAACCAAGTACTTAGAGGTCATTTAGAACCAAGTACTTAGAGGTCATTTAGAACTACGTACTTAGAAGATATTTAGAACCACGTACTTAGAGGTCATTTAGAACCAACTTTTTAGAGGTCATTTAGAACTACGTACTTAGAGGTCTTTTAAAACCACGTACATAGAGGTCATTTAGAACTACGTACTTAGAGGTCATTTAGAACTACGTATTTAGAGGTCATTTAGAACCACGTACTTAGAGGACATTTAGAACCAACAACTTAGAGGTCATTTAGAACTACATACTTAGAGGTCATTTATAACGACGTACTCAGAGGTCATTTAGAACCTACGTACTTAGAGGTCATTTAGAACCACGTACTTAGAGGTCATTTAGAACCACATACTTAGAGGTCGTTTAGAACTACTTACTTAGGGGTCATTTAGAACCACGTACTCTGAGGTCATTAATTTAGAACCAAGTACTTAGAGGTCACTTAGAACCACATATATGAGGTCGTTTAGAATTACGTACTTAGAGGTCATTTAGAACTACGTACTTAGAGGTAATTTAGTACTACGTACATAGGTGTCATTCAGAACTACTGATTTAGAGGTCATTTAGAACCAAGTACTTAGAGGTCATTTAGAACCACGTACTTAGAGGTCATTTAGAACCTCGTACTTAGAGGTCATTTAGAACCACGTACTTATAGGATAGTTAGAACCATGTAATTAGAGGTCAGTTAGAACTACGTTCTAAGAGGTCATTTAGAACCCTTGAACTTAGAGATCATTCAGAACCACGTACTTAGAGGTCATTTAGAACCACGTACTTAGAGGTGATTTAGAACCACGTACTTAGAGGTTATTTAGCACTAAGTATATAAGGTCATTTAGAACTACGTACTTAGAGGACATTTAGAACCACGTACTTAGATGTCATTTAGAACCACGTACTTAGAGGTCATTTAGAACCACGTACTAAGAGGTCATATAGGACCACGTACTTAGAGGTCATTTAGAACTACGTACTTAGGAGTCATTTAGAACTACTTACTTAGAGGTCATTTAGAACCACATACTTAGAGGTCATTTAGAACCACGAACTTATGGGTCATTTAGAACCCACGTACTTAGAGGTCATTTAGTACCCACGTACTTAGAGGTCATATAGAACCTCGTACTTAGAGGTCAATTAAAACCACTTACTTAGATGTCATTTGGAAGTACGTACCTAGAGGTCATTTAGACCTACGTACTTAGGGGTCATTTAGAACTACTTACTTAGAGGTCATTTAGAAGCACGTACTTAGAGGTCATTTAGAACCACGTACTTAGAGGTCATTTAGAACTACGTAGCTAGAGGTCATTTAGGACCACGTACTTAGAGGTCATTTAGAACCACTTACTTAGAGGTCATTTAGAACTACGTATATGAGGTCATTTAGAACCACGTACTTAGGACATTTAGAACCACGTACTTAGAGGGCATTTGAACTAAGTATTTAGAGGTCATTTAGAACCACGTACTTAGAGGTCATTTAGAACCACATACTTAGAGGTCATTTAGAACTACGTACTTAGAGGTCATTTAGAACTACGTACTTTAAGGTCATTTAAATCCACGTACTTAGAGGTCATTTAGAAGCACGTACATAGAGGTCATTTAGAACCACGTACTTAGAGGTCATCTAGAACAACGTACTTAGAGGTCATTTAGAACCACTTACTTAGATGTCATTTGGAAGTACGTACCTAGAGGTCATTTAGAACCACGTACTTAGAGGTCATTTAGAACCACGTACTTAGAGGTCATTTAGAACCCAGTACTTAGAGGTCATTTAGAACTACGTACTTAGAAGATATTTAGAACCACGTACTTAGAGGTCATTTAGAACCAACTTTTTAGAGGTCATTTAGAACTACGTACTTAGAGGTCCTTTAGAACCACGTACATAGAGGTCATTTAGAACTACGTACTTAGAGGTCATTTAGAACTACGTATTTATAGGTCGTTTAGAACTACGAACTTAGGGGTGATTTAGAACCCACGTACTTAGAGGTCATTTAGAACCACGTAGTTAGAGGTCATCTAGAACAACGTACTTAGAGGTCATTTAGAACCACTTTCTTAGATGTCATTTGGAAGTACGTACCTAGAGGTCATTTAGAAGCACGTACTTAGAGGTCATTTAGAACCACGTAGTTAGAGGTCATTTAGAACCACGTACTTAGAGGTCATTTAGAACTACGTATATGAGGTCATTTAGAACCACGTACTTAGAGGACATTTAGAACCACGTACTTTGGTGTCATTTAGAACTACTGACTTAGATGTCATTTAGAACCTAGTACTTAGAGGTCATTTAGAACCTCGTACTTAGAGGTCAATTAGAACTACGAACTTAGGGGTCATTTAGAACTACGTACTTAGAGGTGTTATAGAACTACGTTCTTTGAGGTCATTTAGGACTTCGTACTTAGATGTCATTTAGAACTACGTACTTAGAGGTCATTTAGAACCACATACTTAGAGGTCATTTAGAACTACTTACTTAGAGGTCATTTAGAACTACGTACCTAGAGGTCATTTAGGACCACGTACTTAGAGGTCATTTAGAACCACTTACTTAGAGGTCATTTGGAACTACGTATCTAGAGGTATTTAGAACTACGTACTTAGACGTCATTTAGAACTACGTACTTAGAAGATATTTAGAACCACGTACTTAGAGGTCATTTAGAACCAACTATTTAGAGGTCATTTAGAACTACGTACTTAGATGTCATTTAGAACCACGTACTTAGAGGTCATTTAGAACCACGTACTGAGAGGTCATTTAGACCCACGTACTTAGAGGTCATTTAGAACCACTTACTTAGAAGTCATTTGGAAGTACGTACTTAGAGGTCATTTAGAACTACGTACTTAGGGGTCATTTAGAACCACTTACTTAGAGGTCATTTAGAAGCACGTACTTAGAGGTCATTTAGAACCACGTACTTAGAGGTCATTTAGAACTACGTATATGAGGTCATTTAGAACCACGTACTTAGAGGACATTTAGAACCACGTACTTAGAGGGCATTTGAACTAAGTATTTAGAGGTCATTTAGAACCACGTACTTAGAGGTCATTTAGAACCACATACTTAGAGGTCATTTAGAACTACGTACTTAAAGGTCATTTAGAACTACGTACTTTAAGGTCATTTAAATCCACGTACTTAGAGGTCATTTAGAAGCACGTACATAGAGGTCATTTAGAACCACGTACTTAGAGATCATCTAGAACAACGTACTTAGAGGTCATTTAGAACCACTTACTTAGATGTCATTTGGAAGTACGTACCTAGAGGTCATTTAGAACCACGTACTTAGAGGTCATTTAGAACCACGTACTTAGAGGTCATTTAGAACCCAGTACTTAGAGGTCATTTAGAACTACGTACTTAGAAGATATTTAGAACCACGTACTTAGAGGTCATTTAGAACCAACTTTTTAGAGGTCATTTAGAACTACGTACTTAGATTTCCTTTAGAACCACGTACATAGAGGTCATTTAGAACTACGTACTTAGAGGTCATTTAGAACTACGTATTTATAGGTCGTTTAGAACTACGAACTTAGGGGTCATTTAGAACCCACGTACTTAGAGGTCATTTAGAACCACGTAGTTAGAGGTCATCTAGAACAACGTACTTAGAGGTCATTTAGAACCACTTTCTTAGATGTCATTTGGAAGTACGTACCTAGAGGTCATTTAAAAGCACGTACTTAGAGGTCATTTAGAACCACGTAGTTAGAGGTCATTTAGAACCACGTACTTTGGTGTCATTTAGAACTACTGACTTAAATGTCATTTAGAACCAAGTACTTAGAGGTCATTTAGAACCTCGTACTTAGAGGTCAATTAGAACTACGAACTTAGGGGTCATTTAAAACTACGTACTTAGAGGTGTTATAGAACTACGTTCTTAGAGGTCATTTAGGACCACGTACTTAGAGGTCATTTAGAACCACTTACTTAGAGGTCATTTGGAACTACGTATCTAGAGGTATTTAGAACTACGTACTTAGACGTCATTTAGAACTACGTACTTAGAAGATATTTAGAACCACGTACTTAGAGGTCATTTAGAACCAACTATTTAGAGGTCATTTAGAACTACGTACTTAGAGGACATTTAGAACCACGTACTTAGAAGTCATTAAAAGAACCCACGTACTTAGAGGTCATTTAGAACCACGTACTAAGAGGTCATATAGGACCACGTACTTAGAGGTCATTTAGAACTACGTACTTAGGAGTCATTTAGAACTACTTACTTAGAGGTCATTTAGAACCACATACTTAGAGGTCATTTAGAACTACGAACTTATGGGTCATTTAGAACCCACGTACTTAGAGGTCATTTAGTACCCACGTACTTAGAGGTCATATAGAACCTCGTACTTAGAGGTCATTTAAAACCACTTACTTAGAGGTCATTTAGAAGCACGTACTTAGAGGTCATTTAGAACCACGTACTTAGAGGTCATTTAGAACTACGTAGCTAGAGGTCATTTAGGACCACGTACTTAGAGGTCATTTAGAACCACCTACTTAGAGGTCATTTAGAACTACGTATATGAGGTCATTTAGAACCACGTACTTAGAGGACATTTAGAACCACGTACTTAGAGGGCATTTGAACTAAGTATTTAGAGGTCATTTAGAACCACGTACTTAGAGGTCATTTAGAACCACATACTTAGAGGTCATTTAGAACTACGTACTTAGAGGTCATTTAGAACTACGTACTTTAAGGTCATTTAAATCCACGTACTTAGAGGTCATTTAGAACCACGTACTTAGAGGTCATTTAGAACCACGTACTTAGAGGTCATTTAGAACCCAGTACTTAGAGGTCATTTAGAACTACGTACTTAGAAGATATTTAGAACCACGTACTTAGAGGTCATTTAGAACCAACTTTTTAGAGGTCATTTAGAACTACGTACTTAGAGGTCCTTTAGAACCACGTACATAGAGGTCATTTAGAACTACGTACTTAGAGGTCATTTAGAACTACGTATTTATAGGTCGTTTAGAACTACGAACTTAGGGGTCATTTAGAACCCACGTACTTAGAGGTCATTTAGAACCACGTAGTTAGAGGTCATCTAAAACAACGTACTTAGAGGTCATTTAGAACCACTTTCTTAGATGTCATTTGGAAGTACGTACCTAGAGGTCATTTAGAAGCACGTACTTAGAGGTCATTTAGAACCACGTAGTTAGAGGTCATTTAGAACCACGTACTTAGAGGTCATTTAGAACTACGTATATGATTTCATTTAGAACCACGTACTTAAAAGGACATTTAGAACCACGTACTTTGGTGTCATTTAGAACTACTGACTTAGATGTCATTTAGAACCAAGTACTTAGAGGTCATTTAGAACCTCGTACTTAGAGGTCAATTAGAACTACGAACTTAGGGGTCATTTAGAACTACGTACTTAGAGGTGTTATAGAACTACGTTCTTAGAGGTCATCTAGGACTTCGTACTTAGAGGTCATTTAGAACTGCGTACTTAGAGGTCATTTAGAACCACATACTTAGAGGTCATTTAGAACTACTTACTTAGAGGTCATTTAGAACTACGTACCTAGAGGTCATTTAGGACCACGTACTTAGAGGTCATTTAGAACCACTTACTTAGAGGTCATTTGGAACTACGTATCTAGAGGTATTTAGAACTACGTACTTAGACGTCATTTAGAACTACGTACTTAGAAGATATTTAGAACCACGTACTTAGAGGTCATTTAGAACCAACTATTTAGAGGTCATTTAGAACTACGTACTTAGATGTCATTTAGAACCACATACTTAGAGGTCATTTAGAATCACATACTTAGAGGTCATTTAGAACTAAGTACTTAGAGGTCATTTAGAACTACGTACTTTAAGGTCATTTAAATCAACGTACTTAGAGGTCATTTAGAAGCACGTACATAGAGGTCATTTAGAACCACGTACTTAGAGGTCATCTAGAACAACGTACTTAGAGGTCATTTAGAACCACTTACTTAGATGTCATTTGGAAGTACGTACCTAGAGGTCATTTAGAACCACGTACTTAGAGGTCATTTAGAACCACGTACTTAGAGGTCATTTAGAACCCAGTACTTAGAGGTCATTTAGAACTACGTACTTAGAAGATATTTAGAACCACGTACTTAGAGGTCATTTAGAACCAACTTTTTAGAGGTCATTTAGAACTACGTACTTAGAGGTCCTTTAGAACCACGTACATAGAGGTCATTTAGAACTACGTACTTAGAGGTCATTTAGAACTACGTATTTATAGGTCGTTTAGAACTACGAACTTAGGGGTCATTTAGAACCCACGTACTTAGAGGTCATTTAGAACCACGTAATTAGAGGTCATCTAGAACAACGTACTTAGAGGTCATTTAGAACCACTTTCTTAGATGTCATTTGGAAGTACGTACCTAGAGGTCATTTAGAAGCACGTACTTAGAGGTCATTTAGAACCACGTACTTAGAGGTCATTTAGAACTACGTATATGAGGTCATTTAGAACCACGTACTTAGAGGACATTTAGAACCACGTACTTAGATTGCATTTGAACTAAGTATTTAGAGGTCATTTAGAACCACGTACTTAGAGGTCATTTAGAACCACATACTTAGAGGTCATTTAGAACTACGTACTTAGAGGTCATTTAGAACTACGTACTTTAAGGTCATTTAAATCCACGTACTTAGAGTTCATTTAGAAGCACGTACATAGAGGTCATTTAGAACCACGTACTTAGAGGTCATCTAGAACAACGTACTTAGAGGTCATTTAGAACCACTTACTTAGATGTCATTTGGAAGTACGTACCTAGAGGTCATTTAGAACCACGTACTTAGAGGTCATTTAGAACCACGTACTTAGAGGTCATTTAGAACCCAGTACTTAGAGGTCATTTAGAACTACGTACTTAGAAGATATTTAGAACCACGTACTTAGAGGTCATTTAGAACCAACTTTTTAGAGGTCATTTAGAACTACGTACTTAGAGGTCCTTTAGAACCACGTACATAGAGGTCATTTAGAACTACGTACTTAGAGGTCATTTAGAACTACGTATTTATAGGTCGTTTAGAACTACGAACTTAGGGGTCATTAAGAACCCACGTACTTAGAGGTCATTTAGAACCACGTAGTTAGAGGTCATCTAGAACAACGTACTTAGAGGTCATTTAGAACCACTTTCTTAGATGTCATTTGGAAGTACGTACCTAGAGGTCATTTAGAAGCACGTACTTAGAGGTCATTTAGAACCAAGTAGTTAGAGGTCATTTAGAACCACGTACTTAGAGGTCATTTAGAACTACGTATATGAGGTCATTTAGAACCACGTACTTAGAGGACATTTAGAACCACGTACTTTGGTGTCATTTAGAACTACTGACTTAGATGTCATTTAGAACCAAGTACTTAGAGGTCATTTAGAACCTCGTACTTAGAAGTCAATTAGAACTACGAACTTAGGGGTCATTTAGAACTACGTACTTAGAGGTGTTATAGAACTACGTTCTTAGAGGTCATTTAGAACTTCGTACTTAGAGGTCATTTAGAACTACGTACCTAGAGGTCATTTAGGACCACGTACTTAGAGGTCATTTAGAACCACTTACTTAGAGGTCATTTAGAACTACGTACTTAGACGTCATTTAGAACTACGTACTTAGAAGATATTTAGAACCACGTACTTAGAGGTCATTTAGAACCAACTATTTAGAGGTCATTTAGAACTACGTACTTAGATGTCATTAAGAACCACGTACTTAGAGGTCATTTAGAACCACGTACTGAGAGGTCATTTAGAAACACGTACTTAGAGGTCATTTAGAAGCAACATTTAGAGATCATTTAGAACTACGTACTTAGAGGTCATTTAGAACCACGTACTCAGATGTCATTTAGAGCCCACGTACCTAGAGGTCATATAGAACCACGTACATAGAGGTCATTTAGAACTACGTACTTAGAGGTCATTTAGAGCTACGTATTTAGAGGTCATTTAGAACCCACGTACTTAGAGGTCATTTAGAACTACGTATATGAGGTCTTTTAGAACCACGTACTTAGAGGACATTTAGAACCACGTACTTAGAGGTCATTTAGAACCAAGTACTTAGAGGTCATTTAGAACCAAGTACTTAGAGGTCATTTAGAACTACGTACTTAGAAGATATTTAGAACCACGTACTTAGAGGTCATTTAGAACCAACTTTTTAGAGGTCATTTAGAACTACGTACTTAGAGGTCTTTTAGAACCACGTACATAGAGGTCATTTAGAACTACGTACTTAGAGGTCATTTAGAACTACGTATTTAGAGGTCATTTAGAACCACGTACTTAGAGGACATTTAGAACCAACAACTTAGAGGTCATTTAGAACTACATACTTAGGGGTCATTTATAACGACGTACTCAGAGGTCATTTAGAACCTACGTACTTAGAGGTCATTTAGAACCACGTACTTAGAGGTCATTTAGAACCACATACTTAGAGGTCGTTTAGAACTACTTACTTAGGGGTCATTTAGAACCACGTACTCTGAGGTCATTAATTTAGAACCAAGTACTTAGAGGTCACTTAGAACCACATATATGAGGTCGTTTAGAATTACGTACTTAGAGGTCATTTAGAACTACGTACTAAGAGGTAATTTAGTACTACGTACTTAGGTGTCATTTAGAACTACTGATTTAGAGGTCATTTAGAACCAAGTACTTAGAGGTCATTTAGAACCACGTACTTAGAGGTCATTTAGAACCACGTACTTAGAGGTGATTTAGAACCACGTACTTAGAGGTTATTTAGCACTAAGTATATAAGGTCATTTAGAACCACGTACTTAGAGGACATTTAGAACCACGCACTTAGAAGTCATTAGAAGAACCCACGTACTTAGAGGTCATTTAGAACCACGTACTAAGAGGTCATATAGGACCACGTACTTAGAGGTCATTTAGAACTACGTACTTAGGAGTCATTTAGAACTACTTACTTAGAGGTCATTTAGAACCACATACTTAGAGGTCATTTAGAACTACGAACTTATGGGTCATTTAGAACCCACGTACTTAGAGGTCATTTAGTACCCACGTACTTAGAGGTCATATAGAACCTCGTACTTAGAGGTCATTTAAAACCACTTACTTAGATGTCATTTGGAAGTACGTACCTAGAGGTCACTTAGAACTACGTACTTAGGGGTCATTTAGAACTACTTACTTAGAGGTCATTTAGAAGCACGTACTTAGAGGTCATTTAGAACCACGTACTTAGAGGTCATTTAGAACTACGTAGCTAGAGGTCATTTAGGACCACGTACTTAGAGGTCATTTAGAACCACTTACTTAGAGGTCATTTAGAACTACGTATATGAGGTCATTTAGAACCACGTACTTAGAGGACATTTAGAACCACGTACTTAGAGGTCATTTGAACTAAGTATTTAGAGGTCATTTAGAACCACGTACTTAGAGGTCATTTAGAACCACATACTTAGAGGTCATTTAGAACTACGTACTTAGAGGTCATTTAGAACTACGTACTTTAAGGTCATTTAAATCCACGTACTTAGAGGTCATTTAGAAGCACGTACATAGAGGTCATTTAGAACCACGTACTTAGAGGTCATCTAGAACAACGTACTTAGAGGTCATTTAGAACCACTTACTTAGATGTCATTTGGAAGTACGTACCTAGAGGTCATTTAGAACCACGTACTTAGAGGTCATTTAGAACCACGTACTTAGAGGTCATTTAGAACCCAGTACTTAGAGGTCATTTAGAACTACGTACTTAGAAGATATTTAGAACCACGTACTTAGAGGTCATTTAGAACCAACTTTTTAGAGGTCATTTAGAACTACGTACTTAGAGGTCCTTTAGAACCACGTACATAGAGGTCATTTAGAACTACGTACTTAGAGGTCATTTAGAACTACGTATTTATAGGTCGTTTAGAACTACGAACTTAGGGGTCATTTAGAACCCACGTACTTAGAGGTCATTTAGAACCACGTAGTTAGAGGTCATCTAAAACAACGTACTTAGAGGTCATTTAGAACCACTTTCTTAGATGTCATTTGGAAGTACGTACCTAGAGGTCATTTAGAAGCACGTACTTAGAGGTCATTTAGAACCACGTAGTTATAGGTCATTTAGAACCACGTACTTAGAGGTCATTTAGAACTACGTATATGAGGTCATTTAGAACCACGTACTTAGAGGACATTTAGAACCACGTACTTTGGTGTCATTTAGAACTACTGACTTAGTTGTCATTTAGAACCAAGTACTTAGAGGTCATTTAGAACGTCGTACTTAGAGGTCAATTAGAACTACGAACTTAGGGGTCATTTAGAACTACGTACTTAGAGGTGTTATAGAACTACGTTCTTAGAGGTCATTTAGGACTTCGTACTTAGAGGTCATTTAGAAGTACGTACTTAGAGGTCATTTAGAACCACATACTTAGAGGTCATTTAGAACTACTTACTTAGAGGTCATTTAGAACTACGTACCTAGAGGTCTTTTAGGACCACGTACTTAGAGGTCATTTAGAACCACTTACTTAGAGGTCATTTGGAACTACGTATCTAGAGGTATTTAGAACTACGTACTTAGACGTCATTTAGAACTACGTACTTAGAAGATATTTAGAACCACGTACTTAGAGGTCATTTAGAACCAACTATTTAGAGGTCATTTAGAACTACGTACTTAGATGTCATTTAGAACCACGTACTTAGAGGTCATTTAGAACCACATACTTAGAGGTCATTTAGAACTACGTACTTAGAGGTCATTTAGAACTACGTACTTTAAGGTCATTTAAATCCACGTACTTAGAGGTCATTTAGAAGCACGTACATAGAGGTAATTTAGAACCACGTACTTAGAGGTCATCTAGAACAACGTACTTAGAGGTCATTTAGAACCACTTACTTAGATGTCATTTGGAAGTACGTACCTAGAGGTCATTTAGAACCACGTACTTAGAGGTCATTTAGAACCACGTACTTAGAGGTCATTTAGAACCCAGTACTTAGAGGTCATTTAGAACTACGTACTTAGAAGATATTTAGAACCACGTACTTAGAGGTCATTTAGAACCAACTTTTTAGAGGTCATTTAGAACTACGTACTTAGAGGTCCTTTAGAACCACGTACATGGAGGTCATATAGAACCACGTACATAGAGGTCATTTAGAACTATGTACTTAGAGGTCATTTAGAGCTACGTATTTAGAGGTCATTTAGAACCCACGTACTTAGAGGTCATTTAGAACTACGTATATGAGGTCTTTTAGAACCACGTACTTAGAGGACATTTAGAACCACGTACTTAGAGGTCATTTAGAACCAAGTACTTAGAGGTCATTTAGAACCAAGTACTTAGAGGTCATTTAGAACTACGTACTTAGAAGATATTTAGAACCACGTACTTAGAGGTCATTTAGAACCAACTTTTTAGAGGTCATTTAGAACTACGTACTTAGAGGTCTTTTAGAACCACGTACATAGAGGTCATTTAGAACTACGTACTTAGAGGTCATTTAGAACTACGTATTTAGAGGTCATTTAGAACCACGTACTTAGAGGACATTTAGAACCAACAACTTAGAGGTCATTTAGAACTACATACTTAGAGGTCATTTATAACGACGTACTCAGAGGTCATTTAGAACCTACGTACTTAGAGGTCATTTAGAACCACGTACTTAGAGGTCATTTAGAACCACATACTTAGAGGTCGTTTAGAACTACTCACTTAGGGGTCATTTAGAACCACGTACTCTGAGGTCATTAATTTAGAACCAAGTACTTAGAGGTCACTTAGAACCACATATATGAGGTCGTTTAGAATTACGTACTTAGAGGTCATTTAGAACTACGTACTTAGAGGTAATTTAGTACTACGTACTTAGGTGTCATTTAGAACTACTGATTTAGAGGTCATTTAGAACCAAGTACTTAGAGGTCATTTAGAACCACGTACTTAGAGGTCATTTAGAACCTCGTACTTAGAGGTCATTTAGAACCACGTACTTATAGGATAGTTAGAACCATGTAATTAGAGGTCAGTTAGAACTACGTTCTAAGAGGTCATTTAGAACCCTTGAACTTAGAGGTCATTCAGAACCACGTACTTAGAGGTCATTTAGAACCACGTACTTAGAGGTGATTTAGAACCACGTACTTAGAGGTTATTTAGCACTAAGTATATAAGGTCATTTAGAACCACGTACTTAGAGGACATTTAGAACCACGTACTTAGAAGTCATTAGAAGAACCCACGTACTTAGAGGTCATTTAGAACCACGTACTAAGAGGTCATATAGGACCACGTACTTAGAGGTCATTTAGAACTACGTACTTAGGAGTCATTTAGAACTACTTACTTAGAGGTCATTTAAAACCACATACTTAGAGGTCATTTAGAACTACGAACTTATGGGTCATTTAGAACCCACGTACTTAGAGGTCATTTAGTACCCACGTACTTAGAGGTCATATAGAACCTCGTACTTAGAGGTCATTTAAAACCACTTACTTAGATGTCATTTGGAAGTACGTACCTAGAGGTCATTTAGAACTACGTACTTAGGGGTCATTTAGAACTACTTACTTAGAGGTCATTTAGAAGCACGTACTTAGAGGTCATTTAGAACCACGTACTTAGAGGTCATTTAGAACTACGTAGCTAGAGGTCATTTAGGACCACGTACTTAGAGGTCATTTAGAACCACTTACTTAGAGGTCATTTAGAACTACGTATATGAGGTCATTTAGAACCACGTACTTAGAGGACATTTAGAACCACGTACTTAGAGGGCATTTGAACTAAGTATTTAGAGGTCATTTAGAACCACTTTCTTAGATGTCATTTGGAAGTACGTACCTAGAGGTCATTTAGAAGCACGTACTTAGAGGTCATTTAGAACCACGTAGTTATAGGTCATTTAGAACCACGTACTTAGAGGTCATTTAGAACTACGTATATGAGGTCATTTAGAACCACGTACTTAGAGGACATTTAGAACCACGTACTTTGGTGTCATTTAGAACTACTGACTTAGATGTCATTTAGAACCAAGTACTTAGAGGTCATTTAGAACCTCGTACTTAGAGGTCAATTAGAACTACGAACTTAGGGGTCATTTAGAACTACGTACTTAGAGGTGTTATAGAACTACGTTCTTAGAGGTCATTTAGGACTTCGTACTTAGAGGTCATTTAGAAGTACGTACTTAGAGGTCATTTAGAACCACATACTTAGAGGTCATTTAGAACTACTTACTTAGAGGTCATTTAGAACTACGTACCTAGAGGTCATTTAGGACCACGTACTTAGAGGTCATTTAGAACCACTTACTTAGAGGTCATTTGGAACTACGTATCTAGAGGTATTTAGAACTACGTACTTAGACGTCATTTAGAACTACGTACTTAGAAGATATTTAGAACCACGTACTTAGAGGTCATTTAGAACCAACTATTTAGAGGTCATTTAGAACTACGTACTTAGATGTCATTTAGAACCACGTACTTAGAGGTCATTTAGAACCACATACTTAGATGTCATTTAGAACTACGTACTTAGAGGTCATTTAGAACTACGTACTTTAAGGTCATTTAAATCCACGTACTTAGAGGTCATTTAGAAGCACGTACATAGAGGTCATTTAGAACCACGTACATAGAGGTCATCTAGAACAACGTACTTAGAGGTCATTTAGAACCACTTACTTAGATGTCATTTGGAAGTACGTACCTAGAGGTCATTTAGAACCACGTACTTAGAGGTCATTTAGAACCACGTACTTAGAGGTCATTTAGAACCCAGTACTTAGAGGTCATTTAGAACTACGTACTTAGAAGATATTTAGAACCACGTACTTAGAGGTCATTTAGAACCAACTTTTTAGAGGTCATTTAGAACTACGTACTTAGAGGTCCTTTAGAACCACGTACATAGAGGTCATTTAGAACTACGTACTTAGAGGTCATTTAGAACTACGTATTTATAGGTCGTTTAGAACTACGAACTTAGGGGTCATTTAGAACTACGTAGCTAGAGGTCATTTAGGACCACGGACTTAGAGGTCATTTAGAACCACTTACTTAGAGGTCATTTGGAACTACGTATCTAGAGGTATTTAAAACTACGTACTTAGACGTCATTTAGAACTACGTACTTAGAGGTCATTTAGAACTACGTATATGAGGTCTTTTAGAACCACGTACTTAGAGGACATTTAGAACCACGTACTTAGAGGTCATTTAGAACCACTTACTTAGAAGTCATTTGGAAGTACGTAGTTAGAGGTCATTTAGAACCACGTACTTAGAGGTCATTTAGAACTACGTATATGAGGTCATTTAGAACCACGTACTTAGAGGACATTTAGAACCACGTACTTAGAGGGCATTTCAACTAAGTATTTAGAGGTCATTTAGAACCACGTACTTAGAGGTCATTTAGAACCACATACTTAGAGGTCATTTAGAACTACGTACTTAGAGGTCATTTAGATCTACGTACTTTAAGGTCATTTAAATCCACGTACTTATGGTCATTTAGAACTACGTACTTAGAGGTCATTTAGAAGCACGTACATAGAGGTCATTTAGAACCACGTACTTAGAGGTCATCTAGAACAACGTATTTAGAGGTCATTTAGAACCACTTACTTAGATGTCATTTGGAAGTACGTACCTAGAGGTCATTTAGAACCGCGTACTTAGAGGTCATTTAGAACCACGTACTTAGAGGTCATTTAGAACCAACGTATTTAGAGGTCATTTAGAACCAAACACTTAGAGGTCGTTTAGAACTACGTACTTAGAGGTCATTTAGAACCCACATACTTAGATATCATTTAGAAACCACGTTCTTAGAGGTTATTTAGAACCAACTTCTTAGAGGTCATTTAGAACCCACGTACTTAGAGGTAATTTAGAACCCACGTACTTAGAGGTCATTTAGAACTACGTACTTAGAGGTCATTTAGAACTACGTACTTAGAGGTCATTTAGTACTACGTACTTAGGGGTCATTTAGAACTACTTACTTAGAGGTCATTTAGAACCACGTACTTATAGGTCATTTAGAACCACGTACTTAGAGGTCATTTAGAACCAACTATTTAGAGGTCATTTAGAACTACGTACTTAGATGTCATTTAGAACCACGTACTTAGAGGTCATTTAGAACCACGTACTGAGAGGACATTTAGACCCACGTACTTAGAGGTCATTTAGAACCACTTACTTAGAAGTCATTTGGAAGTACGTACTTAGAGGTCATTTAGAACTACGTACTTAGGGGTCATTTAGAACCACTTACTTAGAGGTCATTTAGAAGCACGTACTTAGAGGTCATTTAGAACCACGTACTTAGAGGTCATTTAGAACTACGTATATGAGGTCATTTAGAACCACGTACTTAGAGGACATTTAGAACCACGTACTTAGAGGGCATTTGAACTAAGTATTTAGAGGTCATTTAGAACCACGTACTTAGAGGTCATTTAGAACCACATACTTAGAGGTCATTTAGAACTACGTACTTAGAGGACATTTAGAACTACGTACTTTAAGGTCATTTAAATCCACGTACTTAGAGGTCATTTAGAAGCACGTACATAGAGGTCATTTAGAACCACGTACTTAGAGGTCATCTAGAACAACGTACTTAGAGGTCATTTAGAACCACTTACTTAGATGTCATTCGGAAGTACGTACCTAGAGGTCATTTAGAACCACGTACTTAGAGGTCATTTAGAACCACGTACTTAGAGGTCATTTAGAACCCAGTACTTAGAGGTCATTTAGAACTACGTACTTAGAAGATATTTAGAACCACGTACTTAGAGGTCATTTAGAACCAACTTTTTAGAGGTCATTTAGAACTACGTACTTAGAGGTCCTTTAGAACCACGTACATAGAGGTCATTTAGAACTACGTACTTAGAGGTCATTTAGAACTACGTATTTATAGGTCGTTTAGAACTACGAACTTAGGGGTCATTTAGAACCCACGTACTTAGAGGTCATTTAGAACCACGTAGTTAGAGGTCATCTAGAACAACGTACTTAGAGGTCATTTAGAACCACTTTCTTAGATGTCATTTGGAAGTACGTACCTAGAGGTCATTTAGAAGCACGTACTTAGAGGTCATTTAGAACCACGTAGTTAGAGGTCATTTAGAACCACGTACTTAGAGGTCATTTAGAACTACGTATATGAGGTCATATAGAACCACGTACTTAGAGGACATTTAGAACCACGTACTTTGGTGTCATTTAGAACTACTGACTTAGATGTCATTTAGAACCAAGTACTTAGAGGTCATTTAGAACCTCGTACTTAGAGGTCAATTAGAACTACGAACTTAGGGGTCATTTAGAACTACGTACTTAGAGGTGTTATAGAACTACGTTCTTAGAGGTCATTTAGGACTTCGTACTTAGAGGTCATTTAGAACTACGTACCTAGAGGTCATTTAGGACCACGTACTTAGAGGTCATTTAGAACCACGTACTTAGAGGTCATTTAGAACCAACAACTTAGAGATCATTTAGAACTACGTACTTAGAGGTCATTTAGAAGCACGTACTCAGATGTCATTTAGAGCCCACGTACCTAGAGGTCATATAGAACCACGTACATAGAGGTCATTTAGAACTACGTACTTAGAGGTCATTTAGAGCTACGTATTTAGAGGTCATTTAGAACCCACGTACTTAGAGGTCATTTAGAACTACGTATATGAGGTCTTTTAGAACTACGTACTTAGAGGACATTTAGAACCACGTACTTAGAGGTCATTTAGAACCAAGTACTTAGAGGTCATTTAGAACCAAGTACTTAGAGGTCATTTAGAACTACGTACTTAGAAGATATTTAGAACCACGTACTTAGAGGTCATTTAGAACCAACTTTTTAGAGGTCATTTAGAACTACGTACTTAGAGGTCTTTTAAAACCACGTACATAGAGGTCATTTAGAACTACGTACTTAGAGGTCATTTAGAACTACGTATTTAGAGGTCATTTAGAACCACGTACTTAGAGGACATTTAGAACCAACAACTTAGAGGTCATTTAGAACTACATACTTAGAGGTCATTTATAACGACGTACTCAGAGGTCATTTAGAACCTACGTACTTAGAGGTCATTTAGAACCACGTACTTAGAGGTCATTTAGAACCACATACTTAGAGGTCGTTTAGAACTACTTACTTAGGGGTCATTTAGAACCACGTACTCTGAGGTCATTAATTTAGAACCAAGTACTTAGAGGTCACTTAGAACCACATATATGAGGTCGTTTAGAATTACGTACTTAGAGGTCATTTAGAACTACGTACTTAGAGGTAATTTAGTACTACGTACATAGGTGTCATTCAGAACTACTGATTTAGAGGTCATTTAGAACCAAGTACTTAGAGGTCATTTAGAACCACGTACTTAGAGGTCATTTAGAACCTCGTACTTAGAGGTCATTTAGAACCACGTACTTATAGGATAGTTAGAACCATGTAATTAGAGGTCAGTTAGAACTACGTTCTAAGAGGTCATTTAGAACCCTTGAACTTAGAGGTCATTCAGAACCACGTACTTAGAGGTCATTTAGAACCACGTACTTAGAGGTGATTTAGAACCACGTACTTAGAGGTTATTTAGCACTAAGTATATAAGGTCATTTAGAACTACGTACTTAGAGGACATTTAGAACCACGTACTTAGATGTCATTTAGAACCACGTACTTAGAGGTCATTTAGAACCACGTACTAAGAGGTCATATAGGACCACGTACTTAGAGGTCATTTAGAACTACGTACTTAGGAGTCATTTAGAACTACTTACTTAGAGGTCATTTAGAACCACATACTTAGAGGTCATTTAGAACCACGAACTTATGGGTCATTTAGAACCCACGTACTTAGAGGTCATTTAGTACCCACGTACTTAGAGGTCATATAGAACCTCGTACTTAGAGGTCAATTAAAACCACTTACTTAGATGTCATTTGGAAGTACGTACCTAGAGGTCATTTAGACCTACGTACTTAGGGGTCATTTAGAACTACTTACTTAGAGGTCATTTAGAAGCACGTACTTAGAGGTCATTTAGAACCACGTACTTAGAGGTCATTTAGAACTACGTAGCTAGAGGTCATTTAGGACCACGTACTTAGAGGTCATTTAGAACCACTTACTTAGAGGTCATTTAGAACTACGTATATGAGGTCATTTAGAACCACGTACTTAGGACATTTAGAACCACGTACTTAGAGGGCATTTGAACTAAGTATTTAGAGGTCATTTAGAACCACGTACTTAGAGGTCATTTAGAACCACATACTTAGAGGTCATTTAGAACTACGTACTTAGAGGTCATTTAGAACTACGTACTTTAAGGTCATTTAAATCCACGTACTTAGAGGTCATTTAGAAGCACGTACATAGAGGTCATTTAGAACCACGTACTTAGAGGTCATCTAGAACAACGTACTTAGAGGTCATTTAGAACCACTTACTTAGATGTCATTTGGAAGTACGTACCTAGAGGTCATTTAGAACCACGTACTTAGAGGTCATTTAGAACCACGTACTTAGAGGTCATTTAGAACCCAGTACTTAGAGGTCATTTAGAACTACGTACTTAGAAGATATTTAGAACCACGTACATAGAGGTCATTTAGAACCAACTTTTTAGAGGTCATTTAGAACTACGTACTTAGAGGTCCTTTAGAACCACGTACATAGAGGTCATTTAGAACTACGTACTTAGAGGTCATTTAGAACTACGTATTTATAGGTCGTTTAGAACTACGAACTTAGGGGTGATTTAGAACCCACGTACTTAGAGGTCATTTAGAACCACGTAGTTAGAGGTCATCTAGAACAACGTACTTAGAGGTCATTTAGAACCACTTTCTTAGATGTCATTTGGAAGTACGTACCTAGAGGTCATTTAGAAGCACGTACTTAGAGGTCATTTAGAACCACGTAGTTAGAGGTCATTTAGAACCACGTACTTAGAGGTCATTTAGAACTACGTATATGAGGTCATTTAGAACCACGTACTTAGAGGACATTTAGAACCACGTACTTTGGTGTCATTTAGAACTACTGACTTAGATGTCATTTAGAACCTAGTACTTAGAGGTCATTTAGAACCTCGTACTTAGAGGTCAATTAGAACTACGAACTTAGGGGTCATTTAGAACTACGTACTTAGAGGTGTTATAGAACTACGTTCTTTGAGGTCATTTAGGACTTCGTACTTAGATGTCATTTAGAACTACGTACTTAGAGGTCATTTAGAACCACATACTTAGAGGTCATTTAGAACTACTTACTTAGAGGTCATTTAGAACTACGTACCTAGAGGTCATTTAGGACCACGTACTTAGAGGTCATTTAGAACCACTTACTTAGAGGTCATTTGGAACTACGTATCTAGAGGTATTTAGAACTACGTACTTAGACGTCATTTAGAACTACGTACTTAGAAGATATTTAGAACCACGTACTTAGAGGTCATTTAGAACCAACTATTTAGAGGTCATTTAGAACTACGTACTTAGATGTCATTTAGAACCACGTACTTAGAGGTCATTTAGAACCACGTACTGAGAGGTCATTTAGACCCACGTACTTAGAGGTCATTTAGAACCACTTACTTAGAAGTCATTTGGAAGTACGTACTTAGAGGTCATTTAGAACTACGTACTTAGGGGTCATTTAGAACCACTTACTTAGAGGTCATTTAGAAGCACGTACTTAGAGGTCATTTAGAACCACGTACTTAGAGGTCATTTAGAACTACGTATATGAGGTCATTTAGAACCACGTACTTAGAGGACATTTAGAACCACGTACTTAGAGGGCATTTGAACTAAGTATTTAGAGGTCATTTAGAACCACGTACTTAGAGGTCATTTAGAACCACATACTTAGAGGTCATTTAGAACTACGTACTTAAAGGTCATTTAGAACTACGTACTTTAAGGTCATTTAAATCCACGTACTTAGAGGTCATTTAGAAGCACGTACATAGAGGTCATTTAGAACCACGTACTTAGAGATCATCTAGAACAACGTACTTAGAGGTCATTTAGAACCACTTACTTAGATGTCATTTGGAAGTACGTACCTAGAGGTCATTTAGAACCACGTACTTAGAGGTCATTTAGAACCACGTACTTAGAGGTCATTTAGAACCCAGTACTTAGAGGTCATTTAGAACTACGTACTTAGAAGATATTTAGAACCACGTACTTAGAGGTCATTTAGAACCAACTTTTTAGAGGTCATTTAGAACTACGTACTTAGATTTCCTTTAGAACCACGTACATAGAGGTCATTTAGAACTACGTACTTAGAGGTCATTTAGAACTACGTATTTATAGGTCGTTTAGAACTACGAACTTAGGGGTCATTTAGAACCCACGTACTTAGAGGTCATTTAGAACCACGTAGTTAGAGGTCATCTAGAACAACGTACTTAGAGGTCATTTAGAACCACTTTCTTAGATGTCATTTGGAAGTACGTACCTAGAGGTCATTTAGAAGCACGTACTTAGAGGTCATTTAGAACCACGTAGTTAGAGGTCATTTAGAACCACGTACTTTGGTGTCATTTAGAACTACTGACTTAAATGTCATTTAGAACCAAGTACTTAGAGGTCATTTAGAACCTCGTACTTAGAGGTCAATTAGAACTACGAACTTAGGGGTCATTTAAAACTACGTACTTAGAGGTGTTATAGAACTACGTTCTTAGAGGTCATTTAGGACCACGTACTTAGAGGTCATTTAGAACCACTTACTTAGAGGTCATTTGGAACTACGTATCTAGAGGTATTTAGAACTACGTACTTAGACGTCATTTAGAACTACGTACTTAGAAGATATTTAGAACCACGTACTTAGAGGTCATTTAGAACCAACTATTTAGAGGTCATTTAGAACTACGTACTTAGATGTCATTTAGAACCACGTACTTAGAGGTCATTTAGAACCACGTACTGAGAGGTCATTTAGAAACACGTACTTAGAGGTCATTTAGAACCAACAACTTAGAGATCATTTAGAACTACGTACTTAGAGGTCATTTAGAACCACGTACTCAATTGTCATTTAAAGCCCACGTACCTAGAGGTCATATAGAACCACGTACATAGAGGTCATTTAGAACTACGTACTTAGAGGTCATTTAGAGCTACGTATTTAGAGGTCATTTAGAACCCACGTACTTAGAGGTCATTTAGAACTACGTATATGAGGTCTTTTAGAACCACGTACTTAGAGGACATTTAGAACCACGTACTTAGAGGTCATTTAGAACCAAGTACTTAGAGGTCATTTAGAACCAAGTACTTAGAGGTCATTTAGAACTACGTACTTAGAAGATATTTAGAACCACGTACTTAGAGGTCATTTAGAACCAACTTTTTAGAGGTCATTTAGAACTACGTACTTAGAGGTCTTTTAGAACCACGTACATAGAGGTCATTAAGAACTACGTACTTAGAGGTCATTTAGAACTACGTATTTAGAGGTCATTTAGAACCACGTACTTAGAGGACATTTAGAACCAACAACTTAGAGGTCATTTAGAACTACATACTTAGAGGTCATTTATAACGACGTACTCAGAGGTCATTTAGAACCACGTACTTAGAGGTCATTTAGAACCACATACTTAGAGGTCGTTTAGAACTACTCACTTAGGGGTCATTTAGAACCACGTACTCTGAGGTCATTAATTTAGAACCAAGTACTTAGACGTCACTTAGAACCACATATATGAGGTCGTTTAGAATTACGTACTTAGAGGTCATTTAGAACTACGTACTTAGAGGTAATTTAGTACTACGTACTTAGGTGTCATTTAGAACTACTGATTTAGAGGTCATTTAGAACCAAGTACTTAGAGGTCATTTAGAACCACGTACTTAGAGGTCATTTAGAACCTCGTACTTAGAGGTCATTTAGAACCACGTACTTATAGGATAGTTAGAACCATGTAATTAGAGGTCAGTTAGAACTACGTTCTAAGAGGTCATTTAGAACCCTTGAACTTAGAGGTCATTTAGAACCACGTACTTAGAGGTCGTTTAGAACCACGTACTTAGAGGTGATTTAGAACCACGTACTTAGAGGTTATTTAGCACTAAGTATATAAGGTCATTTAGAACCACGTACTTAGAGGACATTTAGAACCACGTACTTAGAAGTCATTAAAAGAACCCACGTACTTAGAGGTCATTTAGAACCACGTACTAAGAGGTCATATAGGACCACGTACTTAGAGGTCATTTAGAACTACGTACTTAGGAGTCATTTAGAACTACTTACTTAGAGGTCATTTAGAACCACATACTTAGAGGTCATTTAGAACTACGAACTTATGGGTCATTTAGAACCCACGTACTTAGAGGTCATTTAGTACCCACGTACTTAGAGGTCATATAGAACCTCGTACTTAGAGGTCATTTAAAACCACTTACTTAGAGGTCATTTAGAAGCACGTACTTAGAGGTCATTTAGAACCACGTACTTAGAGGTCATTTAGAACTACGTAGCTAGAGGTCATTTAGGACCACGTACTTAGAGGTCATTTAGAACCACCTACTTAGAGGTCATTTAGAACTACGTATATGAGGTCATTTAGAACCACGTACTTAGAGGACATTTAGAACCACGTACTTAGAGGGCATTTGAACTAAGTATTTAGAGGTCATTTAGAACCACGTACTTAGAGGTCATTTAGAACCACATACTTAGAGGTCATTTAGAACTACGTACTTAGAGGTCATTTAGAACTACGTACTTTAAGGTCATTTAAATCCACGTACTTAGAGGTCATTTAGAACCACGTACTTAGAGGTCATTTAGAACCACGTACTTAGAGGTCATTTAGAACCCAGTACTTAGAGGTCATTTAGAACTACGTACTTAGAAGATATTTAGAACCACGTACTTAGAGGTCATTTAGAACCAACTTTTTAGAGGTCATTTAGAACTACGTACTTAGAGGTCCTTTAGAACCACGTACATAGAGGTCATTTAGAACTACGTACTTAGAGGTCATTTAGAACTACGTATTTATAGGTCGTTTAGAACTACGAACTTAGGGGTCATTTAGAACCCACGTACTTAGAGGTCATTTAGAACCACGTAGTTAGAGGTCATCTAAAACAACGTACTTAGAGGTCATTTAGAACCACTTTCTTAGATGTCATTTGGAAGTACGTACCTAGAGGTCATTTAGAAGCACGTACTTAGAGGTCATTTAGAACCACGTAGTTAGAGGTCATTTAGAACCACGTACTTAGAGGTCATTTAGAACTACGTATATGATTTCATTTAGAACCACGTACTTAGAGGACATTTAGAACCACGTACTTTGGTGTCATTTAGAACTACTGACTTAGATGTCATTTAGAACCAAGTACTTAGAGGTCATTTAGAACCTCGTACTTAGAGGTCAATTAGAACTACGAACTTAGGGGTCATTTAGAACTACGTACTTAGAGGTGTTATAGAACTACGTTCTTAGAGGTCATCTAGGACTTCGTACTTAGAGGTCATTTAGAACTGCGTACTTAGAGGTCATTTAGAACCACATACTTAGAGGTCATTTAGAACTACTTACTTAGAGGTCATTTAGAACTACGTACCTAGAGGTCATTTAGGACCACGTACTTAGAGGTCATTTAGAACCACTTACTTAGAGGTCATTTGGAACTACGTATCTAGAGGTATTTAGAACTACGTACTTAGACGTCATTTAGAACTACGTACTTAGAAGATATTTAGAACCACGTACTTAGAGGTCATTTAGAACCAACTATTTAGAGGTCATTTAGAACTACGTACTTAGATGTCATTTAGAACCACATACTTAGAGGTCATTTAGAATCACATACTTAGAGGTCATTTAGAACTACGTACTTAGAGGTCATTTAGAACTACGTACTTTAAGGTCATTTAAATCAACGTACTTAGAGGTCATTTAGAAGCACGTACATAGAGGTCATTTAGAACCACGTACTTAGAGGTCATCTAGAACAACGTACTTAGAGGTCATTTAGAACCACTTACTTAGATGTCATTTGGAAGTACGTACCTAGAGGTCATTTAGAACCACGTACTTAGAGGTCATTTAGAACCACGTACTTAGAGGTCATTTAGAACCCAGTACTTAGAGGTCATTTAGAACTACGTACTTAGAAGATATTTAGAACCACGTACTTAGAGGTCATTTAGAACCAACTTTTTAGAGGTCATTTAGAACTACGTACTTAGAGGTCCTTTAGAACCACGTACATAGAGGTCATTTAGAACTACGTACTTAGAGGTCATTTAGAACTACGTATTTATAGGTCGTTTAGAACTACGAACTTAGGGGTCATTTAGAACCCACGTACTTAGAGGTCATTTAGAACCACGTAATTAGAGGTCATCTAGAACAACGTACTTAGAGGTCATTTAGAACCACTTTCTTAGATGTCATTTGGAAGTACGTACCTAGAGGTCATTTAGAAGCACGTACTTAGAGGTCATTTAGAACCACGTACTTAGAGGTCATTTAGAACTACGTATATGAGGTCATTTAGAACCACGTACTTAGAGGACATTTAGAACCACGTACTTAGATTGCATTTGAACTAAGTATTTAGAGGTCATTTAGAACCACGTACTTAGAGGTCATTTAGAACCACATACTTAGAGGTCATTTAGAACTACGTACTTAGAGGTCATTTAGAACTACGTACTTAGAAGATATTTAGAACCACGTACTTAGAGGTCATTTAGAACCAACTTTTTAGAGGTCATTTAGAACTACGTACTTAGAGGTCTTTTAGAACCACGTACATAGAGGTCATTAAGAACTACGTACTTAGAGGTCATTTAGAACTACGTATTTAGAGGTCATTTAGAACCACGTACTTAGAGGACATTTAGAACCAACAACTTAGAGGTCATTTAGAACTACATACTTAGAGGTCATTTATAACGACGTACTCAGAGGTCATTTAGAACCACGTACTTAGAGGTCATTTAGAACCACATACTTAGAGGTCGTTTAGAACTACTCACTTAGGGGTCATTTAGAACCACGTACTCTGAGGTCATTAATTTAGAACCAAGTACTTAGACGTCACTTAGAACCACATATATGAGGTCGTTTAGAATTACGTACTTAGAGGTCATTTAGAACTACGTACTTAGAGGTAATTTAGTACTACGTACTTAGGTGTCATTTAGAACTACTGATTTAGAGGTCATTTAGAACCAAGTACTTAGAGGTCATTTAGAACCACGTACTTAGAGGTCATTTAGAACCTCGTACTTAGAGGTCATTTAGAACCACGTACTTATAGGATAGTTAGAACCATGTAATTAGAGGTCAGTTAGAACTACGTTCTAAGAGGTCATTTAGAACCCTTGAACTTAGAGGTCATTTAGAACCACGTACTTAGAGGTCGTTTAGAACCACGTACTTAGAGGTGATTTAGAACCACGTACTTAGAGGTTATTTAGCACTAAGTATATAAGGTCATTTAGAACCACGTACTTAGAGGACATTTAGAACCACGTACTTAGAAGTCATTAAAAGAACCCACGTACTTAGAGGTCATTTAGAACCACGTACTAAGAGGTCATATAGGACCACGTACTTAGAGGTCATTTAGAACTACGTACTTAGGAGTCATTTAGAACTACTTACTTAGAGGTCATTTAGAACCACATACTTAGAGGTCATTTAGAACTACGAACTTATGGGTCATTTAGAACCCACGTACTTAGAGGTCATTTAGTACCCACGTACTTAGAGGTCATATAGAACCTCGTACTTAGAGGTCATTTAAAACCACTTACTTAGAGGTCATTTAGAAGCACGTACTTAGAGGTCATTTAGAACCACGTACTTAGAGGTCATTTAGAACTACGTAGCTAGAGGTCATTTAGGACCACGTACTTAGAGGTCATTTAGAACCACCTACTTAGAGGTCATTTAGAACTACGTATATGAGGTCATTTAGAACCACGTACTTAGAGGACATTTAGAACCACGTACTTAGAGGGCATTTGAACTAAGTATTTAGAGGTCATTTAGAACCACGTACTTAGAGGTCATTTAGAACCACATACTTAGAGGTCATTTAGAACTACGTACTTAGAGGTCATTTAGAACTACGTACTTTAAGGTCATTTAAATCCACGTACTTAGAGGTCATTTAGAACCACGTACTTAGAGGTCATTTAGAACCACGTACTTAGAGGTCATTTAGAACCCAGTACTTAGAGGTCATTTAGAACTACGTACTTAGAAGATATTTAGAACCACGTACTTAGAGGTCATTTAGAACCAACTTTTTAGAGGTCATTTAGAACTACGTACTTAGAGGTCCTTTAGAACCACGTACATAGAGGTCATTTAGAACTACGTACTTAGAGGTCATTTAGAACTACGTATTTATAGGTCGTTTAGAACTACGAACTTAGGGGTCATTTAGAACCCACGTACTTAGAGGTCATTTAGAACCACGTAGTTAGAGGTCATCTAAAACAACGTACTTAGAGGTCATTTAGAACCACTTTCTTAGATGTCATTTGGAAGTACGTACCTAGAGGTCATTTAGAAGCACGTACTTAGAGGTCATTTAGAACCACGTAGTTAGAGGTCATTTAGAACCACGTACTTAGAGGTCATTTAGAACTACGTATATGATTTCATTTAGAACCACGTACTTAGAGGACATTTAGAACCACGTACTTTGGTGTCATTTAGAACTACTGACTTAGATGTCATTTAGAACCAAGTACTTAGAGGTCATTTAGAACCTCGTACTTAGAGGTCAATTAGAACTACGAACTTAGGGGTCATTTAGAACTACGTACTTAGAGGTGTTATAGAACTACGTTCTTAGAGGTCATCTAGGACTTCGTACTTAGAGGTCATTTAGAACTGCGTACTTAGAGGTCATTTAGAACCACATACTTAGAGGTCATTTAGAACTACTTACTTAGAGGTCATTTAGAACTACGTACCTAGAGGTCATTTAGGACCACGTACTTAGAGGTCATTTAGAACCACTTACTTAGAGGTCATTTGGAACTACGTATCTAGAGGTATTTAGAACTACGTACTTAGACGTCATTTAGAACTACGTACTTAGAAGATATTTAGAACCACGTACTTAGAGGTCATTTAGAACCAACTATTTAGAGGTCATTTAGAACTACGTACTTAGATGTCATTTAGAACCACATACTTAGAGGTCATTTAGAATCACATACTTAGAGGTCATTTAGAACTACGTACTTAGAGGTCATTTAGAACTACGTACTTTAAGGTCATTTAAATCAACGTACTTAGAGGTCATTTAGAAGCACGTACATAGAGGTCATTTAGAACCACGTACTTAGAGGTCATCTAGAACAACGTACTTAGAGGTCATTTAGAACCACTTACTTAGATGTCATTTGGAAGTACGTACCTAGAGGTCATTTAGAACCACGTACTTAGAGGTCATTTAGAACCACGTACTTAGAGGTCATTTAGAACCCAGTACTTAGAGGTCATTTAGAACTACGTACTTAGAAGATATTTAGAACCACGTACTTAGAGGTCATTTAGAACCAACTTTTTAGAGGTCATTTAGAACTACGTACTTAGAGGTCCTTTAGAACCACGTACATAGAGGTCATTTAGAACTACGTACTTAGAGGTCATTTAGAACTACGTATTTATAGGTCGTTTAGAACTACGAACTTAGGGGTCATTTAGAACCCACGTACTTAGAGGTCATTTAGAACCACGTAATTAGAGGTCATCTAGAACAACGTACTTAGAGGTCATTTAGAACCACTTTCTTAGATGTCATTTGGAAGTACGTACCTAGAGGTCATTTAGAAGCACGTACTTAGAGGTCATTTAGAACCACGTACTTAGAGGTCATTTAGAACTACGTATATGAGGTCATTTAGAACCACGTACTTAGAGGACATTTAGAACCACGTACTTAGATTGCATTTGAACTAAGTATTTAGAGGTCATTTAGAACCACGTACTTAGAGGTCATTTAGAACCACATACTTAGAGGTCATTTAGAACTACGTACTTAGAGGTCATTTAGAACTACGTACTTTAAGGTCATTTAAATCCACGTACTTAGAGTTCATTTAGAAGCACGTACATAGAGGTCATTTAGAACCACGTACTTAGAGGTCATCTAGAACAACGTACTTAGAGGTCATTTAGAACCACTTACTTAGATGTCATTTGGAAGTACGTACCTAGAGGTCATTTAGAACCACGTACTTAGAGGTCATTTAGAACCACGTACTTAGAGGTCATTTAGAACCCAGTACTTAGAGGTCATTTAGAACTACGTACTTAGAAGATATTTAGAACCACGTACTTAGAGGTCATTTAGAACCAACTTTTTAGAGGTCATTTAGAACTACGTACTTAGAGGTCCTTTAGAACCACGTACATAGAGGTCATTTAGAACTACGTACTTAGAGGTCATTTAGAACTACGTATTTATAGGTCGTTTAGAACTACGAACTTAGGGGTCATTAAGAACCCACGTACTTAGAGGTCATTTAGAACCACGTAGTTAGAGGTCATCTAGAACAACGTACTTAGAGGTCATTTAGAACCACTTTCTTAGATGTCATTTGGAAGTACGTACCTAGAGGTCATTTAGAAGCACGTACTTAGAGGTCATTTAGAACCAAGTAGTTAGAGGTCATTTAGAACCACGTACTTAGAGGTCATTTAGAACTACGTATATGAGGTCATTTAGAACCACGTACTTAGAGGACATTTAGAACCACGTACTTTGGTGTCATTTAGAACTACTGACTTAGATGTCATTTAGAACCAAGTACTTAGAGGTCATTTAGAACCTCGTACTTAGAAGTCAATTAGAACTACGAACTTAGGGGTCATTTAGAACTACGTACTTAGAGGTGTTATAGAACTACGTTCTTAGAGGTCATTTAGAACTTCGTACTTAGAGGTCATTTAGAACTACGTACCTAGAGGTCATTTAGGACCACGTACTTAGAGGTCATTTAGAACCACTTACTTAGAGGTCATTTAGAACTACGTACTTAGACGTCATTTAGAACTACGTACTTAGAAGATATTTAGAACCACGTACTTAGAGGTCATTTAGAACCAACTATTTAGAGGTCATTTAGAACTACGTACTTAGATGTCATTAAGAACCACGTACTTAGAGGTCATTTAGAACCACGTACTGAGAGGTCATTTAGAAACACGTACTTAGAGGTCATTTAGAAGCAACATTTAGAGATCATTTAGAACTACGTACTTAGAGGTCATTTAGAACCACGTACTCAGATGTCATTTAGAGCCCACGTACCTAGAGGTCATATAGAACCACGTACATAGAGGTCATTTAGAACTACGTACTTAGAGGTCATTTAGAGCTACGTATTTAGAGGTCATTTAGAACCCACGTACTTAGAGGTCATTTAGAACTACGTATATGAGGTCTTTTAGAACCACGTACTTAGAGGACATTTAGAACCACGTACTTAGAGGTCATTTAGAACCAAGTACTTAGAGGTCATTTAGAACCAAGTACTTAGAGGTCATTTAGAACTACGTACTTAGAAGATATTTAGAACCACGTACTTAGAGGTCATTTAGAACCAACTTTTTAGAGGTCATTTAGAACTACGTACTTAGAGGTCTTTTAGAACCACGTACATAGAGGTCATTTAGAACTACGTACTTAGAGGTCATTTAGAACTACGTATTTAGAGGTTATTTAGAACCACGTACTTAGAGGACATTTAGAACCAACAACTTAGAGGTCATTTAGAACTACATACTTAGGGGTCATTTATAACGACGTACTCAGAGGTCATTTAGAACCTACGTACTTAGAGGTCATTTAGAACCACGTACTTAGAGGTCATTTAGAACCACATACTTAGAGGTCGTTTAGAACTACTTACTTAGGGGTCATTTAGAACCACGTACTCTGAGGTCATTAATTTAGAACCAAGTACTTAGAGGTCACTTAGAACCACATATATGAGGTCGTTTAGAATTACGTACTTAGAGGTCATTTAGAACTACGTACTAAGAGGTAATTTAGTACTACGTACTTAGGTGTCATTTAGAACTACTGATTTAGAGGTCATTTAGAACCAAGTACTTAGAGGTCATTTAGAACCACGTACTTAGAGGTCATTTAGAACCACGTACTTAGAGGTGATTTAGAACCACGTACTTAGAGGTTATTTAGCACTAAGTATATAAGGTCATTTAGAACCACGTACTTAGAGGACATTTAGAACCACGCACTTAGAAGTCATTAGAAGAACCCACGTACTTAGAGGTCATTTAGAACCACGTACTAAGAGGTCATATAGGACCACGTACTTAGAGGTCATTTAGAACTACGTACTTAGGAGTCATTTAGAACTACTTACTTAGAGGTCATTTAGAACCACATACTTAGAGGTCATTTAGAACTACGAACTTATGGGTCATTTAGAACCCACGTACTTAGAGGTCATTTAGTACCCACGTACTTAGAGGTCATATAGAACCTCGTACTTAGAGGTCATTTAAAACCACTTACTTAGATGTCATTTGGAAGTACGTACCTAGAGGTCACTTAGAACTACGTACTTAGGGGTCATTTAGAACTACTTACTTAGAGGTCATTTAGAAGCACGTACTTAGAGGTCATTTAGAACCACGTACTTAGAGGTCATTTAGAACTACGTAGCTAGAGGTCATTTAGGACCACGTACTTAGAGGTCATTTAGAACCACTTACTTAGAGGTCATTTAGAACTACGTATATGAGGTCATTTAGAACCACGTACTTAGAGGACATTTAGAACCACGTACTTAGAGGTCATTTGAACTAAGTATTTAGAGGTCATTTAGAACCACGTACTTAGAGGTCATTTAGAACCACATACTTAGAGGTCATTTAGAACTACGTACTTAGAGGTCATTTAGAACTACGTACTTTAAGGTCATTTAAATCCACGTACTTAGAGGTCATTTAGAAGCACGTACATAGAGGTCATTTAGAACCACGTACTTAGAGGTCATCTAGAACAACGTACTTAGAGGTCATTTAGAACCACTTACTTAGATGTCATTTGGAAGTACGTACCTAGAGGTCATTTAGAACCACGTACTTAGAGGTCATTTAGAACCACGTACTTAGAGGTCATTTAGAACCCAGTACTTAGAGGTCATTTAGAACTACGTACTTAGAAGATATTTAGAACCACGTACTTAGAGGTCATTTAGAACCAACTTTTTAGAGGTCATTTAGAACTACGTACTTAGAGGTCCTTTAGAACCACGTACATAGAGGTCATTTAGAACTACGTACTTAGAGGTCATTTAGAACTACGTATTTATAGGTCGTTTAGAACTACGAACTTAGGGGTCATTTAGAACCCACGTACTTAGAGGTCATTTAGAACCACGTAGTTAGAGGTCATCTAAAACAACGTACTTAGAGGTCATTTAGAACCACTTTCTTAGATGTCATTTGGAAGTACGTACCTAGAGGTCATTTAGAAGCACGTACTTAGAGGTCATTTAGAACCACGTAGTTATAGGTCATTTAGAACCACGTACTTAGAGGTCATTTAGAACTACGTATATGAGGTCATTTAGAACCACGTACTTAGAGGACATTTAGAACCACGTACTTTGGTGTCATTTAGAACTACTGACTTAGTTGTCATTTAGAACCAAGTACTTAGAGGTCATTTAGAACGTCGTACTTAGAGGTCAATTAGAACTACGAACTTAGGGGTCATTTAGAACTACGTACTTAGAGGTGTTATAGAACTACGTTCTTAGAGGTCATTTAGGACTTCGTACTTAGAGGTCATTTAGAAGTACGTACTTAGAGGTCATTTAGAACCACATACTTAGAGGTCATTTAGAACTACTTACTTAGAGGTCATTTAGAACTACGTACCTAGAGGTCTTTTAGGACCACGTACTTAGAGGTCATTTAGAACCACTTACTTAGAGGTCATTTGGAACTACGTATCTAGAGGTATTTAGAACTACGTACTTAGACGTCATTTAGAACTACGTACTTAGAAGATATTTAGAACCACGTACTTAGAGGTCATTTAGAACCAACTATTTAGAGGTCATTTAGAACTACGTACTTAGATGTCATTTAGAACCACGTACTTAGAGGTCATTTAGAACCACATACTTAGAGGTCATTTAGAACTACGTACTTAGAGGTCATTTAGAACTACGTACTTTAAGGTCATTTAAATCCACGTACTTAGAGGTCATTTAGAAGCACGTACATAGAGGTCATTTAGAACCACGTACTTAGAGGTCATCTAGAACAACGTACTTAGAGGTCATTTAGAACCACTTACTTAGATGTCATTTGGAAGTACGTACCTAGAGGTCATTTAGAACCACGTACTTAGAGGTCATTTAGAACCACGTACTTAGAGGTCATTTAGAACCCAGTACTTAGAGGTCATTTAGAACTACGTACTTAGAAGATATTTAGAACCACGTACTTAGAGGTCATTTAGAACCAACTTTTTAGAGGTCATTTAGAACTACGTACTTAGAGGTCCTTTAGAACCACGTACATGGAGGTCATTTAGAACTACGTACTTAGAGGTCATTTAGAACTACGTATTTATAGGTCGTTTAGAACTACGAACTTAGGGGTCATTTAGAACCCACGTACTTAGAGGTCATTTAGAACCACGTAGTTAGAGGTCATCTAGAACAACGTACTTAGAGGTCATTTAGAACCACTTTCTTAGATGTCATTTGGAAGTACGTACCTAGAGGTCATTTAGAAGCACGTACTTAGAGGTCATTTAGAACCACGTAGTTAGAGGTCATTTAGAACCACGTACTTAGAGGTCATTTAGAACTACGTATATGAGGTCATTTAGAACCACGTACTTAGAGGACATTTAGAACCACGTACTTTGGTGTCATTTAGAACTACTGACTTAGATGTCATTTAGAACCAAGTACTTAGAGGTCATTTAGAACCTCGTACTTAGAGGTCAATTAGAACTACGAACTTAGGGGTCATTTAGAACTACGTACTTAGAGGTGTTATAGAACTACGTTCTTAGAGGTCATTTAGGACTTCGTACTTAGAGGTCATTTAGAACCACGTACTTAGAGGTCATTTAGAACCCAGTACTTAGAGGTCATTTAGAACTACGTACTTAGAGGTCATTTAGAACTACGTAGCTAGAGGTCATTTAGGACCACGTACTTAGAGGTCATTTAGAACCACTTACTTAGAGGTCATTTGGAACTACGTATCTAGAGGTATTTAAAACTACGTACTTAGACGTCATTTAGAACTACGTACTTAGAAGATATTTAGAACCACGTACTTAGAGGTCATTTAGAACCAACTATTTAGAGGTCATTTAGAACTACGTACTTAGATGTCATTTAGAACCACGTACTTAGAGGTCATTTAGAACCACGTACTGAGAGGTCATTTAGACCCACGTACTTAGAGGTCATTTAGAACCACTTACTTAGAAGTCATTTGGAAGTACGTACTTAGAGGTCATTTAGAACTACGTACTTAGGGGTCATTTAGAACCACTTACTTAGAGGTCATTTAGAAGCACGTACTTAGAGGTCATTTAGAACCACGTACTTAGAGGTCATTTAGAACTACGTATATGAGGTCATTTAGAACCACGTACTTAGAGGACATTTAGAACCACGTACTTAGAGGGCATTTGAACTAAGTATTTAGAGGTCATTTAGAACCACGTACTTAGAGGTCATTTAGAACCACATACTTAGAGGTCATTTAGAACTACGTACTTAGAGGTCATTTAGAACTACGTATTTATAGGTCGTTTAGAACTACGAACTTAGGGGTCATTTAGAACTACGTAGCTAGAGGTCATTTAGGACCACGCACTTAGAGGTCATTTAGAATAACTTACTTAGAGGTCATTTGGAACTACGTATCTAGAGGTATTTAAAACTACGTACTTAGACGTCATTTAGAACTACGTACTTAGAGGTCATTTAGAACTACGTATATGAGGTCTTTTAGAACCACGTACTTAGAGGACATTTAGAACCACGTACTTAGAGGTCATTTAGAACCACTTACTTAGAAGTCATTTGGAAGTACGTAGTTAGAGGTCATTTAGAACCACGTACTTAGAGGTCATTTAGAACTACGTATATGAGGTCATTTAGAACCACGTACTTAGAGGACATTTAGATCCACGTACTTAGAGGGCATTTGAACTAAGTATTTAGAGGTCATTTAGAACCACGTACTTAGAGGTCATTTAGAACCACATACTTAGAGGTCATTTAGAACTACGTACTTAGAGGTCATTTAGAACTACGTACTTTAAGGTCATTTAAATCCACGTACTTATGGTCATTTAGAACCACTTACTTAGAGGTCATTTGGAACTACGTATCTAGAGGTATTTAAAACTACGTACTTAGACGTCATTTAGAACTACGTACTTAGAGGTCATTTAGAACTACGTATATGAGGTCATTTAGAAGCACGTACATAGAGGTCATTTAGAACCACGTACTTAGAGGAAATCTAGAACAACGTATTTAGAGGTCATTTAGAACCACTTACTTAGATGTCATTTGGAAGTACCTACCTAGAGGTCATTTAGAACCACGTACTTAGAGGTCATTTAGAACCACGTACTTAGAGGTCATTTAGAACCAACGTACTTAGAGGTCATTTAGAACCAAACACTTAGAGGTCGTTTAGAACTACGTACTTAGAGGTCATTTAGAACCCACGTACTTAGAGGTCATTTAGAAACCACGTTCTTAGAGGTTATTTAGAACCAACTTCTTAGAGGTCATTTAGAACCCACGTACTTAGAGGTAATGTAGAACCCACGTACTTAGAGGTCATTTAGAACTACGTACTTAGAGGTCATTTAGAACTACGTACTTAGAGGTCATTTAGTACTACGTACTTAGGGGTCATTTAGAACTACTTACTTAGAGGTCATTTAGAACCACGTACTTATAGGTCATTTAGAACCACGTACTTAGAGGTCATTTAGACCCACGTACTTAGAGGTCATTTAGACCCACGTACTTAGAGGTCATTTAGAACCACTTACTTAGAAGTCATTTGGAAGTACGTACTTAGAGGTCATTTAGAACTACGTACTTACGGGTCATTTAGAACCACTTACTTAGAGGTCATTTAGAAGCACGTACTTAGAGGTCATTTAGAACCACGTACTTAGAGGTCATTTAGAACTACGTATATGAGGTCATTTAGAACCACGTACTTAGAGGACATTTAGAACCACGTACTTAGAGGGCATTTGAACTAAGTATTTAGAGGTCATTTAGAACCACGTACTTAGAGGTCATTTAGAACCACATACTTAGAGGTCATTTAGAACTACGTACTTAGAGGTCATTTAGAACTACGTACTTTAAGGTCATTTAAATCCACGTACTTAGAGGTCATTTAGAAGCACGTACATAGAGGTCATTTAGAACCACGTACTTAGAGGTCATCTAGAACCACGTACTTAGAGGTCATTTAGAACCCAGTACTTAGAGGTCATTTAGAACTACGTACTTAGAAGATATTTAGAACCACGTACTTAGAGGTAATTTAGAACCAACTTTTTAGAGGTCATTTAGAACTACGTACATAGAGGTCATTTAGAACTACGTACTTAGAGGTCATTTAGAACTACGTATTTATAGGTCGTTTAGAACTACGAACTTAGGGGTCATTTAGAACCCACGTACTTAGAGGTCATTTAGAACCACGTAGTTAGAGGTCATCTAGAACAACCTACTTAGAGGTCATTTAGAACCACTTTCTTAGATGTCATTTGGAAGTACGTACCTAGAGGTCATTTAGAAGCACGTACTTAGAGGTCATTTAGAACCACGTAGTTAGAGGTCATTTAGAACCACGTACTTAGAGGTCATTTAGAACTACGTATATGAGGTCATTTAGAACCACGTACTTAGAGGACATTTAGAACCACGTACTTTGGTGTCATTTAGAACTACTGACTTAAATGTCATTTAGAACCAAGTACTTAGAGGTCATTTAGAACCTCGTACTTAGAGGTCAATTAGAACTACGAACTTAGGGGTCATTTAGAACTACGTACTTAGAGGTGTTATAGAACTACGTTCTTAGAGGTCATTTAGGACTTCGTACTTAGAGGTCATTTAGAACTACGTACCTAGAGGTCATTTAGGACCACGTACTTAGAGGTCATTTAGAACCACTTACTTAAAAGTCATTTGGAACTACGTATCTAGAGGTATTTAGAACCACGTACTTAGAGGTCATTTGAACTAAGTATTTAGAGGTCATTTAGAACCACGTACTTAGAGGTCATTTAGAACCACATACTTAGAGGTCATTTAGAACTACGTACTTAGAGGTCATTTAGAACTACGTACTTTAAGGTCATTTAAATCCACGTACTTAGAGGTCATTTAGAAGCACGTAC
This sequence comes from Aphrophora alni, assembly GCA_963513935.1. Taxonomy (NCBI): domain Eukaryota; kingdom Metazoa; phylum Arthropoda; class Insecta; order Hemiptera; family Aphrophoridae; genus Aphrophora; species Aphrophora alni. The sequence goes on along the minus strand of CAUPSG010000858.1, from coordinate 1,282,317 downwards.
ATAGAGGTCATTTAGAACCACGTACTTAGAGGTCATCTAGAACAACGTACTTAGAGGTCATTTAGAACCACTTACTTAGATGTCATTTGGAAGTACGTACCTAGAGGTCATTTAGAACCACGTACTTAGAGGTCATTTAGAACCACGTACTTAGAGGTCATTTAGAACCCAGTACTTAGAGGTCATTTAGAACTACGTACTTAGAAGATATTTAGAACCACGTACTTAGAGGTCATTTAGAACCAACTTTTTAGAGGTCATTTAGAACTACGTACTTAGAGGTCCTTTAGAACCACGTACATAGAGGTCATTTAGAACTACGTACTTAGAGGTCATTTAGAACTACGTATTTATAGGTCGTTTAGAACTACGAACTTAGGGGTCATTTAGAACCCACGTACTTAGAGGTCATTTAGAACCACGTAGTTAGAGGTCATCTAAAACAACGTACTTAGAGGTCATTTAGAACCACTTTCTTAGATGTCATTTGGAAGTACGTACCTAGAGGTCATTTAGAAGCACGTACTTAGAGGTCATTTAGAACCACGTAGTTATAGGTCATTTAGAACCACGTACTTAGAGGTCATTTAGAACTACGTATATGAGGTCATTTAGAACCACGTACTTAGAGGACATTTCGAACCACGTACTTTGGTGTCATTTAGAACTACTGACTTAGTTGTCATTTAGAATAAAGTACTTAGAGGTCATTTAGAACCTCGTACTTAGAGGTCAATTAGAACTACGAACTTAGGGGTCATTTACAACTACGTACTTAGAGGTGTTATAGAACTACGTTCTTAGAGGTCATTTAGGACTTCGTACTTAGAGGTCATTTAGAAGTACGTACTTAGAGGTCATTTAGAACCACATACTTAGAGGTCATTTAGAACTACTTACTTAGAGGTCATTTAGAACTACGTACCTAGAGGTCTTTTAGGACCACGTACTTAGAGGTCATTTAGAACCACTTACTTAGAGGTCATTTGGAACTACGTATCTAGAGGTATTTAGAACTACGTACTTAGACGTCATTTAGAACTACGTACTTAGAAGATATTTAGAACCACGTACTTAGAGGTCATTTAGAACCAACTATTTAGAGGTCATTTAGAACTACGTACTTAGATGTCATTTAGAACCACGTACTTAGAGGTCATTTAGAACCACATACTTAGAGGTCATTTAGAACTACGTACTTAGAGGTCATTTAGAACTACGTACATTAAGGTCATTTAAATCCACGTACTTAGAGGTCATTTAGAAGCACGTACATAGAGGTCATTTAGAACCACGTACTTAGAGGTCATCTAGAACAACGTACTTAGAGGTCATTTAGAACCACTTACTTAGATGTCATTTGGAAGTACGTACCTAGAGGTCATTTAGAACCACGTACTTAGAGGTCATTTAGAACCACGTACTTAGAGGTCATTTAGAACCCAGTACTTAGAGGTCATTTAGAACTACGTACTTAGAAGATATTTAGAACCACGTACTTAGAGGTCATTTAGAACCAACTTTTTAGAGGTCATTTAGAACTACGTACTTAGAGGTCCTTTAGAACCACGTACATAGAGGTCATTTAGAACTACGTACTTAGAGGTCATTTAGAACTACGTATTTATAGGTCGTTTAGAACTACGAACTTAGGGGTCATTTAGAACCCACGTACTTAGAGGTCATTTAGAACCACGTAGTTAGAGGTCATCTAGAACAACGTACTTAGAGGTCATTTAGAACCACTTTCTTAGATGTCATTTGGAAGTACGTACCTAGAGGTCATTTAGAAGCACGTACTTAGAGGTCATTTAGAACCACGTAGTTAGAGGTCATTTAGAACCACGTACTTAGAGGTCATTTAGAACTACGTATATGAGGTCATTTAGAACCACGTACTTAGAGGACATTTAGAACCACGTACTTTGGTGTCATTTAGAACTACTGACTTAGATGTCATTTAGAACCAAGTACTTAGAGGTCATTTAGAACCTCGTACTTAGAGGTCAATTAGAACTACGAACTTAGGGGTCATTTAGAACTACGTACTTAGAGGTGTTATAGAACTACGTTCTTAGAGGTCATTTAGGACTTCGTACTTAGAGGTCATTTAGAACCACGTACTTAGAGGTCATTTAGAACCCAGTACTTAGAGGTCATTTAGAACTACGTACTTAGAGGTCATTTAGAACTACGTAGCTAGAGGTCATTTTGGACCACGTACTTAGAGGTCATTTAGAACCACTTACTTAGAGGTCATTTGGAACTACGTATCTAGAGGTATTTAAAACTACGTACTTAGACGTCATTTAGAACTACGTACTTAGAAGATATTTAGAACCACGTACTTAGAGGTCATTTAGAACCAACTATTTAGAGGTCATTTAGAACTACGTACTTAGATGTCATTTAGAACCACGTACTTAGAGGTCATTTAGAACCACGTACTGAGAGGTCATTTAGACCCACGTACTTAGAGGTCATTTAGAACCACTTACTTAGAAGTCATTTGGAAGTACGTACTTAGAGGTCATTTAGAACTACGTACTTAGGGGTCATTTAGAACCACTTACTTAGAGGTCATTTAGAAGCACGTACTTAGAAGTCATTTAGAACCACGTACTTAGAGGTCATTTAGAACTACGTATATGAGGTCATTTAGAACCACGTACTTAGAGGACATTTAGAACCACGTACTTAGAGGGCATTTGAACTAAGTATTTAGAGGTCATTTAGAACCACGTACTTAGAGGTCATTTAGAACCACATACTTAGAGGTCATTTAGAACTACGTACTTAGAGGTCATTTAGAACTACGTATTTATAGGTCGTTTAGAACTACGAACTTAGGGGTCATTTAGAACTACGTAGCTAGAGGTCATTTAGGACCACGCACTTAGAGGTCATTTAGAATAACTTACTTAGAGGTCATTTGGAACTACGTATCTAGAGGTATTTAAAACTACGTACTTAGACGTCATTTAGAACTACGTACTTAGAGGTCATTTAGAACTACGTATATGAGGTCTTTTAGAACCACGTACTTAGAGGACATTTAGAACCACGTACTTAGAGGTCATTTAGAACCACTTACTTAGAAGTCATTTGGAAGTACGTAGTTAGAGGTCATTTAGAACCACGTACTTAGAGGTCATTTAGAACTACGTATATGAGGTCATTTAGAACCACGTACTTAGAGGACATTTAGAACCACGTACTTAGAGGGCATTTGAACTAAGTATTTAGAGGTCATTTAGAACCACGTACTTAGAGGTCATTTAGAACCACATACTTAGAGGTCATTTAGAACTACGTACTTAGAGGTCATTTAGAACTACGTACTTTAAGGTCATTTAAATCCACGTACTTATGGTCATTTAGAACCACTTACTTAGAGGTCATTTGGAACTACGTATCTAGAGGTATTTAAATTACGTACTTAGACGTCATTTAGAACTACGTACTTAGAGGTCATTTAGAACTACGTATATGAGGTCATTTAGAAGCACGTACATAGAGGTCATTTAGAACCACGTACTTAGAGGTCATCTAGAACAACGTATTTAGAGGTCATTTAGAACCACTTACTTAGATGTCATTTGGAAGTACGTAACTAGAGGTCATTTAGAACCACGTACTTAGAGGTCATTTAGAACCACGTACTTAGAGGTCATTTAGAACCAACGTACTTAGAGGTCATTTAGAACCAAACACTTAGAGGTCGTTTAGAACTACGTACTTAGAGGTCATTTAGAACCCACGTACTTAGAGGTCATTTAGAAACCACGTTCTTAGAGGTTATTTAGAACCAACTTCTTAGAGGTCATTTAGAACCCACGTACTTAGAGGTAATTTAGAACCCACGTACTTAGAGGTCATTTAGAACTACGTACTTAGAGGTCATTTAGAACTACGTACTTAGAGGTCATTTAGTACTACGTACTTAGGGGTCATTTAGAACTACTTACTTAGAGGTCATTTAGAACCACGTACTTATAGGTCATTTAGAACCACGTACTTAGAGGTCATTTAGAACCAACTATTTAGAGGTCATTTAGAACTACGTACTTAGATGTCATTTAGAACCACGTACTTAGAGGTCATTTAGAACCACGTACTGAGAGGTCATTTAGACCCACGTACTTAGAGGTCATTTAGAACCACTTACTTAGAAGTCATTTGGAAGTACGTACTTAGAGGTCATTTAGAACTACGTACTTAGGGGTCATTTAGAACCACTTACTTAGAGGTCATTTAGAAGCACGTACTTAGAGGTCATTTAGAACCACGTACTTAGAGGTCATTTAGAACTACGTATATGAGGTCATTTAGAACCACGTACTTAGAGGACATTTAGAACCACGTACTTAGAGGGCATTTGAACTAAGTATTTAGAGGTCATTTAGAACCACGTACTTAGAGGTCATTTAGAACCACATACTTAGAGGTCATTTAGAACTACGTACTTAGAGGTCATTTAGAACTACGTACTTTAAGGTCATTTAAATCCACGTACTTAGAGGTCATTTAGAAGCACGTACATAGAGGTCATTTAGAACCACGTACTTAGAGGTCATCTAGAACCACGTACTTAGAGGTCATTTAGAACCCAGTACTTAGAGGTCATTTAGAACTACGTACTTAGAAGATATTTAGAACTACGTACTTAGAGGTAATTTAGAACCAACTTTTTAGAGGTCATTTAGAACTACGTACTTAGAGGTCCTTTAGAACCACGTACATAGAGGTCATTTAGAACTACGTACTTAGAGGTCATTTAGAACTACGTATTTATAGGTCGTTTAGAACTACGAACTTAGGGGTCATTTAGAACCCACGTACTTAGAGGTCATTTAGAACCACGTAGTTAGAGGTCATCTAGAACAACCTACTTAGAGGTCATTTAGAACCACTTTCTTAGATGTCATTTGGAAGTACGTACCTAGAGGTCATTTAGAAGCACGTACTTAGAGGTCATTTAGAACCACGTAGTTAGAGGTCATTTAGAACCACGTACTTAGAGGTCATTTAGAACTACGTATATGAGGTCATTTAGAACCACGTACTTAGAGGACATTTAGAACCACGTACTTTGGTGTCATTTAGAACTACTGACTTAAATGTCATTTAGAACCAAGTACTTAGAGGTCATTTAGAACCTCGTACTTAGAGGTCAATTAGAACTACGAACTTAGGGGTCATTTAGAACTACGTACTTAGAGGTGTTATAGAACTACGTTCTTAGAGGTCATTTAGAACCAACTATTTAGAGGTCATTTAGAACTACGTACTTAGATGTCATTTAGAACCACGTACTTAGAGGTCATTTAGAACCACGTACTGAGAGGTCATTTAGAAACACGTACTTAGAGGTCATTTAGAACCAACAACTTAGAGATCATTTAGAACTACGTACTTAGAGGTCATTTAGAAGCACGTACTCAGATGTCATTTAGAGCCCACGTACCTAGAGGTCATATAGAACCACGTACATAGAGGTCATTTAGAACTACGTACTTAGAGGTCATTTAGAGCTACGTATTTAGAGGTCATTTAGAACCCACGTACTTAGAGGTCATTTAGAACTACGTATATGAGGTCTTTTAGAACTACGTACTTAGAGGACATTTAGAACCACGTACTTAGAGGTCATTTAGAACCAAGTACTTAGAGGTCATTTAGAACCAAGTACTTAGAGGTCATTTAGAACTACGTACTTAGAAGATATTTAGAACCACGTACTTAGAGGTCATTTAGAACCAACTTTTTAGAGGTCATTTAGAACTACGTACTTAGAGGTCTTTTAGAACCACGTACATAGAGGTCATTTAGAACTACGTACTTAGAGGTCATTTAGAACTACGTATTTAGAGGTCATTTAGAACCACGTACTTAGAGGACATTTAGAACCAACAACTTAGAGGTCATTTAGAACTACATACTTAGAGGTCATTTATAACGACGTACTCAGAGGTCATTTAGAACCTACGTACTTAGAAGTCATTTAGAACCACGTACTTAGAGGTCATTTATAACCACATACTTAGAGGTCGTTTAGAACTACTTACTTAGAGGTCATTTAGAACTACGTACTCTGAGGTCATTAATTTAGAACCAAGTACTTAGAGGTCACTTAGAACCACATATATGAGGTCGTTTAGAATTACGTACTTGGAAGATATTTAGAACCACGTACTTAGAGGTCATTTAGAACCAACTATTTAGAGGTCATTTAGAACTACGTACTTAGATGTCATTTAGAACCACGTACTTAGAGGTCATTTAGAACCACGTACTGAGAGGTCATTTAGACCCACGTACTTAGAGGTCATTTAGAACCACTTACTTAGAAGTCATTTGGAAGTACGTACTTAGAGGTCATTTAGAACTACGTACTTAGGGGTCATTTAGAACCACTTACTTAGAGGTCATTTAGAAGCACGTACTTAGAGGTCATTTAGAACCACGTACTTAGAGGTCATTTAGAACTACGTATATGAGGTCATTTAGAACCACGTACTTAGAGGACATTTAGAACCACGTACTTAGAGGGCATTTGAACTAAGTATTTAGAGGTCATTTAGAACCACGTACTAAAGGTCATTTAGAACCACATACTTAGAGGTAATTTAGAACTACGTACTTAGAGGTCATTTAGAACTACGTACTTTAAGGTCATTTAAATCCACGTACTTAGAGGTCATTTAGAAGCACGTACATAGAGGTCATTTAGAACCACGTACTTAGAGGTCATCTAGAACAACGTACTTAGAGGTCATTTAGAACTACTTACTTAGAGGTCATTTGGAACTACGTATCTAGAGTTATTTAGAACTACGTACTTAGACGTCATTTAGAACTACGTACTTAGAAGATATTTAGAACCACGTACTTAGAGGTCATTTAGAACCACATACTTAGAGGTCATTTAGAACTACGTACTTAGAGGTCATTTAGAACTACGTACTTTAAGGTCATTTAAATCCACGTACTTAGAGGTCATTTAGAAGCATGTACATAGAGGTCATTTAGAACCACGTACTTAGAGGTCATCTAGAACAACGTACTTAGAGGTCATTTAGAACCACTTACTTAGATGTCATTTGGAAGTACGTATCTAGAGGTCATTTAGAACCACGTACTTAGACGTCATTTAGAACCACGTACTTAGAGGTCATTTAGAACCCAGTACTTAGAGGTCATTTAGAACTACGTACTTAGAAGATATTTAGAACCACGTACTTAGAGGTCATTTAGAACCAACTTTTTAGAGGTCATTTAGAACTACGTACTTAGAGGTCCTTTAGAACCACGTACATAGAGGTCATTTAGAACTACGTACTTAGAGGTCATTTAGAACTACGTATTTATAGGTCGTTTAGAACTACGAACTTAGGGGTCATTTAGAACTACGTAGCTAGAGGTCATTTAGGACCACGCACTTAGAGGTCATTTAGAACCACTTACTTAGAGGTCATTTGGAACTACGTATCTAGAGGTATTTAAAACTACGTACTTAGACGTCATTTAGAACTACGTACCTAGAGGTCATTTAGAACTACGTATATGAGGTCTTTTAGAACCACGTACTTAGAGGACATTTAGAACCACGTACTTAGAGGTCATTTAGAACCACTTACTTAGAAGTCATTTGGAAGTACGTAGTTAGAGGTCATTTAGAACCACGTACTTAGAGGTCATTTAGAACTACGTATATGAGGTCATTTAGAACCACGTACTTAGAGGACATTTAGAACCACGTACTTAGAGGGCATTTGAACTAAGTATTTAGAGGTCATTTAGAACCACGTACTTAGAGGTCATTTAGAACCACATACTTAGAGGTCATTTAGAACTACGTACTTAGAGGTCATTTAGAACTACGTACTTTAAGGTCATTTAAATCCACGTACTTATGGTCATTTAGAACCACTTACTTAGAGGTCATTTGGAACTACGTATCTAGAGGTATTTAAAACTACGTACTTAGACGTCATTTAGAACTACGTACTTAGAGGTCATTTAGAACTACGTATATGAGGTCATTTAGAAGCACGTACATAGAGGTCATTTAGAACCACGTACTTAGAGGTCATCTAGAACAACGTATTTAGAGGTCATTTAGAACCACTTACTTAGATGTCATTTGGAAGTACGTACCTAGAGGTCATTTAGAACCGCGTACTTAGAGGTCATTTAGAACCACGTACTTAGAGGTCATTTAGAACCAACGTACTTAGAGGTCATTTAGAACCAAACACTTAGAGGTCGTTTAGAACTACGTACTTAGAGGTCATTTAGAACCCACGTACTTAGAGGTCATTTAGAAACCACGTTCTTAGAGGTTATTTAGAACCAACTTCTTAGAGGTCATTTAGAACCCACGTACTTAGAGGTAATTTAGAACCCACGTACTTAGAGGTCATTTAGAACTACGTACTTAGAGGTCATTTAGAACTACGTACTTAGAGGTCATTTAGTACTACGTACTTAGGGGTCATTTAGAACTACTTACTTAGAGGTCATTTAGAACCACGTACTTATAGGTCATTACGAACCACGTACTTAGAGGTCATTTAGAACCAACTATTTAGAGGTCATTTAGAACTACGTACTTAGATGTCATTTAGAACCACGTACTTAGAGGTCATTTAGAACCACGTACTGAGAGGTCATTTAGACCCACGTACTTAGAGGTCATTTAGAACCACTTACTTAGAAGTCATTTGGAAGTACGTACTTAGAGGTCATTTAGAACTACGTACTTAGGGGTCATTTAGAACCACTTACTTAGAGGTCATTTAGAAGCACGTACTTAGAGGTCATTTAGAACCACGTAGTTATAGGTCATTTAGAACCACGTACTTAGAGGTCATTTAGAACTACGTATATGAGGTCATTTAGAACCACGTACTTAGAGGACATTTAGAACCACGTACTTTGGTGTCATTTAGAACTACTGACTTAGTTGTCATTTAGAACCAAGTACTTAGAGGTCATTTAGAACCTCGTACTTAGAGGTCAATTAGAACTACGAACTTAGGGGTCATTTAGAACTACGTACTTAGAGGTGTTATAGAACTACGTTCTTAGAGGTCATTTAGGACTTCGTACTTAGAGGTCATTTAGAAGTACGCACTTAGAGGTCATTTAGAACCAACTATTTAGAGGTCATTTAGAACTACGTACTTAGATGTCATTTAGAACCACGTACTTAGAGGTCATTTAGAACCACATACTTAGAGGTCATTTAGAACTACGTACTTAGAGGTCATTTAGAACTACGTACTTTAAGGTCATTTAAATCCACGTACTTAGAGGTCATTTAGAAGCACGTACATAGAGGTCATTTAGAACCACGTACTTAGAGGTCATCTAGAACAACGTACTTAGAGGTCATTTAGAACCACTTACTTAGATGTCATTTGGAAGTACGTACCTAGAGGTCATTTAGAACCACGTACTTAGAGGTCATTTAGAACCACGTACTTAGAGGTCATTTAGAACCCAGTACTTAGAGGTCATTTAGAACTACGTACTTAGAAGATATTTAGAACCACGTACTTAAAGGTCATTTAGAACCAACTTTTTAGAGGTCATTTAGAACTACGTACTTAGAGGTCCTTTAGAACCACGTACATAGAGGTCATTTAAAACTACGTACTTAGAGGTCATTTAGAACTACGTATTTATAGGTCGTTTAGAACTACGAACTTAGGGGTCATTTAGAACCCACGTACTTAGAGGTCATTTAGAACCACGTAGTTAGAGGTCATCTAGAACAACGTACTTAGAGGTCATTTAGAACCACTTTCTTAGATGTCATTTGGAAGTACGTACCTAGAGGTCATTTAGAAGCACGTACTTAGAGGTCATTTAGAACCACGTAGTTAGAGGTCATTTAGAACCACGTACTTAGAGGTCATTTAGAACTACGTATATGAGGTCATTTAGAACCACGTACTTAGAGGACATTTAGAACCACGTACTTTGGTGTCATTTAGAACTACTGACTTAGATGTCATTTAGAACCAAGTACTTAGAGGTCATTTAGAACCTCGTACTTAGAGGTCAATTAGAACTACGAACTTAGGGGTCATTTAGAACTACGTACTTAGAGGTGTTATAGAACTACGTTCTTAGAGGTCATTTAGGACTTCGTACTTAGAGGTCATTTAGAACCACGTACTTAGAGGTCATTTAGAACCCAGTACTTAGAGGTCATTTAGAACTACGTACTTAGAGGTCATTTAGAACTACGTAGCTAGAGGTCATTTAGGACCACGTACCTAGAGGTCATTTAGAACCACTTACTTAGAGGTCATTTGGAACTACGTATCTAGAGGTATTTAAAACTACGTACTTAGACGTCATTTAGAACTACGTACTTAGAAGATATTTAGAACCACGTACTTAGAGGTCATTTAGAACCAACTATTTAGAGGTCATTTAGAACTACGTACTTAGATGTCATTTAGAACCACGTACTTAGAGGTCATTTAGAACCACGTACTGAGAGGTCATTTAGACCCACGTACTTAGAGGTCATTTAGAACCACTTACTTAGAAGTCATTTGGAAGTACGTACTTAGAGGTCATTTAGAACTACGTACTTAGGGGTCATTTAGAACCACTTACTTAGAGGTCATTTAGAAGCACGTACTTAGAGGTCATTTAGAACCACGTACTTAGAGGTCATTTAGAACTACGTATATGAGGTCATTTAGAACCACGTACTTAGAGGACATTTAGAACCACGTACTTAGAGGGCATTTGAACTAAGTATTTAGAGGTCATTTAGAACCACGTACTTAGAGGTCATTTAGAACCACATACTTAGAGGTCATTTAGAACTACGTACTTAGAGGTCATTTAGAACTACGTATTTATAGGTCGTTTAGAACTACGAACTTAGGGGTCATTTAGAACTACGTAGCCAGAGGTCATTTAGGACCACGCACTTAGAGGTCATTTAGAATAACTTACTTAGAAGTCATTTGGAACTACGTATCTAGAGGTATTTAAAACTACGTACTTAGACGTCATTTAGAACTACGTACTTAGAGGTCATTTAGAACTACGTATATGAGGTCTTTTAGAACCACGTACTTAGAGGACATTTAGAACCACGTACTTAGAGGTCATTTAGAACCACTTACTTAGACGTCATTTGGAAGTACGTAGTTAGAGGTCATTTAGAACCACGTACTTAGAGGTCATTTAGAACTACGTATATGAGGTCATTTAGAACCACGTACTTAGAGGACATTTAGAACCACGTACTTAGAGGGCATTTGAACTAAGTATTTAGAGGTCATTTAGAACCACGTACTTAGAGGTCATTTAGAACCACATACTTAGAGGTCATTTAGAACTACGTACTTAGAGGTCATTTAGAACTACGTACTTTAAGGTCATTTAAATCCACGTACTTATGGTCATTTAGAACCACTTACTTAGAGGTCATTTGGAACTACGTATCTAGAGGTATTTAAAACTACGTACTTAGACGTCATTTAGAACTACGTACTTAGAGGTCATTTAGAACTACGTATATGAGGTCATTTAGAAGCACGTACATAGAGGTCATTTAGAACCACGTACTTAGAGGTCATCTAGAACAACGTATTTAGAGGTCATTTAGAACCACTTACTTAGATGTCATTTGGAAGTACGTACCTAGAGGTCATTTAGAACCACGTACTTAGAGGTCATTTAGAACCACGTACTTAGAGGTCATTTAGAACCAACGTACTTAGAGGTCATTTAGAACCAAACACTTAGAGGTCGTTTAGAACTACGTACTTAGAGGTCATTTAGAACCCACGTACTTAGAGGTCATTTAGAAACCACGTTCTTAGAGGTTATTTAGAACCAACTTCTTAGAGGTCATTTAGAACCCACGTACTTAGAGGTAATTTAGAACCCACGTACTTAGAGGTCATTTAGAACTACGTACTTAGAGGTCATTTAGAACTACGTACTTAGAGGTCATTTAGTACTACGTACTTAGGGGTCATTTAGAACTACTTACTTAGAGGTCATTTAGAACCACGTACTTATAGGTCATTTAGAACCACGTACTTAGAGGTCATTTAGAACCAACTATTTAGAGGTCATTTAGAACTACGTACTTAGATGTCATTTAGAACCACGTACTTAGAGGTCATTTAGAACCACGTACTGAGAGGTCATTTAGACCCACGTACTTAGAGGTCATTTAGAACCACTTACTTAGAAGTCATTTGGAAGTACGTACTTAGAGGTCATTTAGAACTACGTACTTAGGGGTCATTTAGAACCACTTACTTAGAGGTCATTTAGAAGCACGTACTTAGAGGTCATTTAGAACCACGTACTTAGAGGTCATTTAGAACTACGTATATGAGGTCATTTAGAACCACGTACTTAGAGGACTTTTAGAACCACGTACTTAGAGGGCATTTGAACTAAGTATTTAGAGGTCATTTAGAACCACGTACTTAGAGGTCATTTAGAACCACATACTTAGAGGTCATTTAGAACTACGTACTTAGAGGTCATTTAGAACTACGTACTTTAAGGTCATTTAAATCCACGTACTTAGAGGTCATTTAGAAGCACGTACATAGAGGTCATTTAGAACCACGTACTTAGAGGTCATCTAGAACCACGTACTTAGAGGTCATTTAGAACCCAGTACTTAGAGGTCATTTAGAACTACGTACTTAGAAGATATTTAGAACCACGTACTTAGAGGTAATTTAGAACCAACTTTTTAGAGGTCATTTAGAACTACGTACTTAGAGGTCCTTTAGAACCACGTACATAGAGGTCATTTAGAACTACGTACTTAGAGGTCATTTAGAACTACGTATTTATAGGTCGTTTAGAACTACGAACTTAGGGGTCATTTAGAACCCACGTACTTAGAGGTCATTTAGAACCACGTAGTTAGAGGTCATCTAGAACAACCTACTTAGAGGTCATTTAGAACCACTTTCTTAGATGTCATTTGGAAGTACGTACCTAGAGGTCATTTAGAAGCACGTACTTAGAGGTCATTTAGAACCACGTAGTTAGAGGTCATTTAGAACCACTTACTTAGAAGTCATTTGGAACTACGTATCTAGAGGTATTTAGAACTACGTACTTAGACGTCATTTAGAACTACGTACTTAGAAGATATTTAGAACCACGTACTTAGAGGTCATTTAGAACCAACTATTTAGAGGTCATTTAGAACTACGTACTTAGATGTCATTTAGAACCACGTACTTAGAGGTCATTTAGAACCACGTACTGAGAGGTCATTTAGAAACACGTACTTAGAGGTCATTTAGAACCAACAACTTAGAGATCATTTAGAACTACGTACTTAGAGGTCATTTAGAAGCACGTACTCAGATGTCATTTAGAGCCCACGTACCTAGAGGTCATATAGAACCACGTACATAGAGGTCATTTAGAACTACGTACTTAGAGGTCATTTAGAGCTACGTATTTAGAGGTCATTTAGAACCCACGTACTTAGAGGTCATTTAGAACTACGTATATGAGGTCTTTTAGAACTACGTACTTAGAGGACATTTAGAACCACGTACTTAGAGGTCATTTAGAACCAAGTACTTAGAGGTCATTTAGAACCAAGTACTTAGAGGTCATTTAGAACTACGTACTTAGAAGATATTTAGAACCACGTACTTAGAGATCATTTAGAACCAACTTTTTAGAGGTCATTTAGAACTACGTACTTAGAGGTCTTTTAGAACCACGAACATAGAGGTCATTTAGAACTACGTACTTAGAGGTCATTTAGAACTACGTATTTAGAGGTCATTTAGAACCACGTACTTAGAGGACATTTAGAACCAACAACTTAGAGGTCATTTAGAACTACATACTTAGAGGTCATTTATAACGACGTACTCAGAGGTCATTTAGAACCTACGTACTTAGAAGTCATTTAGAACCACGTACTTAGAGGTCATTTAGAACCACATACTTAGAGGTCGTTTAGAACTACTTACTTAGGGGTCATTTAGAACCACGTACTCTGAGGTCATTAATTTAGAACCAAGTACTTAGAGGTCACTTAGAACCACATATATGAGGTCGTTTAGAATTACGTACTTAGAAGATATTTAGAACCACGTACTTAGAGGTCATTTAGAACCAACTATTTAGAGGTCATTTAGAACTACGTACTTAGATGTCATTTAGAACCACGTACTTAGAGGTCATTTAGAACCACGTACTGAGAGGTCATTTAGACCCACGTACTTAGAGGTCATTTAGAACCACTTACTTAGAAGTCATTTGGAAGTACGTACTTAGAGGTCATTTAGAACTACGTACTTAGGGGTCATTTAGAACCACTTACTTAGAGGTCATTTAGAAGCACGTACTTAGAGGTCATTTAGAACCACGTACTTAGAGGTCATTTAGAACTACGTATATGAGGTCATTTAGAACCACGTACTTAGAGGACATTTAGAACCACGTACTTAGAGGGCATTTGAACTAAGTATTTAGAGGTCATTTAGAACCACGTACTTAGAGGTCATTTAGAACCACATACTTAGAGGTCATTTAGAACTACTTACTTAGAGGTCATTTGGAACTACGTATCTAGAGGTATTTAGAACTACGTACTTAGACGTCATTTAGAACTACGTACTTTAAGGTCATTTAAATCCACGTACTTAGAGGTCATTTAGAAGCATGTACATAGAGGTCATTTAGAACCACGTACTTAGAGGTCATCTAGAACAACGTACTTAGAGGTCATTTAGAACCACTTACTTAGATGTCATTTGGAAGTACGTATCTAGAGGTCATTTAGAACCACGTACTTAGACGTCATTTAGAACCACGTACTTAGAGGTCATTTAGAACCCAGTACTTAGAGGTCATTTAGAACTACGTACTTAGAAGATATTTAGAACCACGTACTTAGAGGTCATTTAGAACCAACTTTTTAGAGGTCATTTAGAACTACGTACTTAGAGGTCCTTTAGAACCACGTACATAGAGGTCATTTAGAACTACGTACTTAGAGGTCATTTAGAACTACGTATTTATAGGTCGTTTAGAACTACGAACTTAGGGGTCATTTAGAACTACGTAGCTAGAGGTCATTTAGGACCACGCACTTAGAGGTCATTTAGAACCACTTACTTAGAGGTCATTTGGAACTACGTATCTAGAGGTATTTAAAACTACGTACTTAGACGTCATTTAGAACTACGTACCTAGAGGTCATTTAGAACTACGTATATGAGGTCTTTTAGAACCACGTACTTAGAGGACATTTAGAACCACGTACTTAGAGGTCATTTAGAACCACTTACGTAGAAGTCATTTGGAAGTACGTAGTTAGAGGTCATTTAGAACCACGTACTTAGAGGTCATTTAGAACTACGTATATGAGGTCATTTAGAATCACGTACTTAGAGGACATTTAGAACCACGTACTTAGAGGGCATTTGAACTAAGTATTTAGAGGTCATTTAGAACCACGTACTTAGAGGTCATTTAGAACCACATACTTAGAGGTCATTTAGAACTACGTACTTAGAGGTCATTTAGAACTACGTACTTTAAGGTCATTTAAATCCACGTACTTATGGTCATTTAGAACCACTTACTTAGAGGTCATTTGGAACTACGTATCTAGAGGTATTTAAAACTACGTACTTAGACGTCATTTAGAACTACGTACTTAGAGGTCATTTAGAACTACGTATATGAGGTCATTTAGAAGCACGTACATAGAGGTCATTTAGAACCACGTACTTAGAGGTCATCTAGAACAACGTATTTAGAGGTCATTTAGAACCACTTACTTAGATGTCATTTGGAAGTACGTACCTAGAGGTCATTTAGAACCGCGTACTTAGAGGTCATTTAGAACCACGTACTTAGAGGTCATTTAGAACCAACGTACTTAGAGGTCATTTAGAACCAAACACTTAGAGGTCGTTTAGAACTACGTACTTAGAGGTCATTTAGAACCCACGTACTTAGAGGTCATTTAGAAACCACGTTCTTAGAGGTTATTTAGAACCAACTTCTTAGAGGTCATTTAGAACCCACGTACTTAGAGGTAATTTAGAACCCACGTACTTAGAGGTCATTTAGAACTACGTACTTAGAGGTCATTTAGAACTACGTACTTAGAGGTCATTTAGTACTACGTACTTAGGGGTCATTTAGAACTACTTACTTAGAGGTCATTTAGAACCACGTACTTATAGGTCATTTAGAACCACGTACTTAGAGGTCATTTAGAACCAACTATTTAGAGGTCATTTAGAACTACGTACTTAGATGTCATTTAGAACCACGTACTTAGAGGTCATTTAGAACCACGTACTGAGAGGTCATTTAGACCCACGTACTTAGAGGTCATTTAGAACCACTTACTTAGAAGTCATTTGGAAGTACGTACTTAGAGGTCATTTAGAACTACGTACTTAGGGGTCATTTAGAACCACTTACTTAGAGGTCATTTAGAAGCACGTACTTAGAGGTCATTTAGAACCACGTACTTAGAGGTCATTTAGAACTACGTATATGAGGTCATTTAGAACCACGTACTTAGAGGACATTTAGAACCACGTACTTAGAGGGCATTTGAACTAAGTATTTAGAGGTCATTTAGAACCACGTACTTAGAGGTCATTTAGAACCACATATTTAGAGGTCATTTAGAACTACGTACTTAGAGGTCATTTGGAACTACGTACTTTAAGGTCATTTAAATCCGAGTACTTAGAGGTCATTTAGAAGCACGTACATAGAGGTCATTTAGAACCACGTACTTAGAGGTCATCTAGAACCACGTACTTAGAGGTCATTTAGAACCCAGTACTTAGAGGTCATTTAGAACTACGTACTTAGAGGTCATTTAGAACTACGTATTTATAGGTCGTTTAGAACTACGAACTTCAGGGTCATTTAGAACCCACGTACTTAGAGGTCATTTAGAACCACGTAGTTAGAGGTCATTTAGAACAACGTACTTAGAGGTCATTTAGAACCACTTTCTTAGATGTCATTTGGAAGTACGTACCTAGAGGTCATTTAGAAGCACGTACTTAGAGGTCATTTAGAACCACGTAGTTAGAGGTCATTTAGAACCACGTACTTAGAGGTCATTTAGAACTACGTATATGAGGTCATTTAGAACCACGTACTTAGAGGACATTTAGAACCACGTACTTTGGTGTCATTTAGAACTACTGACTTAGATGTCATTTAGAACCAAGTACTTAGAGGTCATTTAGAACCTCGTACTTAGAGGTCAATTAGAACTACGAACTTAGGGGTCATTTAGAACTACGTACTTAGAGATGTTATAGAACTACGTTCTTAGAGGTCATTTAGGACTTCGTACTTAGAGGTCATTTAGAACTACGTACCTAGAGGTCATTTAGGACCACGTACTTAGAGGTCATTTAGAACCACTTACATAGAGGTCATTTGGAACTACGTATCTAGAGGTATTTAGAACTACGTACTTAGACGTCATTTAGAACTACGTACTTAGAAGATATTTAGAACCACGTACTTAGAGGTCATTTAGAACCAACTATTTAGAGGTCATTTAGAACTACGTACTTAGATGTCATTTAGAACCACGTACTTAGAGGTCATTTAGAACCACGTACTGAGAGGTCATTTAGAAACACGTACCTAGAGGTCATTTAGAACCAACAACTTAGAGATCATTTAGAACTACGTACTTAGAGGTCATTTAGAAGCACGTACTCAGATGTCATTTAGAGCCCACGTACCTAGAGGTCATATAGAACCACGTACATAGAGGTCATTTAGAACTACGTACTTAGAGGTCATTTAGAGCTACGTATTTAGAGGTCATTTAGAACCCACGTACTTAGAGGTCATTTAGAACTACGTATATGAGGTCTTTTAGAACTACGTACTTAGAGGACATTTAGAACCACGTACTTAGAGGTCATTTAGAACCAAGTACTTAGAGGTCATTTAGAACCAAGTACTTAGAGGTCATTTAGAACTACGTACTTAGAAGATATTTAGAACCACGTACATAGAGGTCATTTAGAACCAACTTTTTAGAGGTCATTTAGAACTACGTACTTAGAGGTCTTTTAGAACCACGTACATAGAGGTCATTTAGAACTACGTACTTAGAGGTCATTTAGAACTACGTATTTAGAGGTCATTTAGAACCACGTACATAGAGGACATTTAGAACCAACAACTTAGAGGTCATTTAGAACTACATACTTAGAGGTCATTTATAACGACGTACTCAGAGGTCATTTAGAACCTACGTACTTAGAGGTCATTTAGAACCACGTACTTAGAGGTCATTTAGAACCACATACTTAGAGGTCGTTTAGAACTACTTACTTAGGGGTCATTTAGAACCACGTACTCTGAGGTCATTAATTTAGAACCAAGTACTTAGAGGTCACTTAGAACCACATATATGAGGTCGTTTAGAATTACGTACTAAGAGGTCATTTAGAACTACGTACTTAGAGGTAATTTAGTACTACGTACATAGGTGTCATTCAGAACTACTGATTTAGAGGTCATTTAGAACCAAGTACTTAGAGGTCATTTAGAACCACGTACTTATAGGATAGTTAGAACCATGTAATTAGAGGTCAGTTAGAACTACGTTCTAAGAGGTCATTTAGAACCCTTGAACTTAGAGGTCATTCAGAACCACGTACTTAGAGGTCATTTAGAACCACGTACTAAGAGGTGATTTAGAACCACGTACTTAGAGGTTATTTAGCACTAAGTATATAAGGTCATTTAGAACCACGTACTTAGAGGACATTTAGAACCACGTACTTAGAAGTCATTAGAAGAACCCACGTACTTAGAGGTCATTTAGAACCACGTACTAAGAGGTCATATAGGACCACGTACTTAGAGGTCATTTAGAACTACGTACTTAGGAGTCATTTAGAACTACTTACTTAGAGGTCATTTAGAACCACATACTTAGAGGTCATTTAGAACCACGAACTTATGGGTCATTTAGAACCCACGTACTTAGAGGTCATTTAGTACCCACGTACTTAGAGGTCATATAGAACCTCGTACTTAGAGGTCAATTAAAACCACTTACTTAGATGTCATTTGGAAGTACGTACCTAGAGGTCATTTAGACCTACGTACTTAGGGGTCATTTAGAACTACTTACTTAGAGGTCATTTAGAAGCACGTACTTAGAGGTCATTCAGAACCACGTACTAAGAGGTCATATAGGACCACGTACTTAGAGGTCATTTAGAACTACGTACTTAGGAGTCATTTAGAACTACTTACTTAGAGGTCATTTAGAACCACATACTTAGAGGTCATTTAGAACCACGAACTTATGGGTCATTTAGAACCCACGTACTTAGAGGTCATTTAGTACCCACGTACTTAGAGGTCATATAGAACCTCGTACTTAGAGGTCAATTAAAACCACTTACTTAGATGTCATTTGGAAGTACGTACCTAGAGGTCATTTAGACCTACGTACTTAGGGGTCATTTAGAACTACTTACTTAGAGGTCATTTAGAACTACGTAGCTAGAGGTCATTTAGGACCACGTACTTAGAGGTCATTTAGAACCACTTACTTAGAGGTCATGTAGAACTACGTATATACGGTCATTTAGAACCACGTACTTAGAGGACATTTAGAACCACGTACTTAGAGGGCATTTGAACTAAGTATTTAGAGGTCATTTAGAACCACGTACTTAGGGGTCATTTAGAACCACTTACTTAGAGGTCATTTAGAAGCACGTACTTAGAGGTCATTTAGAACCACGTACTTAGAGGTCATTTAGAACTACGTATATGAGGTCATTTAGAACCACGTACTTAGAGGACATTTAGAACCACGTACTTAGAGGGCATTTGAACTAAGTATTTAGAGGTCATTTAGAACCACGTACTTAGAGGTCATTTAGAACCACATACTTAGAGGTCATTTAGAACTACTTACTTAGAGGTCATTTGGAACTACGTATCTAGAGGTATTTAGAACTACGTACTTAGACGTCATTTAGAACTACGTACTTAGAAGATATTTAGAACCACGTACTTAGAGGTCATTTAGAACCACATACTTAGAGGTCATTTAGAACTACGTACTTAGAGGTCATTTAGAACTACGTACTTTAAGGTCATTTAAATCCACGTACTTAGAGGTCATTTAGAAGCATGTACATAGAGGTCATTTAGAACCACGTACTTAGAGGTCATCTAGAACAACGTACTTAGAGGTCATTTAGAACCCAGTACTTAGAGGTCATTTAGATCTACGTACTTAGAAGATATTTAGAACCACGTACTTAGAGGTCATTTAGAACCAACTTTTTAGAGGTCATTTAGAACTACGTACTTAGAGGTCCTTTAGAACCACGTACATAGAGGTCATTTAGAACTACGTACTTAGAGGTCATTTAGAACTACGTATTTATAGGTCGTTTAGAACTACGAACTTAGGGGTCATTTAGAACTACGTAGCTAGAGGTCATTTAGGACCACGCACTTAGAGGTCATTTAGAACCACTTACTTAGAGGTCATTTGGAACTACGTATCTAGAGGTATTTAAAACTACGTACTTAGACGTCATTTAGAACTACGTACCTAGAGGTCATTTAGAACTACGTATATGAGGTCTTTTAGAACCACGTACTTAGAGGACATTTAGAACCACGTACTTAGAGGTCATTTAGAACCACTTACTTAGAAGTCATTTGGAAGTACGTAGTTAGAGGTCATTTAGAACCACGTACTTAGAGGTCATTTAGAACTACGTATATGAGGTCATTTAGAATCACGTACTTAGAGGACATTTAGAACCACGTACTTAGAGGGCATTTGAACTAAGTATTTAGAGGTCATTTAGAACCACGTACTTAGAGGTCATTTAGAACCACATACTTAGAGGTCATTTAGAACTACGTACTTAGAGGTCATTTAGAACTACGTACTTTAAGGTCATTTAAATCCACGTACTTATGGTCATTTAGAACCACTTACTTAGAGGTCATTTGGAACTACGTATCTAGAGGTATTTAAAACTACGTACTTAGACGTCATTTAGAACTACGTACTTAGAGGTCATTTAGAACTACGTATATGAGGTCATTTAGAAGCACGTACATAGAGGTCATTTAGAACCACGTACTTAGAGGTCATCTAGAACAACGTATTTAGAGGTCATTTAGAACCACTTACTTAGATGTCATTTGGAAGTACGTACCTAGAGGTCATTTAGAACCGCGTACTTAGAGGTCATTTAGAACCACGTACTTAGAGGTCATTTAGAACCAACGTACTTAGAGGTCATTTAGAACCAAACACTTAGAGGTCGTTTAGAACTACGTACTTAGAGGTCATTTAGAACCCACGTACTTAGAGGTCATTTAGAAACCACGTTCTTAGAGGTTATTTAGAACCAACTTCTTAGAGGTCATTTAGAACCCACGTACTTAGAGGTAATTTAGAACCCACGTACTTAGAGGTCATTTAGAACTACGTACTTAGAGGTCATTTAGAACTACGTACTTAGAGGTCATTTAGTACTACGTACTTAGGGGTCATTTAGAACTACTTACTTAGAGGTCATTTAGAACCACGTACTTATAGGTCATTTAGAACCACGTACTTAGAGGTCATTTAGAACCAACTATTTAGAGGTCATTTAGAACTACGTACTTAGATGTCATTTAGAACCACGTACTTAGAGGTCATTTAGAACCACGTACTGAGAGGTCATTTAGACCCACGTACTTAGAGGTCATTTAGAACCACTTACTTAGAAGTCATTTGGAAGTACGTACTTAGAGGTCATTTAGAACTACGTACTTAGGGGTCATTTAGAACCACTTACTTAGAGGTCATTTAGAAGCACGTACTTAGAGGTCATTTAGAACCACGTACTTAGAGGTCATTTAGAACTACGTATATGAGGTCATTTAGAACCACGTACTTAGAGGACATTTAGAACCACGTACTTAGAGGGCATTTGAACTAAGTATTTAGAGGTCATTTAGAACCACGTACTTAGAGGTCATTTAGAACCACATATTTAGAGGTCATTTAGAACTACGTACTTAGAGGTCATTTGGAACTACGTACTTTAAGGTCATTTAAATCCGAGTACTTAGAGGTCATTTAGAAGCACGTACATAGAGGTCATTTAGAACCACGTACTTAGAGGTCATCTAGAACCACGTACTTAGAGGTCATTTAGAACCCAGTACTTAGAGGTCATTTAGAACTACGTACTTAGAGGTCATTTAGAACTACGTATTTATAGGTCGTTTAGAACTACGAACTTCAGGGTCATTTAGAACCCACGTACTTAGAGGTCATTTAGAACCACGTAGTTAGAGGTCATTTAGAACAACGTACTTAGAGGTCATTTAGAACCACTTTCTTAGATGTCATTTGGAAGTACGTACCTAGAGGTCATTTAGAAGCACGTACTTAGAGGTCATTTAGAACCACGTAGTTAGAGGTCATTTAGAACCACGTACTTAGAGGTCATTTAGAACTACGTATATGAGGTCATTTAGAACCACGTACTTAGAGGACATTTAGAACCACGTACTTTGGTGTCATTTAGAACTACTGACTTAGATGTCATTTAGAACCAAGTACTTAGAGGTCATTTAGAACCTCGTACTTAGAGGTCAATTAGAACTACGAACTTAGGGGTCATTTAGAACTACGTACTTAGAGATGTTATAGAACTACGTTTTTAGAGGTCATTTAGGACTTCGTACTTAGAGGTCATTTAGAACTACGTACCTAGAGGTCATTTAGGACCACGTACTTAGAGGTCATTTAGAACCACTTACATAGAGGTCATTTGGAACTACGTATCTAGAGGTATTTAGAACTACGTACTTAGACGTCATTTAGAACTACGTACTTAGAAGATATTTAGAACCACGTACTTAGAGGTCATTTAGAACCAACTATTTAGAGGTCATTTAGAACTACGTACTTAGATGTCATTTAGAACCACGTACTTAGAGGTCATTTAGAACCACGTACTGAGAGGTCATTTAGAAACACGTACCTAGAGGTCATTTAGAACCAACAACTTAGAGATCATTTAGAACTACGTACTTAGAGGTCATTTAGAAGCACGTACTCAGATGTCATTTAGAGCCCACGTACCTAGAGGTCATATAGAACCACGTACATAGAGGTCATTTAGAACTACGTACTTAGAGGTCATTTAGAGCTACGTATTTAGAGGTCATTTAGAACCCACGTACTTAGAGGTCATTTAGAACTACGTATATGAGGTCTTTTAGAACTACGTACTTAGAGGACATTTAGAACCACGTACTTAGAGGTCATTTAGAACCAAGTACTTAGAGGTCATTTAGAACCAAGTACTTAGAGGTCATTTAGAACTACGTACTTAGAAGATATTTAGAACCACGTACATAGAGGTCATTTAGAACCAACTTTTTAGAGGTCATTTAGAACTACGTACTTAGAGGTCTTTTAGAACCACGTACATAGAGGTCATTTAGAACTACGTACTTAGAGGTCATTTAGAACTACGTATTTAGAGGTCATTTAGAACCACGTACTTAGAGGACATTTAGAACCAACAACTTAGAGGTCATTTAGAACTACATACTTAGAGGTCATTTATAACGACGTACTCAGAGGTCATTTAGAACCTACGTACTTAGAGGTCATTTAGAACCACGTACTTAGAGGTCATTTAGAACCACATACTTAGAGGTCGTTTAGAACTACTTACTTAGGGGTCATTTAGAACCACGTACTCTGAGGTCATTAATTTAGAACCAAGTACTTAGAGGTCACTTAGAACCACATATATGAGGTCGTTTAGAATTACGTACTAAGAGGTCATTTAGAACTACGTACTTAGAGGTAATTTAGTACTACGTACATAGGTGTCATTCAGAACTACTGATTTAGAGGTCATTTAGAACCAAGTACTTAGAGGTCATTTAGAACCACGTACTTAGAGGTCATTTAGAACCTCGTACTTAGAGGTTATTTAGAACCACGTACTTATAGGATAGTTAGAACCATGTAATTAGAGGTCAGTTAGAACTACGTTCTAAGAGGTCATTTAGAACCCTTGAACTTAGAGGTCATTCAGAACCACGTACTTAGAGGTCATTTAGAACCACGTACTAAGAGGTGATTTAGAACCACGTACTTAGAGGTTATTTAGCACTAAGTATATAAGGTCATTTAGAACCACGTACTTAGAGGACATTTAGAACCACGTACTTAGAAGTCATTAGAAGAACCCACGTACTTAGAGGTCATTTAGAACCACGTACTAAGAGGTCATATAGGACCACGTACTTAGAGGTCATTTAGAACTACGTACTTAGAAGTCATTTAGAACTACTTACTTAGAGGTCATTTAGAACCACATACTTAGAGGTCATTTAGAACCACGAACTTATGGGTCATTTAGAACCCACGTACTTAGAGGTCATTTAGTACCCACGTACTTAGAGGTCATATAGAACCTCGTACTTAGAGGTCAATTAAAACCACTTACTTAGATGTCATTTGGAAGTACGTACCTAGAGGTCATTTAGACCTACGTACTTAGAGGTCATTTAGAACTACTTACTTAGAGGTCATTTAGAAGCACGTACTTAGAGGTCATTCAGAACCACGTACTAAGAGGTCATATAGGACCACGTACTTAGAGGTCATTTAGAACTACGTACTTAGGAGTCATTTAGAACTACTTACTTAGAGGTCATTTAGAACCACATACTTAGAGGTCATTTAGAACCACGAACTTATGGGTCATTTAGAACCCACGTACTTAGAGGTCATTTAGTACCCACGTACTTAGAGGTCATATAGAACCTCGTACTTAGAGGTCAATTAAAACCACTTACTTAGATGTCATTTGGAAGTACGTACCTAGAGGTCATTTAGACCTACGTACTTAGGGGTCATTTAGAACTACTTACTTAGAGGTCATTTAGAACTACGTAGCTAGAGGTCATTTAGGACCACGTACTTAGAGGTCATTTAGAACCACTTACTTAGAGGTCATGTAGAACTACGTATATAAGGTCATTTAGAACCACGTACTTAGAGGACATTTAGAACCACGTACTTAGAGGGCATTTGAACTAAGTATTTAGAGGTCATTTAGAACCACGTACTTAGAGGTCATTTAGAACCACATACTTAGAGGTCATTTAGAACTACGTACTTAGAGGTCATTTAGAACTACGTACTTTAAGGTCATTTAAATCCACGTACTTAGAGGTCATTTAGAAGCACGTACATAGAGGTCATTTAGAACCACGTACTTAGAGGTCATCTAGAACAACGTACTTAGAGGTCATTTAGAACCACTTACTTAGATGTCATTTGGAAGTACGTACCTAGAGGTCATTTAGAACCACGTACTTAGAGGTCATTTAGAACCACGTACTTAGAGGTCATTTAGAACCCAGTACTTAGAGGTCATTTAGAACTACGTACTTAGAAGATATTTAGAACCACGTACTTAGAGGTCATTTAGAACCAACTTTTTAGAGGTCATTTAGAACTACGTACTTAGAGGTCCTTTAGAACCACGTACATAGAGGTCATTTAGAACTACGTACTTAGAGGTCATTTAGAACTACGTATTTATAGGTCGTTTAGAACTACGAACTTAGGGGTCATTTAGAACCCATGTACTTAGAGGTCATTTAGAACCACGTAGTTAGAGGTCATCTAGAACAACGTACTTAGAGGTCATTTAGAACCACTTTCTTAGATGTCATTTGGAAGTACGTACCTAGAGGTCATTTAGAAGCACGTACTTAGAGGTCATTTAGAACCACGTAGTTAGAGGTCATTTAGAACCACGTACTTAGAGGTCATTTAGAACTACGTATATGAGGTCATTTAGAACCACGTTCATAGAGGACATTTAGAACCACCTACTTTGGTGTCATTTAGAACTACTGACTTAGATGTCATTTAGAACCAAGTACTTAGAGGTCATTTAGAACCTCGTACTTAGAGGTCAATTAGAACTACGAACTTAGGGGTCATTTAGAACTACGTACTTAGAGGTGTTATAGAACTACGTTCTTAGAGGTCATTTAGGACTTCGTACTTAGATGTCATTTAGAACTACGTACTTAGAGGTCATTTAGAACCAAATACTTAGAAGTCATTTAGAACTACTTACTTAGAGGTCATTTAGAACTACGTACCTAGAGGTCATTTAGGACCACGTACTTAGAGGTCATTTAGAACCACTTACTTAGAGGTCATTTGGAACTACGTATCTAGAGGTATTTAGAACTACGTACTTAGACGTCATTTAGAACTACGTACTTAGAAGATATTTAGAACCACGTACTTAGAGGTCATTTAGAACCAACTATTTAGAGGTCATTTAGAACTACGTACTTAGATGTCATTTAGAACCACGTACTTAGAGGTCATTTAGAACCACGTACTGAGAGGTCATTTAGACCCACGTACTTAGAGGTCATTTAGAACCACTTACTTAGAAGTCATTTGGAAGTACGTACTTAGAGGTCATTTAGAACTACGTACTTAGGGGTCATGTATAACCACTTACTTAGAGGTCATTTAGAAGCACGTACTTAGAGGTCATTTAGAACCACGTACTTAGAGGTCATTTAGAACTACGTATATGAGGTCATTTAGAACCACGTACTTAGAGGACATTTAGAACCACGTACTTAGAGGGCATTTGAACTAAGTATTTAGAGGTCATTTAGAACCACGTACTTAGAGGTCATTTAGAACCACATACTTAGAGGTCATTTAGAACTACGTACTTAAAGGTCATTTAGAACTACGTACTTTAAGGTCATTTAAATCCACGTACTTAGAGGTCATTTAGAAGCACGTACTTAGAGGTCATTTAGAACTACTTACTTAGAGGTCATTTAGAACTACGTATATGAGGTCATTTAGAACCACGTACTTAGAGGACATTTAGAACCACGTACTTAGAGGGCATTTGAACTAAGTATTTAGAGGTCATTTAGAACCACGTACTTAGAGGTCATTTAGAACCACATACTTAGAGGTCATTTAGAACTACGTACTTAGAGGTCATTTAGAACTACGTACTTTAAGGTCATTTAAATCCACGTACTTAGAGGTCATTTAGAAGCACGTACATAGAGGTCATTTAGAACCACGTACTTAGAGGTCATCTAGAACAACGTACTTAGAGGTCATTTAGAACCACTTACTTAGATGTCATTTGGAAGTACGTACCTAGAGGTCATTTAGAACCACGTACTTAGAGGTCATTTAGAACCACGTACTTAGAGGTCATTTAGAACCCAGTACTTAGAGGTCATTTAGAACTACGTACTTAGAAGATATTTAGAACCACGTACTTAGAGGTCATTTAGAACCAACTTTTTAGAGGTCATTTAGAACTACGTACTTAGAGGTCCTTTAGAACCACGTACATAGAGGTCATTTAGAACTACGTACTTAGAGGTCATTTAGAACTACGTATTTATAGGTCGTTTAGAACTACGAACTTAGGGGTCATTTAGAACCCACGTACTTAGAGGTCATTTAGAACCACGTAGTTAGAGGTCATCTAAAACAACGTACTTAGAGGTCATTTAGAACCACTTTCTTAGATGTCATTTGGAAGTACGTACCTAGAGGTCATTTAGAAGCACGTACTTAGAGGTCATTTAGAACCACGTAGTTAGAGGTCATTTAGAACCACGTACTTAGAGGTCATTTAGAACTACGTATATGAGGTCATTTACAACCACGTACTTAGAGGACATTTAGAAGCACGTACTTTGGTGTCATTTAGAACTACTGACTTAGATGTCATTTAGAACCAAGTACTTAGAGGTCATTTAGAACCTCGTACTTAGAGGTCAATTAGAACTACGAACTTAGGGGTCATTTAGAACTACGTACTTAGAGGTGTTATAGAACTACGTTCTTAGAGGTCATCTAGGACTTCGTACTTAGAGGTCATTTAGAAACACGTACTTAGAGGTCATTTAGAACCACATACTTAGAGGTCATTTAGAACTACTTACTTAGAGGTCATTTAGAACTACGTACCTAGAGGTCATTTAGGACCACGTACTTAGAGGTCATTTAGAACCACTTACTTAGAGGTCATTTGGAACTACGTATCTAGAGGTATTTAGAACTACGTACTTAGACGTCATTTAGAACTACGTACTTAGAAGATATTTAGAACCACGTACTTAGAGGTCATTTAGAACCAACTATTTAGGGGTCATTTAGAACTACGTAATTAGATGTCATTTAGAACCACGTACTTAGAGGTCATTTAGAACCACGTACTTAGAGGTCATCTAGAACAACGTACTTAGAGGTCATTTAGAACCACTTACTTAGATGTCATTTGGAAGTACGTACCTAGAGGTCATTTAGAACCACGTACTTAGAGGTCATTTAGAACCACGTACTTAGAGGTCATTTAGAACCCAGTACTTAGAGGTCATTTAGAACTACGTACTTAGAAGATATTTAGAACCACGTACTTAGAGGTCATTTAGAACCAACTTTTTAGAGGTCATTTAGAACTACGTACTTAGAGGTCCTTTAGAACCACGTACATAGAGGTCATTTAGAACTACGTACTTAGAGGTCATTTAGAACTACGTACTTTAAGGTCATTTAAATCAACGTACTTAGAGGTCATTTAGAAGCACGTACATAGAGGTCATTTAGAACCACGTACTTAGAGGTCATCTAGAACAACGTACTTAGAAGTCATTTAGAACCACTTACTTAGATGTCATTTGGAAGTACGTACCTAGAGGTCATTTAGAACCACGTACTTAGAGGTCTTTTAGAACCACGTACATAGAGGTCATTTAGAACTACGTACTTAGAGGTCATTTAGAACTACGTATTTAGAGGTCATTTAGAACCACGTACTTAGAGGACATTTAGAACCAACAACTTAGAGGTCATTTAGAACTACATACTTAGGGGTCATTTATAACGACGTACTCAGAGGTCATTTAGAACCTACGTACTTAGAGGTCATTTAGAACCACGTACTTAGAGGTCATTTAGAACCACATACTTAGAGGTCGTTTAGAACTACTTACTTAGGGGTCATTTAGAACCACGTACTCTGAGGTCATTAATTTAGAACCAAGTACTTAGAGGTCACTTAGAACCACATATATGAGGTCGTTTAGAATTACGTACTTAGAGGTCATTTAGAACTACGTACTTAGAGGTAATTTAGAACCTCGTACTTAGAGGTCATTTAGAAACACGTACTTAGAAGATATTTAGAACCACGTACTTAGAGGTAATTTAGAACCAACTTTTTAGAGGTCATTTAGAACTACGTACTTAGAGGTCCTTTAGAACCACGTACATAGAGGTCATTTAGAACTACGTACTTAGAGGTCATTTAGAACTACGTATTTATAGGTCGTTTAGAACTACGAACTTAGGGGTCATTTAGAACCCACGTACTTAGAGGTCATTTAGAACCACGTAGTTAGAGGTCATCTAGAACAACCTACTTAGAGGTCATTTAGAACCACTTTCTTAGATGTCATTTGGAAGT
This sequence comes from Aphrophora alni, assembly GCA_963513935.1. NCBI lineage: Eukaryota > Metazoa > Arthropoda > Insecta > Hemiptera > Aphrophoridae > Aphrophora > Aphrophora alni. The sequence goes on along the minus strand of CAUPSG010000858.1, from coordinate 1,252,708 downwards.
ACGTACCTAGAGGTCATTTAGAAGCACGTACTTAGAGGTCATTTAGAACCACGTAGTTAGAGGTCATTTAGAACCACGTACTTAGAGGTCATTTAGAACTACGTATATGAGGTCATTTAGAACCACGTACTTAGAGGACATTTAGAACCACGTACTTTGGTGTCATTTAGAACTACTGACTTAAATGTCATTTAGAACCAAGTACTTAGAGGTCATTTAGAACCTCGTACTTAGAGGTCAATTAGAACTACGAACTTAGGGGTCATTTAGAACTACGTACTTAGAGGTGTTATAGAACTACGTTCTTAGAGGTCATTTAGGACTTCGTACTTAGAGGTCATTTAGAACTACGTACCTAGAGGTCATTTAGGACCACGTACTTAGAGGTCATTTAGAACCACTTACTTAGAAGTCATTTGGAACTACGTATCTAGAGGTATTTAGAACTACGTACTTAGACGTCATTTAGAACTACGTACTTAGAAGATATTTAGAACCACGTACTTAGAGGTCATTTAGAACCAACTATTTAGAGGTCATTTAGAACTACGTACTTAGATGTCATTTAGAACCACGTACTTAGAGGTCATTTAGAACCACGTACTGAGAGGTCATTTAGAAACACGTACTTAGAGGTCATTTAGAACCAACAACTTAGAGATCATTTAGAACTACGTACTTAGAGGTCATTTAGAAGCACGTACTCAGATGTCATTTAGAGCCCACGTACCTAGAGGTCATATAGAACCACGTACATAGAGGTCATTTAGAACTACGTACTTAGAGGTCATTTAGAGCTACGTATTTAGAGGTCATTTAGAACCCACGTACTTAGAGGTCATTTAGAACTACGTATATGAGGTCTTTTAGAACTACGTACTTAGAGGACATTTAGAACCACGTACTTAGAGGTCATTTAGAACCAAGTACTTAGAGGTCATTTAGAACCAAGTACTTAGAGGTCATTTAGAACTACGTACTTAGAAGATATTTAGAACCACGTACTTAGAGATCATTTAGAACCAACTTTTTAGAGGTCATTTAGAACTACGTACTTAGAGGTCTTTTAGAACCACGAACATAGAGGTCATTTAGAACTACGTACTTAGAGGTCATTTAGAACTACGTATTTAGAGGTCATTTAGAACCACGTACTTAGAGGACATTTAGAACCAACAACTTAGAGGTCATTTAGAACTACATACTTAGAGGTCATTTATAACGACGTACTCAGAGGTCATTTAGAACCTACGTACTTAGAAGTCATTTAGAACCACGTACTTAGAGGTCATTTAGAACCACATACTTAGAGGTCGTTTAGAACTACTTACTTAGGGGTCATTTAGAACCACGTACTCTGAGGTCATTAATTTAGAACCAAGTACTTAGAGGTCACTTAGAACCACATATATGAGGTCGTTTAGAATTACGTACTTAGAAGATATTTAGAACCACGTACTTAGAGGTCATTTAGAACCAACTATTTAGAGGTCATTTAGAACTACGTACTTAGATGTCATTTAGAACCACGTACTTAGAGGTCATTTAGAACCACGTACTGAGAGGTCATTTAGACCCACGTACTTAGAGGTCATTTAGAACCACTTACTTAGAAGTCATTTGGAAGTACGTACTTAGAGGTCATTTAGAACTACGTACTTAGGGGTCATTTAGAACCACTTACTTAGAGGTCATTTAGAAGCACGTACTTAGAGGTCATTTAGAACCACGTACTTAGAGGTCATTTAGAACTACGTATATGAGGTCATTTAGAACCACGTACTTAGAGGACATTTAGAACCACGTACTTAGAGGGCATTTGAACTAAGTATTTAGAGGTCATTTAGAACCACGTACTTAGAGGTCATTTAGAACCACATACTTAGAGGTCATTTAGAACTACTTACTTAGAGGTCATTTGGAACTACGTATCTAGAGGTATTTAGAACTACGTACTTAGACGTCATTTAGAACTACGTACTTAGAAGATATTTAGAACCACGTACTTAGAGGTCATTTAGAACCACATACTTAGAGGTCATTTAGAACTACGTACTTAGAGGTCATTTAGAACTACGTACTTTAAGGTCATTTAAATCCACGTACTTAGAGGTCATTTAGAAGCATGTACATAGAGGTCATTTAGAACCACGTACTTAGAGGTCATCTAGAACAACGTACTTAGAGGTCATTTAGAACCACTTACTTAGATGTCATTTGGAAGTACGTATCTAGAGGTCATTTAGAACCACGTACTTAGACGTCATTTAGAACCACGTACTTAGAGGTCATTTAGAACCCAGTACTTAGAGGTCATTTAGAACTACGTACTTAGAAGATATTTAGAACCACGTACTTAGAGGTCATTTAGAACCAACTTTTTAGAGGTCATTTAGAACTACGTACTTAGAGGTCCTTTAGAACCACGTACATAGAGGTCATTTAGAACCAACTTTTTAGAGGTCATTTAGAACTACGTACTTAGAGGTCTTTTAGAACCACGTACATAGAGGTCATTTAGAACTACGTACTTAGAGGTCATTTAGAACTACGTATTTAGAGGTCATTTAGAACCACGTACTTAGAGGACATTTAGAACCAACAACTTAGAGGTCATTTAGAACTACATACTTAGAGGTCATTTATAACGACGTACTCAGAGGTCATTTAGAACCTACGTACTTAGAGGTCATTTAGAACCACGTACTTAGAGGTCATTTAGAACCACATACTTAGAGGTCGTTTAGAACTACTTACTTAGGGGTCATTTAGAACCACGTACTCTGAGGTCATTAATTTAGAACCAAGTACTTAGAGGTCACTTAGAACCACATATATGAGGTCGTTTAGAATTACGTACTAAGAGGTCATTTAGAACTACGTACTTAGAGGTAATTTAGTACTACGTACATAGGTGTCATTCAGAACTACTGATTTAGAGGTCATTTAGAACCAAGTACTTAGAGGTCATTTAGAACCACGTACTTAGAGGTCATTTAGAACCTCGTACTTAGAGGTCATTTAGAACCACGTACTTATAGGATAGTTAGAACCATGTAATTAGAGGTCAGTTAGAACTACGTTCTAAGAGGTCATTTAGAACCCTTGAACTTAGAGGTCATTCAGAACCACGTACTTAGAGGTCATTTAGAACCACGTACTAAGAGGTGATTTAGAACCACGTACTTAGAGGTTATTTAGCACTAAGTATATAAGGTCATTTAGAACCACGTACTTAGAGGACATTTAGAACCACGTACTTAGAAGTCATTAGAAGAACCCACGTACTTAGAGGTCATTTAGAACCACGTACTAAGAGGTCATATAGGACCACGTACTTAGAGGTCATTTAGAACTACGTACTTAGGAGTCATTTAGAACTACTTACTTAGAGGTCATTTAGAACCACATACTTAGAGGTCATTTAGAACCACGAACTTATGGGTCATTTAGAACCCACGTACTTAGAGGTCATTTAGTACCCACGTACTTAGAAGTCATATAGAACCTCGTACTTAGAGGTCAATTAAAACCACTTACTTAGATGTCATTTGGAAGTACGTACCTAGAGGTCATTTAGACCTACGTACTTAGGGGTCATTTAGAACTACTTACTTAGAGGTCATTTAGAAGCACGTACTTAGAGGTCATTCAGAACCACGTACTAAGAGGTCATATAGGACCACGTACTTAGAGGTCATTTAGAACTACGTACTTAGGAGTCATTTAGAACTACTTACTTAGAGGTCATTTAGAACCACATACTTAGAGGTCATTTAGAACCACGAACTTATGGGTCATTTAGAACCCACGTACTTAGAGGTCATTTAGTACCCACGTACTTAGAGGTCATATAGAACCTCGTACTTAGAGGTCAATTAAAACCACTTACTTAGATGTCATTTGGAAGTACGTACCTAGAGGTCATTTAGACCTACGTACTTAGGGGTCATTTAGAACTACTTACTTAGAGGTCATTTAGAACTACGTAGCTAGAGGTCATTTAGGACCACGTACTTAGAGGTCATTTAGAACCACTTACTTAGAGGTCATGTAGAACTACGTATATAAGGTCATTTAGAACCACGTACTTAGAGGACATTTAGAACCACGTACTTAGAGGGCATTTGAACTAAGTATTTAGAGGTCATTTAGAACCACGTACTTAGAGGTCATTTAGAACCACATACTTAGAGGTCATTTAGAACTACGTACTTAGAGGTCATTTAGAACTACGTACTTTAAGGTCATTTAAATCCACGTACTTAGAGGTCATTTAGAAGCACGTACATAGAGGTCATTTAGAACCACGTACTTAGAGGTCATCTAGAACAACGTACTTAGAGGTCATTTAGAACCACTTACTTAGATGTCATTTGGAAGTACGTACCTAGAGGTCATTTAGAACCACGTACTTAGAGGTCATTTAGAACCACGTACTTAGAGGTCATTTAGAACCCAGTACTTAGAGGTCATTTAGAACTACGTACTTAGAAGATATTTAGAACCACGTACTTAGAGGTCATTTAGAACCAACTTTTTAGAGGTCATTTAGAACTACGTACTTAGAGGTCCTTTAGAACCACGTACATAGAGGTCATTTAGAACTACGTACTTAGAGGTCATTTAGAACTACGTATTTATAGGTCGTTTAGAACTACGAACTTAGGGGTCATTTAGAACCCATGTACTTAGAGGTCATTTAGAACCACGTAGTTAGAGGTCATCTAGAACAACGTACTTAGAGGTCATTTAGAACCACTTTCTTAGATGTCATTTGGAAGTACGTACCTAGAGGTCATTTAGAAGCACGTACTTAGAGGTCATTTAGAACCACGTAGTTAGAGGTCATTTAGAACCACGTACTTAGAGGTCATTTAGAACTACGTATATGAGGTCATTTAGAACCACGTTCATAGAGGACATTTAGAACCACCTACTTTGGTGTCATTTAGAACTACTGACTTAGATGTCATTTAGAACCAAGTACTTAGAGGTCATTTAGAACCTCGTACTTAGAGGTCAATTAGAACTACGAACTTAGGGGTCATTTAGAACTACGTACTTAGAGGTGTTATAGAACTACGTTCTTAGAGGTCATTTAGGACTTCGTACTTAGATGTCATTTAGAACTACGTACTTAGAGGTCATTTAGAACCACATACTTAGAAGTCATTTAGAACTACTTACTTAGAGGTCATTTAGAACTACGTACCTAGAGGTCATTTAGGACCACGTACTTAGAGGTCATTTAGAACCACTTACTTAGAGGTCATTTGGAACTACGTATCTAGAGGTATTTAGAACTACGTACTTAGACGTCATTTAGAACTACGTACTTAGAAGATATTTAGAACCACGTACTTAGAGGTCATTTAGAACCAACTATTTAGAGGTCATTTAGAACTACGTACTTAGATGTCATTTAGAACCACGTACTTAGAGGTCATTTAGAACCACGTACTGAGAGGTCATTTAGACCCACGTACTTAGAGGTCATTTAGAACCACTTACTTAGAAGTCATTTGGAAGTACGTACTTAGAGGTCATTTAGAACTACGTACTTAGGGGTCATGTAGAACCACTTACTTAGAGGTCATTTAGAAGCACGTACTTAGAGGTCATTTAGAACCACGTACTTAGAGGTCATTTAGAACTACGTATATGAGGTCATTTAGAACCACGTACTTAGAGGACATTTAGAACCACGTACTTAGAGGGCATTTGAACTAAGTATTTAGAGGTCATTTAGAACCACGTACTTAGAGGTCATTTAGAACCACATACTTAGAGGTCATTTAGAACTACGTACTTAAAGGTCATTTAGAACTACGTACTTTAAGGTCATTTAAATCCACGTACTTAGAGGTCATTTAGAAGCACGTACTTAGAGGTCATTTAGAACTACTTACTTAGAGGTCATTTAGAACTACGTATATGAGGTCATTTAGAACCACGTACTTAGAGGACATTTAGAACCACGTACTTAGAGGGCATTTGAACTAAGTATTTAGAGGTCATTTAGAACCACGTACTTAGAGGTCATTTAGAACCACATACTTAGAGGTCATTTAGAACTACGTACTTAGAGGTCATTTAGAACTACGTACTTTAAGGTCATTTAAATCCACGTACTTAGAGGTCATTTAGAAGCACGTACATAGAGGTCATTTAGAACCACGTACTTAGAGGTCATCTAGAACAACGTACTTAGAGGTCATTTAGAACCACTTACTTAGATGTCATTTGGAAGTACGTACCTAGAGGTCATTTAGAACCACGTACTTAGAGGTCATTTAGAACCACGTACTTAGAGGTCATTTAGAACCCAGTACTTAGAGGTCATTTAGAACTACGTACTTAGAAGATATTTAGAACCACGTACTTAGAGGTCATTTAGAACCAACTTTTTAGAGGTCATTTAGAACTACGTACTTAGAGGTCCTTTAGAACCACGTACATAGAGGTCATTTAGAACTACGTACTTAGAGGTCATTTAGAACTACGTATTTATAGGTCGTTTAGAACTACGAACTTAGGGGTCATTTAGAACCCACGTACTTAGAGGTCATTTAGAACCACGTAGTTAGAGGTCATCTAAAACAACGTACTTAGAGGTCATTTAGAACCACTTTCTTAGATGTCATTTGGAAGTACGTACCTAGAGGTCATTTAGAAGCACGTACTTAGAGGTCATTTAGAACCACGTAGTTAGAGGTCATTTAGAACCACGTACTTAGAGGTCATTTAGAACTACGTATATGAGGTCATTTACAATCACGTACTTAGAGGACATTTAGAAGCACGTACTTTGGTGTCATTTAGAACTACTGACTTAGATGTCATTTAGAACCAAGTACTTAGAGGTCATTTAGAACCTCGTACTTAGAGGTCAATTAGAACTACGAACTTAGGGGTCATTTAGAACTACGTACTTAGAGGTGTTATAGAACTACGTTCTTAGAGGTCATCTAGGACTTCGTACTTAGAGGTCATTTAGAACTACGTACTTAGAGGTCATTTAGAACCACATACTTAGAGGTCATTTAGAACTACTTACTTAGAGGTCATTTAGAACTACGTACCTAGAGGTCATTTAGGACCACGTACTTAGATTTCATTTAGAACCACTTACTTAGAGGTCATTTGGAACTACGTATCTAGAGGTATTTAGAACTACGTACTTAGACGTCATTTAGAACTACGTACTTAGAAGATATTTAGAACCACGTACTTAGAGGTCATTTAGAACCAACTATTTAGGGGTCATTTAGAACTACGTAATTAGATGTCATTTAGAACCACGTACTTAGAGGTCATTTAGAACCACGTACTTAGAGGTCATCTAGAACAACGTACTTAGAGGTCATTTAGAACCACTTACTTAGATGTCATTTGGAAGTACGTACCTAGAGGTCATTTAGAACCACGTACTTAGAGGTCATTTAGAACCACGTACTTAGAGGTCATTTAGAACCCAGTACTTAGAGGTCATTTAGAACTACGTACTTAGAAGATATTTAGAACCACGTACTTAGAGGTCATTTAGAACCAACTTTTTAGAGGTCATTTAGAACTACGTACTTAGAGGTCCTTTAGAACCACGTACATAGAGGTCATTTAGAACTACGTACTTAGAGGTCATTTAGAACTACGTACTTTAAGGTCATTTAAATCAACGTACTTAGAGGTCATTTAGAAGCACGTACATAGAGGTCATTTAGAACCACGTACTTAGAGGTCATCTAGAACAACGTACTTAGAAGTCATTTAGAACCACTTACTTAGATGTCATTTGGAAGTACGTACCTAGAGGTCATTTAGAACCACGTACTTAGAGGTCTTTTAGAACCACGTACATAGAGGTCATTTAGAACTACGTACTTAGAGGTCATTTAGAACTACGTATTTAGAGGTCATTTAGAACCACGTACTTAGAGGACATTTAGAACCAACAACTTAGAGGTCATTTAGAACTACATACTTAGGGGTCATTTATAACGACGTACTCAGAGGTCATTTAGAACCTACGTACTTAGAGGTCATTTAGAACCACGTACTTAGAGGTCATTTAGAACCACATACTTAGAGGTCGTTTAGAACTACTTACTTAGGGGTCATTTAGAACCACGTACTCTGAGGTCATTAATTTAGAACCAAGTACTTAGAGGTCACTTAGAACCACATATATGAGGTCGTTTAGAATTACGTACTTAGAGGTCATTTAGAACTACGTACTTAGAGGTAATTTAGAACCTCGTACTTAGAGGTCATTTAGAACCACGTACTTAGAAGATATTTAGAACCACGTACTTAGAGGTAATTTAGAACCAACTTTTTAGAGGTCATTTAGAACTACGTACTTAGAGGTCCTTTAGAACCACGTACATAGAGGTCATTTAGAACTACGTACTTAGAGGTCATTTAGAACTACGTATTTATAGGTCGTTTAGAACTACGAACTTAGGGGTCATTTAGAACCCACGTACTTAGAGGTCATTTAGAACCACGTAGTTAGAGGTCATCTAGAACAACCTACTTAGAGGTCATTTAGAACCACTTTCTTAGATGTCATTTGGAAGTACGTACCTAGAGGTCATTTAGAAGCACGTACTTAGAGGTCATTTAGAACCACGTAGTTAGAGGTCATTTAGAACCACGTACTTAGAGGTCATTTAGAACTACGTATATGAGGTCATTTAGAACCACGTACTTAGAGGACATTTAGAACCACGTACTTTGGTGTCATTTAGAACTACTGACTTAAATGTCATTTAGAACCAAGTACTTAGAGGTCATTTAGAACCTCGTACTTAGAGGTCAATTAGAACTACGAACTTAGGGGTCATTTAGAACTACCTACTTAGAGGTGTTATAGAACTACGTTCTTAGAGGTCATTTAGGACTTCGTACTTAGAGGTCATTTAGAACTACGTACCTAGAGGTCATTTAGGACCACGTACTTAGAGGTCATTTAGAACCACTTACTTAGAAGTCATTTGGAACTACGTATCTAGAGGTATTTAGAACTACGTACTTAGACGTCATTTAGAACTACGTACTTAGAAGATATTTAGAACCACGTACTTAGAGGTCATTTAGAACCAACTATTTAGAGGTCATTTAGAACTACGTACTTAGATGTCATTTAGAACCACGTACTTAGAGGTCATTTAGAACCACGTACTGAGAGGTCATTTAGAAACACGTACTTAGAGGTCATTTAGAACCAACAACTTAGAGATCATTTAGAACTACGTACTTAGAGGTCATTTAGAAGCACGTACTCAGATGTCATTTAGAGCCCACGTACCTAGAGGTCATATAGAACCACGTACATAGAGGTCATTTAGAACTACGTACTTAGAGGTCATTTAGAGCTACGTATTTAGAGGTCATTTAGAACCCACGTACTTAGAGGTCATTTAGAACTACGTATATGAGGTCTTTTAGAACTACGTACTTAGAGGACATTTAGAACCACGTACTTAGAGGTCATTTAGAACCAAGTACTTAGAGGTCATTTAGAACCAAGTACTTAGAGGTCATTTAGAACTACGTACTTAGAAGATATTTAGAACCACGTACTTAGAGATCATTTAGAACCAACTTTTTAGAGGTCATTTAGAACTACGTACTTAGAGGTCTTTTAGAACCACGAACATAGAGGTCATTTAGAACTACGTACTTAGAGGTCATTTAGAACTACGTATTTAGAGGTCATTTAGAACCACGTACTTAGAGGACATTTAGAACCAACAACTTAGAGGTCATTTAGAACTACATACTTAGAGGTCATTTATAACGACGTACTCAGAGGTCATTTAGAACCTACGTACTTAGAAGTCATTTAGAACCACGTACTTAGAGGTCATTTAGAACCACATACTTAGAGGTCGTTTAGAACTACTTACTTAGGGGTCATTTAGAACCACGTACTCTGAGGTCATTAATTTAGAACCAAGTACTTAGAGGTCACTTAGAACCACATATATGAGGTCGTTTAGAATTACGTACTTAGAAGATATTTAGAACCACGTACTTAGAGGTCATTTAGAACCAACTATTTAGAGGTCATTTAGAACTACGTACTTAGATGTCATTTAGAACCACGTACTTAGAGGTCATTTAGAACCACGTACTGAGAGGTCATTTAGACCCACGTACTTAGAGGTCATTTAGAACCACTTACTTAGAAGTCATTTGGAAGTACGTACTTAGAGGTCATTTAGAACTACGTACTTAGGGGTCATTTAGAACCACTTACTTAGAGGTCATTTAGAAGCACGTACTTAGAGGTCATTTAGAACCACGTACTTAGAGGTCATTTAGAACTACGTATATGAGGTCATTTAGAACCACGTACTTAGAGGACATTTAGAACCACGTACTTAGAGGGCATTTGAACTAAGTATTTAGAGGTCATTTAGAACCACGTACTTAGAGGTCATTTAGAACCACATACTTAGAGGTCATTTAGAACTACTTACTTAGAGGTCATTTGGAACTACGTATCTAGAGGTATTTAGAACTACGTACTTAGACGTCATTTAGAACTACGTACTTAGAAGATATTTAGAACCACGTACTTAGAGGTCATTTAGAACCACATACTTAGAGGTCATTTAGAACTACGTACTTAGAGGTCATTTAGAACTACGTACTTTAAGGTCATTTAAATCCACGTACTTAGAGGTCATTTAGAAGCATGTACATAGAGGTCATTTAGAACCACGTACTTAGAGGTCATCTAGAACAACGTACTTAGAGGTCATTTAGAACCACTTACTTAGATGTCATTTGGAAGTACGTATCTAGAGGTCATTTAGAACCACGTACTTAGACGTCATTTAGAACCACGTACTTAGAGGTCATTTAGAACCCAGTACTTAGAGGTCATTTAGAACTACGTACTTAGAAGATATTTAGAACCACGTACTTAGAGGTCATTTAGAACCAACTTTTTAGAGGTCATTTAGAACTACGTACTTAGAGGTCCTTTAGAACCACGTACATAGAGGTATTTAGAACTACGTACTTAGAGGTCATTTAGAACTACGTATTTATAGGTCGTTTAGAACTACGAACTTAGGGGTCATTTAGAACTACGTAGCTAGAGGTCATTTAGGACCACGCACTTAGAGGTCATTTAGAACCACTTACTTAGAGGTCATTTGGAACTACGTATCTAGAGGTATTTAAAACTACGTACTTAGACGTCATTTAGAACTACGTACCTAGAGGTCATTTAGAACTACGTATATGAGGTCTTTTAGAACCACGTACTTAGAGGACATTTAGAACCACGTACTTAGAGGTCATTTAGAACCACTTACTTAGAAGTCATTTGGAAGTACGTAGTTAGAGGTCATTTAGAACCACGTACTTAGAGGTCATTTAGAACTACGTATATGAGGTCATTTAGAATCACGTACTTAGAGGACATTTAGAACCACGTACTTTGAGGGCATTTGAACTAAGTATTTAGAGGTCATTTAGAACCACGTACTTAGAGGTCATTTAGAACCACATACTTAGAGGTCATTTAGAACTACGTACTTAGAGGTCATTTAGAACTACGTACTTTAAGGTCATTTAAATCCACGTACTTATGGTCATTTAGAACCACTTACTTAGAGGTCATTTGGAACTACGTATCTAGAGGTATTTAAAACTACGTACTTAGACGTCATTTAGAACTACGTACTTAGAGGTCATTTAGAACTACGTATATGAGGTCATTTAGAAGCACGTACATAGAGGTCATTTAGAACCACGTACTTAGAGGTCATCTAGAACAACGTATTTAGAGGTCATTTAGAACCACTTACTTAGATGTCATTTGGAAGTACGTACCTAGAGGTCATTTAGAACCGCGTACTTAGAGGTCATTTAGAACCACGTACTTAGAGGTCATTTAGAACCAACGTACTTAGAGGTCATTTAGAACCAAACACTTAGAGGTCGTTTAGAACTACGTACTTAGAGGTCATTTAGAACCCACGTACTTAGAGGTCATTTAGAAACCACGTTCTTAGAGGTTATTTAGAACCAACTTCTTAGAGGTCATTTAGAACCCACGTACTTAGAGGTAATTTAGAACCCACGTACTTAGAGGTCATTTAGAACTACGTACTTAGAGGTCATTTAGAACTACGTACTTAGAGGTCATTTAGTACTACGTACTTAGGGGTCATTTAGAACTACTTACTTAGAGGTCATTTAGAACCACGTACTTATAGGTCATTTAGAACCACGTACTTAGAGGTCATTTAGAACCAACAATTTAGAGGTCATTTAGAACTACGTACTTAGATGTCATTTAGAACCACGTACTTAGAGGTCATTTAGAACCACGTACTGAGAGGTCATTTAGACCCACGTACTTAGAGGTCATTTAGAACCACTTACTTAGAAGTCATTTGGAAGTACGTACTTAGAGGTCATTTAGAACTACGTACTTAGGGGTCATTTAGAACCACTTACTTAGAGGTCATTTAGAAGCACGTACTTAGAGGTCATTTAGAACCACGTACTTAGAGGTCATTTAGAACTACGTATATGAGGTCATTTAGAACCACGTACTTAGAGGACATTTAGAACCACGTACTTAGAGGGCATTTGAACTAAGTATTTAGAGGTCATTTAGAACCACGTACTTAGAGGTCATTTAGAACCACATATTTAGAGGTCATTTAGAACTACGTACTTAGAGGTCATTTGGAACTACGTACTTTAAGGTCATTTAAATCCGAGTACTTAGAGGTCATTTAGAAGCACGTACATAGAGGTCATTTAGAACCACGTACTTAGAGGTCATCTAGAACCACGTACCTAGAGGTCATTTAGAACCCAGTACTTAGAGGTCATTTAGAACTACGTACTTAGAGGTCATTTAGAACTACGTATTTATAGGTCGTTTAGAACTACGAACTTCAGGGTCATTTAGAACCCACGTACTTAGAGGTCATTTAGAACCACGTAGTTAGAGGTCATTTAGAACAACGTACTTAGAGGTCATTTAGAACCACTTTCTTAGATGTCATTTGGAAGTACGTACCTAGAGGTCATTTAGAAGCACGTACTTAGAGGTCATTTAGAACCACGTAGTTAGAGGTCATTTAGAACCACGTACTTAGAGGTCATTTAGAACTACGTATATGAGGTCATTTAGAACCACGTACTTAGAGGACATTTAGAACCACGTACTTTGGTGTCATTTAGAACTACTGACTTAGATGTCATTTAGAACCAAGTACTTAGAGGTCATTTAGAACCTCGTACTTAGAGGTCAATTAGAACTACGAACTTAGGGGTCATTTAGAACTACGTACTTAGAGATGTTATAGAACTACGTTCTTAGAGGTCATTTAGGACTTCGTACTTAGAGGTCATTTAGAACTACGTACCTAGAGGTCATTTAGGACCACGTACTTAGAGGTCATTTAGAACCACTTACATAGAGGTCATTTGGAACTACGTATCTAGAGGTATTTAGAACTACGTACTTAGACGTCATTTAGAACTACGTACTTAGAAGATATTTAGAACCACGTACTTAGAGGTCATTTAGAACCAACTATTTAGAGGTCATTTAGAACTACGTACTTAGATGTCATTTAGAACCACGTACTTAGAGGTCATTTAGAACCACGTACTGAGAGGTCATTTAGAAACACGTACCTAGAGGTCATTTAGAACCAACAACTTAGAGATCATTTAGAACTACGTACTTAGAGGTCATTTAGAAGCACGTACTCAGATGTCATTTAGAGCCCACGTACCTAGAGGTCATATAGAACCACGTACATAGAGGTCATTTAGAACTACGTACTTAGAGGTCATTTAGAGCTACGTATTTAGAGGTCATTTAGAACCCACGTACTTAGAGGTCATTTAGAACTACGTATATGAGGTCTTTTAGAACTACGTACTTAGAGGACATTTAGAACCACGTACTTAGAGGTCATTTAGAACCAAGTACTTAGAGGTCATTTAGAACCAAGTACTTAGAGGTCATTTAGAACTACGTACTTAGAAGATATTTAGAACCACGTACATAGAGGTCATTTAGAACCAACTTTTTAGAGGTCATTTAGAACTACGTACTTAGAGGTCTTTTAGAACCACGTACATAGAGGTCATTTAGAACTACGTACTTAGAGGTCATTTAGAACTACGTATTTAGAGGTCATTTAGAACCACGTACTTAGAGGACATTTAGAACCAACAACTTAGAGGTCATTTAGAACTACATACTTAGAGGTCATTTATAACGACGTACTCAGAGGTCATTTAGAACCTACGTACTTAGAGGTCATTTAGAACCACGTACTTAGAGGTCATTTAGAACCACATACTTAGAGGTCGTTTAGAACTACTTACTTAGGGGTCATTTAGAACCACGTACTCTGAGGTCATTAATTTAGAACCAAGTACTTAGAGGTCACTTAGAACCACATATATGAGGTCGTTTAGAATTACGTACTAAGAGGTCATTTAGAACTACGTACTTAGAGGTAATTTAGTACTACGTACATAGGTGTCATTCAGAACTACTGATTTAGAGGTCATTTAGAACCAAGTACTTAGAGGTCATTTAGAACCACGTACTTAGAGGTCATTTAGAACCTCGTACTTAGAGGTCATTTAGAACCACGTACTTATAGGATAGTTAGAACCATGTAATTAGAGGTCAGTTAGAACTACGTTCTAAGAGGTCATTTAGAACCCTTGAACTTAGAGGTCATTCAGAACCACGTACTTAGAGGTCATTTAGAACCACGTACTAAGAGGTGATTTAGAACCACGTACTTAGAGGTTATTTAGCACTAAGTATATAAGGTCATTTAGAACCACGTACTTAGAGGACATTTAGAACCACGTACTTAGAAGTCATTAGAAGAACCCACGTACTTAGAGGTCATTTAGAACCACGTACTAAGAGGTCATATAGGACCACGTACTTAGAGGTCATTTAGAACTACGTACTTAGGAGTCATTTAGAACTACTTACTTAGAGGTCATTTAGAACCACATACTTAGAGGTCATTTAGAACCACGAACTTATGGGTCATTTAGAACCCACGTACTTAGAGGTCATTTAGTACCCACGTACTTAGAGGTCATATAGAACCTCGTACTTAGAGGTCAATTAAAACCACTTACTTAGATGTCATTTGGAAGTACGTACCTAGAGGTCATTTAGACCTACGTACTTAGGGGTCATTTAGAACTACTTACTTAGAGGTCATTTAGAAGCACGTACTTAGAGGTCATTCAGAACCACGTACTAAGAGGTCATATAGGACCACGTACTTAGAGGTCATTTAGAACTACGTACTTAGGAGTCATTTAGAACTACTTACTTAGAGGTCATTTAGAACCACATACTTAGAGGTCATTTAGAACCACGAACTTATGGGTCATTTAGAACCCACGTACTTAGAGGTCATTTAGTACCCACGTACTTAGAGGTCATATAGAACCTCGTACTTAGAGGTCAATTAAAACCACTTACTTAGATGTCATTTGGAAGTACGTACCTAGAGGTCATTTAGACCTACGTACTTAGGGGTCATTTAGAACTACTTACTTAGAGGTCATTTAGAACTACGTAGCTAGAGGTCATTTAGGACCACGTACTTAGAGGTCATTTAGAACCACTTACTTAGAGGTCATGTAGAACTACGTATATAAGGTCATTTAGAACCACGTACTTAGAGGACATTTAGAACCACGTACTTAGAGGGCATTTGAACTAAGTATTTAGAGGTCATTTAGAACCACGTACTTAGAGGTCATTTAGAACCACATACTTAGAGGTCATTTAGAACTACGTACTTAGAGGTCATTTAGAACTACGTACTTTAAGGTCATTTAAATCCACGTACTTAGAGGTCATTTAGAAGCACGTACATAGAGGTCATTTAGAACCACGTACTTAGAGGTCATCTAGAACAACGTACTTAGAGGTCATTTAGAACCACTTACTTAGATGTCATTTGGAAGTACGTACCTAGAGGTCATTTAGAACCACGTACTTAGAGGTCATTTAGAACCACGTACTTAGAGGTCATTTAGAACCCAGTACTTAGAGGTCATTTAGAACTACGTACTTAGAAGATATTTAGAACCACGTACTTAGAGGTCATTTAGAACCAACTTTTTAGAGGTCATTTAGAACTACGTACTTAGAGGTCCTTTAGAACCACGTACATAGAGGTCATTTAGAACTACGTACTTAGAGGTCATTTAGAACTACGTATTTATAGGTCGTTTAGAACTACGAACTTAGGGGTCATTTAGAACCCATGTACTTAGAGGTCATTTAGAACCACGTAGTTAGAGGTCATCTAGAACAACGTACTTAGAGGTCATTTAGAACCACTTTCTTAGATGTCATTTGGAAGTACGTACCTAGAGGTCATTTAGAAGCACGTACTTAGAGGTCATTTAGAACCACGTAGTTAGAGGTCATTTAGAACCACGTACTTAGAGGTCATTTAGAACTACGTATATGAGGTCATTTAGAACCACGTTCATAGAGGACATTTAGAACCACCTACTTTGGTGTCATTTAGAACTACTGACTTAGATGTCATTTAGAACCAAGTACTTAGAGGTCATTTAGAACCTCGTACTTAGAGGTCAATTAGAACTACGAACTTAGGGGTCATTTAGAACTACGTACTTAGAGGTGTTATAGAACTACGTTCTTAGAGGTCATTTAGGACTTCGTACTTAGATGTCATTTAGAACTACGTACTTAGAGGTCATTTAGAACCACATACTTAGAAGTCATTTAGAACTACTTACTTAGAGGTCATTTAGAACTACGTACCTAGAGGTCATTTAGGACCACGTACTTAGAGGTCATTTAGAACCACTTACTTAGAGGTCATTTGGAACTACGTATCTAGAGGTATTTAGAACTACGTACTTAGACGTCATTTAGAACTACGTACTTAGAAGATATTTAGAACCACGTACTTAGAGGTCATTTAGAACCAACTATTTAGAGGTCATTTAGAACTACGTACTTAGATGTCATTTAGAACCACGTACTTAGAGGTCATTTAGAACCACGTACTGAGAGGTCATTTAGACCCACGTACTTAGAGGTCATTTAGAACCACTTACTTAGAAGTCATTTGGAAGTACGTACTTAGAGGTCATTTAGAACTACGTACTTAGGGGTCATGTAGAACCACTTACTTAGAGGTCATTTAGAAGCACGTACTTAGAGGTCATTTAGAACCACGTACTTAGAGGTCATTTAGAACTACGTATATGAGGTCATTTAGAACCACGTACTTAGAGGACATTTAGAACCACGTACTTAGAGGGCATTTGAACTAAGTATTTAGAGGTCATTTAGAACCACGTACTTAGAGGTCATTTAGAACCACATACTTAGAGGTCATTTAGAACTACGTACTTAAAGGTCATTTAGAACTACGTACTTTAAGGTCATTTAAATCCACGTACTTAGAGGTCATTTAGAAGCACGTACTTAGAGGTCATTTAGAACTACTTACTTAGAGGTCATTTAGAACTACGTATATGAGGTCATTTAGAACCACGTACTTAGAGGACATTTAGAACCACGTACTTAGAGGGCATTTGAACTAAGTATTTAGAGGTCATTTAGAACCACGTACTTAGAGGTCATTTAGAACCACATACTTAGAGGTCATTTAGAACTACGTACTTAGAGGTCATTTAGAACTACGTACTTTAAGGTCATTTAAATCCACGTACTTAGAGGTCATTTAGAAGCACGTACATAGAGGTCATTTAGAACCACGTACTTAGAGGTCATCTAGAACAACGTACTTAGAGGTCATTTAGAACCACTTACTTAGATGTCATTTGGAAGTACGTACCTAGAGGTCATTTAGAACCACGTACTTAGAGGTCATTTAGAACCACGTACTTAGAGGTCATTTAGAACCCAGTACTTAGAGGTCATTTAGAACTACGTACTTAGAAGATATTTAGAACCACGTACTTAGAGGTCATTTAGAACCAACTTTTTAGAGGTCATTTAGAACTACGTACTTAGAGGTCCTTTAGAACCACGTACATAGAGGTCATTTAGAACTACGTACTTAGAGGTCATTTAGAACTACGTATTTATAGGTCGTTTAGAACTACGAACTTAGGGGTCATTTAGAACCCACGTACTTAGAGGTCATTTAGAACCACGTAGTTAGAGGTCATCTAAAACAACGTACTTAGAGGTCATTTAGAACCACTTTCTTAGATGTCATTTGGAAGTACGTACCTAGAGGTCATTTAGAAGCACGTACTTAGAGGTCATTTAGAACCACGTAGTTAGAGGTCATTTAGAACCACGTACTTAGAGGTCATTTAGAACTACGTATATGAGGTCATTTACAACCACGTACTTAGAGGACATTTAGAAGCACGTACTTTGGTGTCATTTAGAACTACTGACTTAGATGTCATTTAGAACCAAGTACTTAGAGGTCATTTAGAACCTCGTACTTAGAGGTCAATTAGAACTACGAACTTAGGGGTCATTTAGAACTACGTACTTAGAGGTGTTATAGAACTACGTTCTTAGAGGTCATCTAGGACTTCGTACTTAGAGGTCATTTAGAACTACGTACTTAGAGGTCATTTAGAACCACATACTTAGAGGTCATTTAGAACTACTTACTTAGAGGTCATTTAGAACTACGTACCTAGAGGTCATTTAGGACCACGTACTTAGAGGTCATTTAGAACCACTTACTTAGAGGTCATTTGGAACTACGTATCTAGAGGTATTTAGAACTACGTACTTAGACGTCATTTAGAACTACGTACTTAGAAGATATTTAGAACCACGTACTTAGAGGTCATTTAGAACCAACTATTTAGGGGTCATTTAGAACTACGTAATTAGATGTCATTTAGAACCACGTACTTAGAGGTCATTTAGAACCACGTACTTAGAGGTCATCTAGAACAACGTACTTAGAGGTCATTTAGAACCACTTACTTAGATGTCATTTGGAAGTACGTACCTAGAGGTCATTTAGAACCACGTACTTAGAGGTCATTTAGAACCACGTACTTAGAGGTCATTTAGAACCCAGTACTTAGAGGTCATTTAGAACTACGTACTTAGAAGATATTTAGAACCACGTACTTAGAGGTCATTTAGAACCAACTTTTTAGAGGTCATTTAGAACTACGTACTTAGAGGTCCTTTAGAACCACGTACATAGAGGTCATTTAGAACTACGTACTTAGAGGTCATTTAGAACTACGTACTTTAAGGTCATTTAAATCAACGTACTTAGAGGTCATTTAGAAGCACGTACATAGAGGTCATTTAGAACCACGTACTTAGAGGTCATCTAGAACAACGTACTTAGAAGTCATTTAGAACCACTTACTTAGATGTCATTTGGAAGTACGTACCTAGAGGTCATTTAGAACCACGTACTTAGAGGTCTTTTAGAACCACGTACATAGAGGTCATTTAGAACTACGTACTTAGAGGTCATTTAGAACTACGTATTTAGAGGTCATTTAGAACCACGTACTTAGAGGACATTTAGAACCAACAACTTAGAGGTCATTTAGAACTACATACTTAGGGGTCATTTATAACGACGTACTCAGAGGTCATTTAGAACCTACGTACTTAGAGGTCATTTAGAACCACGTACTTAGAGGTCATTTAGAACCACATACTTAGAGGTCGTTTAGAACTACTTACTTAGGGGTCATTTAGAACCACGTACTCTGAGGTCATTTATTTAGAACCAAGTACTTAGAAGTCACTTAGAACCACATATATGAGGTCGTTTAGAATTACGTACTTAGAGGTCATTTAGAACTACGTACTTAGAGGTAATTTAGAACCTCGTACTTAGAGGTCATTTAGAACCACGTACTTATAGGATAGTTAGAACCATGTAATTAGAGGTCAGTTAGAACTACGTTCTAAGAGGTCATTTAGAACCCTTGAACTTAGAGGTCATTTAGAACCACGTACTTAGAGGTGATTTAGAACCACGTACTTAGAGGTTATTTAGCACTAAGTATATAAGGTCATTTAGAACCACGTACTTAGAGGACATTTAGAACCACGTACTTAGAAGTCATTAGAAGAACCCACGTACTTAGAGGTCATTTAGAACCACGTACTAAGAGGTCATATAGGACCACGTACTTAGAGGTCATTTAGAACTACGTACTTAGGAGTCATTTAGAACTACTTACTTAGAGGTCATTTAGAACCACATACTTAGAGGTCATTTAGAACTACGAACTTATGGGTCATTTAGAACCCACGTACTTAGAGGTCATTTAGTACCCACGTACTTAGAGGTCATATAGAACCTCGTACTTAGAGGTCATTTAAAACCACTTACTTAGATGTCATTTGGAAGTACGTACCTAGAGGTCATTTAGAACTACGTACTTAGGGGTCATTTAGAACTACTTACTTAGAGGTCATTTAGAAGCACGTACTTAGAGGTCATTTAGAACCACGTACTTAGAGGTCATTTAGAACTACGTAGCTAGAGGTCATTTAGGACCACGTACTTAGAGGTCATTTAGAACCACTTACTTAGAGGTCATTTAGAACTACGTATATGAGGTCATTTAGAACCACGTACTTAGAGGACATTTAGAACCACGTACTTAGAGGGCATTTGAACTAAGTATTTAGAGGTCATTTAGAACCACGTACTTAGAGGTCATTTAGAACCACATACTTAGAGGTCATTTAGAACTACGTACTTAGAGGTCATTTAGAACTACGTACTTTAAGGTCATTTAAATCCACGTACTTAGAGGTCATTTAGAAGCACGTACATAGAGGTCATTTAGAACCACGTACTTAGAGGTCATCTAGAACAACGTACTTAGAGGTCATTTAGAACCACTTACTTAGATGTCATTTGGAAGTACGTACCTAGAGGTCATTTAGAACCACGTACTTAGAGGTCATTTAGAACCACGTACTTAGAGGTCATTTAGAACCCAGTACTTAGAGGTCATTTAGAACTACGTACTTAGAAGATATTTAGAACCACGTATTTAGAGGTCATTTAGAACCACGTACATAGAGGTCATTTAGAACCACGTACTTAGAGGTCATTTAGAAGCATGTACATAGAGGTCATTTAGAACCACGTACTTAGAGGTCATCTAGAACAACGTACTTAGAGGTCATTTAGAACCACTTACTTAGATGTCATTTGGAAGTACGTATCTAGAGGTCATTTAGAACCACGTACTTAAAGGTCATTTAGAACCACGTACTTAGAGGTCATTTAGAACCACGTACTTAGAGGTCATTTAGAAGCATGTACATAGAGGTCATTTAGAACCCAGTACTTAGAGGTCATTTAGAACTACGTACTTAGAGGTCATTTAGAACTACGTAGCTAGAGGTCATTTAGGACCACGTACTTAGAGGTCATTTAGAACCACTTACTTAGAGGTCATTTGGAACTACGTATCTAGAGGTATTTAAAACTACGTACTTAGACGTCATTTAGAACTACGTACTTAGAAGATATTAAGAACCACGTACTTAGAGGTCATTTAGAACCAACTATTTAGAGGTCATTTAGAACCAACTATTTAGGGGTCATTTAGAACTACGTAATTAGATGTCATTTAGAACCACGTACTTAGAGGTCATTTAGAACCACGTACTTAGAGGTCATCTAGAACAACGTACTTAGAGGTCATTTAGAACCACTTACTTAGATGTCATTTGGAAGTACGTACCTAGAGGTCATTTAGAACCACGTACTTAGAGGTCATTTAGAACCACGTACTTAGAGGTCATTTAGAACCCAGTACTTAGAGGTCATTTAGAACTACGTACTTAGAAGATATTTAGAACCACGTACTTAGAGGTCATTTAGAACCAACTTTTTAGAGGTCATTTAGAACTACGTACTTAGAGGTCCTTTAGAACCACGTACATAGAGGTCATTTAGAACTACGTACTTAGAGGTCATTTAGAACTACGTACTTTAAGGTCATTTAAATCAACGTACTTAGAGGTCATTTAGAAGCACGTACATAGAGGTCATTTAGAACCACGTACTTAGAGGTCATCTAGAACAACGTACTTAGAAGTCATTTAGAACCACTTACTTAGATGTCATTTGGAAGTACGTACCTAGAGGTCATTTAGAACCACGTACTTAGAGGTCTTTTAGAACCACGTACATAGAGGTCATTTAGAACTACGTACTTAGAGGTCATTTAGAACTACGTATTTAGAGGTCATTTAGAACCACGTACTTAGAGGACATTTAGAACCAACAACTTAGAGGTCATTTAGAACTACATACTTAGGGGTCATTTATAACGACGTACTCAGAGGTCATTTAGAACCTACGTACTTAGAGGTCATTTAGAACCACGTACTTAGAGGTCATTTAGAACCACATACTTAGAGGTCGTTTAGAACTACTTACTTAGGGGTCATTTAGAACCACGTACTCTGAGGTCATTTATTTAGAACCAAGTACTTAGAAGTCACTTAGAACCACATATATGAGGTCGTTTAGAATTACGTACTTAGAGGTCATTTAGAACTACGTACTTAGAGGTAATTTAGAACCTCGTACTTAGAGGTCATTTAGAACCACGTACTTATAGGATAGTTAGAACCATGTAATTAGAGGTCAGTTAGAACTACGTTCTAAGAGGTCATTTAGAACCCTTGAACTTAGAGGTCATTTAGAACCACGTACTTAGAGGTGATTTAGAACCACGTACTTAGAGGTTATTTAGCACTAAGTATATAAGGTCATTTAGAACCACGTACTTAGAGGACATTTAGAACCACGTACTTAGAAGTCATTAGAAGAACCCACGTACTTAGAGGTCATTTAGAACCACGTACTAAGAGGTCATATAGGACCACGTACTTAGAGGTCATTTAGAACTACGTACTTAGGAGTCATTTAGAACTACTTACTTAGAGGTCATTTAGAACCACATACTTAGAGGTCATTTAGAACTACGAACTTATGGGTCATTTAGAACCCACGTACTTAGAGGTCATTTAGTACCCACGTACTTAGAGGTCATATAGAACCTCGTACTTAGAGGTCATTTAAAACCACTTACTTAGATGTCATTTGGAAGTACGTACCTAGAGGTCATTTAGAACTACGTACTTAGGGGTCATTTAGAACTACTTACTTAGAGGTCATTTAGAAGCACGTACTTAGAGGTCATTTAGAACCACGTACTTAGAGGTCATTTAGAACTACGTAGCTAGAGGTCATTTAGGACCACGTACTTAGAGGTCATTTAGAACCACTTACTTAGAGGTCATTTAGAACTACGTATATGAGGTCATTTAGAACCACGTACTTAGAGGACATTTAGAACCACGTACTTAGAGGGCATTTGAACTAAGTATTTAGAGGTCATTTAGAACCACGTACTTAGAGGTCATTTAGAACCACATACTTAGAGGTCATTTAGAACTACGTACTTAGAGGTCATTTAGAACTACGTACTTTAAGGTCATTTAAATCCACGTACTTAGAGGTCATTTAGAAGCACGTACATAGAGGTCATTTAGAACCACGTACTTAGAGGTCATCTAGAACAACGTACTTAGAGGTCATTTAGAACCACTTACTTAGATGTCATTTGGAAGTACGTACCTAGAGGTCATTTAGAACCACGTACTTAGAGGTCATTTAGAACCACGTACTTAGAGGTCATTTAGAACCCAGTACTTAGAGGTCATTTAGAACTACGTACTTAGAAGATATTTAGAACCACGTATTTAGAGGTCATTTAGAACCACGTACTTAGAGGTCATTTAGAACCACGTACTTAGAGGTCATTTAGAAGCATGTACATAGAGGTCATTTAGAACCACGTACTTAGAGGTCATCTAGAACAACGTACTTAGAGGTCATTTAGAACCACTTACTTAGATGTCATTTGGAAGTACGTATCTAGAGGTCATTTAGAACCACGTACTTAAAGGTCATTTAGAACCACGTACTTAGAGGTCATTTAGAACCACGTACTTAGAGGTCATTTAGAAGCATGTACATAGAGGTCATTTAGAACCCAGTACTTAGAGGTCATTTAGAACTACGTACTTAGAGGTCATTTAGAACTACGTAGCTAGAGGTCATTTAGGACCACGTACTTAGAGGTCATTTAGAACCACTTACTTAGAGGTCATTTGGAACTACGTATCTAGAGGTATTTAAAACTACGTACTTAGACGTCATTTAGAACTACGTACTTAGAAGATATTAAGAACCACGTACTTAGAGGTCATTTAGAACCAACTATTTAGAGGTCATTTAGAACTACGTACTTAGATGTCATTTAGAACCACGTACTTAGAGGTCATTTAGAACCACGTACTGAGAGGTCATTTAGACCCACGTACTTAGAGGTCATTTAGAACCACTTACTTAGAAGTCATTTGGAAGTACGTACTTAGAGGTCATTTAGAACTACGTACTTAGGGGTCATTTAGAACCACTTACTTAGAGGTCATTTAGAAGCACGTACTTAGAGGTCATTTAGAACCACGTACTTAGAGGTCATTTAGAACCACATACTTAGAGGTCATTTAGAACTACGTACTTAGAGGTCATTTAGAACTACGTATTTATAGGTCGTTTAGAACTACGAACTTAGGGGTCATTTAGAACTACGTAGCTAGAGGTCATTTAGGACCACGCACTTAGAGGTCATTTAGAACCACTTACTTAGAGGTCATTTGGAACTACGTATCTAGAGGTATTTAAAACTACGTACTTAGACGTCATTTAGAACTACGTACTTAGAGGTCATTTAGAACTACGTATATGAGGTCTTTTAGAACCACGTACTTAGAGGACATTTAGAACCACGTACTTAGAGGTCATTTAGAACCACTTACTTAGAAGTCATTTGGAAGTACGTAGTTAGAGGTCATTTAGAACCACGTACTTAGAGGTCATTTAGAACTACGTATATGAGGTCATTTAGAACCACGTACTTAGAGGACATTTAGAACCACGTACTTAGAGGGCATTTGAACTAAGTATTTAGAGGTCATTTAGAACCACGTACTTAGAGGTCATTTAGAACCACATACTTAGAGGTCATTTAGAACTACGTACTTAGAGGTCATTTAGAACTACGTACTTTAAGGTCATTTAAATCCACGTACTTATGGTCATTTAGAACCACTTACTTAGAGGTCATTTGGAACTACGTATCTAGAGGTATTTAAAACTACGTACTTAGACGTCATTTAGAACTACGTACTTAGAGGTCATTTAGAACTACGTATATGAGGTCATTTAGAAGCACGTACATAGAGGTCATTTAGAACCACGTACTGAGAGGTCATCTAGAACAACGTATTTAGAGGTCATTTAGAACCACTTACTTAGATGTCATTTGGAAGTACGTACCTAGAGGTCATTTAGAACCGCGTACTTTGAGGTCATTTAGAACCACGTACTTAGAGGTCATTTAGAACCAACGTACTTAGAGGTCATTTAGAACCAAACACTTAGAGGTCGTTTAGAACTACGTACTTAGAGGTCATTTAGAACCCACGTACTTAGAGGTCATTTAGAAACCACGTTCTTAGAGGTTATTTAGAACCAACTTCTTAGAGGTCATTTAGAACCCACGTACTTAGAGGTAATTTAGAACCCACGTACTTAGAGGTCATTTAGAACTACGTACTTAGAGGTCATTTAGAACTACGTACTTAGAGGTCATTTAGTACTACGTACTTAGGGGTCATTTAGAACTACTTACTTAGAGGTCATTTAGAACCACGTACTTATAGGTCATTTAGAACCACGTACTTAGAGGTCATTTAGAACCAACTATTTAGAGGTCATTTAGAACTACGTACTTAGATGTCATTTAGAACCACGTACTTAGAGGTCATTTAGAACCACGTACTGAGAGGTCATTTAGACCCACGTACTTAGAGGTCATTTAGAACCACTTACTTAGAAGTCATTTGGAAGTACGTACTTAGAGGTCATTTAGAACTACGTACTTAGGGGTCATTTAGAACCACTTACTTAGAGGTCATTTAGAAGCACGTACTTAGAGGTCATTTAGAACCACGTACTTAGAGGTCATTTAGGACTACGTATATGAGGTCATTTAGAACCACGTACTTAGAGGACATTTAGAACCACGTACTTAGAGGGCATTTGAACTAAGTATTTAGAGGTCATTTAGAACCACGTACTTAGAGGTCATTTAGAACCACATACTTAGAGGTCATTTAGAACCACGTACTTAGAGGTCATTTAGAACTACGTACTTTAAGGTCATTTAAATCCACGTACTTAGAGGTCATTTAGAAGCACGTACATAGAGGTCATTTAGAACCACGTACTTAGAGGTCATCTAGAACCACGTACTTAGAGGTCATTTAGAACCCAGTACTTAGAGGTCATTTAGAACTACGTACTTAGAAGATATTTAGAACCACGTACTTAGAGGTAATTTAGAACCAACTTTTTAGAGGTCATTTAGAACTACGTACTTAGAGGTCCTTTAGAACCACGTACATAGAGGTCATTTAGAACTACGTACTTAGAGGTCATTTAGAACTACGTATTTATAGGTCGTTTAGAACTACGAACTTAGGGGTCATTTAGAACCCACGTACTTAGAGGTCATTTAGAACCACGTAGTTAGAGGTCATCTAGAACAACCTACTTAGAGGTCATTTAGAACCACTTTCTTAGATGTCATTTGGAAGTACGTACCTAGAGGTCATTTAGAGACACGTACTTAGAGGTCATTTAGAACCACGTAGTTAGAGGTCATTTAGAACCACGTACTTAGAGGTAATTTAGAACTACGTATATGAGGTCATTTAGAACCACGTACTTAGAGGACATTTAGAACCACGTACTTTGGTGTCATTTAGAACTACTGACTTAAATGTCATTTAGAACCAAGTACCTAGAGGTCATTTAGAACCTCGTACTTAGAGGTCAATTAGAACTACGAACTTAGGGGTCATTTAGAACTACGTACTTAGAGGTGTTATAGAACTACGTTCTTAGAGGTCATTTAGGACTTCGTACTTAGAGGTCATTTAGAACTACGTACCTAGAGGTCATTTAGGACCACGTACTTAGAGGTCATTTAGAACCACTTACTTAGAAGTCATTTGGAACTACGTATCTAGAGGTATTTAGAACTACGTACTTAGACGTCATTTAGAACTACGTACTTAGAAGATATTTAGAACCACGTACTTAGAGGTCATTTAGAACCAACTATTTAGAGGTCATTTAGAACTACGTACTTAGATGTCATTTAGAACCACGTACTTAGAGGTCATTTAGAACCACGTACTGAGAGGTCATTTAGAAACACGTACCTAGAGGTCATTTAGAACCAACAACTTAGAGATCATTTAGAACTACGTACTTAGAGGTCATTTAGAAGCACGTACTCAGATGTCATTTAGAGCCCACGTACCTAGAGGTCATATAGAACCACGTACATAGAGGTCATTTAGAACTACGTACTTAGAGGTCATTTAGAGCTACGTATTTAGAGGTCTTTTAGAACCCACGTACTTAGAGGTCATTTAGAACTACGTATATGAGGTCTTTTAGAACTACGTACTTAGAGGACATTTAGAACCACGTACTTAGAGGTCATTTAGAACCAAGTACTTAGAGGTCATTTAGAACCAAGTACTTAGAGGTCATTTAGAACTACGTACTTAGAAGATATTTAGAACCACGTACTTAGAGGTCATTTAGAACCAACTTTTTAGAGGTCCTTTAGAACTACGTACTTAGAGGTCTTTTAGAACCACGTACATAGAGGTCATTTAGAACTACGTACTTAGAGGTCATTTAGAACTACGTATTTAGAGGTCATTTAGAACCACGTACTTAGAGGACATTTAGAACCAACAACTTAGAGGTCATTTAGAACTACATACTTAGAGGTCATTTATAACGACGTACTCAGAGGTCATTTAGAACCTACGTACTTAGAGGTCATTTAGAACCACGTACTTAGAGGTCATTTAGAACCACATACTTAGAGGTCGTTTAGAACTACTTACTTAGGGGTCATTTAGAACCACGTACTCTGAGGTCATTAATTTAGAACCAAGTACTTAGAGGTCACTTAGAACCACATATATGAGGTCGTTTAGATTTACGTACTTAGAGGTCATTTAGAACTACGTACTTAGAGGTAATTTAGTACTACGTACATAGGTGTCATTCAGAACTACTGATTTAGAGGTCATTTAGAACCAAGTACTTAGAGGTCATTTAGAACCACGTACTTAGAGGTCATTTAGAACCTCGTACTTAGAGGTAATTTAGAACCACGTACTTATAGGATAGTTAGAACCATGTAATTAGAGGTCAGTTAGAACTACGTTCTAAGAGGTCATTTAGAACCCTTGAACTTAGAGGTCATTCAGAACCACGTACTTAGAGGTCATTTAGAACCACGTACTAAGAGGTGATTTAGAACCACGTACTTAGAGGTTATTTAGCACTAAGTATATAAGGTCATTTAGAACCACGTACTTAGAGGACATTTAGAACCACGTACTTAGAACTCATTAGAAGAACCCACGTACTTAGAGGTCATTTAGAACCACGTACTAAGAGGTCATATAGGACCACGTACTTAGAGGTCATTTAGAACTACGTACTTAGGAGTCATTTAGAACTACTTACTTAGAGGTCATTTAGAACCACATACTTAGAGGTCATTTAGAACCACGAACTTATGGGTCATTTAGAACCAACGTACTTAGAGGTCATTTAGTACCCACGTACTTAGAGGTCATATAGAACCTCGTACTTAGAGGTCAATTAAAACCACACACTTAGATGTCATTTGGAAGTACGTACCTAGAGGTCATTTAGACCTACGTACTTAGGGGTCATTTAGAACTACTTACTTAGAGGTCATTTAGAAGCACGTACTTAGAGGTCATTTAGAACCACGTACTAAGAGGTCATATAGGACCACGTACTTAGAGGTCATTTAGAACTACGTACTTAGGAGTCATTTAGAACTACTTACTTAGAGGTCATTTAGAACCACATACTTAGAGGTCATTTAGAACCACGAACTTATGGGTCATTTGGAACCCACGTACTTAGAGGTCATTTAGTACCCACGTACTTAGAGGTCATATAGAACCTCGTACTTAGAGGTCAATTAAAACCACTTACTTAGATGTCATTTGGAAGTACGTACCTAGAGGTCATTTAGACCTACGTACTTAGGGGTCATTTAGAACTACTTACTTAGAGGTCATTTAGAACTACGTAGCTAGAGGTCATTTAGGACCACGTACTTAGAGGTCATTTAGAACCACTTACTTAGAGGTCATTTAGAACTACGTATATGAGGTCATTTAGAACCACGTACTTAGAGGACATTTAGAACCACGTACTTAGAAGATATTTAGAACCACGTACTTAGAGGTCATTTAGAACCAACTTTTTAGAGGTCATTTAGAACTACGTACTTAGAGGTCCTTTAGAACCACGTACATAGAGGTCATTTAGAACTACGTACTTAGAGGTCATTTAGAACTACGTATTTATAGGTCGTTTAGAACTACGAACTTAGGGGTCATTTAGAACCCACGTACTTAGAGGTCATTTAGAACCACGTAGTTAGAGGTCATCTAGAACAACGTACTTAGAGGTCATTTAGAACCACTTTCTTAGATGTCATTTGGAAGTACGTACCTAGAGGTCATTTAGAAGCACGTACTTAGAGGTCATTTAGAACCACGTAGTTAGAGGTCATTTAGAACCACGTACTTAGAGGTCATTTAGAACTACGTATATGAGGTCATTTAGAACCACGTACTTAGAGGACATTTAGAACCACGTACTTTAGTGTCATTTAGAACTACTGACTTAGATGTCATTTAGAACCAAGTACTTAGAGGTCATTTAGAACCTCGTACTTAGAGGTCAATTAGAACTACGAACTTAGGGGTCATTTAGAACTACGTACTTAGAGGTGTTATAGAACTACGTTCTTAGAGGTCATTTAGGACTTCGTACTTAGATGTCATTTAGAACTACGTACTTAGAGGTCATTTAGAACCACATACTTAGAAGTCATTTAGAACTACTTACTTAGAGGTCATTTAGAACTACGTACCTAGAGGTCATTTAGGACCACGTACTTAGAGGTCATTTAGAACCACTTACTTAGAGGTCATTTGGAACTACGTATCTAGAGGTATTTAGAACTACGTACTTAGACGTCATTTAGAACTACGTACTTAGAAGATATTTAGAACCACGTACTTAGAGGTCATTTAGAACCAACTATTTAGAGGTCATTTAGAACTACGTACTTAGATGTCATTTAGAACCACGTACTTAGAGGTCATTTAGAACCACGTACTGAGAGGTCATTTAGACCCACGTACTTAGAGGTCATTTAGAACTACGTACTTAGGGGTCATTTAGAACCACTTACTTAGAGGTCATTTAGAAGCACGTACTTAGAGGTCTTTTAGAACCACGTACTTAGAGGTCATTTAGAACTACGTATATGAGGTCATTTAGAACCACGTACTTAGAGGACATTTAGAACCACGTACTTAGAGGGCATTTGAACTAAGTATTTAGAGGTCATTTAGAACCACGTACTTAGAGGTCATTTAGAACCACATACTTAGAGGTCATTTAGAACTACGTACTTAAAGGTCATTTAGAACTACGTACTTTAAGGTCATTTAAATCCACGTACTTAGAGGTCATTTAGAAGCACGTACATAGAGGTCATTTAGAACCACGTACTTAGAGGTCATCTAGAACAACGTACTTAGAGGTCATTTAGAACCACTTACTTAGATGTCATTTGGAAGTACGTACCTAGAGGTCATTTAGAACCACGTACTTAGGTCATTTAGAACCACGTACTAAGAGGTCATTTAGAACCCAGTACTTAGAGGTCATTTAGAACTACGTACTTAGAAGATATTTAGAACCACGTACTTAGAGGTCATTTAGAACCAACTTTTTAGAGGTCATTTAGAACTACGTACTTAGAGGTCCTTTAGAACCACGTACATAGAGGTCATTTAGAACTACGTACTTAGAGGTCATTTAGAACTACGTATTTATAGGTCGTTTAGAACTACGAACTTAGGGGTCATTTAGAACCCACGTACTTAGAGGTCATTTAGAACCACGTAGTTAGAGGTCATCTAGAACAACGTACTTAGAGGTCATTTAGAACCACTTTCTTAGATGTCATTTGGAAGTACGTACCTAGAGGTCATTTAGAAGCACGTACTTAGAGGTCATTTAGAACCACGTAGTTAGAGGTCATTTAGAACCACGTACTTTGGTGTCATTTAGAACTACTGACTTAGATGTCATTTAGAACCAAGTACTTAGAGGTCATTTAGAACCTCGTACTTAGAGGTCAATTAGAACCACGTACTTAGAGGTCATTTAGAACCACATACTTAGAGGTCGTTTAGAACTACTTACTTAGGGGTCATTTAGAACCACGTACTCTGAGGTCATTAACTTAGAACCAAGTACTTAGAGGTCACTTAGAACCACATATATGAGGTCGTTTAGAATTACGTACTTAGAGGTCATTTAGAACTACGTACTTAGAGGTAATTTAGTACTACGTACTTAGGTGTCATTTAGAACTACTGATTTAGAGGTCATTTAGAACCAAGTACTTAGAGGTCATTTAGAACCACGTACTTAGAGGTCATTTAGAACCTCGTACTTAGAGGTCATTTAGAACCACGTACTTATAGGATAGTTAGAACCATGTAATTAGAGGTCAGTTAGAACTACGTTCTAAGAGGTCATTTAGAACCCTTGAACTTAGAGGTCATTCAGAACCACGTACTTAGAGGTCATTTAGAACCACGTACTTAGAGGTGATTTAGAACCACGTACTTAGAGGTTATTTAGCACTAAGTATATAAGGTCATTTAGAACCACGTACTTAGAGGACATTTAGAACCACGTACTTAGAAGTCATTAGAAGAACCCACGTACTTAGAGGTCATTTAGAACCACGTACTAAGAGGTCATATAGGACCACGTACTTAGAGGTCATTTAGAACTACGTACTTAGGAGTCATTTAGAACTACTTACTTAGAGGTCATTTAGAACCACATACTTAGAGGTCATTTAGAACTACGAACTTATGGGTCATTTAGAACCCACGTACTTAGAGGTCATTTAGTACCCACGTACTTAGAGGTCATATAGAACCTCGTACTTAGAGGTCATTTAAAACCACTTACTTAGATGTCATTTGGAAGTACGTACCTAGAGGTCATTTAGAACTACGTACTCAGGGTCATTTAGAACTACTTACTTAGAGGTCATTTAGAAGCACGTACTTAGAGGTCATTTAGAACCACGTACTTAGAGGTCATTTAGAACTACGTAGCTAGAGGTCATTTAGGACCACGTACTTAGAGGTCATTTAGAACCACTTACTTAGAGGTCATTTAGAACTACTTATATGAGGTCATTTAGAACCACGTACTTAGAGGACATTTAGAACCACGTACTTAGAGGGCATTTGAACTAAGTATTTAGAGGTCATTTAGAACCACGTACTTAGAGGTCATTTAGAACCACATACTTAGAGGTCATTTAGAACTACGTACTTCGAGGTCATTTAGAACTACGTACTTTAAGGTCATTTAAATCCACGTACTTAGAGGTCATTTAGAAGCACGTACATAGAGGTCATTTAGAACCACGTACTTAGAGGTCATCTAGAACAACGTACTTAGAGGTCATTTAGAACCACTTACTTAGATGTCATTTGGAAGTACGTACCTAGAGGTCATTTAGAACCACGTACTTAGAGGTCATTTAGAACCACGTACTTAGAGGTCATTTAGAACCCAGTACTTAGAGGTCATTTAGAACTACGTACTTAGAAGATATTTAGAACCACGTACTTAGAGGTCATTTAGAACCAACTTTTTAGAGGTCATTTAGAACTACGTACTTAGAGGTCCTTTAGAACCACGTACATAGAGGTCATTTAGAACTACGTACTTAGAGGTCATTTAGAACTACGTATTTATAGGTCGTTTAGAACTACGAACTTAGGGGTCATTTAGAACCCACGTACTTAGAGGTCATTTAGAACCACGTAGTTAGAGGTCATCTAAAACAACGTACTTAGAGGTCATTTAGAACCACTTTCTTAGATGTCATTTGGAAGTACGTACCTAGAGGTCATTTAGAAGCACGTACTTAGAGGTCATTTAGAACCACGTAGTTAGAGGTCATTTAGAACCACGTACTTAGAGGTTATTTAGAACTACGTATATGAGGTCATTTAGAACCACATACTTAGAGGACGTTTAGAACCACGTACTTTGGTGTCATTTAGAACTACTGACTTAGATGTCATTTAGAACCAAGTACTTAGAGGTCATTTAGAACCTCGTACTTAGAGGTCAATTAGAACTACGAACTTAGGGGTCATTTAGAACTACGTACTTAGAGGTGTTATAGAACTACGTTCTTAGAGGTCATCTAGGACTTCGTACTTAGAGGTCATTTAGAACTACGTACTTAGAGGTCATTTAGAACCACATACTTAGAGGTCATTTAGAACTACTTACTTAGAGGTCATTTAGAACTACGTACCTAGAGGTCATTTAGGACCACGTACTTAGAGGTCATTTAGAACCACTTACTTAGAGGTCATTTGGAACTACGTATCTAGAGGTATTTAGAACTACGTACTTAGACGTCATTTAGAACTACGTACTTAGAAGATATTTAGAACCACGTACTTAGAGGTCATTTAGAACCAACTATTTAGAGGTCATTTAGAACTACGTACTTAGATGTCATTTAGAACCACGTACTTAGAGGTCATTTAGAATCACATACTTAGAGGTCATTTAGAACTACGTACTTAGAGGTCATTTAGAACTACGTACTTTAAGGTCATTTAAATCAACGTACTTAGAGGTCATTTAGAAGCACGTACATAGAGGTCATTTAGAACCACGTACTTAGAGGTCATCTAGAACAACGTACTTAGAGGTCATTTAGAACCACTTACTTAGATGTCATTTGGAAGTACGTACCTAGAGGTCATTTAGAACCACGTACTTAGAGGTCATTTAGAACCACGTACTTAGAGGTCATTTAGAACCCAGTACTTAGAGGTCATTTAGAACTACGTACTTAGAAGATATTTAGAACCACGTACTTAGAGGTCATTTAGAACCAACTTTTTAGAGGTCATTTAGAACTACGTACTTAGAGGTCCTTTAGAACCACGTACATAGAGGTCATTTAGAACTACGTACTTAGAGGTCATTTAGAACTACGTATTTATAGGTCGTTTAGAACTACGAACTTAGGGGTCATTTAGAACCCACGTACTTAGAGGTCATTTAGAACCACGTAGTTAGAGGTCATCTAGAACAACGTACTTAGAGGTCATTTAGAACCACTTTCTTAGATGTCATTTGGAAGTACGTACCTAGAGGTCATTTAGAAGCACGTACTTAGAGGTCATTTAGAACTACGTACTTAGAGGTCATTTAGAACCACGTACTCAGATGTCATTTAGAGCCCACGTACCTAGAGGTCATATAGAACCACGTACATAGAGGTCATTTAGAACTACGTACTTAGAGGTCATTTAGAGCTACGTATTTAGAGGTCATTTAGAACCCACGTACTTAGAGGTCATTTAGAACTACGTATATGAGGTCTTTTAGAACCACGTACTTAGAGGACATTTAGAACCACGTACTTAGAGGTCATTTAGAACCAAGTACTTAGAGGTCATTTAGAACCAAGTACTTAGAGGTCATTTAGAACTACGTACTTAGAAGATATTAAGAAACCACGTACTTAGAGGTCATTTAGAACCAACTTTTTAGAGGTCATTTAGAACTACGTACTTAGAGGTCTTTTAGAACCACGTACATAGAGGTCATTTAGAACTACGTACTTAGAGGTCATTTAGAACTACGTATTTAGAGGTCATTTAGAACCACGTACTTAGAGGACATTTAGAACCAACAACTTAGAGGTCATTTAGAACTACATACTTAGGGGTCATTTATAACGACGTACTCAGAGGTCATTTAGAACCTACGTACTTAGAGGTCATTTAGAACCACGTACTTAGAGGTCATTTAGAACCACATACTTAGAGGTCGTTTAGAACTACTTACTTAGGGGTCATTTAGAACCACGTACTCTGAGGTCATTAATTTAGAACCAAGTACTTAGAGGTTACTTAGAACCACATATATGAGGTCGTTTAGAATTACGTACTTAGAGGTCATTTAGAACTACGTACTTAGAGGTAATTTAGAACCTCGTACTTAGAGGTCATATAGAACCACGTACTTATAGGATAGTTAGAACCATGTAATTAGAGGTCAGTTAGAACTACGTTCTAAGAGGTCATTTAGAACCCTTGAACTTAGAGGTCATTTAGAACCACGTACTTAGAGGTGATTTAGAACCACGTACTTAGAGGTTATTTAGCACTAAGTATATAAGGTCATTTAGAACCACGTACTTAGAGGACATTTAGAACCACGCACTTAGAAGTCATTAGAAGAACCCACGTACTTAGAGGTCATTTAGAACCACGTACTAAGAGGTCATATAGGACCACGTACTTAGAGGTCATTTAGAACTACGTACTTAGGAGTCATTTAGAACTACTTACTTAGAGGTCATTTAGAACCACATACTTAGAGGTCATTTAGAACTACGAACTTATGGGTCATTTAGAACCCACGTACTTAGAGGTCATTTAGTACCCACATACTTAGAGGTCATTTAGAACTACGTACTTAGAGGTCATTTAGAACTACGTATTTATAGGTCGTTTAGAACTACGAACTTAGGGGTCATTTAGAACTACGTAGCTAGAGGTCATTTAGGACCACGCATTTAGAGGTCATTTAGAACCACTTACTTAGAGGTCATTTGGAACTACGTATCTAGAGGTATTTAAAACTACGTACTTAGACGTCATTTAGAACTACGTACTTAGAGGTCATTTAGAACTACGTATATGAGGTCTTTTAGAACCACGTACTTAGAGGACATTTAGAACCACGTACTTAGAGGTCATTTAGAACCACTTACTTAGAAGTCATTTGGAAGTACGTAGTTAGAGGTCATTTAGAACCACGTACTTAGAGGTCATTTAGAACTACGTATATGAGGTCATTTAGAACCACGTACTTAGAGGACATTTAGAACCACGTACTTAGAGGGCATTTGAACTAAGTATTTAGAGGTCATTTAGAACCACGTACTTAGAGGTCATTTAGAACCACATACTTAGAGGTCATTTAGAACTACGTACTTAGAGGTCATTTAGAACTACGTACTTTAAGGTCATTTAAATCCACGTACTTATGGTCATTTAGAACCACTTACTTAGAGGTCATTTGGAACTACGTATCTAGAGGTATTTAAAACTACGTACTTAGACGTCATTTAGAACTACGTACTTAGAGGTCATTTAGAACTACGTATATGAGGTCATTTAGAAGCACGTACATAGAGGTCATTTAGAACCACGTACTTAGAGGTCATCTAGAACAACGTATTTAGAGGTCATTTAGAACCACTTACTTAGATGTCATTTGGAAGTACGTACCTAGAGGTCATTTAGAACCGCGTACTTAGAGGTCATTTAGAACCACGTACTTAGAGGTCATTTAGAACCAACGTACTTAGAGGTCATTTAGAACCAAACACTTAGAGGTCGTTTAGAACTACGTACTTAGAAGTCATTTAGAACCCACGTACTTAGAGGTCATTTAGAAACCACGTTCTTAGAGGTTATTTAGAACCAACTTCTTAGAGGTCATTTAGAACCCACGTACTTAGAGGTAATTTAGAACCCACGTACTTAGAGGTCATTTAGAACTACGTACTTAGAGGTCATTTAGAACTACGTACTTAGAGGTCATTTAGTACTACGTACTTAGGGGTCATTTAGAACTACTTACTTAGAGGTCATTTAGAACCACGTACTTATAGGTCATTTAGAACCACGTACTTAGAGGTCATTTAGAACCAACTATTTAGAGGTCATTTAGAACTACGTACTTAGATGTCATTTAGAACCACGTACTTAGAGGTCATTTAGAACCACGTACTGAGAGGTCATTTAGACCCACGTACTTAGAGGTCATTTAGAACCACTTACTTAGAAGTCATTTGGAAGTACGTACTTAGAGGTCATTTAGAACTACGTACTTAGGGGTCATTTAGAACCACTTACTTAGAGGTCATTTAGAAGCACGTACTTAGAGGTCATTTAGAACCACGTACTTAGAGGTCATTTAGGACTACGTATATGAGGTCATTTAGAACCACGTACTTAGAGGACATTTAGAACCACGTACTTAGAGGGCATTTGAACTAAGTATTTAGAGGTCATTTAGAACCACGTACTTAGAGGTCATTTAGAACCACATACTTAGAGGTCATTTAGAACCACGTACTTAGAGGTCATTTAGAACTACGTACTTTAAGGTCATTTAAATCCACGTACTTAGAGGTCATTTAGAAGCACGTACATAGAGGTCATTTAGAACCACGTACTTAGAGGTCATCTAGAACCACGTACTTAGAGGTCATTTAGAACCCAGTACTTAGAGGTCATTTAGAACTACGTACTTAGAAGATATTTAGAACCACGTACTTAGAGGTAATTTAGAACCAACTTTTTAGAGGTCATTTAGAACTACGTACTTAGAGGTCCTTTAGAACCACGTACATAGAGGTCATTTAGAACTACGTACTTAGAGGTCATTTAGAACTACGTATTTATAGGTCGTTTAGAACTACGAACTTAGGGGTCATTTAGAACCCACGTACTTAGAGGTCATTTAGAACCACGTAGTTAGAGGTCATCTAGAACAACCTACTTAGAGGTCATTTAGAACCACTTTCCTAGATGTCATTTGGAAGTACGTACCTAGAGGTCATTTAGAAGCACGTACTTAGAGGTCATTTAGAACCACGTAGTTAGAGGTCATTTAGAACCACGTACTTAGAGGTAATTTAGAACTACGTATATGAGGTCATTTAGAACCACGTACTTAGAGGACATTTAGAACCACGTACTTTGGTGTCATTTAGAACTACTGACTTAAATGTCATTTAGAACCAAGTACCTAGAGGTCATTTAGAACCTCGTACTTAGAGGTCAATTAGAACTACGAACTTAGGGGTCATTTAGAACTACGTACTTAGAGGTGTTATAGAACTACGTTCTTAGAGGTCATTTAGGACTTCGTACTTAGAGGTCATTTAGAACTACGTACCTAGAGGTCATTTAGGACCACGTACTTAGAGGTCATTTAGAACCACTTACTTAGAAGTCATTTGGAACTACGTATCTAGAGGTATTTAGAACTACGTACTTAGACGTCATTTAGAACTACGTACTTAGAAGATATTTAGAACCACGTACTTAGAGGTCATTTAGAACCAACTATTAAGAGGTCATTTAGAACTACGTACTTAGATGTCATTTAGAACCACGTACTTAGAGGTCATTTAGAACCACGTACTGAGAGGTCATTTAGAAACACGTACCTAGAGGTCATTTAGAACCAACAACTTAGAGATCATTTAGAACTACGTACTTAGAGGTCATTTAGAAGCACGTACTCAGATGTCATTTAGAGCCCACGTACCTAGAGGTCATATAGAACCACGTACATAGAGGTCATTTAGAACTACGTACTTAGAGGTCATTTAGAGCTACGTATTTAGAGGTCATTTAGAACCCACGTACTTAGAGGTCATTTAGAACTACGTATATGAGGTCTTTTAGAACTACGTACTTAGAGGACATTTAGAACCACGTACTTAGAGGTCATTTAGAACCAAGTACTTAGAGGTCATTTAGAACCAAGTACTTAGAGGTCATTTAGAACTACGTACTTAGAAGATATTTAGAACCACGTACTTAGAGGTCATTTAGAACCAACTTTTTAGAGGTCCTTTAGAACTACGTACTTAGAGGTCTTTTAGAACCACGTACATAGAGGTCATTTAGAACTACGTACTTAGAGGTCATTTAGAACTACGTATTTAGAGGTCATTTAGAACCACGTACTTAGAGGACATTTAGAACCAACAACTTAGAGGTCATTTAGAACTACATACTTAGAGGTCATTTATAACGACGTACTCAGAGGTCATTTAGAACCTACGTACTTAGAGGTCATTTAGAACCACGTACTTAGAGGTCATTTAGAACCACATACTTAGAGGTCGTTTAGAACTACTTACTTAGGGGTCATTTAGAACCACGTACTCTGAGGTCATTAATTTAGAACCAAGTACTTAGAGGTCACTTAGAACCACATATATGAGGTCGTTTAGATTTACGTACTTAGAGATCATTTAGAACTACGTACTTAGAGGTAATTTAGTACTACGTACATAGGTGTCATTCAGAACTACTGATTTAGAGGTCATTTAGAACCAAGTACTTAGAGGTCATTTAGAACCACGTACTTAGAGGTCATTTAGAACCTCGTACTTAGAGGTAATTTAGAACCACGTACTTATAGGATAGTTAGAACCATGTAATTAGAGGTCAGTTAGAACTACGTTCTAAGAGGTCATTTAGAACCCTTGAACTTAGAGGTCATTCAGAACCACGTACTTAGAGGTCATTTAGAACCACGTACTAAGAGGTGATTTAGAACCACGTACTTAGAGGTTATTTAGCACTAAGTATATAAGGTCATTTAGAACCACGTACTTAGAGGACATTTAGAACCACGTACTTAGAAGTCATTAGAAGAACCCACGTACTTAGAGGTCATTTAGAACCACGTACTAAGAGGTCATATAGGACTACGTACTTAGAGGTCATTTAGAACTACGTACTTAGGAGTCATTTAGAACTACTTACTTAGAGGTCATTTAGAACCACATACTTAGAGGTCATTTAGAACCACGAACTTATGGGTCATTTAGAACCAACGTACTTAGAGGTCATTTAGTACCCACGTACTTAGAGGTCATATAGAACCTCGTACTTAGAGGTCAATTAAAACCACTTACTTAGATGTCATTTGGAAGTACGTACCTAGAGGTCATTTAGACCTACGTACTTAGGGGTCATTTAGAACTACTTACTTAGAGGTCATTTAGAAGCACGTACTTAGAGGTCATTTAGAACCACGTACTAAGAGGTCATATAGGACCACGTACTTAGAGGTCATTTAGAACTACGTACTTAGGAGTCATTTAGAACTACTTACTTAGAGGTCATTTAGAACCACATACTTAGAGGTCATTTAGAACCACGAACTTATGGGTCATTTGGAACCCACGTACTTAGAGGTCATTTAGTACCCACGTACTTAGAGGTCATATAGAACCTCGTACTTAGAGGTCAATTAAAACCACTTACTTAGATGTCATTTGGAAGTACGTACCTAGAGGTCATTTAGACCTACGTACTTAGGGGTCATTTAGAACTACTTACTTAGAGGTCATTTAGAACTACGTAGCTAGAGGTCATTTAGGACCACGTACTTAGAGGTCATTTAGAACCACTTACTTAGAGGTCATTTAGAACTACGTATATGAGGTCATTTAGAACCACGTACTTAGAGGACATTTAGAACCACGTACTTAGAAGATATTTAGAACCACGTACTTAGAGGTCATTTAGAACCAACTTTTTAGAGGTCATTTAGAACTACGTACTTAGAGGTCCTTTAGAACCACGTACATAGAGGTCATTTAGAACTACGTACTTAGAGGTCATTTAGAACTACGTATTTATAGGTCGTTTAGAACTACGAACTTAGGGGTCATTTAGAACCCACGTACTTAGAGGTCATTTAGAACCACGTAGTTAGA